>CM055124.1:57733029-58333029 GCA_029206835.1 Rana muscosa | reverse complement strand
AGTACTGTCCTCTGCCCCTTTTTACATCATAACCCCACATTACTGTCCTCAGTCCCCCCTCCACACATTACAGTCCTCTCCTCTCCACTTTAATGTCCTCAGCCCCCCCCCACACATAACAGTCCTTGGTCCCCCCCAATTTACCTCCCCCCCCCACACTCCAGTCCTCGGCTCCCCCACACCACAGTCCTCGGCTCCCCCACACCCCAGTCCTCGGCTCCCCCACACCCCAGTCCTCGGCTCTCCCCACACCCCAGTCCTCGGCTCTCCCCACACCCCAGTCCTCGGCTCTCCCCACACCCCAGTCCTCAGCTCCACCACACCCCAGTCCTCAGCCCCCCATCACTGCAATCCTTGGCATCCTCCCCTCACATTCCGTTGTTGGCTCTTAACTTCACCCCCCTCACTGTCCTACCTTACACACACAGACAGATTGGAGGGAGGCACAGCGTGTCACGCAGCGCAGGAGTTGCAGGGAGGGAGGCGGGATAGTTCTGGATGGGAGGGCGGAGCTGGCCGAGGTTAACAAACAGGTGATTGGCTGCTTGAATGAAGGACGGTCCTAGCAGCCAATCACCTGTTTGTTAACCTCGGCCAGCTCCGCCCTTCATTGAGAACTGTCCCGCCTCCCGCTGCCGGCTCTGTAAATGGAGGTATCACGGCGGTCCGAATGGCAGAGTGCCACGGGCCACAATTGGCCCGCGGTCCGCCATTTAGTGATGCCCGCCCTAGATGTTACACCCTCCCCAGTGTCATTAGTACAGTGACCGTGTATTTTTTAGTAAAACCAAGAAAAAAAAATTGCATATGGGACTTTGCTTAGTGATGCCGAGTGAAGTGATTCACTAGGTTAAAAAAATACAAAATGTATTTCAAAATGCATAAAAACAAGCAGCATTCAATATTGACTGTATCATCATAAGAAACATATCAACAATGTACACACATAATACTAATATTGATGCATAAACATTATTGTACAGCATTTGATGCCTAACTTGCAGGAGCAGTAATCTCTATGCGTTTCGTGGGACAGCGCCCACTTCCTCAGGAGACAGCCAAGGTTGAATTTTGTGTATATTTTTAGAACTGATCACTGTATTAGTATTACTGGAGATGTCAGTGGCAGGCAGTCAGTTCCCCCCAACTTTCACGTCAGATTGCCCGCCGCACTATCGCAGTCCCGCTATAAGTCGCTGATCGCCACCATTAGTAGTATAAAATAAATAAATAAATTCCAGTATATATACCAATGTTTGTAGATGCTATAGCTTTCACGCAAACCAATCAATATACTATTATTGGGATTTTGTTACAAAAGACATGTAGCAGAATACATTTTAGCCCAAATTTCTGAAGAAATTCGACTTTTTTTATTGGATATGTTTTATAGCAGAAAGTAAAATATAATATATGTATGGCATTCCCGGACTGTCATAAGTATTACCTCTCCGCGCAGTTGGTGACTGCGGCGTGGTGGCTGCAGCCGGACAGAACGAACTCGTCGACTGTGCTGGAAGCAACAGTGGTCGGTTCGTGGGAAGCTCTTCAATTACTACTTTTTAGGGGCCCTCGTGCCCTGTATCCTCTGACCCCTTCTATGCTTACCACCCTGCGGGCATGGCGGACAGGATTAGCTATTGAGAAATGTAAACAGTCTGAAATCTCCCCCAATGCCCCTATCTGGCTGAACCCTAGTCTATCTCACATCTACAAGATCCCTGACCCTTGCGTGTGGACAAAATACGGTATCAAACTTGTGTCTCACATAATATCTCAAAACTCCCTACTCCCCTTCTCGCACCTTTCCTCCCAATACAACTTACCCGACCATTTCCTATTTAGATATCTGCAACTGTCCCACGCATTTGCGGCGCAATTTCCACAATCTTCGTGCATCGTGGCCCAGTCGGAACTAGAGAGGACACTTAGATTTAGCTGTGAAGACAAACCCACCTCACATCTTTATTCGTACTTGATCTTTGTGTCTCTTCCACCTCTGGATAAACTCTGGAATAAATGGCAGACTGATATCCCCACATTAGATAGGGATGACTGGGACGACGTATGGGACCTCCCCTTCAACTCCTTAGTTTCCATGCGAGACAGGTTAGTGCAGTACAAAATAGTTCATAGAGCTTATTTTACCCCACACAGACTGCATAGGATGGACCCTGCCCACTCCTCGGGGGGGTTGGAGATGCGGCGCCTCACCGGGCGACTTCTCCCATATCTTCTGGCGGTGTTCAGGGGTCCAGCGGTATTGGGAAATGGTGCTGGATCTAATTAACAGAGTTGCCTCAGTCGCTGTGCCTTTGGCAATGGAGGTGTGCCTTTTGGGGCTCATTGAGACCATTGTACCATCCTCTGCCAAACGCACGCTAATTTCCTTGCTGCTCTTCTATGCCCGAAAGAATATTGCTATGCAGTGGAAGAGGCCTACCCCCCCCACTTTGGCGCAATGGAAACACTTGGTAAACAGCAGCCTTCCTTTATACAAAGATACCTATGCCAATCGGGGCTGCCCACTGAAATATGACAAGGTCTGGCGCAATTGGTTAGATGAGCCCGAAACAGCCTAGTGAGTTGGGGGTGAACCAGATCATCGTGTCAAGGTCTTGCCTTGCTCTTCTACCTCCCTCTTCCTCCAATGACCTCTGATATGTGTTCATTGACTAGTGGGTCTTACCATATTGGGTGCCCTCCTTGATTTATTTGGGCGGTGCTGCTGTACCCTTCCATGGCTGTGCATTGTATCGTTGGGTTCACATTGCAATTGTATTCTCATCTGTACATGTTCTTTTTTATGACTGTAGGTGCTTAAGCTATATGTCTTGTACGTGTTAGAAAATTCAATAAAAAACAATAAAAAAAAATATATATATATAATATATGTATGTATGTGTATATATGTATATGTATATATATATATATATTTTTAATCTTGGGTATTTTTTCGTTTATATCACAAAAAAATTAAAACGCAGTGGTGATCAAATACCACCAAAAGAAAGCTCTTTTTGTGGGAAAAAAATAACATGAACTTTGGGTACAGCGCTGCATGACCATGCAATCGCCAGTTAAAGTAGCACCGTGCCGAATAGCAAAAAATGGCCTGGTCATGAAGGGGATAAAACCTTCCGCCGCTCAAGTGGTTAATGTAGCCATCACATCTAGGAATTGGTACGTTGCAATATAATGCATGTTGGCATTTGGGTTTAATACTGCTTTAACCACTTGACCTCCGGACGATTTACCGTCCTTACAATGAGCACACGATCCTTGTAGATGGCACGTCCCAACTTCCATTCCTGACGAATGTCCACAAAACGGGCCCAAGCTTCACTCTCTTGCATCCGCAGGGGTTTGGGAACGTGCAAAAAGTCCCAGATAAGGTCATCCTCCCACTCTCCCCGGGAGTTCTCCACGATGTCCATTATCTGGGGAGGAACGTATGGGTAGTCCAGTCCTCACTCCAGAGTGACCCTTCGCTGTACTTCCTGTTGGAAGCCGGAGAACCGGGGTAGATCCTTAGGCCTCCCTTTCCAGGGCAGGACACAAGCATCCTGGGATCTCACTACCCATTGCCTGTAGGTGGGCACTCTGGTCTGGGTGGTGGAGAGTCCGTTCTCAAAAAGTAGACTGTTGGAAGACAGGGGTTCCTACTGCTCCTCTGGCATCCAGCACTGGTTCTGGCTCTACTCCCTCCTCAGACTGGGTTCCTAGGGCCTGAGAAATTCCCGTCTCCCATTCCTCTTCCTCTGAGCTCTCTTCAGGGGATGACTATTTTACCAGTCTTTCCAAGGACCCAACTTCCGCTAGTACTCTGGAAGAACCCCAGTCAATGACCCTGCCCCCACACTCTCCATCCAGCTCACCCGAGGGTGCATCCCCCTCCTGCACTGGCTCTGCTGGAATCTGGATTGCAAAGGACATGAATGCAGCTGGCATTTCAGGGACTTCTGGTTCTTGCTGTGCGGTACTTACGGTTACCGAGTCCCCGACCAGGCTGCGGGTCATGACAGTCCTTTCTTTCCCAATGTTCTCGTGTTTCGTGGGGGAGTCACCAGGGCACAACTCTGCTCTGCCTTTAGGGGATGATGTTAGGCCCGATCCGGCCTTCTGGAGTTGTCGTGGCTGCAGATGACACAGTCCTGTAAGCAGGTCCACGTTGAAATAACGTAGTTCCTGTTGTGCGGATGTTGGTTGCAGCAATGGTTCGCCGCAATGGCCACACCGGACCCAGGCGCTGACCTCCGCCGTGGGGATCCAGCACTCAGGACATAAAAGACAGAGCCGCTCCATCCCACCAACCATCCCCAAGGCAAACTCCCTGCAGGGCTCCAACCGAACGGCAGTGTCTACTAGTGTCCACTCCGGCAACCAAGTCAAGGCTGGCAGTAGTCGACCACCTTCCGCCATCTTGGTCCTCAGCCTTATGTCTGCTGCTAGCAGGGAACGCTGGGGCTCCTCCAGGGCAGGGCACCGCCCCCTTGCTTTCAGATGGGCTGGCAGTGGTGGAACTGATAGGCAGACTCCTCCCGGGGACGCTGCTGCAACCTCTTATTGGACATAATGAAGTTTGCAGGCATGCCAACTCTAGCAGGACTTGTCCAGGCATGTCGCTCGGCACCGACTGTGCCCAAGCAACCAAGGGCGGATGATACCTGACTTTCCTGGTGGTTTCCGGTAGCAACAAAGTTCACAGCCAATGTCCTACTAAAGGGAACAATTTTAGCACAGTCCCACCTGCAGGCACTCACATGCTGCTTCTGATCACCCAGGGCAACAGCAGACATTCTCATGCTTAATTTACTGTCTTTAGCAGGAGTCTGGAGCAACAGTTCAAGATGTCTGGCATTAGCAGAATGCTGTACATATTTGTAATCCACAATGAGACGCCAAGTAATAACAGAATGCTGGCCGTATTTGTAATCCATAGGCGTGGTTACCCGGCGTGGTTGCCACGGGTGACAGCACATAGTGAACAGTTCCTGAATTGCAGGATTGGTACAAGTGTCCCTCCCAGCACAGGTTGGGGCAACTGGGTAGGCAGGAACAATAAAAAAAATGACAGTTCTTGCTGGTTGCTATGGACAACAGCACTTGTTACAGCACTGGAATAATAGGCAGAGGACACAAGTCCTTTCCCAAAGTTCAATCCTCAATGGTGGCAGAACAAAGCAGAGTTCCCCGCTCGGTCAACCTCGGTTACTAGGGGCAATGACTGGCAAGTTACCCGTGAACAGGTGATCCCAGGTGAGCCCCCAAATGTAGTGGTATCCCCTTAGTAGGTACTGCTACACCTGTCCCTCTGCCCAGCCCGTAGGAGGTACCGCTACACCTGTCCCCCTGCCCAGCCCGGCATTCACTTCCAAACACTCCAAGACAATGAACAAGTTCAGCAGCTTTGTTTTTGTATTTTACTGAGGGATTGGAACTTGAATGGGGTTAAGGAATTGATGGGATGCCCAGAAAATTATTCTTGTATGGTTTGGGACAATTCAGATATTCTCCAGCACAACACTTGCTACAGACCTCTCTCCTCCTCCCTCCAACACAGTTCTTTAGGCTCAGCTAGCACATGGTTAGGCCTAACTATGGTTTCAGCCAGGCCTCAGCAAAGTTTCTTATTACAGGCATGGACCGCAGGCCCCTTTAGTGTAGCAACAGCAATAGGAAAAGTCTTTAGTGCTAGCTGACCTTTTTGGTGGACTACTGATCCCAGCCAGCCCTTTGCAGAC
The DNA here is from genome assembly GCA_029206835.1 of Rana muscosa. NCBI lineage: Eukaryota > Metazoa > Chordata > Amphibia > Anura > Ranidae > Rana > Rana muscosa. The sequence goes on along the minus strand of CM055124.1, from coordinate 58,327,285 downwards.
GCTGACAGCTATCCCAGCTGCAGCAGCCCGACTTTTCCAGTATCATCACAGTCTCTCCCGCTGGCTCTGCTTCCATCTCTGACTGCACACCCCCAGATCTCCTTCTGGCATGCCTCTCCTAGCTCTCCCGACTGTGCCTGCCACTCACCGACACCCGATGGATCCCTCCTGGAGACTTGCCCGGCAGTGTTCCCTGCTGTTCGTTCCTGCTCCTGTTCAGGACACCCCTTGGGTTGTGTGGGGTTCTGTCCTTCACAGCTCTGAGCCCCTGGCCCAAGGTCACCCCCCCCCAGACTGGGAGGCTCCCTCCAAGGCCCGACAGCCTAAAACTCCATCTCCAGTTCTTCCACCCAAACAACTCCTCCCCAGCTGGGCTAACTATTGGTATTTAATGAGGCCTGCCCCTTGCCAATCCATGTTGGGGATTGGTCAGAGCTCCTCAGAACACCCCAGACTGCTCCACCTTTCTTCCACTCCTTCCTTCTAGAAGCCTCTAGAAACAGAAGGGAGGTAACCGAAAGATGAAACTAGCTGTGAGTCATCAGCCTACTCTAAACCACTCCCAGCCACAGAACAAAACAAACATAAATTGACCTGCACTGACAAAAATCTAGTAGAGGGTGTTACATTTACAAAGGCAGTTCGCTGTTCTGTGTGTCTGCCTGACGTTCGGTGGGTGTTGACATTGAGTACCCTGCATCCGCCGATCAGCTTCCACTGTGTGTAATTACAGTGGAAGCGTGTATGCGCCCCCCCCCCCCCCCCCACCCGAAAGTGTCGGATCACGTACATTAACATGCTTTACATATACAGTTGTGTGAAAAAGCATTTGCCCCCTTCCTGTTTTGTTTTGTTTTTTGCATATTTCTCACACTTAAATGATTCAGATCATCAAACAATTTTTAATATTATACAAAGATAACCAGAGTAAATCCAAGATGCAGTTTTTTAATTATTATTTCATTTATTAAGGGAAAACCTTCCTGGCCCTATGTGAAAAAGTTATTGCCCCCTCCCATGCTGAATCATGAAACCACAATTTTTTGTAAAGATGAGTTAAATTTCACTTGCCACACCCAGGCCTGATTACTGCCAGAGCTGTTGAATCAAGAAATCACAAAAGTAGAAGCTGTCTGTCAAAGTGAAGCACGCTAACAGATCACAAAAAGCCACACATCGTGCCACAATCTAAAAAAATTCCAGAACAGATTAGAAACAATGTAATGTACATGTATCGGTCTAGGAAGGGTTTCAAGGCCATTTCTAAGGCCCCTTTCACACGGGCGGATAGAATGGTGCTTTTAGCTGCAGATTTTCTAGTTTTCTACCGCAGCTAAAAGCACACAATGCTTTCCTATGGCCCCATTCACACACAATGTTTAGCTGCGATTTAGTTACATGCGGTTTGGTGCGAATAGAAAAAATAGAATTGAATGCGTCCAGGTGCAATGTAGCGCAGCTATCTGCACATAACTGCAGGTAATCGCAGTGCACTGTGTCAGCTGTGGATAGTAGCGTGAACAAAAGAAAAAAACAACAGGAAGCACATCAAAATAAAAATGGTTGCTATGGGGATGACAATAATGGCCAAATGCAGCTAAACGCAGCCGCATGTAAACGCAGCTAATCGCAGTGTAAAAATGCAGCATGCTTTTAATTGCGGCAGAACAGCCGCCCGTGTGAAAGGGGCCTAAGGCTTTGGAACTCCAGTGAACCACGGGGACAGCCATTATCCACAAATAGAGATAAATTGGAACAGTGGTGAACCCTCCCAGGAGTGGCTGGCCTGCTGACCAAAAAGAACACAAAGGCTCATCTCACATTTACCAAAAAACATCTTGATTATTCCCAAGACTTTTAGATAAATATTCTGTGGACTGATGAGACAAAAATTTTACTTTTTGGAAGGTGTGCGTCCCGTTACATCTGGCATAAAACTAATACAGCATTTCATAACAAGAACATCATACCAACAGTCAGACATGGTGGTGGTAGTGTGATGGTCTGGGGCTGCTTTGCAGCTTCAGGACCTGGACGACTTTCCATAATTGATGGAACCATGAATTCTGAGCTCTACCAGAAAATCCTAAAGGAGAATGTCCGGCCATCAGTTCGTGACCTCAAGCTCAAGTGCACTTGGGTTATGCAGCAGGACAATGATCCGAAACACAACAGCAAGTCCACCTCCAAATGGTTCAAACAAAGCAAAATGTAGGCTTTGGAGTGGCCTAGTCAAAGCCCGGACTTAAATCCAACTGAGATGCTGTATCATGACCTTACACAGGCCTTTCATGCTGGAAAACCCTCCAATGTGGCTGAATTGAAACAATTCTGCAAAGAAGAGTGGGCCAAAATTGCTCCACAGCGATGTGAAAGACTCATTGCCAGTTATCGCAAACGCTTGATTGTAGTTGTTGCCGCCAAGGGTGGCACAACCAGTTATTAGGTTTAGGGGGCAATTACTTTTTCACATAATAAATGAAACCATCATTTAAAAACTGTATTTTGTATTTATTAGGGTTATCTTTGTGTAATAATAAAATGTGTTTGATCTGAGTCATTTAAAGTGGAGTTCCACCCTGAAAAAAAAAATACACCAAAATGTAGCAAAAAAAAATTGAAAAAAGAAAACAACTGAAAAAAAAATTTTTTTTTTACTCACCCGAAATAACGGTTGCTATGCGGAAGTCCCTAATCTGCCTCTTCCTTATCCGCGGTGGGTCTCCTTCCGTATCCTCTTCTAGTGAATGGGGTGCGCTGCCTTCTGGGAACTGTGTGTAATCCCAGAGAGCAGCCGCCCATTCACAAATCAGTGCGAGACTCGTGCATGCGCACTAGGAAATGGGCAGTGAAGCCGTAAGGCTTCACTGCCTGTTTCCCTTAGTGAGGATGGTGGCGCGGGACTTGCAGTGATCGAGGGATCGGGGGGGACCATCATCGCAGGCGAGTAGGACAGGTAAGTGTCCTTATTAAAAGTCAGCAGCTACAGTGTTTGTAGCTGCTGACTTTAGAAAAAAAAAATTGCGGGTGGAATCCCCCTTTAAGTGTGACAAACCAGTGCGGCTTTGAAATCACGCTATTTCAACACGATTTCAAAGCCACAGATCAGTGCAATTTGCACCTCCAATTTCATTGCTCCGCCCGCCTGGCCGTGTCACTCATTCAGTATTCTGTGAATGGAAAACGACAAGTCCCAACAACCTTTACGGCTATTGACTTGTAGTTTTCAATGAACTACCATGACGCTGCGGAGCGCTGCAGTAGGTCATTCATGCTTCCTGTCAGATTGTACCTGCTTCCCTGTACATTGACAGTGCACCTGGCTCCTACCTATCCACCATTCCAGTGCCACTAACAGTGGTATCTGTAGCCAGCACTGTCAATGTCACAGGAATGGTAGATAGGTGGCACTGACAGTACACCTGACTGACATCTACAGGTACCAATGTTAGTGTCACTGGGATGGTGGATAGGTGAGAGTCAGGTGCACTGTCGATGTCAAGGGTCTACAGACGTTTTTGGATCGGCACTATTCATTTGAATGGGCCTCTCTCTGCTCCAAAAAGACCTTAGAGAAGCTTATATACTAAATTTTGGTACTGAGCCAAGCTCTTTTGTCATGTACAAAACATGTGGCAAAACGCGTGACTGCTAACCACGTCTGAGGTGCCATTAAAGTGTTTGTTAACCCGAAAAAAAAAATGCAGATCCTGGTCCCTTAACCGGTTCCCGACTGGCTCCTGTACATTTAATTTGGCAGGATGGCACGGCTGGGCAAAGAAACGTATATTTAGGTCACTTTGAAATTCCCGCCGGGCGCGCACACGCCCCTGCCGCAAGCTCTGTGCCTGTGCCTTCAGGATCCGCGGACTCGATGTCCGCTGGTGTCCCGCGATCGGGTCACAGAGCTGCAGAACGGGGAGAGGCAAGTGTAAACATGCATCTCCCCGTTTTGCCTAGTGACACTGTCATTGATCGTCTGTTCTCCTTGATCGGGAACAGCGATCAGTGATGTATCACTCGTAGCCACCCCCCCTAACAGTAAGAATCACTCCCTAGGTCACACTTAACCCCTTCAGCGCCACCTAGTGGTTAACCCCTTCACTGCCAGTGTCATTTTCACAGTAATCAGTGCATTTTTATAGCACTGATCGCTGTAAAAATTACAATGGTCCCAAAAATGTGTCAAAAGTGTCCGATATAATGTCATGATAAAAATTGCTGTAAAAAAAAAATTATTAATAAAAACGCCATAAAACTATTCCCTATTTTGTAGACACTATAACTTTTGTGCAAACCAATCAATAAACGCTTATTGCAATTTTTTTTACCAAAAATTGTCGCTCTATTTCTTTTTATAGCGCAAAAAATAAAAACTGCAGAGGTGATCAAATACCACCAAAAGAAAGCTCTATTTGTGGGGAAAAAAAGGACGTCAATTTTGTTTGGGAGTCACGTCGCACGACCGCGCAATTGTCAGTTAAATTGACGCAGTGCCGAATCGCAAAAAATGCTCTGGTCTTTGGGCAGCAAAATGGTCTGGGGCTGAAGTGGTTAAAGCAGATTACACAGTGCAGCTCTTGTGCCGTGTAATTGCTCTTGCTGACATTATCACCCCACCCTTCAGTCTAACCTGCCCCAAACAGCTAAACCCAGCTCCTGGATGGCAACAAATTTGTGTATGACTATCTCAGTTACTTGGGGAGCCACAGCCTGGTCTGAATAATGTGTCCGGGTTTCAGGTGGACTGAAACCCGGACTGTCCGGGTGAATCCTGGACAGGTGGCAACCCTAGTCAATGCGCACATTACTGTAGCGCACATGACATGTTTTGTTGGGATGCGGTGCCATTCATTATAACCGGAACACAAAACACCTTGAGGACTGAATTGCATTGTCATGTGTTGCTGGAAATGGTACATTTTTTGGTGCATTGGGCAGTCCCTTTACACAAATGAGCTGCCTTTACGCAATGCCTGTTAACTTGCATTAACCAAGGTGTGCTATTGAACCACTAAGGTGTGACTGGGCTTAAGCCTCGTGCACAGGGGCTCATGAGGCTGCACAAAGTAAATTGCGTGCACATTTCCACATCCAGAAGATACAACTGCACCATACATCCATCCACAGTAATGAATGTCTGTATGCTAACTGTAAGGGGCTACCCATATACCTGCATACAGACATTCATTACAATGGCAGCTGTGTCTTCCAGGCACAGAAATATGCCTAGGAGACACAATTGACAGACTGTTTAATTTACAAGTAGGGTTGCCACCTGTCCGGGATTCACCCGGACAGTTCGTGTTTGGAATCATGTTTCCGGGTTTCAGACTGCCTGAAACCCGGACACATTATTCAGACTGGACTATGGCTTCCCAGCAGGGTTTCTGGCTGCAGTTGTCTAAGCTGAGAGTGTCTGTTACACTTTCTATCACACTGCCCAAAGCCAACACTAACATTCCACCCCCCAAATACACACAGGTGGGAGAGGAGAGAAGGCTCGATCTGCACCTCTTTCCCTCACCCCTACCCCTCTGTGTCTGCCCACACTCCATTCCCCAGTGCTGTGTCTCAGAAAAGGAAAGTGGGGGCCGGAAATTTGAAGTCCAACAGCCTCAGATACATCTGGATGAGAGGTGCCCACTGCCAAGGGGTAAGTGAGCTCACCATCCATCCCTGTCTATGACTGAAGACTCCCCCTTCTCTCTCCTAAATTTGTACACAAAGGTAAATCAGGGTTCTCACAGCACTCCCTACATCAGAATTCCCCTTTACACAAAAGGGCTCAGTGTTCCCCCTTAAATCAGGGTTCCCAGAGCATCCCTTATGTTAGAGTCCCCAGAGTTCTCCCTTACATCAGAGTCTGCAGAGTCCCCCCTTACAGTGAAAGGGATCTCTGTGAGTTCAGATGTAAAAGGGGAACTCAGTGGACTCCGATGTAAAGGGGGGACTCTTGTTATTAACTTCATATGATTAGAAATGTTATTTAATAGCAAAATATTTGTATCGCTTATGCTATTAAAAAAAAATTGCTGTGCGCCGCTAAAGTGTTCGGGTTTGACGTGAAGAAAAGGTGGCAACCCTACTTCCAAGTGCATGAGGCTTTATTAATGAATAGATCTGTGGGGAGCCTGAGGTGTCCTATGAGGTCCTCGCTGCGTAACGCCGCAGAAAACACCCCAATTTGTAGAGATGCTGATCACATGACTTTAAGGCCACATATACACTATATTACCAAAAGTATTGGGACACCTGCTTTTACACGCACATGAACTTTAATGACATCCCAGGTTAAAGCCTCGTACACACGGGCGGGAATCTCGTCGGGAAAAAAACCGTTGGTTTTCCCGATGAGATTCCCGGCAAGCTTGCCTTGCTCGCCGAGTGTACACACGGCCATTCAAAAGAACCGCCATTCTTTTGAATGGCAAGAACGCGGTGACGTCATTGACTACGATGAGCCTGTGCTCGTCACATTCGATGCCGTCGCCGCCATCTTGCTACACCCTACACTACCCTTGTATGCTACCGCGCATGCGCCAAAGTCTTTTCGAGCATGCGTGGGTTTACCATGGACAGGTAAGCATACACACTCACGGTTTTCTCGTCGGGAAACAGGCCAACGAGAATCCTGGCGAGAAAATAGAGAGCAGGTATTTTTCTCGTCGAGATTCCCGGCAGTTTTCCAGACGAGAAACCATACACACGAACGGTTTTCTCAGCAAAAAGCTCTCCTAGCAGTTTTCTTTCTGAGAAAACCAGTCGTGTGTACGGGGCTTCAGTCTGTAGGGTTCAATATTGAGTTGCAGCTATAACAGCTTCACCCTTTGCAGCTATAACAGCTTCAACTCTTCTGGGAAGGCTGTCCACAAGGTTTAGGAGTGTCTATGGGAATGTTTGACCATTCTTCCAGAAGCGCATTTGTGAGGTCAGGCACTGATGTTGGACGAGAAGGTCTGGCTCGCAGTTTCTGCTCTAATTCATCCGAAAGGTGTTCTATCGGGTTGAGGGCAGGATTCTGTGCAGGCCAGTCAAGTTCCTCCACCTCAAACTCGCTCATCCATGTCTTTATGGACCTTGCTTTGTGCACTGGTCCAAATTATTTGGTGGAGGGGGGATTATGGTGTGGGGTTGGGCTTGGTCCCTTAGTTCCAGTGAAGGGAACTCTTAATTTCATGCTCCTAACTTTGTGGGAACAGTTTGGGGATGGCCTCTCCCTGCTCCAACATGACTGCACACCAGTGCACAAAGCAAGGTCCATAAAGACATGGATGAGCGAGTTTGGGGTGGAGGAACTTGGCTGGCCTCAACCCGATAGAACACCTTTGGGATAAATGAATCTTTATATTTATCTATTATCTTTATGGACCTTGCTACTCTTCTGGTGACAACCCAAAAATATTCTTTTACTTTTACATTCGGTGATAATAATAAACACGACACACAGAGCTTGAATCTCTGTAGCAGGGTCACAGACAGCAAAACAAAAAAAATATAGGTGATCTAATATTTCTCCACTCTATTCAAACCTAAAAAAATAAGTTTTGCCTTTAGTTACACTTCCAAACCACTTGACCTTTAGGAGATTTATCCCCCTTCATGACCAGGCCTTTTTTTGCGATACGGCACTGCGTTACATTAACCACTTCAGCCTCGGACCATTTCGCTGGCCAAAGACCGGAGCACTTTTTGTGATTCGGCACTGCGTCGCTTTAACTGACAATTGCGCGGTCGTGCGACATGACTCGCAAACAAAATTTACCTTTTTTTCCCCACAAATAGAGCTTTCTTTTGGTGGTATTTGATCACCTCTGCGGTTTTTATTTTTTAAGCTATAAACAAAAATTTTGAAAAAAATTCAATATTTTTTACTTTTTGCTATAATAAATATCCCCAAAAAATATATAAAAAAACTAAAATTTTTCACAGTTTAGTCCGATACGTATTCTTCTACATATTTTTGTTAAAAAAAATCGCAATAAGCGTATATTGATTGGTTTGCGCAAAAGTTATAGCATCTACAAAATAGGGGATAGACTTATGGAATTTTTATTATAATTTTTTTTTTTTACTAGTAATGTCGGCAATCAGCGATTTTTATCATGACTGCGACATTATGGCGGACACATCGGACACTTTTGACACATTTTTGGGACCATTGACATTTTTACCGCGATCAGTGCTATAAAAATGCACTGTTAAGCCCCGTACACACGATCGGTTTGACTGATGAAAACCGTCCGATGGATGGTTTTCATCAGACCAACCGATCGTGTATGGTACCCATCGGTCTTTTTTCCATCGGTTGTAAAAAATAGAACTTGTTTTAAAATTCTCCGATGGATAAAAAACCGATGGGAATTTCCGATCGTCTATGGGCAAGTCCATCGGTTAAAAAACCCACGCATGCTCAGAATCAAGTCGACGCATGCTCAGAAGCATTAAACTTCATTTTTCTCGGCTCATCGGAGTGTTTTACGTCACCGCGTTTGGAACGGTCGTTTTTTTGACTGATGGTGTGTGGCCAAGACTGATGAAAAACAGTTTCATCGGATTTCCGATGGACAAATCCATCGGACGAAAATCCATAGGTTATCCGATCGTGTGTACGGGGCTTAACTGTGAAAATGACACTGGCAGTGAAGGGGTTAACGGCTAGGTGGCACTGTAGGGGTTAAGTGTGTCCTAGGGAGTGCTTCTAACTGTAGGGGGGATGGGCTGTGTGTGACACGACACTGATCACCGCTTCCGATTACAGGGAGCTGTGATCAGTGTCCTGTCACTAGGAAGAATGGGGAAATGCTTGTTTACAATAGCATTTCCCCGTTCTTCCTCACCGTGAGACGATCGCGGGTATCCCCGCGGACATCGATTCCACAGGACCCGCGGTTGGGCTCACGGAGCTCGCGGCGCGCGCGTGTCCACAATGCCGCTTCTTAAAGGGGACGTATTTATATGCGCCCTTCTGCCTGTCTGTGCCATGCTGTCGACGTATATCATTGTGCGCTGGTCGGCAAGCAGTTAACCACTTACCGACAGCCCACTGCAGATATACTGTGGTAGGGCTGCCGCTCTGCGCCAATTCACGTACCTAGTACTTGATTTGAAACGTCCAGGTCTGGGGCGTGGAATATACACAGTGGGAGCCCAGCGGCTGGTACCGCAGACTTGATGTCCGCCGGTTACACAGGACACATGTAAACAAGGCAGATTGTCATTCTATCAGAAGGGAAGGTATTAATCCTGTGTTTCTGCAAAGCGGGAATGTGGACCTTTGCCTTCCCCTAGGCAAAGCACCTTCCCAGCAGTAGTAGCATGGCTCAGGCACACATTTAACCCTTTGATCGTCCCTGATGTTAACCCCATTAGTACAGTGACAGTGCATATTTTCTAGCACTGATCACTGTAATAGTGTCACTGGTCCCCAAAAAAGTGTCAACTAGGTATCCGATTTGTCTGCTGCAATATTGCAGTCCCGCTATTAGTCGCTGATCGCCGCCATTACTAGTAAAAAAAAATTAAAAATAAAACAAAATTCATAAAAATATCTCAGGGCCCTTTCACACGGGCGGATCCAGTGAGGATCCGTTCCTTTCATATCCGCATGCTTAGCTGGGATCGCTCCGTTGATCCCCGCTGAGACGGCAGATGACAGGGCGGTCCCTGCACACAGGGCAGTCCCTGCACACTGTGCAGGGACCGCCCTGTCAGATCTCCGCTCTCCTCTATGGGGGGATCGGATGAACACGGACCGTCTGTCCGTGTTCATCCGATCCGCTCTGAATTTTCCTCCGTCTGCAGAAACAGAGCATAGCGGCGACCGATGGGATTGGCTGTGAGCGGATGTTCATCCCCTGACACCCGCTATCCCATAGGGATACATGTATGTCCCTTTTTCATCCGTAAACGGATGGATGAAAAAACGGACATACAGTCCGCATGTGTGAAAGGGCCCTTATAGTTTGTAGACACTATAACTTTTGCGCAAAGCGATCAATATACGCTTATTGGGATTTGTTTTGCCAAAAACATGTAGCAGAATATATATTAGCCTAAATTGATGAAAAAATTTAATTTTTTCTATTTTTTGATTGGATATGTTTTATAGCAGAAAGTAAAAAATATATTTTTTTTTCAAAATTGTTTTTCTGTTTATAGCACAAAAACTAAAAACCGCAGAGGTGATCAAATACCACCAAAAGAAAGCTCTATTTGTGGGGAAAAAAGGACATATGTTTTATTTGGGTACAGCGTCGCACAACCGCGCAGTTGTCAGTTAAAGTAACACAGTGCCGTATTGCAAAAAAGTGACCCCCGATTGTCACTTTTACCTATAGGTAAGCCTAAAACAATTCTTACCTATAGGTAGTGGAAATATCTCCTAAACGTGCGCCATTTAGGAGATATTTAACTTGTAGTGCGCCGATGATGTCATCGGCACATGTGCTGTGAAGAACCGGACCTCCGTGCTGTTTCTTCACTTGAAAGTGCCATGGCTGACGGCTCCCACGTGCATGCGTGGTAGTGACGTCATGCGGCTCCGGCCAGTCACAGAGCGGAGTCCACAGCCCCGGAAGAAAGAGGAGTGAAGATGGATGCGGCCACCAGTGGGGACAGCGGGGATATTGCAGGCTTCGTTTGCAGGTAAGTGCCACATGATGGGCTAGTATGTGATGCATACTAGCCCAAAATGCTTTTACTTTGCAGGAGAAAAAAAAAGGAAGTAAAACTCAGCACTTCCTCTTGAAGGGGGGGGGGGTAAACCTTCTGGAGATGAAGTGGTTAACTGACAATTGCGCGGTCGTCTAGCAACGCTGTACCCAAATTAAATTTATGTCCTTTTTTTCCCACAAATAGAGTTTTCTTTTGGTGGTATTTGATCACCTCTGTGTTTTTGATTTTTTGTTCTGTGAACAAAAAAATGCAGACAATTTAAAAAAAAAAACATTATTTTTTACTTTCTGATATAAAATGTAAAAAAAATAAAATTACTTCAAAAAAATTGGGTCAATATGTATCCTGCTACATATTTTTGGTGAAAATAAAACCCAAAAAGCGTATATGGATTGGTTTGTGCAAAAGGTATAGCGTTCACAAACTATGGGATATTTTTATGTATCTAGTAATGGCAGCAATCAGCGACTTATAGTGAGACTGTGATATTGCGGCAAACATTCTGACACTTTTTGGGGACCAGTGACACTGCTAAAAATATGCACTGTCACTGTACTAATGACAATGGCTGGGAAGGGGTTAACATCAGGGGTGATCAAAGGGTTAAAGTGGTTGTAAACCCTTTACAACCACTTTTACTACAGGTAAGCCTTGATTAAGACAACGGCGCAGGCGCACTTTAGAAACGGCAATCATGCCGTTTCTATAGGAGGCTGTGCCGTAACTGGAAGCTCCCCCGCGCATGCGCAGGAGTGACGTCATCGCGGCTCCGGCCATTCACAGCGCTGGAGCCGCGATACCCGGAAGAAGCCCCCCGGGAGAGATGTCGGCCGCCGGAGCAGTGTACGAGGTCGGCTGCGGGGGGCTTCTATCTAAGGTAAGTATTACATAATGAGCTAGTATGCAATGCATACTAGCTCATTATGACTTTGTCTTGCAAGTGGTGTTTTTTTTTTTTTTTTTGAAAAGTGGGTTTACAACCACTTTAAATGTGTGTCTAGCCTAGGTTTTACTATACAGGGGAGGTGCTTTTACTAGGGGAAGAGATGGAATTTATTCTCTGCTTTGCAGGGACAGAAACTCCATCCCTTTTAGGGTTGCCACCTATCCAGGATTCACCTGGACAGTTTGGTTTTGGAATCATGCGTCCAGGTTTCAGACTGACTAAAACCCGGACACATTATTCAGACCGGACTATGACTTCTCAGCAGGGTTGCTGGCTTCAGTTGTCTAAGCTGAGAGTGTCTGTTACACTCTCTTTCACACTGTCCAAAGTTAGCACTAACCTAACAATCCCCCCCCCCCCCCTTCACATACACATTCCAGCAGCCTCAGACGAGAGATGCTGACTGCCAAGGGGTGAGTGAGCTCACCATCCATCCCTGTCTGTGACTGAAGTCTCCCCCTTCTCTCTCTTGCCTCTGAGAGAGTACACTAAGGTAAATCAGGGTTCTCAGAGAACCTCTTACATCAGAGTTTCCCTTTATACCAGAGGTCACAGTGTTCCCCCTTACATCAGAGTCTTCTCTGTACATCAGAGTTCTCAGTGTTCCCCCTTCAATCAGGGTTCCTAGAGCATCCCTTACGTTAGAGTCCCCAGAGTTCTCCCTTACACTATAGTCAGCTGGGTCCCAACTTACAGTGAAAGGGAACTCTGCAGATTCCGATGTAAAAGGGGAACTCTGTGGACTCCGATGTAAAGGGGGACTCTTGTTATTAAATTCATATGATTAGAAATGTTATTTAATAGCAAAATATATGTATAGTTTATATTCTAAAAAAAAACTAATTGTTGTGCGCAAAACAAATTGTTGTGCGCCGCAAAAGTGTTTGGGTTTGACTTGAAGAAAAGGTGGCAACCCTAATCCCTTCCCTCCTGTCAGAACGACGATCTGCCTTGTTTACATAGACAGATCGCAGTTCTGTCTCTCTGCCTGATTATCAGCCGGTGCCGGAGGACATTGAGTGCCCAACACTCGCCCATCGGCTTCTGCTGTGTGTAATCGCAGCCGAAACGAACCGCCCGTGGCATGCACGTCACCTGTGCCCCCTACCTGGATGTCCGGAATCACAGCTGCCGCCCTGTAGCAGTTAAATTGCTCTAGGGCGGTCGGCAATGGGTTAAAGCAAGGGGATGTAAAAAATCACAATTTTATTACGGAGAAGTCTGCCATGGCAACCTCCATGACAACACAGTCAACCTGCACAAACCCTTCAACACGTTATATACACCGACTGAGAACCTCACAGGGACACCCAGCCATGGATTCCCTTCAAAAATAAGGCAGAAAACTTTTAAAGGAGGTTTTTGTGCCCACAACAAACATGGCGCTCGCGGAGCAACGCGGCGACGTCAACTCCCCGCCGTCGCTTCCTACGAACGCCTCGAAGAAGGGAGTTTCTGATTGGTTCCCTGTCTCTTGAGGCCAGCCAACGCGAGGCCGCCTTGTAATTGCGTTGAGAGAGCGGCGCGGTGTGTAGGTGAGAGGAGAGGAGGTGAGATGTACGGGGCGGGAAGAAGAGGAAGGGACCGGGCCTGTGACCCGCAGAGCTGACACTCTGACCACACCGGGAGCTGGCAGGCCTGCGCCAGACTGCCAGCAATTTAAAGGAGCATTCCCTTGAATTAGGTGGGGTAGTGTACTGGGTGGTTTCCTGTAGTCAGTCAGAGGATGTGGGGGAGTGTTGTGGGGCCTGCTCCTCATACAGAGAATGCCTAGAAAAGTCAATTTTTATACTAAGGGCGACATTTTTTGGTTCATTTCATTCTTTATGTTTTAAGGAGATTTGGTGACATTGTGCCCCTCTGGGGTGTCTCAGGACTCTGCAGTGTACAACGTGAGACCGCCGCATCCTTCCATTCCTATCAGGAGTCACATGACACACTGCCACCCAGGCCCCGCCTCCTCGACACACTGCCACCCAGGCCCCGCCTCCTCGACACACTGCCACCCAGGCCCCGCCTCCTCAAAATGCCACCATGCTGATCCTTTGGCTCCAATAATGTGAGCCAGGCTTCAGCTCCTGATTGGTGAACTTGTTCCGGGTCACAGGGAGTAGAAAGTAATACAAATAGAGGATCGGCATGGCAGATAAAGGACAGTAATGGCGGCCGGGGGGCGTCCCTTGGGACAGCTTTCCTTAAAGCGGAGTTTCACCAAAAAATGGAACCTCTGCTTTAAGTACTGGTGACCCCCTGGCATGCCACATTTGGCATGTCTTTTCTTGGGGGGGGGGGGGGGGGCGGGTACCTACTTTTCACAGGCACCCAGCTCCCACTTCCACTCCTTGCGCTGAGCGGAAATTAACCTCTCCACCCTCCCTGCAATCTTCTGGGACACGTCACAGGTTTCCTGGCTATTCAGAATGTGCAGCGTGACTCGTGCCCGGCTGTGGAGCCACAGTCGGGTGCTCACACTTGCAATGCCGGTGCCGCCGAGAGGAACGAGACTTTGGGCGCCCACGTCGCTGGACTGTGGGACAGGTGAGTGTCTGATTATTAAAAGTCAGCAGCTGCACTTTTTGTAGCTGCTGACTTTTAAATGGGGGGACTTCGCTTTAAATTACAACTAAAGACAAAACGTTAATTTTTTTTTTTCATTTTGGATAGAGTAATGGTAGGTTATAACCCCTGTCAGGTTCTTTTTTTTTTTTTTTTTTTTTTTGTCATCTGTGTCCCAATCAAAAGATTTCCCTTCACTTCCTGTTCCTTAGCCAAAACAGGAAGTGGGGGGAAATCCCTGCAAAGTGACTAGTGTCCCCGTTGGAAGATTTCCCCTCTATTCCTGTTCTGGTGACAACCCAGAATTTGGGATTTTATTTCACTTACAGAGATGGTAATAAACGAAGAGGAGGAATCTTCCTAATGAAAACCAAATTTCCACCCCAAAGATTCTGCTTGCAGGACTTTTTCCAACGTCCTACAAGCGCACCGTCCCAGCGTGAAAGCGCTCATTGTAATGAATGGGAGGCGGTTTTACAGACACTATTTCTAGCGCTAAAACGCCTTTCACACTGAGGCAGTTTTCAGGCGTCTTAGTGCTAGAAATAGCGTCTGTAAAACCGCCTCCCATTCATTACAATGGGTGCTTTCACACTGGGGCAGTGCGCTTGTAGGACGTTGGAAAAAGTTCTACAAGCAAAACGCCCCTGCCCATTGGAATGAATGGGCAGCGCTTCCGAATCGTCTGAAAATCGCATCCGAAGCGCCGCAACACGGGCATTTTTAATCCCTTCTTTGGGGAGTAAAGCACCAATAAAACGAGCTAACGCATGGGTGGCCCCAGTGTGAAAGGGGTCGTGGTGACACTTTTCTCCCTTGCTGCAGCCCTCTGGGCCTTCAAAAGGGTTTGCAATGCAGAAGGTGGGCCTTCCATGTGACTTCTGTGATTGGCTGCCACATGATGGGATGCTCCCCTATCATAAATGATATGTCTGTGACTGCATAGTCACTTTGCTGGGAGCATGCAGTACACAGAGCTGCCCCCCCCCCCCCAATCATATAAGCTTAAAGGGTAAGTTCACCTCTACAGAAAAATCTGTCCCGCTGACCTGGAGCGCAGCCATCTCCCATGCTGAGCCCTGTTATTGCTGCCTCACTGGACCGGGGCTTAGAAATCCCCTAGGCATTCTCTCTACTTCTTCCCCACAGACAGGTCAGGCTACGCTGGATCTGATTGGTCGCCTCTGACCTATTAGAATGCTACGACACATCTGTCCCCAAAGGGGACATTTTGGAGATTAAGCCAAGAGGATTTATAAGCCCCGGACCCGTGAGGTGGCTGTAGCAGGGCTCAGAATGGGAGATCGCCGCACTGCAGGGGGGTGGGGTGTTATGGGATGGGGGGGGGGGTCCTGTGTATATTCACCTTACAGATTTTTCTGTAAAGGTGAACTTACACTTTAAGTGCATGCAGCAGCTTGGCGTGAAGGCCTACCTTCCACAGGAACAGGTTAACCATCCCCGTTGCTAGGGAGGGGATATTCTGACAGGCTGTTTAGAGTGTTAGTTCATCTCTATTAGAATAAAATGAAAAGGTGAATGAACACCCTTGTGTTGTTCCCCCCCCACCCCCCCTTTTTTTTTTCCTGCCACTGGATGTCTTCAGTCTCATAGCCAGCATCATTCAATCCACTTTCTCCGAGTCCAGCCCTTGACCCTGCCCAGCATGTGGCTGGGCAGTGAAAGAAGAAGCAGCACGGTGATTAGCTTATTTCCCTGTCACTCTGCTCTCTCCTCCTCAGCATATGAAGTGATCAGCTCAATATGCTGCTTCTTCCTGACACATTCCATCCTTGCTGTACAGGAACTGTGAGAGGCTGATACAAAGTACACAATTGATGATTTACGAACAACTGCAGTTCAAGGGCCTGCCTGATTGGATAAAACCTAAATAGGTTGTATACAAGCCTACGTGGCCAGATTTGACTACACAATTTTTGTCTACTAAAGAGAACCTCAAATTTAGGAGCTTCCAGAGGTTCAGTTCTGGAGACGGTCATCCTTGGGCTGGATTCACACCTATGGCATTTTTGGTGCATTTTGCAGATTTGCACTACAGTACGTGTTCCATAGGAAACCATGTTAAATGGACTGTAATGCAAATCTGCAAAAAGCACTAAAAATGCATAGGTGTGAATCCACCCTTAACCTGGCTTTACAGCCAGTAAGTCATTAGAACACGCATGCAGCCAGTAAAGTATGAAACGTCTGGACTCCCTTCCTGCTTGTTCCAGGTCAGTGATTTGCTAGGTATGTTAAACCCGTCTAAGAAGGATGGTCCCTGAGACTGCACTTCATAGAACAAAGCTGGAAATGGTGCCGCACATATTTCTCTATTAACTGGTTCACATTTCACATGAGTGGTTTGCTTTGACCCAAACATGGTCTTTTTGTAGCAGTTCAACCGGACATGGCTGAACAAATCAAAGCAGACTCCCCTCCCTTCTAATAGGTGGAAGTGCCATGAATTTTTTCCATCTGTATGGGAGTATTAGTAGTTGAGGGTTTAATAGAGATGCCTTGTGTTGATACGAGGACACTTGTGATGTCACAGGTTATAGATTATACAATATCCATCTAACCTATATTTATTCTTTTTGTAGGTTACTTTCATGAACATACCTAAGCCTCCTTGATCAGGTCGCTGTGAAGTCGGGTAGGTAATGCTCTCATGTCTGCATTAGCTAGCTAGAGTGGAAAGATAATAATAATAATAATATTATTATTATTATTAAGTGTATCAAGACATTGACATATGTTTGGTACAGTGGTCGCATCCAGTACTCATCATAGGGCAGTCCTAAAACAGCGCACACATCAGTATGATAAGTAGCATGTGATGCAGTTAAAGCACAAATTTTTCAACAGTGTAATAAAAAACAAATGTTCTTTAACAAGGAACATACATTCCACATGAATAATTATGCTACCAAAATCAGTGTGTAAATTGCCTCCAGCATCGTTCCTGTTTCTTCTTCATGGAGGCTGCCATTTTGCTGAGCCCCCGAGCAGCAGTAAAACTTTACCACAGTGTCGTAAAAGCAACTGAGCTTATGCAGAGCAGGGTGAGGTAATGTATTACTGGATTTTAACAGTATAGGCACTTATTTTTAGTGTTTTACATAGCTTTACCTGCAAAAGTTAGAGGTTGTAAACCCTCAGTTTTTCAACTTGATGCATTAAGGTGAAAAACCTTTTATGCTGCAGCAACCCCCCCCCCCCCTTTACTTAAAACGGTGTTCCACCCAAAAGTGGACTACTGCTCATCTTATTCTGTCTTTGACAGGTATACATTCTCACTTCCGGGAGTCTCTGCCGTGGAATCACCGCGGGGTTCCCTCCTCCTCCCCGGGCCAAAAGGAGAGAGAGGAGCGGGGCCTCGCGCATGCGCAGTAGGGTGCCCGGCGTGAAACCGAAAGGATGCACTGCCGGGTTCCCGTACCTGCAATGGCAGCGGAGCACCGACAGCTGATGGAAACATAAGCTGCGGGTGCCGACATCGAGGGACTCCAGGACAGGTAAGTGTCCATTTATTAAAAGCCAGCAGCTGCAGTATGTGTAGCTGCTGGCTTTTAATTTTTTTTTTTTTTTGGGGCGGAACACCGCTTTAACTGAGCTTGATCGTTCCAGTGACAGGACCCAGCACAGCAGCTCCAGCCGCTCTCTCGGGTTCTCATTGAATAGAGTGTTAGCAGCAGGAGCCATTTCTCCCGCTGCTGTCAATCAAATCCAGAGACCCGCGTGGTGAGGCAGAGTCCTGCTGTCTGTGTCAATGGACGCAGTAGAATGACTCGAGAGCACACCCGCACGAGTGCCCCCATGGAAAGCAGCTCTCTGTGAGAGCATTCAAGATGAGGAGGAGCCAGGAGCACTGCGGGGGGATCCCAGAAAAGGAGGATCAGGGCCACTCTGCAAAACCCTTGCACAGAAGAGGTAAGTATAACATGTTTGTTTTAAAAAAACAAAGCTTTACAATCACTTTAGGTGATCTAGTAGGGCTTTGTTTTCTGACTAAAGCGATATTTGGTTTTGTCTTAACTAGTAGAAGAAACTGAAGGCTTCAGCTAGAACTGATTTTAATTTGAGTGGTCATGACCAGTGGAATATCCTGCTCATTCTATATGTTTCTGTGGTAGCGGCTCCCTGCTGGAGTTCCCATGTTCCCTGTCAGAGAGAATTGATTTGCTGAAAGTGTTAAGTGAATATTTTCAAAACGGGATGCTGAGGCTTGTTGGTGCTCCAATTGTTATCTGATGGAGTGTGCAGGTGGCAGATCACACTAGCACAGGTTATTAAAAGACATTTCCAGCTGATTGGTTTACTTTAACTGAATTTGTTAGAGACGCAGTCTGAATACCCAACGTTGTCATTTTTGAAAGTTAATGCAGCTGTACTTAGAGCCCATTTTCAGCAGCCCATTTCTGTGCATTGGACGGCATTCGGCAGCTCTGTCAAAATGAATTGGCTGTTGCCTCAACACCTTGCATCCTGCTTGGTGCACTACTGTGTGTTGCTGCAACTCGTTAAAGTGATTGTAAACAATCACCTTGTAAAACAGCCCATTCAGTTTAAAACTGAAATGAAGGCAAAACATTTTGTGTATCGATATAAAAAAACATAATAAATACCCCCCCCCCTTTTTGTTTTTATAAGTAATATTCCATCTTTTCCCACTGTTTTCGGCTGCATAAGAGCTGGGGGAGGAGAAACAGCACACTGATCTTCCCAGTGAAAGGTGGTGGGGGGTGTCTGATTTATTGGAGGAGAGCAGGCTGAGTTCCCCGCATAGCTAGAGAACTGACCACGGTGTTTTCTCCTGCCTAGTGTGGTCAGTTTTTAACAGGAAA
Organism: Rana muscosa; assembly: GCA_029206835.1. Taxonomy (NCBI): domain Eukaryota; kingdom Metazoa; phylum Chordata; class Amphibia; order Anura; family Ranidae; genus Rana; species Rana muscosa. The sequence continues at coordinate 58,308,259 of CM055124.1, read as the reverse complement.
GCAGAGGGACTGGCAGGAACACCAGGGACTTCATACAAAGGAAGCAATACAAAGAGAACGGGTTACTTTCTCATACAAGTACATGGTACATATCCGGAGTTTGAAATGCTGGGGTAACACATTCTAAAGTGATTGTAAATTCTCGTTTTTATTTTTTTTTCGTTTAAGAATAACAAACATGTCATAATTGCCTCCTCTGGGCAATGGGTTTGCACAGACCAGCCCAGATCCTCCGTTTCTCGGGTCCCTCTTCGGTGCTCCTGGCCCCTCCCTCCTTTTCAGTGCCCCCACAACAAGGAGCTTGTTATGGGGGCACCCGAGCAAAGTCACAGCTCCCTGTATCCATTCAGACATGGAGCCGTGGAACTGCCCGCCCCCTTTCTCTCCTCATTGACTGAATTAAACAGCAGGGAGAGCCAATGAGGAGGGGAGTCCCGGGCAGACGAGACAATCCTACAACATCGATGGATCTAGATCGGGCTCAGGTAAGTATGGGGGGGGGAGCTTCTGCGCGCGCACACACGGTTTTTTATCTTAATGCATAGAATGCATTAAGATAATAAAAACTGATTTTACAGTCACTTTAAGTCTAGGGGGTGAGGAATAAGGTCCTTTTTCTTAGACAGACAGACCTGATCAGATGCTCCCATGTATGCCTGTGGACTAGTGGGTGTAAATAGACTTGTCCGTTTACACCCGCCTACCTCCAATCTGGTCTGCTAAAAAAAAATGTAAGGGGATCCATTCTGCTCCATCTAGCCGGATTGAAGGGCAATCCAGTGTAAACGGACAGCTGGTCCATTTTACACCCAGCCACCCATAGAGCAGAGTGGGCTGTGTCCGTGTCAACTCTGCAGAAACTGAGCGAACACCCGTCATCTGCCCGCTCTGCTCAGCAGGGGATCAGTGGACAGTTTCCCTGCTGAGCGAATCAGATTCTGCCTCGTGAAAGCAGGCTTGGGTGTAATACATTACTCTTTGCTGCCGTGGGCATCTGTGCGACTGCTCTCCCTAAAGCCTCTTAAAGTTAAAGTTGCTCCAACTAGTGATTGCATTCGGACGTCGTCATATACACTGTGGGACCAAAAACCCTGCATTGTACATGTGGACAGCGAGAGGCCCCCACAACCCAGCGTGTCCATGATGAGAGGGGAGTGCGGAAGCCTCCTACAGTGAAAAAAATTAAGTATTTAGTGGATACTTCTCTTTTCCTGTTGCTGCGGTAAGATCTCCCTGCTGTACATCTGACTTCCTGTCCACCTGGGAGGTCTCGGTTATTCCTGCCTCCAGTGTGTGTTCAAGATCTTCATGTTACATCCTCCATAACATCCAATAAATGGAAAGGTCAGCAAGGAGAGTTGGAACTCCTCATAATGGTCACAGTATATCTGCAGACCTGGAAGCTCATTATAGAGATCTCTATAGAGTACAGCGATCAAAAGGGTCCCTGAGAGAGAATTCACTTTTGGGGAGGACTGACACTGCACTGTATATTTGTTATTTGCGTGCGTGTGTGTTAAAATGTTAAAATGACTGATCTTTTCTCTTTGCAGTTTAGTTTCTGGTCTGGATGAGCGGAGATGCTGCAATGACCGAGTCCGAAGAGACAGTCTTGTTTATAGAGCACCGCTATGTGTGCTCAGAGTGCGGAGTGGAGTACCCCAACTTGGAAGATGCTGTTGTGCACCAACAAAGTCATACAGGCGGTTCCCAAGATGCCGAGTACCAGGTCCTGGATCTTGGCTCCCACGAGAACCAGTACCAATGCCTGGAATGTGGACAGCTGCTAATGACGCCCAGTGACTTGCTTGCCCACCAGGAGCTGCATATTAGATTACTTCAAAATCCTCCAAAGCCAGAAAACCTGAAGATCAAGCGCCCGTCTCGTAGTGAAATTCACTATGAATGCCAGGAATGCAAAGCCTTGTTTAACAGCCAGGATCTGTGGCTGGCCCATAGATACACGCACATGGGACCACAAAATGTGCCACAGTCCAAGGTGTTGTTACAGACAGAGGAACATGTTGTGGAGGACTCTATACAGCTCATGTGTGACCCCTCTACACCTGGTGAGGTCCACCTTGTTGCCGGTCAGCAACATTTTCATGTCCCAACCTCCTCATCCGATGCGGTCACCCATACTCAGGTGTTAGTGGACCTGGAGCATTCCTATAAAAAGAGTGATGATGTAGCGGAGGAGTGTGCAGTGGAAGTTTTGTTTTATAAGTGCTCTGAGTGCACTCAGCTTTTCCAATCTCCCGGGGAGTTCCTGGAGCATCAAGCTACTCATTTCCAAGGCCAGGAAAATGCTGTAGAAGTTAGCAGTCAGTCAGGTGAGGCATCACAGCCTTTGGCTAATGAACAGATAGTTGAACAGCTAGTGAAGGAAACCGCTCCCTCTGACCGTCCTGGACAGGTGAGTGGAGGTGTCTTGGCTCCTCCAGTAGGGGAACAAGTAGCGGCTCTGAATGACGTTACTCGGTCTTGTGCTACATGCAAAGCATCTTTTAAGAGCGAGAGAGAACTTAAAGCACACTTAATATCTCATAAGACCGGCCCCTTTAACTGTCCTCTATGTAGTAAAGTGTTCCTTACACACCAAGATGTAGAAGAGCACCTTAAGTCACATCAAGGTGAACATCATTATCTTTGTGTGGAATGCGGCTTGGGCTTTGCCAGTGAATCTGTTTTGGTTAATCATCGCCGAACCCACCAGACTAATCCTCTGTACTCCTGTGAATGCGGCCAGACCTTTGTCAACATGACTAAATTCCTTTACCACCGACGAATGCACAGCAATAAAACTCGAGAACCTGTGCAAGAGGAAGAAAAAAAATCAGACTGCACCTACCCCACCTCTGCCGGGGGGGGCTACGTGTGCTCAACTTGCGGTAAAGCATTTCCCCTGATGTCCCAGCTGTTGCGCCACCAGCGTTTTGTGCACGCAATGGAAAAAAGGCACAAGTGCCCAACTTGCAGCAAACCGTTCAAGAAACGCTCGCATCTGCGCAACCACATGCTGACTCATACAGGTGAGCGGCCATATTCTTGCAACATCTGCAGTAAATCGTTCAATGCTCAGGCCAATCTGCTCCGCCACAAGCTTACACATACCGGAGAGAAGCCGCACAAGTGTCAGCTGTGTGGCAAGGCATTCAGCCAGTCTTCAACACTCCAGCAGCATCTGGTTGTGCACAGCCAAACCTACCCGTACAAGTGCACAGAGTGCGGGGTTAGCTTTCACCGTCCTTACCGCCTCCTCATGCACCAGTATCACCATACCGGGGAATACCCATACAAGTGCCAAGTTTGTGGCCTTTCTTTCCTGCTCAAAAGATTACTGGAGGTCCATGAACTTGGCCATCGTGGTGAAGAGCCTTATAGATGTGCAGACTGTGGCGCTAACTACCCATCTTCTCAGCGTTTAAAAGATCATCGTTGTAACCGGACTGGAGCTGGACCGGGAGACCAGTTAGAGTGCCCAGTTTGCGGCAAGAAAGTGAATTCTGATGCTGGACTCAATGCGCATGTTTCAACTCAGCACGCTGGCGCAAGAAGTGGCGCTGGGTACCCAGGGAAGAGTAAACAACCCCTGCCAGCACGGAACAAGCCAAAAGTAGGCTCCAGAAGCCTGGAATGCCCCGAATGCCATAAGACCTTCAGCACAGAAACGTCTTTGCAAGTTCACCGCCGAATTCATACTGGGGAGCGGCCTTACCCGTGCCAAATTTGCGGCAAAGCTTTCCGCCAGTCCACCCACCTCAAGGACCACGTTCGCCTTCACACAGGCGAGAAGCCCTTCAAATGCGATGTTTGCGGCAAAGCTTTTACCATTGCAGTGCGTCTAGCTGAGCACAAGCGTATTCATACAGGCGAACGGCCCCACGCCTGCCCAGAATGTGGGCGTGCGTACCGTTCCTTTTCCAACCTGTGGAAGCACAGGAAACTGCACCGAGAGCAGGCTATACCACTGGAGGATCATGAGGCCCATTCTGCGGACCTCTCCAGTGCTGTGGCAATAGTTGAGACTGTAGAAACCATTCCCATTATAGAGACTGTGGAAATTTTCCCCGAAGGCAGCTCCATAAATGTACAGGATATCCAGTTTGAGACTTTGCAGGTGGAGAATATACACTTGGGAAACATTCAGATCGGTACCTTGTGATTCAAGTCTACTTTAAAAGTCAGGAACCAGCATGTGATCTACTGAAATTACAGAACAGAGTTATCCGGCGCAGTGTGGTGCGCTACCCGTTTTGCTGATGTTGCAGGGATACACCTTCACGGTTTAAATCTGCTTTAATTGTGTCCCTCCAGTTTAACATGTTGTTTGAAATGTATATTTTAATTAAACCATCTAGTTATTTACCTTTTACTAGTGTATGTAGACAGTCCTATGTTTGGTTTTGTTTTGTTTTTTTTTGTGCTACAGCTGGTAAAATGTGTGAATATGGTGACATCTGCAAGTCAACACTACTTGGGTTTTTATTTTTGCTTAAAGTGGAAGAAGCTTAAGTCACTTACCTATTCCTTAAAATATTCCCCTCCTCATCTCCTATGTATCCTGCATGAAAAAGGTCTGTGTACTTAACTATTTTTTATCCGTTCTGATCACGTGACCCTGCAGCTCTGCCAGGGAGTGCTCAACTGGTTGGAAATTCTGGGAGCTGTGATGTTACCAATAGGCTCCCATAAACCAGCCATTGTCTGTGCTCACTCCTCTACTCTAGCTGCCCACTAATGCAGGGGAGCCAGACCTGCGGGATTAAAAATAGGCAAGTACGTTCTTAAAAATAGTTAGACATTTCCTCCACTTTAACGTACCTCAAGTGCTTCCCCAATTCACACCACCACTTCTGAAATGTTGCCTTCAATTACTCTTAAAAGGGAAGTTGAATTGAAAATTTAATGTAAGATTAAAGAAACGTACATAATTACCTAGGTGGATGCAGCATTGGCCCCCCGATCCCTCTAAAACCAAGAACTAAGTAATCAAGGCTGCTGATCACTCGGTTCTCAGAGAGCATCGACTGTCAGTCACCGGCTCTCTGCTTTGCCCCTCCAGTCCTCACTGGAGTGTCTGCCTGTGGAGAAGGGCAGGAGTGGCTGGCTGACTTAGCGTCTTGCTGAAAGTCTGAGCCAGCTGCTGGTCCGGAATCTAGGTGGTTCCCAACATTATAGTCGGGATATCTCCAGAGCCTGGACCAGCACAGTGATGTTAGCCAACAGCAGTACAGAGCAAAGTGCAATTCTGTGATCCCCACAAGAAGTAAGGCCAAAAGACTTTTGGTCTTACTTCTCCTGTCTTCGTATTGTCCTGCATTGTGTACTCTATGAAAGGTAGGGAAACCTCCAGCACTCCAGCTGCGGTGGAACTACAAATCCCATTATGCCTTTGGCTGTCAGTCTTGCAACTTGCTGTATTGTCAATGGCACCCCTTCTCTATGCTCTTCCCCAACATGCTGAGACCCAGAGACTTGCATCTGTAGTTCATATGACAAGATTGCTGTAAATGGGCACTCTGCATTCCTGATGCTTTCCAAATGGCCCCTGGGCTTTAGGGGCATAGCACAGTACAAACCTTTGCACAGAAAAGCATTTGATGCACAAACTACTCTGAATTTTTATGCAATATCTGGTCCATGTCAGACATTGATTTTCATGTATTTCTTTTGGGGGGGGGGGCCCTCTGCTTCTATAGAAATTTGAAAATGCAGATCAACATAACATATAGCTAAAAGTAGATTGGCGTTGGATGGCCTAATGACCCGCCATGATGAAATACACAATTGCTTGGCTGGATTTGGTCCTGATGTGGATGACTGTAGGTTTAATAAGGTCAGTATAGAAATTGGGCTGCTAGTACCTCCTATCTTTTTAAGGTTCCTTGGATATAGATTTAAAGGAGTGCCAAAAGGGACAAAGCAAGACTGTTCTTTACAAATTAATATCCTTCATTATAGGTTGATGGCATTTGAAGGGGAGAAACAAAATCTCCCGTAGGGTCGTCTTCCACACACCCTGTGATAATTTTCCTGCTGCAGAGAGACTCCCTGAATCTGATTGACCCCCCCTTACCCAATAAGAAGGTCAAACAGCACCTTCCTTTAATGTCACTCCCCATAGGCATCTGTTATGAAGCGGCAAAGATTCCATAGCATAGAATTTTTCAAGTTTTGAATATTATATTTTTTTTAAACAAATTTAGTGCAGGGCCATTGAAGGCCCCATGTATGTTTAAGCTCTGGAGGGAAACTCATTAATACTGTAGGATCAGGTGAAACTGTTTGTGCATCGGGCTTGTGGATGACCATACATGGGGCTTTTAATGAAGAGTGGCTCCTTTTTTCTTTTTTTTTGGTTTAAAAGTAGAACTTGCAGAGCAGGATCCTGCGTCCAGAGTCGGAGGTGTGAAGGGGATTTGTGTCTGGAGCTGGACTACATACTTGTGCATCACAGACCTAATGATCAGTTCAGCGAGCCGGCTCAAAGCCAGTATGGGCTATGCCTCACCTGTGTACCCATTTCAGTACATGAAGGCCTCCCCTCACTGATTCGACCTCTAGACTACTTTTACATAGGCTTCCCTGTGTATAAGAGCAGTGTGAACAGCAAGCATTTACAGGACTTTCAGCAAGCTTTGTTGAAACTTTAAAAGCACCCTTCAGTTCACGTTTGTAAATGTTCAACACGGATCCTTATGGAAGTGCTGATTGTCAATTTAAACAGGCTGCTAGCAGGCTCCTGCACTACTTGAAGCTTGTTCAAAGTGACACTCAAGATTAACAATTAGACTCCATTCACACAGGGGCAGCGCGATTTTGGGAGGCAACTTGGACACGACTTGAGTATGAATCACAGCGCGTCATGAGGCAACTTACAAGGCAACTTCAAGTTGCCTCCAGCACAGGAGGCTTTCCAGTGGCCAATCGAACAAGAATCAACTCTGAGGGAGGGAGGGAGGGGTTTGCCTGAGAAATGGATGTTCTCTTCCTGTATTGTTTCTTCTGTTAAGACAGGGGATCTGACTTCTGTGGTGACTTCCATTGAAATCAATGGGTACAAGTTGCCTAGAAGTCGGATTGAAGTAGTACAGGAACCTTTTCTGAAGTCTGAGCGACTGTGGTAGTGTGCACTAAGACGACTCCATTCACTTACATTGATTTTCTGATGCAGCGCGACCTGGGGCAACTTGAGGTCGGATCCAAAGTCGTCCCTGTGTGAATGGGCTCTGAAGATCTGTGTATAATCTTTCCAAGCAGGTTCTTCAAAGGCTTAAGCTGGATACACACTCCAATTTTCTGTAGATATTTTCCTTCAGATTTATCCAAACCATATAATATGAGGTCAAACCTTAGGTGTTCAAATTTTTATGCAATCAGGCAGGACCTTGCACTACATGGTTTTGGTAAATCTGAAGGAAATTTGACAACAAAAGTTTGTATAGTGTGTATGATGTCTTAGGAAAAGCTGCTTAACGCTTGCTTAAAGTTTTGCAAAAGCTTTTTCACACTGCTCTTAAGCCGGCCATACACGGTTCGAATTTCGTAAGAATTTTCTTTCGAAAAGCGTATCAAAGAATTTTCGTACGAATTTCGCACCGTTAGTGAGCTGCAGCAACAGCCGATTTTCGTGCGGCAATCAAATTTTGAGGAATCGGACATGTTGGAAATTTTTAGAAAAACAAACGATTTTCTAATCAATGATGGGAGAATCGTGCGAGAAATTTAATAGAAAAAAAAATGTGCAAGAAAAGAATATTCCCGGCCGAATTTCGAAAATCAATGGTGGCATCATCGGATCACAAAAATAACGAACTTTCTGATTTTGAAAATAAAATTTGTTCGAAATCCGACTGTGTATGGCCTGTGTGAAACATGCCTTAAAGTGACCCTTTTCTTCTAATGATGGAATACGATTTACTGAAAAAGCAGAGGCTGTGCAAAGGCAACTAATTAAGTGTAAGGTGCAGTTACCAATAGCAGTAATGAAAGGAAAATCAGCACACCAAACAGATCCAAATGCTTTTATTCGCATAAAACTATGAAGAACATGAAGAGCACTACATGTACAAGCATTTCACACACTAATTGTGCTTTATCAAAGCACATTTGTTTCATCTACCAACAGCAGCCAGCAAATTTCAGTCAAAGCTGAATTTCAGGAATTTTGCAACTTTGTAAAGTGCAGGCACACTATGAGTTAAGTCCAATTAGGTACATGTTGCCTCCAGGACATGACAGGATTATTGCTGTCTTGAAGGACACACTCCGGTTGTGGGAGGAGAGAGGCACACACCGCAACTATGCCTTCCACTCTGCTGCCCATTCACAGAAGCCTTTCTATTATATGAACTCATTCAAAATTCAAAGGCTTCTGTGAATGGGGAGGCTGACATAGCAGTTTCAGCGATTTTGCTCTTGAAGGAACTGAGACCACAGTGAACTTATCTTCCTGGAGCTCAATAAACCTGTCAGATGTGAATAATAGATTGAAGTCTACCAGGTGGCAGGCACCTCAGACTTAATTTGTGGTATGCCTGCAGTTTTTACAAAGTAGCTGAATTCCTGGAATTTAGCTTTAACCAAATACAGATTGGTTGCTATGTTTTACATCACTTTATCCAGTATGAAAAGATAATATAGATGTGGTGTTTATGGCGCTGCTCTATGATAGTGTAATAAGTCTTAAATAAAGTGGTACAATTGGATGAACCAATATGTAAAGTGACACGTGCTGATAAACCTTGATAAATAATATATGAACCTTCAGTGAACCAATATGAAGTGACGCGTGCAAAATTAATTTAGTACAAAAAATTAATAATCACCAACCCCCTGTGATACCTACCTATGTAGGGTCTAAGTATGAAAAAATAATAGATGTGATGGTTATGACACTGCTCTGGAATATAGTGATAAGTCTGGAATAAAGTGGTAGAATTGAATAAACCAATATATAAATTGACATGTGCTAATCTTGTTAGGTAATATATGAACTTTCAGTGAACTAATGTAAAGTGACAAATATATTAATTAAGTGGTACAATGCTGAGCTGATAATAATTCGGTAATAGTCCATATGACAAAAGCAAAAAACAAAGGTGAAAAATTATTCAAAAACAAACGCGGAAAATATATAAACAAAAAGTTCTTCAAAATCAAATCAGGTGATTGGTGACGTGTTCATCTCCAAGACTTCAGAATTAATGAACTTAAATGTGCAAGTGCTCCACTCTGCTCTTCTTATATATTTACTCCTACCAGAGAGCTTTCCCCACTAGGAGGTGTTGCGCTTTCACAACCTCACTGCTGTATACTGGAACAGACCTCTGTTGGTGATATCTCTATACAGCCCCTTCTCCTCAATGTTACATAATATATGTAAAAAGAAAGTGATACTCCATAGTGCAATAACGTTTGAATAAAAATGTATTTCCAATGCAAAGTGAGGGTATGCACTTACAATGTTAAAAAATTAATTGCACAGTGAAAAACGTGAAGTGGGTGTTCTCTCTGCATTCTACGATCGAAAACAGGAAGTGATGCAATGACGCTGTGGCTCTGACCTATGCATTTCGTCAAGACGTCATCTGGAGCCTAGGCCAGAAACCAGGAAGCAACTGAAGAAATTTAAAAAACACAGGCTATTGGCGCACTCCAGTTGGGGTTGTTTCTGTTAAAACTTCCAAATCAGGTGACACAAAGAACAAAAAGGGCAGCGTCATCTAAGTGTACTATAGTATGATTGGTTTTATTGAAAACAAAAAAGGAATGACACTCACAATGTTAAAAACAAGATCCAGCGTTAGGGAATCTAGTGCCCATCCACGTAAAGTCACTAGTATACACGTGGCTAATGGTCCGGGCGCGCTGGTGGCTCCCATCGCTTCTTGAAGACACTGGGGAACTGTTGACGTCACTTCTGGGTGCTCTGAATGCATTCTACATCCGTCCCACCTGGCTGGGAGTGTCTCTGAGTCCTCCAGGAAGCGTTGGCGCCCCCGGACCTCTGGCCATTTATACACCAGCGGCGTTATGAGGATGAGCACCAGACTCCTTAATGCTAGATCAGGGCTTGATAAATTTGCTTGGAATCTAGGAGCCAGCTAAAAAAAGTTAGGAGCCAGAAATGCGCCCTGTCCCGCCGAGCTCGCATGCAGAAGCGAACGCATACGTGAGTAGCGCCCGCATATGAAAGCGGTGTTCAAACCACCCATGTGAGGTATCGTCACGATTGGTAGAGCGAGAGCAATAATTCTAGCCCTAGACCTCCACTGTAACTCAAAACATGCAACCTGTAGAATTTTTTAAACGTCGTCTATGGAGATTTTAAAGGGTAAAAGTTTGTCGCCATTCCACGAGCGGACGCAATTTTGAAGCGTGACATGTTGGGTATCAATTTACTCGGCGTAACATTATCTTTCACAATATAAAACAAAATTGGGCTAACTTTACTGTTGTCTTATTTTTTAATTTAAAAAAGTGTATTTTTTCCCAAAAAAGTGCGATTGTAAGACCGCTGCGCAAATATGGTGTGATAGAAAGTATTGCAATGACCGCCATTTTATTCTCTCTAGTGTGTCAGAATAAAAAATATATATATAATGTTTGGGGGTTATAATTGGAGGGAAGGAGATGGCAGTGAAAACAGACAGGGGAAGTTCCATTAGCATTGCTTGTCATACCAACGGCCACCACTAGATGGCGCCAGATCACAGAAGGAAGCATAGGCCGCAAAGCTGCGGCCTCAATTACCGGCTGACGCGATCGCGCAGGGGAGGGGGGGCACGGAGACACAGGATACCCCAGCTGTGTAACTCTAGTCGCAATGGCGACCTGGCGCCTGGGGTTTGTCGAACCCTGTGCTATATATTGTTTTTAACATGTAGAGTATCATTCCACTTTTTTACATTAAATCTGTGATCATACTACACTTAGATAGCGCTGCTCAACGCTACTAGTAGTGCAAGACCTCGCTTGTATATCAAGTTAAAAAAATATATATATTTTTGCTCGTTTTGCAAAACACTTGCAGCTCAAGTTACTCGCAATCCAAGGTTTTCCTGTACCTTCCTATTTATTTACTAATGCTAGCAGCATAAGAATTAAAAATAGTTCATGTTGATTAGGAGAGTTAGTTCTGCTTTAACCGCTTGCCGACTGCCGCAACGACTTTTTACGTCGACAGAATGGCACGGCTGTGCAAATGGGCGTATATATATATATATATACGACCCTGCCGCGAGCTCCTTGATCGTGCCCGCGGGACCCACAGACACGGTGTCCTGCGATCGGGTCCCCGTTCTTCCTAGTGACATGTCACTGATCGTCTGTTCCCTCTCATCGGGAACAGCGATCAGTGTCATGCCAAGCCATGCCCCCTAACAGTTAGAATCACTCCCCAAGACACACTTAACCCCTTCAGTGCCCCCTACAGGTTAACCCCTTCACTGCCAGTGTCATTTTTACAGTAATCAGTGCATTTTTATAGCACTGATCGCTGTAAAATTGTCAAAAGTGTCCGCCATAATGTCGCAGTCACGATAAAAATCGCAGATCGCCGCCATTACTAGTAAAAAAAAAAATTATTAATAAAAATGCCATAAAATTTTCCCATATTTTGTAAACGCTGTAACTTTTGCACAAACCAATCAATAAATGTTTATTGCGAATTTTTTTTTTCCAAAAATATGTAGAAGAATACCTATCAGCCTAAACTGAGGAAAAAAAATGTTTTTTTATATAATTTTTGGGCATATTTATTATAGCAAAAAGTAAAAAAATATTGAATTTTTTTCAAAATTGTCACTGTATTTTTGTTTATAGCGCAAAAAATAAAAACCGCAGAGGTGATCAAATACCACCAAAAGAAAGCTCTATTTGTGGGAAAAAAAAGGACGTCAATTTTGTTTGGGAGCCATGTCGCACGACCGCGCAATTGTCAGTTAAAGCGACGCAGTGCCCAATCGCGAAAAGTGGCCTGGTCTTTGACCAGCCAAATGGTCCGGGGCTGAAGTGGTTAAGCTGACCATAGTTGATTCGTTTTCAGATCTTCCACACAAGCAGGGACGGAGGAATTCCGCCCCGCCAGGACATTGTATTCTGATAACAAGCTCGAGACGCTCTCAAGCCCCGTACACACGGTCGGACTTTTTGCCAACAAACTTCATTTTGAGCAAGTTTGACAAAAAATCTGATCGTGTGTACGCTTCATCGGACAAACTTTTTTGGTTTTCATCGGACAAAAGTTGGGTCTGCAAACGGACAAACTTTTGGCCAACAAAAGTCCGATGGAGCAAAGTCCGACCGTGTGTACAGAAAACCATCGGACTTTTGTCCGATGGACAAAACAAATAATGTTAAAATCAACCAATAATAGCAGAAGTTGACCAAAGGGTGGCGGTAAAGAGCAGAAAACCACGTGATGTTGGAAAAAGTTTTGGGAAAGTTTGCAGAAAAGTGCTGTGGTATGGGTGTTCCCGGCCAACTCTGTTCGGACAAAAATCCACGGAAAAGTCCGATGGAAGTCTGACCGTGTGTACGAGGCTTAAGAATAATCTATTCAGTGGCTGCAACTGCTGATCAACAAAAGTTTTCCAACGTTTTCATTTGACAGTCAAGGTAACAATCAAACTTCTGTTGAACAGGGACGCCCACATACTGATCAAAATTCATCAGGTTCTTAATGAACTGGCTGATCCATCTAATGGCCACCTTGGAGACCAAATTTAGGGTGTAACATGAAATGTGGTCTCGTTCCACAACCCCCCCTCCCACCTTCAAACAGCCCCCTTCCTAACCTGAATCATTTTGTGCTTCTCCCTACAGCATTGTTTTTTTTTTTTTTTTTCAGACTGGCTGTGCGTGGTTTAATTTGCACATTTGCCTCATCCATTCACAGAGACCTGTGAATAGAAAGACTACAAGTCCCATCTTCCACTGCAGCAGAGGGACTCACAGATCACAATGGAGCGCACAAGTGCAGTGATGTCCTCACAATCATAGTCCATTGATTATTTGTACCCCGTATTGGTAGCTCTGTACGGGGAAGAGTCCACAGAAGCCTTTGCATTGCATCTGCAATGTTTTTTTTGTGGATGCAATTCTCTGCTGGCTCCAATGCCAAATATTAATGGAACATTTGTTTTCTTTTATTAACGTGCATTTATTTTTTCCCATGGTGGACTAAGCCATTAAACTACTGTGGTTGCGAAGTGTAACTTGTACCTGGAATTAATTTTTTTTTTTCTGTGCCCCTGAGTGGTCACGACCCTATCTGGCCATTATACACAGCTATGCTACTCGTAATGTCCTCTGTTTCCTTTTTCACCAGATGGCTGTGAAACTGCTAGTATTTCAAGAGTTCCAGGACCTCCCTCTAGCTATTAAAGGGAATGGGTGCACCATACATAATCGTGTCTTTAAAAGTCATAATCCTTCCTTGGAGTACTGTGAAAAGCCTGCTGAATACAGATACAATGTATAAAGTTTGCACTGACTTTAGCACAGTTGCAGTATTTCCTAATCAATTACACTTGCTGCCCATCCTAGGGCAACCAGTGCTGGGGCAAAGTCATCTAGAGCCCAGGGCGAACATGCCAAATTGCGCCCCCCCCTCCACAAGATGAATGATTATGTGTCAACAAATATCCCCCCCAAAATAAAGCTGAGCACTAATCTGCACGCTCCCCCTTCCTCCCAGTGCAAATCAACCCCCCCATTGAAATTCCCCCTTCTGGCAAAAATCCTTGCCTACCACCCAGCTCAAATCTTCGCTCTCCCCATATGCCCCCAGCTGAAATCCCCCCCCCCTCAAAAAAAACAAACTTCCTCCTAGCACAAATCTTCTACCCCTCAAATTTCCCCTCCGAGCACAATTACCCCCTCCCCTACCCACTAAAGATCCCCCCCTCCTAGCACAAATACCCCAAATTCCCTACTAGCATAAATCCACCCCCAAAAAAGAAATTCCGATCTTAGCACAAATCCCCCCCACCATATTACCTTTTCTAGCACAAATCCCCCCTCCTAGCACAAATCCTCTTCACCTACCTATCCCCCCTCCCAACACAAATCCCCCCAAATCACCACTCAGCACACCTCCCTAAATCTCCCCTCTTAAAACAATTCTCCCCCCCTCCCCCAAATTCCCCCTTCTAACACAAATTCCCTCCCTCTAATCTTGTGGTCCCCCCCAACCTTAACATAATACCACAGTGCCCAGGGCAGCCGACCCTCCTGCCCACCCCTTGTCCCGGCCCTGAGGGCAACACTAACACTTTTATCCAAACAAGAGCTGACCCATTATTAAAATGCCTGTTCTTAAATTAACCATTTTAAAATTGTCTGCTGACGTGAATTCACAGTGAATTTAGGAGATATTACCAACATCTATGCTTATAAGTTTAACACCAGGAGTGCTCCCCAAAAACAAGTTCCAGGGCGTTTGATTGGCCAGTAATGTGCTGTGCACTATTAACTCTACTTTCTGCAAACAGGGCATCTTCTGCCGCAGTGAAGTGTATCCAAGTTTTGGCATCTTGGCCGTGTCTTGCTGTTTCTGGCTCTGCTCCAGCACTGAGCTGCTCTTTTTTTTTGTGAAACACTTTGTCGCTTCAGACCGGGTCAATAAGATTTCACGTGATGACAACCCTGACCAAGGCACAGTGTTTAATTAATAACCCGTTTGCTGCTACAACAATTAGAAAGCAATCAAGCATCATACCTGCCTATTACCAGAGGCCAGCAAAGTTCTGCTGATTGACATTTCATTTTCACCACTGAGAACGACCTGCATCTTTAAAGCCGCTCTGTAGCCATAACAATAAAGAAGAAAACTCACGAGCATTAAAAAGTAAAATACAGGTCCATGTAATCATGTCTACGTATCTGTATTAGCTTCTCCAATAAAAGAGTATTGAAATGTGAAGATAACCCCTTTAATTACTGATTTAGGGCCCCCCCTGATGGAAGCTGGATTTGTGATTGTTACTAATGTTGAACTCAGGTACATCGCCCCCTGTTCAGTAGACATGTCTGGGGTATGGCAGTGGCGGAACTACCAGGGTTGCAAAGATCGCACTTGCGACCGAGCCCTGGCATTCTACCACCATCAGGGGGCCCCAAGATAGCAGGAAGGGGGCCTGCTGCAGAACATGTAAAATGGCCCCGCTGTGGGACCGTAAGGCTCAGTTCACACTGCTGCAAACCCCAAAGTCGTGCAACTTGCTTGCAATTTTTCTTGCGACTTGATTGCTACTTTTGTGCTTTAAAGTAGAACTATTGGCTAAACTTTTTCTTTTACATTTTGGATAGAGTAAGGGAGGGTTATAACCTCTGTCAGATTTTTTTTCACCATCTGTGTCCCATTGTGGGGATTTTCCTTCACTTCCTGTTCCATAGCCAAACAGGAAGTGAGAGGAAATCCATGCAAATTAAGGGAAATTCCTTAGACCCCCAGCTCACCAGAACTAGCGCCTCATTGGAAGATTTTCGATCTTTTACTTTTCTGGGGACAAGTTTGGGGATTTTTTTTTTTTGTCGTGACTTGAGTCGCATTGATTAAGATTGCACCTATTCAATGAATGTGTTTTGACTTGTCTGGCGACTGTCGCAATTCGCATGATAAGTCGCAGCAGTGTGAACCAAATCTTATAAAAGGGCCTGTGAGTTTGTAAACAAAAAAATAAAAGGGCCTGTGATGGGATTAAAGGGCCTCTGGATCAATGGGAAGGGCCCCGGGCTTGAGGAAAGGGCCCCGGGAGTTAGGGGGGCCATTAATGGTTTCTTCAACCAGGGCCCTGAAGGTTCTACTTATGCCTCTGGGTCGGGAGCATGTCAGCTATGGGGCTTCCACCCAGTTCCCCCCTGTTTGCATTGGTTGCTAGAATGAAGATGGCTCTTGCCGCCTAGCATTCTTGATTGCTAGGATGCAGGTGGCCCTTTCTGCCTAGTGTTATCGGTTGTTAGGATGCAGGCAACCCCTGCTGCCTATTGCCTTTGTTTGCTAGGATGCAGATGCCCCTGCCACCTGGCTATCTTGGTTGCTAAGCCATGGACAGTTCCTGCTATCTAGGGTCCTTGGTTGCTAGGATGCAGGTGGCCCCTGCTGCATAGCGTTCCTAGTTGCTAAGATGCATGCTTCTAGACTGCACAGTGTCATTGGTTGTTATGGTACATGTTGCTGCCTGCGTCCTAGCAACCAAGGACGATGTGCAGCAGGGGCTGCTTGTTTCCCAGTGAACAATAAAAAGACAAAGTAGGTGAAAAAAGAGGAACTGACATGCCCTCTCCTCCTCCGGTTGGGGGCACCATGGGAGGCTAACCTGCACATTGCACTTATTCATTTAGTAAGTCCTTGTGAAAAGAGACTTCTTGTGTGGGCTGCTCCTTCTTTTAACCTATATGGGTGCATCTCCTGGAAACAGCTCTGTACACGCCTACTAGGGTCTGTTGGCGGGCAAGGCCTGTAGTAGGTTGGAATAGGACACTTGGGGAAAAGCAAGGGGAGAGGTGCCTCTGAGTGCAGATGTTTAAAACAATTTAATAAGAGATTGCAATACAAGCAACTCACATTTTAGAGGATTAAAACGGGCATTGTACGATATCCAAGTGCGGAAGAGGGTGTCATCAGATCAGTCATCAGTCTCCTTATCCTGCTGGGGCGCTGTGTTGCTGGTTCTTCTTTCCTCTGCACCGCTTTAGATGTATAGAATAGCCGGCGGCGATGGAGATGCTGCAGAACACGGCCTGGATGTTGTTATTTCCGTCAGGCGAGGGCTGATGACGTCACTGGCATGCAACGCGTTTCCTGAGCCGACGTGCTGCGTGTGACGTGGCAGTCGCGCTCCTTTGTCAAGCTTGCTATTCTATACATCTAAAGCGGTGCAGAGGAAAGAAGAACCAGCAACACAGCGCCCCAGCAGGATAAGGAGACTGATGACTGATCTGATGACACCCTCTTCCGCACTTGGATATCGTACAATGCCTGTTTTAATCCTCTAAAATGTGAGTTGCTTGTATTGCAATCTCTTATTAAATTGTTTTAAACATCTGCACTTAGAGGCGCCTCTCCCCTTGCTTTTCTTCACAGTACCTTTGGAACACGGTTTCTGTTTCCTATTGATGGCAGCCCTGAGACTGTATATGTGACTGTTTTAACTATTCCCCATCCGGATCCCTCCCTTTTTTTTCCCCCCAGAACTTCCCCCCCCCATTTTATTGTTATATTATTACATTTTCTATATTCCCAAAGCCTGGACTCCATGTTCATTTGTACATATACTGTACATACACTACTTTTACCCCATACTCAATTGATACCAGCGATTTGGAGCAATGCGCATATTTACTTGTTTAATAGGACACTTGGGGCCCTGGTCTTTCCAGGCTGGGTTTTTCTCAGGGTGGTGGCCCCAAGCTGGGGGGGGGGGTTCCAGTGTGCCAAATGGATCACCCGTCCAGGCCTCAACAGGGTAAGGAGTGGATTGCCATATTGTACATTACAGTACACTATGGCAATGTTTGGGTAAAAAAAAAACTGAAGACCTAAACAGGTGGTCATTGTTCTTTTTACGCATCAAGGCATTCTTGGGGTCACAGTGTACCTTTAACTGTTATGTAGACAAGCAATTCATCTCAGGGTGTAGTTGAGCCCTGGGGGGTGCTTGACACACTTAGCCATTTTCTGTGGTTAAAGCAAAAAGGCTTCAGCGGCGATCATTAGATTTTAGGAAGGAGACTAGAACATTTTGTGCCCGGTAATTTTCTTTGTACTCGACAAACAAAATGAGGAAGTTACAATCAAAGAACTCTATTATTCAGACATCAATTGCACCTTATTGATTTCTGACTCGGCCTCTACCAGGATTTCACCGTAACAAAATGTATTTTGAATAGTTTGGATGAAGAAATTGCTCGTTTAGCTTGGATTATTCTGGAGATGATTGCAACTCAGCAACGCCAAGACCTTTGGGCTAACGGAAAATGGAGTATTAAATAAAGATTTAATCTGATCAGTAATCACCCCAATAAAGTGGTATTTCTTTTTCTGATCTCTGGTTATATTGTGAAGTGTGTCAATCCCAGGGCTTGGTGTCAGAAATCACCGCCAGTTTCCACAATTGACAGCCCATGGCTTGGCAGCAGGGAATGTCTGTGTCCAAAAGCTGGCAAAAGGGTTTTACCCTGGGTGGTATGGTTTGTTAGAACAAGACTTTCTTTTACACTACCCCCAGGGGAGAAGGTTCTACTCTGAGGAATATTTAATGCAAAATAATCTGGAAGCAGCCCACATACTATCGGTGGCAGTGAGTTATCTAGAATCACAGCTTTAAATACTTTGAACCTGGGATTGTGATAATTTCTAGTGGGGGGATATCCGGTAATAACCCCAAATATGAGGCCAGTTTCATATACATCTCATTAAATTCATCTACAATCTCCTGGGATGTGTTTTTGCCTTTTGTATCCTCTCCACATTGCATGTGTGGCCTCTTGTTGGCCCTAGTGGGTCTCTCTGCTGCTCTCAACTGGTTGACAGCCTGGAAACAGCCTTATTTTTTTATTTTGCGCTGGTCAATTAAGCCTCTTACACTTCAAGATGTCCTCATCCCCCTGAGGAAGATTTGGACTATTGTAATCAAAATGCATTGGGATCCTTTGGGCAGGAATGCTAAATTGGGAATTTCTATGTAAAAGTTGCTACCCACCATTGTACAAGGACATCTTCTGTTACAAGTTGGGGTTATGTATACCAGAGCTTATATTTTAAACAATTGGTGTGTTGAATTTTAAATCAATTTTGTACCAATAAAAACTTTTCTTATATTTATTCTGATATATTTACTCTGCCTAAAAGCCGTTGGGGGCACCTATTGTATTGTAGTATATGTTATTAGGGTGAGCAGCATTCTTTTTATCTGCGCGTGTGGGCATTCCTTGTGTTATATGAATAGAGGAAGGTGAGAAGGAAGGAGAGGGGGAGCAAGGATGAAGAAAGGAGAGAAGGATGGGAGGAAGGAAGGAGAGGAGGGAGGAAGGAGGAAGGTAAGAAAGGGAGGGGTGAAAAAAGGAGAGAAGGATGGGAGGGAGGTAAGAAAGGGAGGGGTGAAGAAAGGAGAGAAGGGAGGGAGGAAAGGAAAAGAGGAAGGAAGGAGAGCAGGGTGGGAGGAAAGGGAGGGATGAAGAAAGGAGAGAAGGGAGGGAGAAAAGAAAGGAAGGAAGGAGAGAAGGGAGGAAAGGAAGAGAGGAAAGAAGAAGAGAAGGGAGAAAGGAAAGGAAGAGAGGAAGGAGAGAAGGGAGGAAGGAAAAGAAGAGAGGAAGGAAGAAGAGAAGGGAGGGAGGAAAGGAAGAGAGGAAGGAATGAAAGGAAGGGATGAAGAAGAGAGGAAAGGAAGGAGGAAGAGAAGGGAGGGAGGAACGAAAAGAGAAGCAAACGAGAGAAGCGAAGGAGCAAAGGAAGGGATGAAGAAAAAAAAGAAGGGAGGGAGGAAAGGAAGGAGAGAAGGGAGGGATGAAGAAAGGAGAGGATGGAAGAAAGGAGGGAAGGGAGGAAGGAAGGAGAGCAGGGAAGGAGGAAAGGGATGGATGAACAAAGGAGAGAAGGGGGAGGAAAGGAAGAGAGGAAGGAAGGAGAGAAGGGGGGAGGAAAGGAAGAGAGGAAGAAAGGGGAGAAGGGGGAGGAAAGGAAGGAGAGAAGGGAGGGAGGAAAGGAAAAGAGGAATGAAGGAGAGCAAGGAGGGAGGAAAGGGAGGAATGAACAAAGGAGATCAGGGAGGGAGGAAAGGAAGAGAGGAAGGAGAGAAGGGGGGAGGAAAGGATGAAGAGAAGAAATGGAGGGATGAAGAAAGGAGAGAAGGGAGGGAGGGAGGGAAGGAGGAAGGAAGGAGAGAAGGAATGGAGGAAAGGAAGGGATGAAGAAAGGAGAGGGGAGGGAGGAAAGGAGGAGAGGAAGAAAGGAGAGAAGGGGGAGGAAAGGGAGGAGAAAAGGGAGGGATGAAGAAAAGAGAGGAAGAAAGGAGGGAAGGGAGGAAGGGAAGGAAGGAGAGCAGGGAGGGATGAGCAAAGGAGAGAAGGGAGGAAAAGAAGAGAGGAAGGAAGGAGAGAAGGGGGGAGGAAAGGAAGAGAGGAAGGAAGAAGAGAAGGGGGGAAGGAAGGAGAGAAAGGGGGGGGGGAAAGAAGGAATGGATGAAAGGGAGGGATGAAGAAAGGAGAGAAGGGAGGGAGGAAAGTAGGGGAGGAAGGAAGGAGAGAAGGGAGGAAAGGAAGGAAGGAGAGAAAGGGGAGGAAAGGAAGAGAGGAAGGAAGGAGAGAAGGGGGGGGAGGAGAGAAGGAATGGAGGAAAGGGAGGGATGAAGAAAGGACAGAAGAGAGGGTGTAAAGGAGGAGAGGAAGGAAGGACTAGACACTGACTTACTGATGAAAAATATTCAAGTCACTGGTAACAGACTGCCGTATTCCAGCAACCTACAGAAATAGTTAAATATTAGATTCTTCCTCACATCTGTTGAAAGAGAAGTCGGGCGCTGGGGATAACCATGGGGGACAGTGTGTACATATTAATCACTGTGATGACTTTCATAATCATATTTCACATACCTTGTCTGTCCCAGCAGGGTGGGACTGCTCGATAGGTACCAGGGAGAACAAATTGGTGTCTTTCGGAAGAAGACACACATTATGTTGTTGAGAAATCTGAGTAAGGAGGATAGAGAGTTACATGCATACAGTAGATGAAAGGCAGTACTCTTTTTGCCAGTGTAGCCCGGTACTTAACTTGCAAAAGAGAAGCAGCTGTAGTTCCACTCTGTCTGCTGCTGTGTCTGTGTGTGCCCACAAAGGGCTTCTACCCAGACACAGTCATGTCAGAGACTCCCTCTGTGGAACTGTTACAGCCAGTGTTTATTTGCCCTCCATCCACTAGATGGCACCCGGGGACACAGTTTACAAGAGACTCTGAGGAAAAAATATGGAGGATTGTGGGGAGTATAGTATTCTGAACTGACTGAGCTATCACCACAGGTTGGCTGGAAACCAGTGGGCGGCTGGTGCTTTATTTTTTGGGGGAGGTGACAAACAAACCACCTGACCCCCTCCGTTTGTTTGGTTGGTCGGTCGGCCAAACCCCCTGGTCGGTGCAATTTAAAATTTACAAATATTTGTAATATATATACACTGTATCTATATCTACACACACTTACAGGTTTTTGAAATTGTTGTTCTCAGCCTAGCCAGGTGTGTCAGAGAGTACAGAGCTGTTCGCAGAGTTGTGGGCACAAGAGCGGAGGACTCGACATATCAAGTGTAAGCGCTATACCAGTAAAAAAAAATAATATGCGTCCTCCCAGAAGGTATATAAATGGTTGTTAAACTGGCTACCTGCGATCGCTCTAATTCTCAATTTTTACCTCTCGCTGTTTAATGTATAATAATAATATTATAATGTGTAATAAGTGGCAGCATACAAGCCCTGATGAAGGGGGAGTTGTGAACACCCGAAACGTGTTGGTGACATCATCAGACTTGTTGCCAAGATAAATAAGGCTTTACTTGACTTGAACCAATTCCTTACTCATCCGTGGGTCCCGCACTCCTTCAATATGCTATTCTAAGGGGTTAATGGGAACCTGTCACATTACCCACCCCTAAAGACTTTGAGAAAGTGACCTATTAGTCCAGCTTCCAGGCAACATGCTTATTCTGGAGCTGTTATGTCATTTACAGCGATGCTTAGCAGGTTAGGAGTCAAGGTCCTGAAAGAAGCATGCAGTCTGAAATCAGAGATGGCTAATATATAAGAGGTTTCACAAACCAATACTCAAGTGTAAGACAACATTAAAGCGTAACCCCACCCTATGTAAATCTGTTAAGTGAGGTACTGATCAAGAAGCAGATTCAAGTGTATAATTCATGAAATGCTTCTCCGGGCTCATGCTCTGGGTCTTTGCACCCTATAGCCCCCATTGCTTTTGGGAGTGTCTATTTACTGACTGTGCTGGTCTAGCTCCTCTGTCCCTCCCTATATGATCTTTAATGTAGCTGCTGAGTAGATTGGGATAAAGGGGAATACTTTGTCAATTAGAGAAATACTTCTGAGTTTTCTGGGTATGCTGATATAAGAGCCAAGATAGCAGCACCCAGCAGCAGACTCAGGGCTTTTAAATATCTAAAAAGGGGAGCATTTTTCAAGTAATAACATGCAGAGAAAAAAAAATTAACTTGTTTCTGCCTGCGATATAAAAGAGCCGAAAGACGTCTACAACGCGGCTAAAGACGTCTACAACGCGGCTCTCCAGTTCTTGGAGGATGTCCATAGACGTCCTTCCACTTGCGCGCATCAGGCGTGCTCTGTGACTTTTGGACACAGCTGATCACAGATCATGGGCCAATCACAACGGCCCTTTACCATGTGATCAGCTGAGTCCAATCATAGCTGATCACATGTAAACAGACTTGTCAGTTATCGGTATTATTTTCCTCACACACTGTCCCTGTGTGAGGAAAGGAGAGCCAATAGCTGGCAAGTCTTATAGGGCACAGCGAGTACATCGTTTATACTGATAATCAGTGCCCTGGTTATTAGTGAAGCCCCATCAGTGGCAATCAGTGCCCATTAGTGCAGCTAATCAGTGCCACCTCATCAGTGCAGCCTCATAAGTGCCCATCAGTGCTGCCTCATCATTGCCCATCAGTGCAGCCTCATCAGTGCCTATTAGTGCTGCCTCATCATTGCAGCCCCATCAGTGCCAATCAGTGCAACTTATCAGTACCCATCAGTGCAGCTTATCAGTGCCACCTCATCAGTGCAGCCTCGTCAGTGCCCATCAGTTCAGCTTATCAGTGCGGCTTCATCAGTGCCCATCAGTGCGGCTTCATCAGTGCCCATCAGTGCAGCCTCATCAGTGCTGCCTCATCATTGCAGCCTCATCAGTGCCCATCAGTACAGCTTCATCAATGCGGCCTCATCAGTGCAGCCTCATCAGTACTCATCAGTGCACATCAGTGCGGCCTCATCAGTGTGGCCTTAGCAGTGCCCATCAGTGCACATCCGTGCAACCTCGTTAGTGCACCTCAGTGCAGCCTTATCAGTGCCCATCAGTTCGGCCTCATCAGTGCACATCAGTTTGCAAAATAGGAAAAACTTTTTTTTTTTCAAAATTTTCAATCTTTTTTTATTTGTTTAGCAAAAAATGAAAAACCCAGTGGTGATTAAATATCACCAAAATAAATCTCTATCTGGGTTTGGAGGGTCAACACTGTATGGAACCAACATGCATAACGTGTTTTGCTATTTATTCTTCAACTCATATTGCCAACAAACATGCATTACAGTGCACCACAATGTACAGTATGGTAATGCCCTATTGTGCGCCGTGGGGCACTGGGTTACAAAAAAAATATTACATGCACCTTTTCTGGTGGATTGAAATACTGTAGTCCCCTAAAATTACACCACTCAAAACTTCCACCCTAAAGGGAATCTAAACAAATAAGGCACAACTGACTACTTATTATTCTGATCTGGGCCAACCACAGAGACAACCAATAATCACAATCTCTGTGGCAACTAATCCAAGCTCTTGTTCTTGCTAATATATACCCTTACCCCAAGTGACCCCCTCCTAGTAGGGCAGGGCTGACACTTGACCCTACTGACTCTTCCCTAACCCTGGGCAACTGGGACATCTAGTGGCTGAAAGGGGAATTACATTGGGCCACCTCTGTGCTCCTACCCCACACTTACACTTTAATGAACATGTAAAAAAAAAAAAACATTACAATATAATTTTGTCTTATTTTTGTTTTATTATGTACGGTAATTATGATTATTATGAAATCTATTGTATATTTTGATAAGCGGGCATTTTTGTTTATTAGGAAATGCGATTGTTTTGTATTATTTTAATATAATTTGTCGCTTTAAATAAAGATTAAAAAAAAATACCAAACATATGTACGGCATGACTGATGGCCCATTTAGATCTATGCCTGTGCTTAGAGGTGTTTTTTTTTTTTTTTTTGTAGCGATAGGAAGGTGCATTATGTGTCAACATGCATTCTTTTGTGCGTTGACATACGTTATTGGTGTGTTTTAAAGCATTTTTACTTTAGGATTTGTAGTGACTAGAGTTAACAGCCATTGAAATTGACTAAAGCCCTTTTGGGCTGAAACACATCAACCTTCTGTGTATTGGGACTTTTCTGTACTCTGTATAAAGCTTTAATAAATGGAATTTTAAGAGAAGATCACACAAAGTGGTCGACCTTTTCATTCGGATATTTATCTTCAGTTTGTGTGGCTGTGGTTTGGGCACACGGGAGCTCTGGTTAATAAATGTCGGATGGGTTGCAGCAATGCACCAGTATTGTACACGTGTGGCTTGATAATACTCTTTGCCAGGGATTTTTCCTCAAAGAATAGGTGTAGGAACTCCCCCTGTTCTGAGTCACTTCTTGTATCCGCCCCCTACCCACCTCCGAGCACTATTGTTCCACCCCCTCCCAGTACTGCCCCTTTTAGAGAATACAGAACCAAGTATCATTTTGTGGTGATTATTGTAATTTGTATGGAATTTGTTAATAACAACAAAAAAAGCAGTAAAGTAGATCCCCAGCAGCCAGCAGCAATAGACCCTCCTCAGTAGTGGTGCAACAGATCAGTGACGATCCGTGATCCGAACGGGTCACCCTGTTCGGATCGGCACACCACGCGATCCGCGGAGCGCTCCGCAGCCTCGGCCATAGGAAAGGCCCCGGCTTCGGACTAGCTCTGGAGCGGCGGCCATCTTGGTACACCCGGTGGAGGCTGTCTCGTCAGGAAGTGACGTTTCGTCGCCGCCATCTTGCTCCACCCCACACTCCTGCACAGTAATGATAGTGAGAAGTGGGCGAGCGGACATCTTGTTACACCCAACGGAGTTTTAGATTTCACAGTTATTTTCAACACAAAACGGAGCTTATATGCGTAAATACAGTATTTGGAAATCCAACGGACTCTTTACATGTTAAATTTTAGAAGCAGCAGCAAACCTGCTGACCTTACATGGTTGCTAATGTGACAGAACACCTCTGATTTTCACATTTAACATTTAGTTAAATGTGAAAATCAGAGGTGTTCTGTCACATTAGCAATCATGTAAGGTTTGCTGCTGCTTTTAAAATTTAACATGTAAACAGTCCGTCGGATTTCCAAATACGGTATTTAAGCTTATAAGCTCAGTTTTGTGTTGAAAATAACTGTGAAATCTAAAACTCCGGTGGGGGTAACAAGATTTTTTTTGCTGATCCGAAAAACGATCCGATCTGTGACTCTAATCCGAGGATCGATCCGATCCGTGAGTTTTTTGATCCGTTGCACCCTTCTCCTCAGCAACAAAAGATTCCTCCAGCAACAATGGACCCTGGCAGCATCAATAGATTTCCCAGCAGCCAACCCAGCATCAATAGACTCTGCCGTAGCCAGCAACAATAAACACCTCCCTCAACAGTAGATCCTTTCCAGCAACAATTGACCCCCCCCCGCAACATAAGCCCAACCAGCACTAATAGATCCCCCCACCAGCAACAATAGACCTCCAGAGCCGCAATAGACCGCCACACAAAAATTGGTGCCCTCCAGCAACAAAAGATCCACCAGCAGCCAGCAACAAAAGAGCCCTCCCTCAACAGTGGATCTCTTCCAGCAACAATTGACCCCCCAGCAACATAAACCACCCCCCCCCCAGAAACAATAGATCCTTCACCAGCAACAATATTAGACTTCCCCAGCAAGAATACGCCACCATGAAAAAATAGATATGTTACACACCATAAGATCTTATGTCTGTGGTGTTAGCACCTGTCGTTGCTGTCAGAAACACACAAAGAAATCTGGAGTGGTTAAGTCGTGCTCCACAGGCAAAGAGCTCACAATCCGTGATTACATGAATTGTGGTACTAATAATGTGGTCTATTCAGAGTGCACTTCCTGCAATCTGCAATATGTAGGGTGCACCACAAGACCATTGAGAAAACGGATAGGAGAACATTACCATGGAGCATTTTATCCATCAGACAAAGGACTCTCCAATGTATCAAAACATTTCAAACATCTCCATGCAGGGAATATGTCTGCTTTTTCTTTTTATGGCTTAGAAAAAAATAAAAAAAACTACCTGGGGGGGCGATCTACACCGCAGGCTTCTTGAGAGAGAAGTCTGGTGGATCTTTAATTTACATACCAGAGTGCCCTCAGGTATGAATCTCCGCTATGATGCTGACCTTTTTCTCCATTAGGTTTAGTTTTAGCATTTTTTTTCTTTTTGCGATAAACATTTAGGTTTTTTTTTTTGCGATACACATATTTTTCAATTTTGTATTTATTTTATTTTGTATTTTTTTTAGCTTTTTAAACTATGTGGTTTTGTTTTGCCTTTTCTTTTCTTTCTCAGTGATTCATGTTATGATATGTCTTGCTTGTTATCACTTCCTGAAAAAACATGCACCTGCCGCAGTGTTCTCCTTTACCTTCAATTACTGACATCATCTAATTAGTGGGAGTGACATAGTTACAAAGTTACATAGTAGGTTAGGTTGAAAAAATACACAAGTCCATCAAGTCCAACCTATGTGTGTGATTATATGTCAGTATTACCTTGTATATCCCTGTATGTTGTGGTCGTTCAGGTGCTTATCTAATAGTCTCTTGAAACTATCGATGCCCCCCGCTGAGACCACCGCCTGTGGAAGGGAATTCCACATCCTTGCTGCTCTTACAGTAAAGAACCATCTACATAGTTTAAAGTTAAACCTCTTTTCTTCTAATTCTAATGAGTGGCCACGTGTCTTATTAAACTCCGTTCCGCGAAAAAGTTTTATCCCTATTGTGGGGTCACCAGTACGGTATTTGTAAATTTAAATCATATCCCCTCTCAAGCGTCTCTTCTCCAGAGAGAATAAGTTCAGTGCTCTCAACCTTTCCTCATAACTAATATCCTCCAGACCCTTTATTAGCTTTGTTGAACTTCTTTGTACTCGCTCCATTTCCAGTACATCCTTCCTGAGGACTGGTGCCCAGAACTGGACAGCATACTCCAGGTGCGGCCGGACCAGAGTCTTGTAGAGCGGAAGAATTATTTTATCTCTGGAGTTAATCCCCTTTTTAATGCATGCCAATATTCTGTTTGCTTTGTTAGCAGCAGCTTGGCATTGCATGCCATTGCTGAGCCTATCATCTACTAGGACCTCCAGGTCCTTTTCCATCCTATATCCCCCCAGTGTATAAATTGCATTCGTATTTTTGCCACCCAAATGCATTATTTTACATTTTTCTACATTGAACCTCATTTGCCATGTAGTTGCCCACCTCATTAATTTGTTGACATACATTATCCTTTATTTTTTTTGCACTATTTATATGTTGTATTTTTCTATGGTGACTGTGCTGTGAACAAGGCTAAGTGCCGAAACGCGTCAACTGTCAGATTTTAATGGTCATGTTATAATAAAAGATTACAGAAGAATTTACAGAGTTGCCGGCATTTTGTTTTTTATTCCCAATTATCTTAGTTGGATGGAAGGAGGACATCCCAAGCCTGAGCACCAGGAGTAGCTGTGTCGGTCTTCTATTATCTCACAGTCAGAATTGTGCTTCTCTCGCATGCAGGCGTTGAAAAAATAGATCTCCTCCAGTAACAATAGATCCCCCACTAGCCAGCATCAATGGACCCTTCGGCACACTCCAGCATACCTTGTCATTACATACTGGAGATGCTGGAAATGCATTCCCCGCAAAAAAAAAAGAAGCCCTGCCCTTTGCTAATGCATCAAAAAACATAGCATATATTTTGAAGCTTTGCCATTGAAAAAAATGGGCATGTCATATTTAAAAAAAATGCACTATATGGGATTAGATGCTAATTTTATTATGGAGAACCACGATTGTTATAGCGCGTTGGAATGTGTGCATTAAAAATTTGTGTAAACGGGCTCTTAAAGAAAATATTCTCAAATTTAAAAATCCTAATTAGTTGTAAAATTTTAAACAACCAACGCATTATGTACACATGTATCTGACATTAGCTGTCATCGCAGGTCTCACCGAGACAGCATGCGCTGTATCTTCACAAAGAGCTCTGCAACGCACATGTAAGTGTCTGTGACTCTGTTCTGTCATTCTCTACCTGGAGAATATCTTCCAGGAACAGAGCCGATTGTGGGTGTTCTCATTCCTCTAAGGCAATACCCCGGTGGCTGCTTATGCTGTGGTAGTGTTAGAACTCCGCGTTTACATTGTTAGCGAGAGCAGAGTTTCTCTGGGATTGCTGCCAGAACTTCACAATGTGACATCAGACATTAAAGGGAAACACAAACTTTTTACTACTTTGACTTTTTATCTTTTATACAGGCGATCATTTTAAAGTGTACCTGTGCTTTACTCATACTGGGCAAGGTTAAAGTGATTGTAAACGATCACCTTGTAAACAGTGGTGGCTGGTTCTCCTTTTTTTTGGGGGGGGGGGGGGGGGGCGGCAAACAAGCCACCTACCCCCCCCGTTCGGTAAGTTGGTCGACCAGTCAAACCTCCCCCTGGCCGTCGCTTGCTCTTCTGTCTGCACACTAGCCCCACAGTTACCCCATCTAGGTCACGATTATCTCCGGCTCCTTCCTGCATCTCCTCCTCGGCGGCTTCCTCCTCGGTAGCTTCACCCTGCATCTCCTCCTCCTCTGCAGCTTCAAGGCGGCTTCACCCTGTGTCTCCTCCTCCTCTGCAGCTTCAAGGCGGCTTCACCCTGCGTCTCCTCCTCCTCTGCAGCTTCAAGGGGGCTTCACCCTGCGTCTCCTCCTCTTCTGCAGCTTCAAGGGGGCTTCACCCTGCGTCTCCTCCTCCTCTGCAGCTTCCTCTTCGGCATCTTCACCCTGCGTCTCTTCCTCCTCTGCAGCTAAAAGGCGGCTTCACCCAGCGTCTCCTTCTCCTCGGCAGCTTCACCCTGCATCTCCTCCTCCTCTGCAGCTTCAGGGCGGCTTCACCCTGCGTCTCCTCTGCAGCTTCAAGGCGGATTCACCCTGTGTCTCATCCTCCTCTGCAGCTTTAAGGTGGCTTCACCCTGCGTCTCCTCCTCCTCGGCAGCTTCACCCTGCATCTCCTCCTCCTCTGCAGCTTTAAGTTGGCTTCACCCTGCGTCTCCTCCTCCTCTGCAGCTTCCTCCTCGGCAGCTTCACCCTGCGTCTCCTCCTCCTCTGCAGCTTCAAGGCAGCTTCACGCTGCATCTCCTCCTACTCGGCGGCTTCACAGAGGCTTTACCCTGTATCTCTCCTCCTCGGCAGCTTCCTCTTCGGCGACTTCACCCTGTCCTCTTCTCCTCCTCTGCAGGTTCAATGCGGCTTCACACTGCAGAATAAGGAAAGGGATGGTCGGCACTTAGGATGACATCCAAAATGGTATTTCTTTATTAAACACATGTACAAAGCTGTAAAACATCCTACGCGTTTCGGAGGTTAGTCCTTAGTCATGGCTCATGCTGCGTCTTCTCCTCGGTGGCTTCACGCTGTGTCTCCTCCTCCTCCTCAACAGCTTCAAGGCGGCTTCACGCTGCGTCTCCTCCTCCTCGACGGCTTCACGCTGCGTCTCCTCCTCCTCGACGGCTTCACGCTGCGTCTCCTTCTTCTTGGCGGCATTCACAGTGGCTTCACGGCGGCTTCACCCTGCGTCTACTCCTCCTCCTAGGTGGCCAATACGATCGCTCCTCCTCTTAGCCAATCGGGTATTAAGACCCACTTGCTGATTGGCTGGGAGGAGAATCAGGAAGACAATAGCGAATATTAATTCACTATTGTCACACAACTGGGTGGGCTCAGGGAGCAGTGCTCTGCGCCTTGAGCCCCCTATTTTTTGAAGCCAATTAGATCCTCAGGCTCTAATCATTTTTTGAACCTGTGAAGGTCCGTAAGTATATGAACATATAGAACAAGCACCTGGCATTAGACATAATAAGTGCAATAGTAGTCTAGCACCCTCTAGTGTTAGTACAGGCAAATTTAAGTTATGACTCGTGTGAGTCAGGAATTGCGTGAGGGTTACTGCAGGTCAAGCTGAATGGCTCTACAGAGGCAGGTCTCTGGTTCCCTTCCCCTGGATCTAGAACAGTGGTTCTCAACCTGGGGGTCGGGACACCCTCGGGGGTTGAATGATGATTTGCCAGGGGTCACTGAATCCTGGGCTGTTCCTGAAGCCCGCATCACTCTCCCAGCCTTTTTGCGGCCACCCAGCAGGGCTATCCCTGGAGCCTGTGGCCGCCCAGCTGGGCTGTTTCTGGAGCCCGCGGCCGCCCACTCAGCCTTTTCGCATTTCAGTTCACAGCATGGCTGTGGTCAGCTGACTGGTGAGGAACGTGAAGTGGCATAGGTGTCACTGCTACGAGACACCACAAAGTCAGAAACACAGTGAAGCCGGAGACACAGCGAGTGACACTACCTGTGATTATAGTTGCCTTTAAAATGACTCAGGGAACGGTAAATGTCTGTGGATTAGAGGCGCAAATGACTTGTCTTGCCTTGGGTGCCGACAACCCACGATACGAAAATAATTTTACTGTTAGGGGTCCCCACAACTTGGGAAATTTTATAAAGGCGTCACGGCACTAGAAGGTTGAGAACCCACTGATCTAGAAGCTGGTAGAAACTTTTAGAAGTTAGTGGGCGGAGGCCAGGAGGTTCTGATTTGCATACTTAAGGGAACGTGGCCAATCCCCAGGCAGAATGTCCTGGCTGGGGGGTTAAGTCAGCCCTTAAATAAGGGGGAGCCAGGCCAGCAGAGGAATCAGGTGGAAGATGGAGTGCTGAGGAGGCTGTCGGAGGCCTAGGAGGGGACCCTTGGGTCTGGGGGGCTCTGCCTCCAAGTTGGGCTTGGGAAGATCCTATCAGCATCACGGTTTGGAAAGGAATCTTGCCTAAAGAGCAGCAGGGAGCAAAGAGGACAGAATGAGTACATCAGAACACCCAGGGATTCACAAGGGGAGAGACTGCCACATGTAACATGCAAGATTTCTGAAGGACAGCTCTGTGCTTAACCCATTCTATCTCTTGCCCTGGGAGATCTTTGGAACAGCCAGGTGAGCTGGTAGTTCTTGCAGGCATTGGAGCTGGGAGCAGTTCTACAAATGAGAGGAGATACTCCTGCATGCAGTTTACAACAGACTGTGCTATTTTTTTCTAAAGGGGGCTAAGAGCTCCTAGTCCTCAAAGGACTTTTTGATACTGGAAGTGTCTACGAGGGAGAGCAGTCTAGGATCATTACTTTGTATAACGGAAGTAGGTTGTCCCCATTCATTGTTTTTGTCAAGTTGGGCATCCCATAAGCCCTCTACCCCATCCACATTATTATACCTAATAAAAATAACAAAAAACAAGTCCAGAGACTGACTTCTTGTGTTCGGATGCAAGTTAAAAAAATTCTTGTTGCCTTGCTGTGCAGGAATAGGGGGAGACAGTTACCAGCAGCCCTTGCAGGGGTAGTGCAGTAGAATAATAGGTACAATTGAAATTGGTGTCAGTGGCAGGAATAGTGCCCCACCGTTGGGGTCAGTGGAAGGACTGGTGCCTCATCATTGGTGTCAGTGGGAGGAATAGTGCCCCATCATTGGTGTCAGTGGCAGGAATAGTGCCCCATCATTGGTGTCAGTGGGAGGAATAGTGCCCCATCATTGGTGTCAGTGGGAGGAATAGTGTCCAATCATTGGTGTCAGTGGGAGGAATAGTGCCTTATCATTGGTGTCAGTGGGAGGAATAGTGCCTCATCATTGGTGTCAGTGGGAGGAATAGTGTCCAATCATTGGTGTCAGTGGGAGGAATAGTGCACCACTGTTTGTATCAGTGAAAGGCATGGCTCCTCATTGTTAGTGTCAGTTGGAATAATATACACTATTTGTCAGTGGAAGGAATAGTGCCCCATCTTTGGTGACAGTGGGAGGATGAGTGCCCTACTGTAGGTGTCTGTAGAAGGAACGGTGCCTCATCATTGGTGTCTGTGAAAGTAATAGTGCCCCATTGTTTCTTGTGAATAAAAGGAATTGGTGCCAGTTGGAAGAATAGTGCCCCACTGTTTGTGTCAGTGGAAGCAATAATGCCTTATCGTTGGTGTCAGTAGAATGAGTGGTGCCTCATCGTTGGTGTTAGTGGGAGGAATAATGCCCCATTGTTGGTGTCAGTGAGGGGGATAGTGCCCTACTGTTGGTGTCTGTGGACAAATCTGTTTCTCATCATTGGTGTCAATAGAGGGAATAGTCCTCTATTGTAGGTGTGAATAGAAGGATATGTGCCTCATCATTGGTGTCTGTGGGAAGAATAGTGATCTATTATTGGTGTCAGTGGAAAGAATGGTGATTCATCATTGGTGTCAGTAGAGGGAATAGTGTCCCATTATTGGTGTCAGTCGGAGGAATAGTGCCTCATCCATAGGTGTGCGCAGCCTATTGCATTAGAGTGTGCACCCCAAAGCTCAAACACACATGTCTTTCTCTGCAGCCTCAGCTGCACAGGGCAATGAATG
Source organism: Rana muscosa (assembly GCA_029206835.1). NCBI lineage: Eukaryota > Metazoa > Chordata > Amphibia > Anura > Ranidae > Rana > Rana muscosa. The sequence goes on along the minus strand of CM055124.1, from coordinate 58,275,732 downwards.
AATTGGAAGTGGCTTCATGTTCCTTCACAAACTGAAGCATTGTAAACACAGTTTACTATACTTCAGTTATGAATTGACACAGTGAGCGAGTGTATTCACTGTGTTCATTTAGAAAAGGAAGGGCCTGGTAACTTACATATTTACTAGCCCCTTCCCCTTCTCTCCATCCTGAAACATCCTCTGCAGCAGCCAGGAGGAGAGGAGAGGAGGTAAGCCAGCAGCACTGCAGGGCCAATCAAGAGGGGAAAGCCTGGGCAGTAGGGGGAATCGGCACTGCACATAGTGATTAGGGTGTACCCAGGCACACCTGGCACACCCCCTGCGCATGCCTATGGCCTCATCATTGGTTTCAGTGGGAAGAATAGTGCCCTAAGGGCCAGGTACAGACAAGCAGAGGGCCCCATACTATTAAGGGGCCACATGCATGGTCCTTTAGACAGAGTAACTGTTAGGTGTAAATGAACCTGGAGCACTGTACGGTGAGATTGCTAAATGGTCTTCAGCAAGCCCCTGATTACCTGTGATCTGACCTTCTACAGTATTTCTGCCTTCTCATATATGACCTGGCTTGCCTTGCAACCTGCTTTATGACCGTCTGCCTAGCTGTTGGGACCTTGGCATACCTACTGGACTTCACTCACTGCCTTCCGCCTTGTACTTCCCCTACCCGGTTCTTACTGACTTTGGCTTGTGTGACAGACTCACCCGGGACAGAGGCTTTTGGAGGGGACTGAATGCTAGCCTCTTGCCTTGCGATTATGGGTCCTGGCATTTGGGGGAACGGTGCTCTTTGTGAACTGTATGCCTGGGGACCCTTGAGGTGGTGTTACTTTGGATTCAGGTCCATGTCCCTCCAAGACACACAGACTCTGGGAACCCTGTATATGTCATATTAGAAATAGTGACTGATTCATAATGTTGGGACACATACTGTTAGAATATGCTGATGTCAACTCCAGCTACCTGTCTGTCTGTTGTCTGTTATAATGTAAATGAGTCTAGATTAACTTCTAGGAGTCTGTCACCCATTGTTGCTTGTGCTAATTAACCCTGCAATTGTATGAAGGAGTTCTGTGTTGATATGTATGATAATGTGTATTGTAGTTAGGGAGTCACAACGGCTGCTTTATGGGATTAGTTATTTAGCTCATGTTAATTTATGTTTCTGTGTATTCCTACATCCTGCTATGAGAAGGATGTAGGAACCTCCTCTTTTACTGTATATAAGACTTGTATTCTGGTTCTAATAAACAGTTCATGTTCAGCAATCAAGCAAGTATCGTCTTGTTTGTAGTTGCCAGTGGTTGGAATATCTGATATCTAGATTCAGACTGGGAGGAAGTGGTATATGACGAAAGCACTCAAGAGGAGTGTGGGACGTTTCGTTACAGCTTGAATCTCCGGCGCTGTTTTTAGTTCTCCTGAATCAAGAGATTACTTCACAGATCTGGAAGAAATACACGAAGCACACCAAGATTCAAAGAAGAATACACATGGTGAATGGATTTGGACAATTTTTGCTTATCCCAGAGTTCATATTTAAACTTAGTGAGGTCTTTTTCACGGCTGCTGTTCCTTTATATTAACATTGCAACAATCTGAAGGGTGAATTGAAAGTTTGGCCCAATATAAACAACTCTGGCAGTCAAATAGTACATTTATTTATACAGATATCTTCACCTGAATAAAAAGAGGAACATCTGAGGAGGAATCAAATGAGGGACAGTCGGGAGCTATGCCTTTTATGTGGGGTATGAAGGATCGCTCAGAGTCAATAAGACCCCAATATATAGCAAACTTATTTTGGGATTGTTGAGTGGACTTTACAACTTTCTTCTTGCTCTTTATACCACCTTATTCAATAAACCTGCATGTATCCACATTTTTCTTTGTCCAGCTCTATGTGAAAAAAAAAAAAAATCTTTATTTGCTTTAGGCATGACATGTACTAAACAAATATATGGGAAAAAAAAGCATTCCAATTAATTTGTAGACATAAGCCTGTAACTTCCTTATGTGGCCACATGATGGCGCATGTGAGCTAATTGTGGCACCGCAATTTTTTGCAGGCGGTAATTGTGTTCTATTTACTTGTAGTTTGCAATTTTTTTTAGGGATTTTCAGTTCAAATGAAAACCTTTCTGAGATTTCCGAGTGCTGTGCATAGCAACACAGATAATCTAGTACACCGAATGTAAAATTCATTTGGGGACAGAGCTGAAAAAAAAAAAAAACAATTAAAAAAAGGAAAAAAAGCTCATCTGCCAGTCAGGTTGACATTTTCCTAAGACATGTGTAGCGGCCTCACCCTCTCTCCATCTTTATCGGTTACACACCAACTCATGTCTAGGGGTTCCTGGGTTGTGAGAGTGAGATGCGCCACGGCCCATGTCCTCCCCATTGTAGTAGGGAGGTGAAGGCCACTTCCTGATGTTTCCTCGGGCCGGTGTGTTCTGTGAATGCACTGAGTCTGTAATTGCAAGCTCACCAGCCTCCCCTTTGCTTCCAGTAACTGGAGTTCACACACCGGAGAAAGGTCCAACACTTGTTTATTTGACACTCCAATACGCAAAGCACAATAAACAGTTCTTTTGCAGCAAACTGGTTGGGACCTATAACCTTGCCAACGGTGGGGCGAGCAGATCGAGGCACTTCCTAAAGTTTGAGTTCTATGCCACTGTACTATGACCAGCGGCGCCTAAGCCAATCCGGCTGTTACAGAACAGGAAGGATGGGGTCTCTTCCAGCAACCCCTATGAACAGCAATGGAGCCCTCTTCGATACGCTGTGGCCCCTATCAGGGGGATGTGTCCTCCCAAGAGAGTTCCCAGAGGCCCACTGTCACCGGGTTGGTGCTGCTCCGGGTCTCCAGTGGGTAACCTCCCCGGCCTCCTCACCTCAGGTACGAGTCCCTCCGCTCAGGGACCCTCGGACAGTCCACCCTAGCGGGACCCAGTCGAAGGTACTGGGCCCCAGGCCTCCTCGATAGTACCTCACCCCAGGCTAAAGGTGCCTGGGATGGACGCCAACATGACTCCGGACCAGGCCATGGGCACCTGGACCAGACTCCTGGATCTCCCGCACCCAGGCCTAAGGGCCCTGGGTGCGGACCGCAACCCTCCTCCTCCGAGGACCTCCTTCTCCGCAAAACGACGACGACGACGACCTCGTGGTCAGGGCGTCTCCCCCTTTTATCTCCTCCCTTCAACGGCCCGGCGGGTTCCCCGCCCCAGCCATACCATCTCCGGGAAGAGACCAAACAGGGAGCACTGCAGGGGATGATTCTACCTGAAGCCCGTGGGTACTACGCCACCCACAGGCAAAGGAGAATATTACATCCTCCAATCCTCCACGAAACAAAAAGGGGTCTGAATCCTAACACAATTATACACCTGGGTTACACTATTGCCCAGGTGTATCCCATCAATTTGAGGACCCCGCTACACACTCCCCCCTGTAATTTGACGCTGGTCCCCAGCGTCAGGTGCACACCCATACCTCCCATAAAGTGGTGGCATGGAGTGAAACCCCTGAAGCAATTCCTCTAAAAAAATTTTCCAAGTGCCAAGACCTGCTCAGGGAATGGGGAACATATAAAACAACTTATGTCATAAAACATTTTTAACATCTGCATAATCACAACCCCTCTCCCACACGGTCTAAGAGCCACCCACTCTCAATGGTCTTGATTGACGATTCTCCTGCAGGGGAAAGAAAAAAAACAACATCCTAACATAATTTCGTGTCATTTGGGATGAGTGGGCCCGTCAGCCGAGAGACCCACTCACTCCAACAAGCAAGGTGATGTGTGGGTGAAATATTTTCAAACATTTGTTGCGCAACACTGCCACCTGGTGACAGCGCCGCGGTCATGACACTCAACGAATCTTCGTTCTTCCAGCTTTCCCTACTCTGCCACTATTCCCAAATGTCCTTGCCTTTGGCACATGAAGAAAAGGGGAAACACGAAAACACAACAGTCCCCAAGTCTCCAACGAGAAAAAGAAAAGCCCAAACAAAAACAAAAACAGGGCACAGTCCTGCGTGTCTGGGAATGGCTCTTCCAGAAAGTTCAAGTGCACAAAAGAAATAAACAGGAGTTCTTTTCTCCTATAAGTAAAACTTTGGATCCGGCAGGTACAGGGGTTTCAGGTGTTTGTCAAATGCCTCTATCGAATACTCGACATCTTCTCCTTCTCTTCTGCAAATGACTATCTTGTCAGCATGGATATGGCGCCCCAATTTCCATTCAGCTTTGCAGTCCTCAAACCTCTTAGACACTGCCGGCACACATTCCAGGTACCTGCGAGCATGGGGCACCTTCAACTTGTCCCACACAAACTCGTCATACCATCTTGTTCTCCAGACTTCCACCTCATACAGCAATTCCCGGGGTAGATACGGGTACTCCCACCCATATTCCCGAGCTACTTTGTGGCAAAACAGTCTCTGCAAGCGGGCCAAAGGTGGCATAGTGGCTTTCTCTCCAGTTCCAGGCAGCACAATAGCTTCTGGATGCCGAGGTGCCTTTACCAGCTCCCTGGAACTGACTTTCGGCGCTCTCACAGAAGCGCGGGGTGTCCCCACAACCAAAGTAGGTGAGGTAACAGTAGATGAGGACACAGGTGGAGGGGTAGGTTCCCTCGTAAGCTGCGGGTCTTCCACCCGAGGCGTGCTGTCTCCTGTGTACATAGGTGAATCCCGTACCGCACGGGAAGCAAGAAGTGGCACTCTATCCCAGCCCTTGCGGCTGAACAGTTCGTCTATCTCGCCATCATCTCCGCAATCAGACAGCGACTCTAGGTCGGAGGTGTCATACATCTCCGCAGGCAGATATCTACCGGTGGACACAGAATCATCTTCTCTGGGGGGTTCCACCTCCAATGGGCCCCCGACACCTCCAACCACCACCACAGTCCCAGCCCCTGGCTCACCTGACCCTTGTAGAAGACTGGGATGTCCGGGACTTCCATCTCGACCGGCGCCATCCAGGCCAGGCAAGCAGCGGGGTGAAGCTCGACCACGTCCATAGGATGCCTGTACTAGGCCAACTTTCCTCTTCGGTGGTGGGAGCAGAGAACTTGTGGCGACCGAGGCAGCATCCTCGGATTTTTCTCTGTTGGGCAGTCCATCGCCCTGGTCAGCGCGCACAGGAACCTCGACAAAGGCCTTGATCTCCCCTTCCGGAGTAGCGGTACCCGTGAGGTGGTTGAGGCGAAGGGCCCGGGGCCTTGCTGTGGACAACTCGACCTCAAAAAGGAATTCTCTGCACTCCTCACATCGCCCGAATGGCTTCAGGGTGACCACCAGTCCCGAGCAGCCGGGACAGATCACACCGAGGGCCTCCGTGTCTCTGCAGGTGTACAGAGCCAACCGCCCTCGGGGCCTAAGTCTTATCCCCGTGTCTGTGATGGGGGCAGCAAAGGAAGTCATTCTCGTGGGGTGAGGAACCATAATCCACGGGGCACTTGAGGTCATCCCGACTGTTTGCTGCTCTATCATGCACTGACCCCGCGCCGGAGTCTCCACGTGTATCCCCACACTTGGCCAGACTCCTCCCATGAGCTGTACATTTTCGCGGGCTTCCTCTTGACTCCGCCCACGAACGATGTCGCCATGGGGTGCCTCGTGGCGCAGTGCGTTAACAGTCCCCACGTGCAGTACGTCACACGGCTGGACCTCTCCCTTTTTCCGCTCCTCCGCATGGGCCTTTCCCGTGTTAGGGTCATTTCCACAACTCCGAGCAGGGACGCACTTTGGCCAGTAATATGGCCGATCTGCTCGGAACTCCTCTGGGCAGCAAAGTTCAAATGTAGACATTCTCAAGTCCATCTTTAGAACACACTCTATCCCGGACTCACGAGCCCCCACGTGTAGCGGCCTCACCCTCTCTCCATCTTTATCGGTTACACACCAACTCATGTCTAGGGGTTCCTGGGTTGTGAGAGTGAGATGCGCCACGGCCCATGTCCTCCCCATTGTAGTAGGGAGGTGAAGGCCACTTCCTGATGTTTCCTCGGGCCGGTGTGTTCTGTGAATGCACTGAGTCTGTAATTGCAAGCTCACCAGCCTCCCCTTTGCTTCCAGTAACTGGAGTTCACACACCGGAGAAAGGTCCAACACTTGTTTATTTGACACTCCAATACGCAAAGCACAATAAACAGTTTTTTTGCAGCAAACTGGTTGGGACCTATAACCTTGCCAACGGTGGGGCGAGCAGATCGAGGCACTTCCTAAAGTTTGAGTTCTATGCCACTGTACTATGACCAGCGGCGCCTAAGCCAATCCGGCTGTTACAGAACAGGAAGGATGGGGTCTCTTCCAGCAACCCCTATGAACAGCAATGGAGCCCTCTTCGATACGCTGTGGCCCCTATCAGGGGGATGTGTCCTCCCAAGAGAGTTCCCAGAGGCCCACTGTCACCGGGTTGGTGCTGCTCCGGGTCTCCAGTGGGTAACCTCCCCGGCCTCCTCACCTCAGGTACGAGTCCCTCCGCTCAGGGACCCTCGGACAGTCCACCCTAGCGGGACCCAGTCGAAGGTACTGGGCCCCAGGCCTCCTCGATAGTACCTCACCCCAGGCTAAAGGTGCCTGGGATGGACGCCAACATGACTCCGGACCAGGCCATGGGCACCTGGACCAGACTCCTGGATCTCCCGCACCCAGGCCTAAGGGCCCTGGGTGCGGACCGCAACCCTCCTCCTCCGAGGACCTCCTTCTCCGCAAAACGACGACGACGACGACCTCGTGGTCAGGGCATCTCCCCCTTTTATCTCCTCCCTTCAACGGCCCGGCGGGTTCCCCGCCCCAGCCATACCATCTCCGGGAAGAGACCAAACAGGGAGCACTGCAGGGGATGATTCTACCTGAAGCCCGTGGGTACTACGCCACCCACAGGCAAAGGAGAATATTACATCCTCCAATCCTCCACGAAACAAAAAGGGGTCTGAATCCTAACACAATTATACACCTGGGTTACACTATTGCCCAGGTGTATCCCATCAATTTGAGGACCCCGCTACACATGTTAGAAAACAAATGCTAATATTTGACTAGCTGCATAGGAGAACGCCATTTTTTGTTGTTTATTTTTTTTAATTTTCATTGGAATCTCTAGTGAGGATTTCTACCAATAACGTGGTTCGATGCCAGAACAGCGTTTAGCATTAATTGCACACGTTAAAATTTGCATTTCTGACCTTTAAATCATGTTAAATCCTCCAAATATGATATATTTTCTAAAAGCAGAATCTCTGTAGAATAAAAAGACCTGTCAAATGTAAAAAATACACTAAAATAAATGTAAGTGCCCAAAAACACAATATAATCCCCAATTTTATTTGTACAATTTATTAGATGAGGCTGGGTGGCCATAAATAGGAACCAAATATGTAAGTATCTAAACCAGTGGTTCTGAACCATTGAGCCATGAACCCTGCCGAGCTGTGGTCTCCCTCTTTCCAGGCCTCAAGCCAACCGCAGATCCCATAACCTGCCACAGTGCCTTCCAGCTCCCGTAGTGCCATCCAGCCTCCCATAGTGGGATGCAGCGCACCTCAACCTCCCAGAATGCCCCCAGGCACCCTGAGAGCCCTCAGCCTGTACAGGGCAACACAACTTCCCACAGTGGCCCCATAAATAGCTGCAGAGCCTCCAATTACCTCATATAGCCCCAACATCCAACAGTAACCCATAGTGCCACTCAGCCTCCCATAGTGGGTCACAGTTCCCCTCAACCACCTACAATGCCCCCAGGCCCCCTGCCTGAGAGCCCTCAGCCTGCTCAGTGCTACCCAACTTTCCACAGTGCCTCCGTTGATAGCTGCAGAGCCTCCACTTCCCCCGAAGTGCCCCAACCTCCAGCAGTAACCCATAGTGCCACCCAGCCTCCTATAGTGGGCCACAGTTCCCCTCAACCACCTACAATGCCCCCAGGCCCCCTGAGAGCCCTCAGCCTGCATTATGCTACCCATCTACCCACAGAGCCCCACAGCCTCCTGCAGTGATCTCATAGAGAGCAGCAGAGTCTCCAGTTCCCACATGGTGCTTCAACCTCCAACAGTGTCTTATAGGGCCATCCAGCCTCTCATAGTGGGCCACAGTGTCCCTCAACCTCCCACAATGTCCCCAGGCCCCATGAGAGCCCTCAGCCTGCACAGGGCAACCCAACTTCCCACACTGCCACAAAGCCTCCTGCAGTGCCCCATAGCGAGCGGCAAAACCTCTGGTTCCCCCATGGTGCCCCAACCTCAAACAGTATTACATAGGGCCATCCAGCCTCTCATAGTGGGCCACAGTGTTCCTCAACCTCCCACAATGTCCGCAAGCCCCCTAAGAGCCCTCAAGCCATCAGCCTGCACAGGGCAACCCAACTTCCCACAGTGCCCCATAGCCCTCAACTACAAGGAAAAACATTGGTTTGATGCCGCGTACACACGACCGTTTTTCTCGACGCGAAAAACTGCATTTTTTCCTTTCGCCGAGAAAAACGATCGTCTGTGGGCTTTATGTCGTTTTTCTCGACGTGAAAAACTGCATTAAAAACGACGAGAAAAATTAGAATCTGCTCTAATTTTTCTCGCCGTTTTGCACGTCGTCGTTTTTCTCGTCATGAAAAATGATCGTGTGTAGGCTTTAACGACGTGAAAAAAGCGCGCATGATCAGAAGCAAGTGAGGAGAAGGGAGCGCTCGTTCTGGTAAAACTACTGTTCTGAATGGAGATGGCACATTCGTCATGCATGAAATTATTACATCGTTTAATGCAGCGCATTCTTTTCTTCGTTCTAATGCTGCAATAATCCAATTCTCTTGCTGCTGATATTCTCACAGAGTTATGAAAAAGTTTGGTCTTTAGTATTTATTGTTTTATCATGATTAATCTATATTTTTTGTAAGCCAGATCTCCCTAAATACCCTAAAATTTGGACTTTACATTTTTTTGTGCCTTTTTTTAATTTAAAATTTTTGGTATTAGATTTTAGACTGTTTTTCCATATTATTTGCTATTTTGGAGTGTGTCAAGTTACCACAACATTATTATTTATTCTAATTTACCCTCAATGAGGTTAGTGTCCCTTGTTAATTTCACTATTTATTAGCCACTCTCCCTGCCTACTCACTACCAAACTGGCTATTTAGAATAAAAACACATGTTAATTTTGTAGCTTCAAACAAAAATTCAATTTATTATGGCCTAAAAACAAATTAAAAGGTAAGCCAAAACAAAACCATATGTAAAGTAAAAATAAAGAAGTCAGGAAGACAGCACTGGAGACCCTGCTGAAATTAGTGCAGACCCAGATCACCACAGCAAACACCAAAGGATGTGAAGACGAAAATTGGGCCCATCTGAGGCACATATCCTGGGCTCATTTGCTGTTTTTTTTTTTACCTTCCCTGCAGCCTTCCTTGGAGGCTGTGTCCGTGGAGGAGGGACTGGAGCAGGAGCAGGGACTGGTACAGGAGCAGGGACTGGTACAGGAGCAGGGACTGGGACAGGAGCAGGGACTGGGACAGGAGCATGGAGTGGGGCAGGAGCATGGAGTGGGGCAGGAACTTGAGCAAACAAATATGAAAGGTCCACAACATCGGTGAAATCCTTCAGTTTGCCCAACGTGCCCATATTTACCACCTTCAATATCAGTGTCTCACTTTTAAGCCTCTGGTCCAGTTCCATTTGGGGCAGTTTCTCCCTAATAAGGGCAGCAAATCCCTCTGCGGCAGTGGGGGGCTCTCTGAGTGCCACAGTAGCCTCCCTAATTAGGGCCTGGGTCTCCTCCTCCATTTGAAGCAGCCTCCTTGACCTTTTTGCTGGAATCCGCAGCGGAGGGATCTGGGGCCTGGTGTTGTGCTGGGTCCCACTGGGGCCTGCCTCTTCCTGGGTCCCACTGGGGCCTGCCTCCTCCTGGCTTCCAGTGGCACCTGCCTCCTCGTGGGTCCCACTGGGGCCTGCCTCCTCCTGGGTTCCACTGGGGCCTGCCTCCTCATCCTGTTAAAAAAAGGTACATAGAGTTTTTTTCGCCTTCATCTTTCACACACATTTGTCACCTCATGACATTTGCTAATTGAATGCTACTAAATATTAAAGTTAATCATTCTGACACCAGCATTTTTCTTTTTTGTGCCCTTAATTTTTGGCCACTGATGTCTATTGATATGTCAGACACTTTGGTTTAACTGGTAACATTTTTCACAAATTTTTTTAAACTTTGACAACATTCAACTTTTAGTACTCTAAATATTTTGTGAAATATTATACCTGGCTCCAAATATTTAAATCAGGCTCCTCCAGGAGTTGAGGTTGTTCCTCCAAAGAGACCTCAACTTGGCTGGAGGCTTGGCTGCAGGGAATGCTGGAGGGAAGGCTGGAGGGTTGGCTGCAGGAAAGGCTGGAGGTCGTTCTGGGTGGAAGGGTGGAAAGGGATTCCCTGGATTCCAGGTGTTCATCGAGGAAACTCAGGTGCTGGTAGTACCACAGATTAGGGATGTATCGGTCCTCTGCACCTGCTCCTGACCGCAGCGATTTATGGACTTTATTACGTTGAGCCCGGTATGTGCCCCTAATGGTCCCAATTTTATTCTTCAGATCCTGTAGTGTTGCTGTGGGGATCTGAGTTTGCACAAATTCCAGCAAGGTCTCCAGTGCTCTCTTCCTGGCTGCTTTATTTTTATTTTGTTTATTTTTTTGTCTCCCATAAAATTGGAAGATTCTTCCATCTTTGCAGGAATTCAAGCATAAACTCCGGGTCCTTAAATACCTTCATTTTCTCTGCAATTCCAAACCAAAATAAAAAAAAGGAATGTCAGTCAGGACTACTCCAAATCTTTCTCACCATATATAGGCCACTAACGTAGCAATTGATCAGTCATCATAGAGTTGAGTGAACACCTGTATGTTTGTGTTGAACTCTTTTTTGCCAACTTTGTAAAAAGCTAGAGTTCGTGACCTGACTTTACCCGAACTTGACCCCGAACCCAAACCCCATTGAAGTAAATGTTGCCCTGAAAATCTGGGGACTAAAAGGACTCCCCAAAAATTAAGGAGTACCTCGAACTGTCCCTGCACCAAGTGTCATTTGTCTTTATTCAAAATTAACACAAAATTCACTCCTGGGTATAATGAATTGTTGTCTCCTGTCAAATGCAATACATAGAAAAGTCATTGATACAAACATTGGGTAAGCATTGTGGTTCCCCCAAATATCCATACCAGGCCCTTCAGGTCTGGCAAGGATTTTAAGGGGAACTCCACCACAAATTCTGGGAAAAAATGGCATGGAGTCCCCCCCCAAAATCCATAACAGACCCTTATCCGAGCACGCAACCTGGCCGGCCACAGGGGAAGAGGGGGGGACGAGAGAGCGGCCCCCACTCCCTCCTGAACCGTACCAGGCCACATGCCCTCAACATGGGGAGGATGTCCCCATGTTGATGGGGACAAGGGCCTCATCCCCACAACCCTTGCCCGGTGGTTGTGGGGGTCTGCGGGCGGGGGGCTTATCGGAATCTGGAAGACCCCTTTAACAAAGGGGACCCCCAGATCCTGCCCCCCTATGTGAAATGGTAATGGGGTACATTGTACCCCTACCATTTCACCACAAAACTTGGCAATATCTAAAAAATGACAATAGACGTTTTTTGGACAATTCCTTTATTATTGGTTTGGTTTTTCTTCCATCTTCTTCCTTCTTCTTTTCTGCATTCGAGTTTCTTCCTCCATCTTCCTCTTCATCTCCATCTTCATCTTCCTTCTTGCTTCGGGCTTCTCGTCCGCAGCTTGCTTCGGCTTCTTCTTTGTTCTCCCGCCGCTCCGTTTGAATTGGAGTTTCCCGCTGTGTGATGCTTAAGTTATGCAGTTCTCCTCTAGGTCCGCTGCGAGCCGGTGGACCCGCCCCCCTCTGACAGCACGGGGAAAGTACCTGTGAAATCTATGTGTGTCAGAGGGGGGCGGGGTCGCCGGACCAAGAGGAGAACTGATGAACTGAAGCGCCACACAGCGGGAACCTCTAATTCAAACGGAGCGGCCGGAGAAAGAAGAAGCCGGAGCAAGATGCGGACGAGAACACCGAAGGAAGAAGGAAGATGAAGAGGAAGAGGAAGATGGATGAAGAAACACGAAGCGAGAAAAGAAGAAGGAAGAAGATGGAAGAAAGCCAAACTCAAAAATAAAGGAATGGTCAAAAACTGACTCTTGTCATTTTTTACATTTTGTACACTTTCTTCGTGAAATGGTAGAGGTACAATGTACCCCTTACCAATTCACATAGGGGGGGCCGGGATCTGGGGGTCCCCTTTGTTAAAGGGGTCTTCCAGATTCCGATAAGCCCCCCGCCCGCAGACCCCCACAACCACCGGGCAAGGGTTGTGGGGATGAGGCCCTTGTCCCCATCAACATGGGGACATCCTCCCCATGTTGAGGGCATGTGGCCTGGTATGGTTCAGGAGGGAGGGGGGCCGCTCTCTCGTCCCCCCCTCTTCCCCTGCGGCCGGCCAGGTTGCGTGCTCGGATAAAAGGTCTGGTCTGGATTTTTGGGGGGACTCCACGCCATTTTTTTTCTGAATTGGGGGTGGAGTTCCCCTTAAAATCCTTGACAGACCTGAAGGGCCTGCAACTCTAATTTGGGGGGACCCCCACGTTTTTTGTTTTTAGGTAAAAATGAATTTTCAATGTCTTGCCATTTGCCGGGAGCCAAGAATTCATTATAGCCGCGATTGACTTTGAAATGTTTTTTCAAACTTCAAAAATGACACTTTGTGCACGGCCAGTACTAACAGCACGGGAAGCAAGCGCCAAGTTACATGCATATTGCCCAACCCCGGCCCCGAACATACAGTGAATATTTAGGTTTATGCTCCTGGACACAGGCAAAATAAAAGGTCTGTACGGTCACTAAATTTGCTGTTCGGGGCCGCTCAACCCTTGACATATCAAGTATGAAAAATGTTACGTACCCGCGATCTACACGTTCGTTGCTTCCTACCTTCTTCCACTCACTGAACATCGCTTTCAACAATGTTTTTTGGAGTTATATACAGTGCGCATGAGTGACGCTCCGCACGCTTTCCCGCCCCTGACGTTCGTTAGACTACTTTCCCTGCCCCTTCTCGCTCGTCCTTAATGACGGAGAGTGAAAACATGGCAGAGAATCAACGACATGAAGTGGAAAGTGGGGAAGGAAGCAGGCCCAGACCCAGAAGGTATAAAGCCACTAACATGGCTTTTAAAGAGATGGTGGAGATGGTCACCATATTGCTCAGGGAGGATTATGACGCGAAACATGGGCCCTACAAAAAGCCAAATCAAGTGAAGGCCAAGATCATGGATAAAGTGGTCAAAACGCTCTTCCATAAATTTGGTGTTCGCAGGTCGTGGGAACAGATCCGGAAACGATGGTCGGACATTAAGTTGCGTGAGCCGGAGCAATATAAAAAAATTAAAAAAGTCATCAGAAAAAGTAAGTAGATTTACATTAACTCTGATTTTTGGGAATACCGTGGTGCTGCATGTGCTTTTTATATAATGTATGTAGTACAGTTCAAGATGTCCTGTTTCATGTTTTTCGACACACGAATCGATCGTAGAAATGGTCGTTCAAATGTTCACTAAATCACAAGCTTTTGGTCCGATTCATTGTTTGAACGACATTTGATCATTCGTAATAATAGGCATGTTCAAATGTAGTTAGCAATGTATTCCACCAAAACATCGTTTGGGCGGTATTGAACGAGGATTTCAACGTTGGATTCTTGTGCCCAAGAACATGAAACAGAACATCATGAAATGTTTATGTGAGAAGTAATTATAAACATGGTTGTGTAGGTGTTGGTAATTATATTTAACTAATGTAACTAGATTCAGTGTACGTTTACAAGAGTATGCTCAGCAGCTGCTTACACATCTGGACTCATTAGCACAAGTGTGGGCCACAAGAACAACCTTTTGATGGTGTCACACACAGGTGATCCAGTGGATACCTGGTGTGTTTCCATGTGTGAAACATGACCAAAAGAGATTAATCTACCATCTTGGGAAATGGATACAATCATGTGTTCATCTTCTAAAAAAAATTCCTAAATACATGTAGCGGGGTCCTCAAATTGATGGGATACACCTGGGCAATAGTGTGACCCAGGTGTATAATTGTGTTAGGATTCAGACCCCTTTTTGTTTCGTGGAGGATTGGAGGATGTAATATTCTCCTTTGCCTGTGGGTGGCGGGGTACCCACGGGCTTCAGGTAGAATCATCCCCTGCAGTGCTCCCTGTTTGGTCTCTTCCCGGAGATGGTATGGCTGGGGCGGGGAACCCGCCGGGCCGTTGAAGGGAGGAGATAAAAGGGGGAGACGCCCTTACCACGAGGTCTTGCGGAGAAGGAGGTCCTCGGAGGAGGAGGGTTGCGGTCCGCACCCAGGGCCCTTAGGCCTGGGTGCGGGAGATCCAGGAGTCTGGTCCAGGTGCCCATGGCCTGGTCCGGAGTCATGTTGGCGTCCATCCCAGGCACCTTTAGCCTGGGGTGAGGTACTATCTAGGAGGCCTGGGGCCCAGTACCTTCGACTGGGTCCCGCTAGGGTGGACTGTCCGAGGGTCCCTGAGCGGAGGGACTCGTACCTGAGGTGAGGAGGCCGGGGAGGTTACCCACTGGAGACCCGGAGCAGCACCAACCCGGTGACAGTGGGCCTCTGGGAACTCTCTTGGGAGGACACATCCCCCTGATAGGGGCCACAGCGTATCGAAGAGGGCTCCATTGCTGTTCATAGGGGTTGCTGGAAGAGACCCCATCCTTCCTGTTCTGTAACAGCCGGATTGGCTTAGGCGCCGCTGGTCATAGTATAGTGGCATAGAACTGAAACGTTAGGAAGTGCCTTGATCTGCTCATCCCACCGTTGGCAAGGTTATAGGTCCCAACCAGTCTGCTGTTAAAAGAACTGTTTATCGTGCTTTGCTATTGGAGTGCCAAATAAACAAGTGTTGGACCTTTCTTCGGTGTGTGAACTCCAGTTACTGGAATCAAAGGGGAGGCGGGTGAGCTTGTGGTTACAGACTCGGTACATTCGCAGAACACATTGGCCCGAGGAAACATCAGGAAGTGGCCTTCACCTCCCTATTGAAATGGGGAGGACATGGGCCGTGGCGCATCTCACTCTCACAACCCAGGAACCCCTAGACATGAGTTGGTGTGTAACCGATAAAGATGGAGAGAGGGTGAGGCCGCTACATACAATTGTAACACACTTCCCAAGAATGAGTAATATTCCTCTTTCAGGCCTAAATATATTTAGTTACACAAGTCTACCTTTGGGTTATATCTCCTAGGGCTTCAAAGAGCTAAGAGACACGAGGCTGCAAACCCCGCACCACCAACTCAAGACCCACAACCGCAGGATGTGGCTGAAGAGGGAAATGGCAACTCACCAGGTCAGTGTCATACACCACAGCCTCAGGTAATAGATGTAGGCCTGTATGTTTAGTAAGAGGTTTTTTTGTTTCCAATTAAAGGGACTTTAATGCCTGCGGCCCCAGCAACCTTCACCCGACCCACTGCCCAGATGTTGAGGAAAGAAGTGAGGGTCTGCTCTCGGGAGGTTGAAAACCTAAAAGCCAACCTGTTCCAGATGTGCCAAACAACCAAACTCATGGAGAAAAGACTTAAAAAAATTGAACATATTCTTGGGAGGGTTTAAAACTTGTAGATATTTGAAAAAAGTTTTGGTTAGTTTTGGGGGGGGGGATCTTTTATTTCTAAAGTTATATTGTACGTGTTGTACATTTTTGTACAGAGTTTTATAAAACAAACAAAAAATTAAAATGCCAAAAAAATATTTTAAAATTTTTATACAAACCAGAAAAATGTTATACTCCTATAAAAAATTTTGAAAACTAAACAATGTGTGGCTTCTTATATCAATGTTGCCCCCCCCCCCCCCCTAAAAAAATGTGTGTGTTTACACTCTATAAATGATTGTAATTTACTTGTTAGGAAAAAACATGGCACTACAACTGCACTAGTATAACCTAGGACAGTGATGGTGAACCTTGGCACCCCAGATGGTTTGGAACTACATTTCTATTGTTACTCAGGCACTCTGCAGTGGAGTTGAGCATCATGGGAAATGGAGTTGCAAAACATCTGTAGTGCCAAGGTTCACCATCACTGACCTAGGAGAAAGAACAAATACAACAAAAGAAAAGCAAACAAGATGTTTTCATTATATTTTTTTTTATTATGACAATAATTTAGTTAAAAATGATCAGGCATTGCAATGGCCCCCCTACCCATAAAATATTCAAGATAGCGTTGCCGCACATCACGGCCGCTTTGGGGGGGCCAAGCCTGTAGGGCCAGCTAACTGGGCTGCCAATGGTCCATCCAAGCACTGTGTGCCCTGAAGGGCAACTGTAGATAGATAATTGGTCGAGTTTTTTATTAAAAAATTGTGGAGTATGCAACAGCACATGATCAAATGGTTCCATTTATACTCCGCCATGTTTATAGCAGTCTGAAAAATGCGGAACCGACTGGCCATGATGCCAAAGGCATTTTCGACCACCCTTCGCGCTCTGGCCAGCCGATAATTAAAGACCCTCCTCTCGGGTGAGGGACCTTTGTGGAAAAGGCCTCATCAAATGGGGTCCAAGCGCAAACGCCTCATCTGCCAGGAAAACAAACGGGAGGCCATGTTCATTTTCTACAGCAGGTGGCAATGCCAGGTCCTCTGAAAGAAGCCGGTCAGCAAACTCGGTCTGGGCGAAAACACCACCGTCAGACATCCGCCCATTTTTCCCAACATCAACATAGAGAAACTCATAGTTGGCAGACACCACCGCCATGAGCACAATACTGTGGAAGCCTTTATAATTGTAAAAAAAGGATCCAGAATGGGGTGGTGGCACGATGCGGACGTGCTTGCCATCAATGGCTCCTCCACAGTTGGGAAAGTTCCACCGCTGAGAAAACTCAGATGCCACATTCTGCCATTCCTGTGGCGTCGATGGTAACTGTGGAGTCAAAGCAAAGAAAATAATTAATATACTTTGCTACATAAACATTGCAAGCATGTTGGCACAAAACACTCTGGGCAAAACATCAGTATAGCATTAATTTGGAAGGAGGATTTTAGAGCGGAGCTACGCAGCCAAAATAATATAAAATAACACAGCAGCTCCAGCTACAGCAGCTGCAGAGGTTTGCTAATTGTACACTTACCTGTCCTGGAGTCCAGCAACGTCCGCAGCAGAGGACGAACAATCGCTCGTCACTCTGCTGCCCCCTCTGCCATCCTCGGTGAGGGAAAAAGGAAGAGAAGCCTTGCGGCTTAACTGCCCGGTTCCCAAACGCACATGCACGAGAAGCGCTGCGCAGTTCTGACTGGTCTTCCTGTGTTCTGTGAGACAAGTGTCTCCAAGAACACTACGGGTCTTCTGCGGGAAGTGACTTGGCTCCGGCAGATTTGCCGCAGAGATGACTCCCGGATGTGGGTGAAAATACCTGTCTTAAACAGGTATCTTCACCCCCCTCCCCCCTGAAAGGTGACAATTTTGACACCGGGGGAGGGTTACGATGAGCGGACCAAAAAAATTTAGGATGGAGCTCCGCTTTAATAAGAGCTAAAAATGAGCACAAAAAACATCACCCACTCTGATGGACCTGTGAAATTCTTATAGGGTGGGGGGGGGGGGGGGGTTGAGATGAGTTGGGGACATCATAAATAAAAGCTCTAGTACTATGTAATTTATTTGGGGAGATTAGACAAAATAAAATAATTAGGGGGGGATTCAGGCAATCTAAGCACTACAATGGAGCGGCCCAAAAAAAAGGGGGAGTGACTAGGCTAGGTGTGTTTGGGCCCAGGATATAATGCTGGAGAGCTTTTTTTAAAAAAAATATGCATGTAGGCAAAAAACATAGAACATTCAAAGCTTACAACATGCAGGGGGACAAAGGGGACATTCACAGCATATTCAAATCATGGTAATTAGAGACAGTTCAAAATATACTATACATTAGCAAGCATAAAAAAACATAGATTGTGATGTTTATAAAGGAGAAAACTTACCTTAATATAGTCCTCCTGAAGGACCTGGATAATGGCAGAGCAGGTCTCTGGGATAATGACGCCCAGAGCCAGGGGGGAGATGCCTGTCGAGAACTTGAGGTCCTGCAAGCTTCTCCCAGTCGCAAGGTATCGCAACGTGGCGATGAGCCTCTGCTCAGCAGTAATGGCTTCCCGCATAACGGTTTCCTGCCTGGTGATATAGGGGGACACCAAAGCCAAGAGCTGCTGAAAAACGGGGTCAGACATCCTAAGAAAATTCCTGAAATCATCAGGGTTATTCTCCCGGATCTCCCGCAGCAGAGGCATATGACATAATTGGTCCCTCTGGAGCAACCAATTCTTGGTCCAAGAACTCCTCCTCACCCTGTTCATGGACCGGATCTGGGACATAGCAACAAGCCCAGCAGCAAGCACAGCACGATCTCGGCGACAAGAACGTACCCGCAACATGGCTTCAAAACGGTCGTCTAATCAGAACGAACTAAAAGAACGCACTGAAGAACAGCAAGGCCTATGAAGAACGAGCTGAAAAACAGTAACGAGCGGACAAGAACGCACTGCAAAAACAGATACGAACTCACTACACGCACTGAAAGCCAGATACAAACCCACAAGCACAAACTGAACTCCCGAAAACGATCTTTAAAGCACGAAGACTGAAAAGCGCGAATCGTCTCTTCCCAAACTTTTACTAACACGCGGTAACACGAAATCAGCAAAAGCAGCCAAAAGGGTGGCGCGAACAGAATGAAACTTCCCCTTTATAGTGCCGTCGTATGTGTTGGACGTCACCGCGCTTTGCTAGATCATTTTTTTTCACGATCGTGTGTAGGCAAGGCAGGCTTGAGAGGAAACAAGAAAAATAACGTCGAGAAAAACAACGTTTTTTTTCATGACATGAAAAACGGTCGTGTGTACGCGGCATAAGGGTATAAGATTTACCCACATTCCCATGTTTTTCTCACACAGTTAAAGGAGTTGTAAAGGTTCGTTTTTTATTTTCTAAATAGGTTCCTTTAAGCTAGTGCATTGTTGGTTCACTTACCTTTTCCTTAGGATTTCCCTTCTAAATATTTTTTTTCTTTGTTTTCTTTGTCTGAATTTCTCACTTCCTGTTTATCCTCAGTAAGCTGTTCAGTAAGCTGTTCTGGATGACTCCACACCACTCGGATGATGGTGTGGAGTTCAGTGAGGAGAAACAGGAAGTGAGAAATTCAGACAAAGAAAACAAACCTTTAGAAGGTAAATCAAAGGAAAAGGTAAGTGAAGCAACAATGCACTAGCTTAAAGGGACCTATTTAGAAAATAAAAAATGTACCTTTACAACTCCTTTAAGAGGGAGAATGAGAATCTGCTGCTGCTGAAAAGGTACAAGCTAAATCATATATTATTATGCTATATGTTATAAGATAATCATTTATTATTTATCTATTTACTGTGAAATTACTGGTTGGAAGTTAAAACGTCAAACTTCAGTAATTTGTCCGTTAAGCCACCTGCTTGAGCACAGTTTTTGAAAATATAATAAATGACCTTAAAAACAATATATAATAATTATTTTTATATTACTTACTTATGTTAATTAACCCCTTGCCCCCCAGACCAATTCTGACACTTCTCTCCTACATGTAAAAATTAAATTCTTTTTGCTAGAAAATTACTCAGAACCCCCAAACATTATATATATTGTTTTAGCAGACACCCTAGGGAATAAAATGGTGGTCATTGCAATTTTTTATGTTACACAGTATTTGCACAGCAATTTTTCAAACGCATTTTTTTGGGAAAGAAACTGTTTCACGAATTTAAAAAAAAAAGACACTAAAGTTAGCATGATTTTTTTTGTATAATGTGAGATATGATGTTACGCCAAGTAAATAGATACCTAACATGTCATGCTTAAAACTTGTGGAATAGCGCCAAACTTTAGTACTTAAAAATCTCCGTAGGCGACGCTTAAATTTTTTTTACAGGTTACATGTTTAGAGTTACAGAGGAGGTCTTGTGCTAGAATTATTGCTCTCGCTCTAACGATCGTGGCGTATGTAACCTCTGTGTATCTGGCTCTGATACTAGCCAGTGCCTCACCAGCCACTGACCTCGCCGCACGTCCCTGCCCAGTATGCATGGTATTTGTGTTGTGCAGCCATCATTTGTATACAAATGTGCGCCCTAAGCAGGTGTTTGTGTTTTTTTTTTAAAGGTAACTTTATTGAGTACAAGATAGAGGTACTGAGAGAAGAACGAACTTCACTCACACATATAGGAAAAATAACATTGTAAACAAACTATAAAAAAAAAACAGTACAGAAAAATGTCCAAATAGCATACCGTCATCAATCAGGAAGCATACAAGTGCAGGATACATATGCAGTTGAAGACCATATAAATGGGATTATAAAAAAAAAATACATAAAAAAATTCCAGAAAATAAGTAGTAAGCAAGGCAGGAAAAACAGTGGGCTTTTCCTATAGACACTGGGGTTGATTTACTAAAGACCAAATAGACTGTGCACGTTGCAACTGCAGCTGCTCCAGAGCTTAGTAAATGTGATAAAGCTTCACTTTGCAAAGAATATCCAATCACATGCAAGGAAAATGTGTTAGTTTTTCTTTCCTGACAGACTCCATGGCAGCCTACGTGTGGGTTAATCCCGCCCCTCACACCTCATAGGACCCTTCTCCCATAAATTTTTGCTCTGGGCCAGAGGCCGTGTTCCTTTTTTGTCCTCCTCCTAGGACCAAGATATAGTCTTACCTTTTCATGAAGTTTTCCTGTAATCCAGGCCTGGCGGTGTGCACGGCGATACGTTGGTGGTTAGCGGTGATCCTCTCTGCAGTCCAGCAATCCTAGCTATTAGCAGGTGGACATGGGCGATATGATGTGATACCATGAAGAGCTTACTAACCTGGCCATTGGCAGGCAAGCGGCAATATGGCCAAACGTCCCAGCTATTAGCGGGAGGCTTTGTAAACGCCCGATCGTGCGGTGGGTCGAGCGAACAGCTCCCCAGTCCCAGGTTCTGGTCCGGATCGTGCCGTGGTGGTGGTAATGTACAAAGATATTCCTTTTATATGGCAGCCGTATCTCTGTGTTTTGTGTGTCTCCTTATTTTCTATCAAGCTCCAGTGAGTGGCCACGGCGGCTGGAGCGCAGCTGCGGTCCAGCTCGCCGTTTCAGGAAGTCGCTGCGCATCCGCAAGCCGCGAACGAAGATTCCATGCTTGGTTCGTGCAGGCGCAGTTTTGCCAAAATGGCGGCGGCGGTCGCGCATGCGATTGGCCGCCACCGGATAGCAACCGCTATGGGGCGGTGACATCGTTAACGGTGGCAGATTTAAATAGCTGTCAAAGCAGCTATTACTTGGGATGACTTGCAGGCTTATGCGGTATTTACCCAGGCACTGGGCTCTGGTTTACAAGATACATTTTTGCTGCAGGCTCCCTGGGTGCTGGCTATGTTTTGTTATGTGCTCTCTCATGCATGTTGTCACTCCTGTTTCTCATAAGGCTTTAATGATTCATTTCACTTTCAAACTGCCTTGCCATGGATCTGTCACCGCCCTCTTGTGGCCAACCCTTGCGCTGCAGGTAGGATTTATTTATTTTCTACCTGTGATGCTTGGGTTCACTTATTCAGGAGCTCATAACCCTTTGTTTTTCACTCAGCTCTTCTAGGTCCGAACACCAAAGCACGGCAAAGACCGTCCTAGGTCTCAACATTGTCACTCCTCTTCAAGGTCCAGACGTCAGATCTAGGTACCACAGATAGGAGTCTAAAACCACCTCTGGGCGTCACTCTCACCACCACTCCAGCCGCTCTGTGAGGAAAGCCTGCTGGGTATGCGGGGCCCAGGTTCCTGAAGGCAAATCGCTCTGCAAGCGATGCTTTTCTAAAGTCGCATAAGAAAGAGAGGGTGGAGACCAACAAGTGGAAGCACTGGTCAGAAAGGTGGTCCATGAGTCCCTGAGTAAAGGGGATTCTGGTCATACCCACAACCCTGCTGGCGACACTATGTCAGTCCCTATTAGGGATGATCTCAGGCTCCAGGCCCTTCACAGCCGAGCCATTCCTCAATTGAAGCCTCAGACAGTGAGGTGGAGGTAGATGACCCTGGTGCAGGTTTTGAATTTGCCCTAGTACCACAGCTGGTCAAAAGCGGTCAAAGAAGCTTTGAGATGGAAGAGCCAGTGGAGGCACCCTCCAAACAGAGGAAATATTTTAAACACCTCAAAAAAGAACACCCTAATTTCTCCTTTTTGGGTGAACTCAGCGCAATAATTACCGACGAATGGGCTGGTGTTGAAAGGAAGAATCGCCTGTTAATGAAGGTATCAAAAATGTACCCATTTAAAAGCAAGGATGTAAAACACCTGGAGTCGGCTCCTCTCATTGACTCAGCCCTAATGAGGATGGTGAGGCACGTCACACTCCCATTGGCGTATACTGTTTCCTTTAGGGATTGCCTGGAGTGGAAAATTTATACCGACCTCAAGCGGATCTACATTACAGCGGGTATGACCTGCAAACCAGCTCTAGCTCTCGCAGCCCTTTCTAAAGCGATGGAAGTCTGGGCAGACGTCGTAGATGCTTCTCTGAGGAGCATCTCGGAAGAACTGGCCAGGAGCTCACCTATTCATGGGCTAAGGTTGACGTTGGCTTTTCTCGTGGGGCTTCCCTAGACATAATTCGCCTGGTGGCTCGGATCATGCTGACATCTGTCACGGCTAAGCGTGCCTTGTGGCTGCGCCCATGGGTAGCTGACCCTGCCTCCAAGCAGGCATGGTGCAGGATTCCATTTGGGGGTTCGTCCCTCTTTGGGAACATATCGGACAGTGCCATCACCCGTGCCACAGGGGGCAAGTCGGGGTTCCTTCCCCAGGATCGCCGTCTACTAAACCAGAAGAGAACACAGCCCAGGCAAAGTTCAGATCGAGCAAGGAATGCTCGCTACTATAGGCCTGGCCGTGAGTTCAAGAAGACCTGGAAGAAAAAAACAGCCTTTAGGCCAGAAGTTTTCAAAAGGGGCATCTTCTGGTGGACAAGAATCCCCTAAGTCTTCATGATATTGCACCTGCCTAAAACAGAGCGAGTCGGCATCCTTGCCTCTCTCGGAAGAGAAAAAGCGAATTCTCCTGTCTCTCTTGTGACTCAGGGCGCTGCAATTCCAGTTCCAGATGACAAAAGGTTTTAAGGGGTCTACTCGCCCCTCTTCATGGTGTTGAAGAAAAACGTCTCCTGGAGGCCAGTTATAGACCTAACCCACTTGAATTCTT
Organism: Rana muscosa; assembly: GCA_029206835.1. Classification (NCBI taxonomy): domain Eukaryota; kingdom Metazoa; phylum Chordata; class Amphibia; order Anura; family Ranidae; genus Rana; species Rana muscosa. The sequence continues at coordinate 58,252,402 of CM055124.1, read as the reverse complement.
TTATCTAGAAGGAGAAGTTCAAGATGAAGACACTACTCATGATCAGTCAAGCAATCCAACCAGGCGATTGGCTTGTCTCTATAGACCTGAAGGACGCCTACTTCCATGTTCCGATAGCGTCAGAATTCCAGAAATACCTTCGCTTTGCTGTCGATCAAATCCGTCTGCAGTTCACCTGTCTCCCCTTCGGGCTTACAACATCGCCTCGTGTGTTTTCAAAACTTGTTGGCTGTCGTGGCTCTGATCAGAACCAGAGGTATCCGTCTGTATCACTATCTAGACGACCTGCTGTTGTCTCAGGACAAGGAGCAGTTGCTAATCCACAGATCCCAGGTCATCTCCACTCTACTCGAGTTTGGTTGGCTTCTGAATCTGTAAAAGAGCCATCTGGATCCTACGCAGTCCCTGGTATTCCTCGGGGCACACTTCACCGCTATCAAGAGCACCGTCTTGTTACCCCCTGGAAAAATCCCAGTGATCTGGGACAGAGTTTGGCTTGCAATGTCGTCCTCATCTCCAAGCCTCTCAATGCCTAAAGTTCATTGGCACCATGGTGGCAACAACACCCATGGTAAAGTGGGCTCTGTGGAAAATTCGGCCCTTCCAGAAGGGTTTCCTTCAGCAGTATAATCCAGGGCTTCGGGATCACTTTATCCAAATAACCTCATCCATGCGGGAGAGCTTTCCTTGGTGGCTACAACAGAGGAACCTCCTCAATTGTCACTCCATCGCACCTGTGTCTTGGGTCACCATCACTACAGATGCCAGCAACAGGGGCTGACAGAAGTAGCCCAAGGCATATGGAATTTTCCCTCTCACAGGATAGTCTCCAATGTTCTGGAACTCCGGGCAGCGTTCTGCACTCTGCAGGCCTTTCACCACTTAACAGCAGGAGACTCAGTCCTCCTAAGACTGGACAACACAACGGCAGTCGCATACATCAAGAGACAGGGGGGTACTTGCAGTCTCTCCCTGTCAAAGGAAATAGAGCCCATCATGATCTGGGCCCAGAAAAACCTGGCCAACCTGACAGCTGTCTATCTCCCTGGAGTCCCGAACGTTCAGGCAGATTTTCTGTTGAGAATTTCTCTGGACAACGAGTGGACTTCCCCCCCCCCCGAAGTCTTCAGGTGGGTCCTGTCCCTGGGAGTCATTCCGGAAGTAGACTTGTTCGCCTCCCCATGCAACTTCAGACTAGAGAGATGCTACATGAGGTCTTGGTATCCCCAGGCTTTTGGGTAGATGCTCTGACAGACCATTGGCGGTTCCACAGGGCCTATGCCTTTCCCCCGGTTCCTGTCATTCTCCGTTTTTTGTCGAGGCTCAGGATGGAAGAAGCAGAGATAGTAGCAATAGTCCCGTACTGGCCAAACAAGCCATGGTTTCCACTGCTGATGCAACTCAGCTTCCGGGACCCAGTTCCTCTACCCTCCACACCAGATCTCCTATCACAAGGGGCATTTCTACATCCATGCCCGGCCCATCTACATCTGATGATCTGGTTCTTGAGAGGGGAAGGTTGGAGGCCCTAGGCTGTCCAAGTAGGGCCATCTCCACAATATTAAATGCCAGAAGAACAGGCACCAACAGGGTCTACCATAGGATTTGGAAAAAGTTTTCAGACTACACCTCTTCCACTGCAGGTTCTTGCAATAACCCAAAGATACATGATATCCTGGGATTCTTACAATCAGGATTGGATCTCTCATTGTCAGTCAGCTCGCTGCGAGTCCAAATCGCTGTAATTTCTGCCTTTACGGGTGTTTCCTGGACTAGACACCCTCTTACTCAGTAGTTTTTCAGAGGAGCAATAAGGCTCAGACCTCAGAGCCATGTTTTTCTAATTGGGATCTTCCCCTTGTCCTGGATTTTTTCTTAGGTAGAGAGTTGGAACATGAAGATCAATCTTCTGTCAAATGACTCTCTCTAATAGTTGTCTTCTTGGTGGCTATAATATCGGCCAAGAGGGTCTAAAGAAATCAGCTCTCAGGGATGCAAGGAGCCATTTCTAAACTTTTTAATTCCTATGTTGGGTTCAAACCCCAAAGTGGCATCTGTGTTTCATGACAATCAGGAGATTGCTCTTCCAACGTTCAGATCTACCGAGGATTCCTGTGTTTATCCCTTTTAGATGTTGGAAAAGCTCTGAGTCAGTATCTTGAAGCTACAGCTTCTTTCCGTCAGACCGACCACCTGCTCGTTCTTTTCACAGGAAGTATAAGGGAATGCGTGCCTCTTCCAGATCTATCGGAGCATGGATTGTTCAGGCCATTCAGTGGGCCTATAAAGCCAAGGGCTTGGCGCCTCCAGAAGCGGTGACTGCTCACTCAACTAGAAGTGTGTCTTTATCATGGGCGGCATCACGTCACGTGCCTCCAGAAGTTATTTGCAAGGTGGCCTTGTGGTCTTCAATTAACACGTTCATGGCACACTACTGCGTAGTGGTTTACGTATCTTGTCTGTTGATGGTGCCAATTAAACCTTTTTTCTTTTGTCCAGCACTCTGCCCACCCGGGTGTGTATGGCTAGTTATTTCCCACACGTAGGCTGCCATGGAGTCTGTCAGGAAAACGGAAAATTTATATCAAATACTTACCGTAATTTTCCTTTCCTGATGGACTCCATGGCAGCAGGAGTTCCCTCCCAGTGGCTGAAGTAGGCTAAATTATGGAACACGGCCTCTGGCCCAGAGCAAAGATTTATGGGAGAAGGGTCCTATGAGGTATGAGGGGTGGGATTAACCCCACACGTAGGCTGCCATGGAGTCCATCAGGAAAGGAAAATTACGGTAAGTATTTGATATAAATTTTCCGTTTTATTTCGAACATGTAAAAAAAAACCAAAAAAAACATACAAAATAAAAGAAGTAATCATTCAGTAGTAGACAATCACAAAAAAATAAAATATCAAAAAAATTATTTAGTTTACATATCCGAAAAGGAATGGGAATAACCAGTTGCCGACCGCCGCATGAACATTTACGTCAGCAGAATGGCACGGACAGGCAAATGGGCGTATATATACGTCCCCTTTAAATTGGCGCTGTGTGGTCGCGCTCGTGCTGCCAGCGGTGCGCTCGCGACCCTGCCCACGGGACCCGCAGATTCGATGTCCGCCGGTGTCCCGCGATCGTGTCATGGAGCTGAAGAACGGGGAGATGTCAGTGTAAACACAACATCTCCCCGTTCTGCCTAGTGACATGTCACTGATCGTCTGTTCCCTGTCATCGGGAACAGCGATCAGTGACGTGTCACAGCAAGCCACGCCCCCTAACAGTAAGAATCACGCTCTAGGTCACACTTAACCCCTTCAGCGCCCCTACAGGTTAACGCCTTCACTGCCAGTGTAATTTTTACAGTAATCAGTGCATTTTTATAGCACCGATCGCTGTAAAAATGACAATGGTCCCAAAATGGTGTCAAAAGTGTCCGATGTGTCCGCCATAATGTCGCAGTCACGATAAAAATCGCTGATTGCCGCCATTACTAGTAAAAAAAAAATATTAATAAAAATGCCATAAAACAATCCCCTATTTTGTAGACGCTTTAACTTTTGCGCAAACCAATCAATAAACGCTTACTGCGATTTTTTTAACCAAAAATATGTAGAAGAATACGTATCGGCTTAAACTGAGAAAAAAAAAAGTTTTTTTATATATTTTTTGGGGATATTTATTATAGCAAAAAGTAAAAAATATTGAATTTTTTTCAAAATTGACACTCTATTTTTGTTTATAGCACAGAAAATAAAAACCGCTGAGGTGATCAAATACCACCAAAAAAAAGCTCTATTTGTGGGGAAAAAAGGACGTAAATTTTGTTTGGAAGCCACGTCGCAGGACCGCGCAATTGTCAGTTAAAACGACGCAGTGCCGAATCACAAAAAGTGGCCTGGTCTTTGACCAGCAAAATGGTCCGGGGCTTAAGTGGTTAATGTCCCATCACTTTAAAGTCATACAATAATTTATAATTCAAATATACTGCAATATACTAATTACCAATAATCTAACTACACAATTATACACATAAATGCATACATACAAGCACATACACACCCAAACAAAACTAATAAAAAAAGAAATCGCTAAATATTAATAAACACACAAAAAAAGTTCAAACACCTTCATTCCTATACCTTGAAAAAAATTATTTCTTTATACCTCTTTTTAAACTGGTTTATGCTTAGACATTTCTTGAACCCCACATTGAAACTGTTCCACAGTTTCACTCCACAAATATGAAATAAAAAAAAATAAAAAACTGCATTTTTACCTGCACTTGAATGGATGATGGAAGTCAGCAGAGCAACTGCACTTGCAAAGTGCACAGTCTATTTGTCTTTAGTAAATCAGCCCCATTGTGTACCATGAGTGAGTAAACTACCTGGATCCTGGGCTATATGTCTAATCTGCAGCTATAGATGTAACAGTTCGGTCAAAAGACACCCATGAGTCCCATTTTTTTTTTACATTTCTTGGGGGATCCCCTGGCCTCACAGGTCCACTTGTATAATGGAATAGCTTGATTCAACTAAATTAATCCATGAGGACACAGTAGGGGGAGCAGGTGATTTCCAATGAACAGCTATGGATTTTTCAGCATAATACAGAACTAAACGTAGGAAAAGCCTAGTACAGTTAGGGAGAGTACCATCATTAATATATCTGAAGAGACAGTGTATTTTTACTCGAGTTTGCTACCACAAAGGCTATGTGATAGGATTGGGAAGGTGGCAGGTATTTTTTTATGGAGACATCAGTAGTCCATTAGACCTCTAATATCTTCCTAGTCCGTTGATCCAGCTGATAGAGCAGCAATTGTGCTTTTGCAATTTTGACAGCTGTGAACCTGGAAGTGCTCAAAGCTGAGCACTTCCATGTTCACATTCTGCAGATGACATTGGAAAACTGACACCCTGACAGTTTTTTTTCCCCGTTGTTCTAGACTCCCAGGGGGAGCAGGTGAGCCTGGAAGCAGAAAGCTTGTTTTAACACTTCTATTGTGATGTGTGGTACATATCATTAGCAGCAAAAGGTTTAAAGTGAACATTAAACTGAATGCCAGGGCATTTCTGCAATACATGCACATTTCTCCATGTTTATCTCCTAAGCAAATACAGAAAAATAAAAAATTATAATAAAGGGCGCAAAAGACATAAGTGTGGTATCTAACTGACGTGAAGTGTACACTGTACCAATGTGCAACCTATGATAGGCGTACCATCACATACATTATATAAGAATGCACCATTCATATACTAAAAATTAAACAAAAAGTCCATATGTGCCACAATATACTGTATTAGACAATATTCTTCTTCTGTATATTCCAATCACTGTGACTTTCTAAAGTGCAAATGTGCTTCAATAAAAAGTGCTTCACCCGAAGTGATCATTCTTCAAGTGGTTGTAAACCCAACCACACAACTTGCACCTACAGGTAAGCCTAGATTAAGGCTTACCTGTAGGTGCAAGAAATATCTCCTAAACCTACACGGTTAAGGAGATATTTGCAGAAAACCCTGCACCGATGTCTACGGCACATACGCGCTGTAGACAACGGCGCAGGCACACTGAGCGTTGCCGGTTTTCTCAATGGAGAATGATGGCCCCGCGCGCACGGGTGTGACGTCGGAGCGGACATGGCGGCGGAGGGGGAGGAGGAGCGCTTCGGAGGCTTCGATCTGAGGTAAGTGCCACATAATGAGCTAGCATGCATAGCATACTAGCTCATTATGTCTTTTTCTTGCAGGTGTTATTTTTTTTATTTTTTTGGAAAAGTGGGTTTACAACCACTTTAAACGCTCACCAGATAACTTTGGCCACCAGGTGACCCACAGGCATATAATATAAGGTGTCTTTGGGACCTCCAATGTATTCGTCCAAGAATCACACAGCAAACCGCATCTATTGATTTCCAATCCGATCAGCATATGTTATAGATATTTAAGCTCATATCCCCATCATCTGCAAATATTAGCTCCTCCGAACAGAGCCACAAAAAGGCATATATAGTGTAGTAACGTCTTTTAATCTCTTAAAATGCAGCACTTACATATGACGTTCAGTGTAAGATACAGCAGGGCTCTGTTCGGAGGAGCTAATATTTGCAGATGATGGGGATATGAGCTTAAATATCTATAACATATGCTGACACCGATCGGATTGGAAATCAATAGATGCAGTTTGCTGTGTGATTCTTGGACGAATACATTGGAGGTCCCAAAGACATCTTATATTATATGCCTGTGGGTCACCTGGTGGCCAAAGTTATCTGGTGAGCGTTTAAGAATTCTCACTTCGGGTGAAGCACTTTTTATTGAAGCGCATTTGCACTTTAGAAAGTCACAGTGATTGGAATATACAGAAGAAGAATATTGTCTAATATATTGTGGCAAATATGGACTTTTTATTAAATTTTTAGTATATGAATGGTGCATTCTTATATAATGTATGTGATGGTACGCCTATCATAGGCTGCACATTGGTACAGTGTACACTTCACGTCAGTTTGATACCACACTTATGTCTTTTGCGCCCTTTATTATAATTTTTTATTGTTTATTAGTGTTCACTAATTTTAGGTGCAGCATTTGACATATTAGAATTGTATTGTTAGGTTTGGCGCCAACACCCCATTTTTTCACTTCAAATACAGAAAAATGCCTGTTCGTCCAGCTAGAAATCCAGTGAGCTCCTAACTTCCTATTTGGGCTTTAACATTGACTTTGATGCACTGAAATCCCAAGCAGTGTTGCCAGCCCTTTCTGCTGGACTACAGGACTCCACCAATACCCCACCCTTCTTTTTCCCACTCCACATGAATACATTGAATTCATTTTTTGCAAAACAGTGCAACTGCCATGACTCTCAAGAGCAGTGGCGCAAACTCATAAAGTGGCGCAGGGGCGCCGCCCCCCTAATCCATGCGCCCGACCCCTATTCTACATGTAGGGTGCCGGACGCATGGATTTGAAGTACATGATTAGAGCCCGAGGCTCTAAATGGCTTCATATAAGGGTGGGCTCAGGGCGCAGAACACTGGGAATGGGTGGCTGACTGGCTGGGTGGGGGCCGCGGCCCCCCCCTAAGAAAATTGAGCACCAGCCGCCACTGCTCAAGAGCCTGCCCACACACTGTGTTTAAGTAGAGGGCTCTTGGGAGATGTAGTTCTGGGGAAGGGTGCTGTCTATGTCAATAGGAACAGAGCTCCCAGCAGCTACCCTCTTAGTAGTTTTACAAGCTTGACAATGGCATCATGGGGTAAAATAAAAGTTGTTTCTTGCTAGTGAAATAAGATAAAATACAAACTAACACAGAAACACAAGCTATATGGGGAGAAGAAGGCTTTGATTTACATTTGGGTATTGCCTGAACATACTTTTTAACAGATCAATATTAAAATTAGAATATTAGATACAGTCTTGTTGTTGAGATAAATACATATAAAGTAGAAGTGGGGCTAAAATAATTAATTTTTCTCAAAGGCATATTCCACCTTTGAGACCATATGTTATGTTACATAAAAAAAATTAAAAAAAATGGTTGAATTATTCCAACACCCCCCCCCCCCCCCTGTGCCCTGGAGCATCCTGTATTTTTTTTATTTGAGCGTGGCTCTACTTGTATCATCCATTCATAGGTCTATTCACTGGGATCAGTGAATGAAAGACTACAAGTCCCATCTTCCACTGGGGAAGAAAGGCTCACAGTTATCAATGGAGCACAGAAGATCTACAGGAAACCCATGATGCACCGGTTGTGGTTGCACAGCTCTGCAAGCCTAAATGCAAACTTTAATAAATGCACGTTTTTTATTTTATCAATGTGGGTGCGCTTATTACATTATTGCAAAAAGTGGAGTATACCTTTAAAGTGGAACTATAGGCAAAACTTTTTTTTTCATTTCCGATAGAGCAAGGGAGGGTTATAACCCCTGTCAGATTCTTGTTTGCCATCTGTGTCCCATTGCAGAGCTTTTTTTTCACTTCCTGTTCCATAGCCAAACACGAAGTGAGACAAAATCCCTGAAAATTAAGATTACTCCTTGGGGACCCCAGGTCTGCAGAACTAGTGTCCCCATTGGAAAGTTCCCCCTCTATTACTTTTCTGGGGACAGCCCAAAATGTGGGTTTTTCTTTTACGTTCACTTTCAATGATAATGGTAAACAGGACAAATATATACCTCCCAACATTTTGAGATGGGAATGAGGGACACCTACTAGAAAACCTATGTAGGCATAGGACACGCCTCTTGTCACACCCCCTTAAAGGAGAATTAAAGGGGTTGTAAAGGTTTGTTTTTTATTTTCTAAATAGGTTCCTTTAAGCTAGTGCATTGTTGGTTCACTTACCTTTTCCTTAGATTTCCCTTCTAAATGTTTTTATTCTTTGTTTTCTTTGTCTGAATTTCTCACTTCCTGTTTCTCCTCAGTAAGCTGTTCAGTAAGCTGTTCTGGCAGCTCCACTTGATGGTGTGAAGTTTACTGAGGAGAAACAGGAAGTGAGAAATTCAGACAAAGAAAATAAACATTTAGAAGGGAAATCAAAGGAAAAGGTAAGTGAACCAACAATGCTCTAGCTTAAAGGAACCTATTTGGAAAATAAAAAACGAACCTTTACAACCCCTTTAACCAAGAAAAAGGTTAATTAAATCTACAAGGGCTTTTTTATTTTATTTACCACTACTATTTCTTTATATTGGCTTTTACATTTTACAAATGCAGCAATTTAGAATTTGTATGAAAGGTTTAGCGCTGGGAAACACTTTTTGAAAGATAAAAAAAGCATTTTTTATACAACTACAGTGGAACCTTGGATTACGAGCATAATCCGTTCCAGGAGAATGCTTGTAATCCAAAGCACTTGCATATCAAAACGAGTTTCCCCATAGAAGTCAATGAAAACGAAAATAATTTGTTCTGCATTGACTTCTATGGCATGCACGACTGCATGTGGCCAGAGGTGGGAGGGCGCCGGAGAGCCTTGGAAATACTCGGAAAGGCTCGGGGACAGCTCGGCTGAACTCGGAAAACCTCGGGAATGGAGTATTTCCAAGTATTTCCGAACGGCTCCAAACGGCTCTGTTCGGCTACGGCGCCCCCGCACCTCTGGCAAAATGCATTATTGCACACCGCTGTGGCTTGAATCCTGCTCGTTTTGCGAGACAACACTCGCAAACCGAGTCGGGATTTAAAAATATGCTTGTATTGCGAAAAATGCTCGTTAACCGCGTTACTCGCAATCCAAGGTTTCACTGTATATGGATCAAACCAAAATGAGGGACAAATGAGGAGGAAAGAGGGACATTGCTCCAAATCAGGGACAGTCCCTTAAAATCAGGGAGCTATGCAAACAGGGAGGGTGAATCTTCTTTACGGGGGCATAGACAGCAATAAAAACTGACAGCTGTTCTAATCCATCTCCACTCTATCCAAAACTAAAAAAAAAAGTTTTGCCTTTAGTTATACTTTAAGTTTCCTCCATTGCTGATGACATGTAAAAAAGCTAAATGTTTTGATCATGTGATCTTTGCTGAATATTAAGATTTGAGTTCACAATGACTGAACCTCCCCATAGGCAAAAATCCTTAAGCCTCGTACACACGGCCAGGAAACCGACGTTTTTTTCCTGACGGGATTCCTAGCAAGCTTTCCTTGTCAAGCCGTGCATACAGACGGCCATTCGAAAGAACCGCCGTTCTTTTGAATGGCAAGAACGCGGTGACGTCATCGACTATGACGAGCCTGCGCTCGTCACATTCGATGCTGTCGCCGCCATCTTGCTACACCCTACACTACCCTTGTATGCTACCGCACATGCGTCAAAGTCTTTTCGAGCATGCGCGGGTTTACCTGGGGACAGGTAAGCATACAGACTCACGGTTTTCTCGGCAGGAAACACTCTGCCGAGAATCCCGATGAGAAAAATAGAGAGCAGGTTCTCTATTTTTCTCGTCGGGATTCCCGGCAGTTTTCTCGCCGAGAAAGCATACACACGCACGGTTTTCATGGCAAAAAGCTCTCCCAGCAGTTTTCTTGCAGAGAAAACCGTGCGTGTGTACGAGGCTTGAGACTAAATACCTAGGCCTGCAGAGCTGAAGGGAGCCTAAGCAGCACTTTCTCCAGGAGAGGTAGGTGTTATTTTATTGCTCATTATCTATCTCATTAAAGCTGCTGACAGTCCAAAGGCAATATCATGACAACATTCATATGACCGATGTGACTCTCTATTTTTCTGCCGCTGACAAGCGTTACCTGTTTTGCTCTCTTCTGTCTGACAAAGGTTTTCATCATCAGCTGGTATTTTGATTTTTTTGTGTGTGTTTTCCAGGTTTTTTGCACCTGTGGTCGGTGATAAGTAAATCATCTTGATAAGCAGGCAAGCCGGCGATTTGCACATTTTTTTGATTCCCCCGGAATATATGCATGCAGAATCATACAGTTCATGAATCACGATTGCCCGGAGGCCGCATATCCATGTTTCCCTCTTCTCTAGTATTGCTGTCACTGTCACTGCTGATTCTGTCACCGAGCTTGAACACACCGATCGTCACTGAAACCGCATGTTTCGCTACATAAAATGAATCTGTTATGTTAACTACTGTAGCAGGCTAAAGCTGGGGAGGCAGAAGAAGATGTTCGAATAAACGTTCGTATAAAAATTTTCAGTACATTTGATGACTTCACAAGTGTCATTTGAAAGAATTGAAAAATTTTGTTTGCTTTAACATTCTTTTTTTTTATTTTTTGGAATGACTGGAATTTCCCAACTGAAACAAACATACACTGATAGAAATTTGTTAGTTCAAGTAAAATTTTCCATCCTGCTTCTTTGATATTTCTTCGTAAACTGCGGCCAACAACAAATGTCGAATTTGGCCCCACTAACGATTACCGCTTGCAGACCAGCCGCCGCAGTTATACTGCGGCATGTTGGCTCTGCTGTATGACCCGTCGTAGCTGTACGTTGGTCGCTTTAAGCGGTGTTAGATGACGCACACGCCCGCTGCATCGCTGGAGTGCCAATGCTCGTGACCGACGGTCGCGATGACCGCCGGCCGCGAGCGATCTCCAGGCACGAGAGGCAGAACAGGGACATGTGTGTGTAAACACACACATCCCTGTTCTGTGAGCTGAGGAAATGCAGATCGTGAGTTCCTAATAGCTAGGAACCACCATCTATCATTTCCCCTAGGTCAGTCCCCTCCCCCTTCAGTTAGAACACACATCAGGGAACACAATTAACCCCTTGATCGCCCCCTAGTGTTAACCCCTTCCCTGCCAGTGACATTTTTACAGTAATCAGTGCATTTTTATAGCAATGATCGCTGTATGAATGCCAATGGTCCCAAAAATGTGTCAAAAGTGTCCAATGTGTCCGCCATAATGTCGCAGTCCCGATAAAAATCGCAGATCGCCGCCATTACTAGTAAAAAAAATTATAATAATAAAAATGCTATAAATCTATCCCCTATTTTGTAGAAGCTATAACTTTTGCGCAAACCAATCAATATACGCTTATTGCGATTTTTATTACCAAAAATATGTAGAATAAGTATCGGCCTAAACTGAGGAAATTTTTTTTTTTTTATATATATTTTTTGGGGATATTTATTATAGCAAAAAGTTAAAAATATGTAAATTTTTTCAAAATTGTCGTTTTATTTTTGTTTATAGCGAAAAAATAAAAACTGCAGAGGTGATCAAATACCACCAAAAGAAAGCTCTATTTGTGGGGAAAAAAGGACGTCAATTTTGTTTGGGAGCCACGTCGCACGACTATTGTCAGTTAAAGCGACACAGTGCCGAAACGCAAAAAGGGGCCTGGTCCTTTAGCAACAAAATGGCCCGGGGCTTAAGTAGTTAAAAAAATTAATTGGGGATATTTATTATAGCAAAAAGTACAAAATATTGTGTTTTATTTTTTTCAAAATTGTCACACTTTTTTTGATTTAAATCGCAGAGATGATCAAATACCACCAAAAGAATTTTGTTTGGGTACAGCATCGCACGATCGCGCAATTGTCAGTTAAAGCGACGCAGTGCCAAATGGCAAAAAATGGCCCGGTCATTGGGCAGTCAAATCTTCCGGGGCTGAAGTCGTTAAAAGACTGAACGAACATCCTTAAAATTAAAACTTTCAAACAAAATTCTACTAGTGTATGGCCAGCTTTTGGGTCTTTAAGCCAATAACAGACTTGGTCAGACAAGCCTCCCCCTTTTCTCTGTATGTGAGCACTTGTGCTGAGAGGCGTGGCTGTTACTCAGCTATGCCAGTACAGAGCACTGCAGTATGAGAGCAGGAAGCAGCATTTTTTACTGAGGAAAAAAATATTTTAAAGAGGAGTTCCGCCCCCCCATCCACAAAAAAATTAAAAGTCAGCACCTACAAATATTGTACCTGCTGACTTTTAATATTAGGACCCTTACCTGTCCAGGGTTCCCGCGATGTCGGCACCCCAGCTGATTTTCAGATCAGCTCTCGGGTGCTTTTGGTTTCACAGCCGATTCCCTACTGTGCATGCGCGAAGCACGCTGCACTTTCTAACTGGCCCGGCGGCAGAGGAAGGAGGAGCGTGGGCGAACTTCCGAGGGATGACATCACGACGCAGTCTCCCGGAAGTGGGGGAGGGTACCTGTCAAAAACAGGTACCCGTTCCCCCTCCCCCTGAAAGGTGCCAAATGTGGCACCGGTGGGCGGATGAAGCAGATAAGTGGAGGTTCCACTTTTGGGTGGAACTCCACTTTAGAGTTAGACCCAGTTCTCTTAGTAATCAGTGCTTAGTAACAGACCCGGTCAGACATGCCCCCTCTCCTTTGCAAATCAAGTCTGTGGGAGAATACCTGTGCTGCTACTCAGCTCTGCCAGCACAGAACACTGCAATGTGAGAGCAGGAAGCAGCATTGTAACTGAAAGAAATATATAATTTAAAGTTATTTTATGAGTTGGACTTAGTAATCAGTGCTCAGTGACAGATCTGGTCAGACACCACCCCTTCTCTGCAATACAAGTCGGTATGTGAACACTTGTGCTGAGAGGTGTGGCTGTCACTTAACTCTGCCAGAACAGAGAGAGCAGGAAGCAGCATTTTTACTGAGAAAAAAAATATTTTTAGAGTTAGACCCAGTTATCTTAGTAATCAGTGCTTAGTAACAGACCCGGTCAGACATGCCTCCTCTCCTTTGCAATACAAGTCTGTGTGAGAATATTTGTGCTGCTACTCAGCTCTGCCAGCACAGAACACTGCAGTGCTAGGGCAGGAAGCAGCATTTTAACTGAAAGAAATGGGTAATTTAAAGATATTTTGTGAATAAGACCTAGTTCTCTTAGTAATCAGTGCTCAGTGATGGATCTGGTCAGACACTACCCCCTTTTCTGCAATACAAGTCTGTATGTGAACACTTGTGTGCTGAGAGGTGTGGCTGTTACTCAGCTCTGCTAGCACAGAGCACAGAGCACAGAGCACAGAGCAGGAAGCAGCATTTTTACTGAGAAAAAAGGGAATTTAAGAGTTAGACCCGGTGCTCTTAGTAATAAGTGCTCAGTAACAGACATGGTCAGACATGCCCCCTCCATTTTTTTGCAATACAAGTCTGTGTGAGAATACTTGTGCTGTTACTCAGCTCTGCCAGCACAGAACACTACAGTATTACAGCAGGAAGCAGCATTTTAACTGAAAGATATTGGTAATTTAAAGCTATTTTATGAGTTAGACCCAGTGCTCTTAGTAATCAGTGCTCAGTGACAGATCTGTTCAGACACCATCCCCTTCTCTGCAATACAAGTCTGTATATGAAAACTTGTGCTGAGAGGTGTGGCTGTCACTCAGCTCTGCCAACACAGAGCACTACAGTGAGAACAAGAAGCTTTTTAACTGAGAAAAAAAGGTATTTTAAGATGTTTCCCAGCTAAAATGTGTCACAAACCATAACATGAAGAAATGCAGAGCTAAAAGTAGATAATAAAGATGTAAAACTTCAATTGGGCTTTACCCTCTTGCCGCCCAAGTAACGCATATGCGTGGCGGCAGGGGCTTTAATGTGTCCATTGATGGCTGAGATCTTTGTGCTGAGAGCACGCTCCTAGTACAGTAATCAAGCTTCCATAGACTGTGCTCAGGCTACCCTAAATATGTGATCACTGTAACCAGGGCTGGGACAAGGGGGGAACTGTCCTGGGCACTGTGGTTTCGTGTGAGGTGGCGGGGGGGGGGGGGGGGGTGCCACAATGAGATTGGGGGAAGGGAATTTGTGCTGGAAGGAGAAACTTGAGGGGGCGGCAGGGGGTAAGTATTGTTTTAGGAGGAGGAATTAGGGGGGAAGTGCTAAGAGTGGTGATTTAGGGGGAATTGTGTTGGGAGGGGGAGAAGGTTTGGGCTAGGAGAGGGGTTTGGAGGGAATTTGTGCTAGGAGGCGGGCGGAGTGCTAAGAGTGGTGATTTAGGGGGATTAGTGTTGGGGGATTTGTGCTAGCAGGGGGGTTTGGGGGAAATTTGTGTTAGGAGGGGGGGGGGAGTGCTAAGAGTGGCAATTTAGGGGGATTTGTGCTAGGGGAGGAGTGCTAAAAGTGGCAATTTAGTGCGATTTGTGTTGGGAGGGGAAGATGTGTGCTAGGGGGGGAGTGCTAAGAGTGGTGATTTAGTGCGATTTGTGTTGGGAGGGGAAGATTTGTGCTAGGATGGGGGTTTTGGGGGGAATTTGTACTAGGGGGGGGGGGGTTTGGAAGTGAGGGGGAGAAGATGTGTACTAGGAGGGGACATTTTAGGGGTAGAGGATTTGTGCTAGGAGTAAAAAAATTTGGGGGGTGGGGGTTGGGCAAAATTTGTTTTGAGAAGGGGATTTGAGCAGGGGGGGCAGATTTGTACTGGGAGGAGGGGGGATTTTTCTTTAGGGGGTAAGCATGCAGATTAGTGCTCAGTGTTTTTTGGGAGGGAACTTTGCTGACTCATAATGCTCATACATCTCGGGGGGGCACAGTTTGCCATGTTTGCCCTGGGCTCTAGATGACCTTGTCCTGGCACTGACTATAACAGCCAATCACAGTGGTCGCATTACCAGGAAACCCATCCCACTCCCCATTTTAAGACCCCCTTAGAGGGACCCCAGTGTGGGGCGGGAAGGAATTATTGTAAATTTGTACTGTAACTCTACCAGTCAGTGTCTAATTCTAAACAACAGACCACCTGCAGTCTCTAATGATGTGAAACACCCACAATGCAACCAAAGACCATGTGATCATTGCCTAGGCTTTCAGGGAACTCGAAGAAAGATGTGACTGAGGATAATAAGGTGGCCTGGTAATGCCGACACATGCGACAATGAGAATTTTCTACTGTTTTTAGGTGGTGTTCTCCTTTAAAGTTCTCAGCAGAGGCTTTGGAATCCGCCGGCAGATCTTGGTGCATAAGCCGCTCGGACTGCAGGGGTCTCTTTATCATAAACTCTTCTACCTGCTGTAATATTATGAATGACTGCAGTGTTGTGCACGCTTGGCCGCTCTCACCAGCTGCCGCTATTCCTTTCCTTCCTCCAACGTCTCCCCGCATGCATGACCGCGCGAACGTTCCATGTTTAGCAGAGACGGGATGCAGCCTTTAAATGGTCTTTTTTTTCCCACCCTGCAATTTTATTGCAGTGATCTTTTTTCTTCCCATCAGCCTCTTTGTTTCTGTATCAATGAAACACCTAATTACATTGAAAGGGAAATCTATACTATTCCATACAAATCGATGGCAGCTTCAAATCACGGGGGAGGTATGCAAGAAAGCTGAGCATTAAAGCCGCTGACTGCAAGCCAAAGTCTCCCCCCCCCCCCGGTGACAGGTCTAAATTGTGCAAGTTACAACAATGTACTTGTTTATAGTGTATCAGAGCAAATTATAGCACTGAATTGATGTCACGTCATTCTTCCACTTCCCTGTCCAGTGTTAAAGTCGAACTCCGGATGCAAGAAATGTAATTAAAATCTATTCCTCAATAGCCGCAAACGATAGAGATCTACTTTGTGTACAGCAAATGGGTTTGCAAACCCAGATGTTACTTTGTAAAGTAGCGGTGACATCATCACTGTGCCTGTACAGAGAGTAGAGCTGTGGGAGGGGCCCAGCAGACTGCACTGACTACAAGCTACCTGTAGGGGGCGGATACATGACAAAGCCTTTATGTAGAGAGCAGAGCTGTGGGAGGGGCCCAGAAGACTGCACTGACTACAAGCTACCAGCAGGGGGCGGATTCATGACAAGGCCATTATGCAGAGAGCAGAGCTGTGGGAGGGGCCCAGCAGACTGCACTGACTACAAGCTACCAGCAGGGGGCAGATACAAGACAAAGCCTTTATGTAGAGAGCAGAGCTGTGGGAGGGGCCCAGAAGACTGCACTGACTACAAGCTACCAGCAGGGGGCGGATTCATGACAAGGCCATTATGCAGAGAGCAGAGCTGTGGGAGGGGCCCAGCAGACTGCACTGACTACAAGCTACCAGCAGGGGGCGGATACATGACAAAGCCTTTATGTAGAGAGCAGAGCTGTGGGAGGGGCCCAGCAGACTGCACTGACTACAAGCTACCAGCAGGGGGCGGATACAAGACAAGGCCATTATGCAGAGAGCAGAGCTGTGGGAGGGGCCCAGCAGACTGCACTGACTACAAGCTACCAGCAGGGGGCGGATACATGACAAAGCCTTTATGTAGAGAGCAGAGCTGTGGGAGGGGCCCAGCAGACTGCACTGACTACAAGCTACCAGCAGGGGGCGGATACAAGACAAGGCCATTATGCAGAGAGCAGAGCTGTGGGAGGGGCCCAGCAGACTGCACTGACTACAAGCTACCAGCAGGGGGCAGATACAAGGCAAAGCCTTTATGTAGAGAGCAGAGCTGTGGGAGGGGCCCAGCAGACTGCACTGACTACAAGCTACCAGCAGGGGGCAGATACAAGACAAAGCCTTTATGTAGAGAGCAGAGCTGTGGGAGGGGCCCAGCAGACTGCACTGACTATAAGTGTAAAGGTGTGTTGCCACTAGTTACTAACATTTACGCATATTCACCCTGCTGCCAGGCATCCATACGTCAGACTTGGAGACAATGAAAAATCTTTTGCTTTGTTTTGTTGTTTTATTTGGGGGATTGAACTTGGTTGGGGGAAAGGGATATGGGATGCCCATAGAACAAATTGGGATTTGCAATGCTGGAGCTGATCCGGCTTCACATTGGCAAATGGTTACTCATTATCTTTGCAAATGTTATAGCGGTTGCTCTTATTATGTTTGCATTAATTGAAGAATTGCTATAGCGGTTGCGCTTTGCATATTCTGATTAGAGCACTTAGAAAAATGATGGACTCTAACCTTGACAGACTTTGACTTTACACTTCTCCTCTGCACAACTCCTGCAGACTGTTAGTCCCAGGACTCTTCTCCTCCTGCACAAACTTCCCTATCACAGCGTTAGTCTTTCCTCCCCATTATCTTGAACTGTACCAGGCATCACTCTGAATAATCCCAAGCTGTTGCTGAACTTGCTGAATTTTGATAGGCCAGGGGCCTGCAGCACCCCTATTTGACGGCCTAGTTACTTTAGCAGAAATAAACGGTTGATGGACTACTGATCGCAGCCAGCCCAACTTGCAAATTCTGAGTCCTCAGACTGCAGCGACTTGACACAAAACCTCACAGTCTCTCCTCTGGCCTTGCACCCAACTCCCCTGGCATGCCTCTTCCAGATCTCCACTGTGACTCACTCACCGAACTTCTCCTGCCCTGGGTCCTTCTTGAAGAATTTATCCGGACCGTGCGTACCAACTGCTTCTCCAGCTCCTGTTCCAGGACACCTCTCCATAACCGTGACAGAAGAGGCTCCCTCCCAGCTCCCGAGCTGCTCCGCCGAGGCCTACACCCCCCCCCAGATGGGGATGGGCCTCCTGCTGAAGTCTAACACTCCATTCTTCAATTCACGCAGCCGACAACTCCCCTCCAGTGGGCTGGACCTGAGTTTATGTAGGAGGCCTGCCCTCTGCCAATCCTAGTTGGGGATTGGTCAGGGCTCCTCACATGAACTCCCTGTCACTCCAATTCCCAGCCCTGCCCCTCTTCCAGAACATTCTCCCTAGCAGCAGTGGAGGCGCCCAAGAACTGAAAGACAGGTAGTCACACTCACTGCTACACTAACCACTCCCTGCCCCCCAGATCAAAACAAGCGGTCCTAGTATACCGCATAGGCCTGCCTAAATTTACCTGCCTGGCAGCTATCACCAAAAACACCTTACCTCCAGCAACTACCTATGGTAGAGGGTGCTACATAAGCTACCAGCAGGGGGCAGATAGAAGACAAGGCCTTTATGAAGCTCAGTGCAGTGTACACTCCCCCCTGGGGCAAAACTCCTGGCACCAATGATGGGACACTATACTTACCACCAACACCAATGATGGGGCACTATTGCACCCACTGACACCAATGATGAAGCACTATTCCTCCCACTGACACCAATGATAGGGCACAATTCCTTCCACTGACACCATCGATGGGGCACTATTCCTTCTACTGACATCAATAATGGGGCACTATTCCTCCCACTGACACTGACATTGGGGTAGGGTTGCCACCTTTTCTTTAAGCCAAACCCGAACACTTTAGCGGCTTGGGACACCTTTGGGTGCCCCAAGGAGAGTAGTAATGCGGTGCGCATAGCGTGCCACTGAAAACAATGGGTGTGGCCAAATTACTCTTGTTGACATCATCGCCTTGCCCCCCAGTGATGCCAAACCTGCCCCGAGACAGCCGCCTGCAGCTCCCAAACAGCAACAAATTTGTGTGTGACTATCTTGGTTGCTTGGGGAGCCACAGTCCGGTCTGAATAATGTGTCCGGTTTTCAGCCTGCCTGAAACCCAGACACATGATTCAAAACACAGACTGTCCGGGTAAATCCTGGACAGGTGGCAACCCTACATTGGGGTACTATTTCTACCCCAATACCAAAGAAGGCATTGTTTACTGCCACTGGGCACAGTCCAGCCCTCCTAAAGTCTGAAGCCCTTAGCTTAGAAAGTTTGAAGACCCCTGGTCTACGCTATGAGTCGTATTTGGGAGCTCAAGAGCATTAGTTGTTTTATGGCAAATAAGGAGGAACGTTTTCCTCCAAACTATAATGTGGTTTGAATAGCGTGGCTTGGCAATGCTGTATTGATTCTTATGAAGAGTGAATGTTAATAACACAACCTCTGCAGGGAACAGATTAAACCTGACCTATTTCTGGAAATTTGAATGCACGATCCATAGTTATTTACTGAATTTAACAGACTGGATAATGATAAACTGTGGCATGTTCAAACACTCGGGCACCTTGCCACCCCCTAGTAACACCAACTATAAGGACACGTTCACACTATGGCACCCCAATTCACCTTGCCAGCGTTGCCTGGTGCTGCCAGAAATGGCACATGCATCTTTTTTGATGAGTTCTGGTGCATTAAAGCGGAAGTAAACCCGTCCATAAAACAGTTTTATTTCCGGCACGTGCCAGAAATGTAACACTCCCATTGGTTGTGCTCTCAACCAAACTGTCAAACCATCCAATGACTAGTGTCATAACTGATCACATGTGCAGCATCATGGCAGTTGAAGATTAAACAGAGGCAAAGATGGCAGCTTCCTTGGCTGAAAACGATAAGAGGGTTTACTTACACTTTAAGCCAATAAATGTGCTTCCTTAACCACTTAACAACCACCTGCCGACAAATAACGGCGGCAGGGTGGTTGCTTAACTCTGGGAGGACGTTATATAACGTCCTCCCAGAATCGCGCTCCCGCGCGCCCCCTGGGGCGCGCACACGGGAAACTCCGTGACCGCCGGGTCCAGAGGACCCGGCGGATCACGAATCGCGGTAAATCGCCGCTGATAGCGGCCGTTTACCACGTGATCGCTCCGTCAAATGACGGAGCAATCACTTGTAAACAGACCGGCGTCATTTGATGACGCCGGTTCCTCCCTCCCCTCTCTGTACCGATCGGTACAGTGTGAGAGGAGAGGGGAGGGAGCGGATGGCAGCAGCAGCACTGTGGGCTGGATCTGTGACAATTGCAGTCACAGATCCATCCATCCATCCATCCCTGCTCAGCCATCCCTGTGCTATACCCTGCCAATACTCTGCAATACACCCTGCCAATACTCTGCAAAATACCCTGGTGCAATACTCTGCAATACCCTGGTGCAATACTCTGCAATACCCTGGTGCAATACTCTGCAATACCCTGGTGCAATACTCTGCAATACCCTGCGAAATACTCTGCAATACCCTGCGAAATACTCTGCAATACCCTGCGAAATACTCTGCAATACCCTGCGAAATACTCTGCAATACCCTGGTGCAATACTCTGCAATACCCTGGTGCAATACTCTGCAATACCCTGGTGCAATACTCTGCAATACCCTGGTGCAATACTCTGCAATACCCTGCACAATACTCTGCAATACCCTGCACAATACTCTGCAATACCCTGCAAAATACTCTGCAATACCCTGCAAAATACTCTGCAATACCCTGCGCAATACTCTGCAAAATACTCTGCAATACCCTGCACAATACTCTGCAATACCCTGCACAATACTCTGCAATACCCTGCACAATACTCTGCAATACCCTGCACAATACTCTGCAATACCCTGACTCTGCAATACCCTGCACAATACTCTGCAATACCCTGCACAATACTCTGCAATACCCTCCACAATACTCTGCAATACCCTGCACAATACTCTGCAATACCCTCCACAATACCCTGTGCAATACCCTCCACAATACCCTGTGCAATACCCGTGCAATACCCTGCCATACACCGCAATACCCTGCCATACACCGCAATACTCCGCAATGCCCTGCAATACTCCGCAATGCCCGGCAATACTCCGCAATGCCCGGCAATACTCCGCAATGCCCGGCAATACTCCACAATGCCCGGCAATACTCTGCAATAACCACTTCCCGCCCTCCGGCCGTCATATGACGTCCTTGACTTTGTGCGGGGATATCTGAATGATGGGAGCAGCTACAGGCATCATTCAGATATCGGCTTTTTCAGCCGGCGATTCCCTACACCATAAGAACAATCATAGCGGCTGTTCCGCCGCTTGATCATTCTTACGGGAGGCGAGAGGGGATGTCCCCCCCCGCCGCCCTCCGGTGCTTCTACCGACTCACCGCTACGATCAAAGCCAGGATTGTTGTTTTTTTTTTTGTATTTTTTTCAGGCTTCCCAGCCTAGAGGTGAGATGTGGGGTCTTATTGACACCCCCCCCCCCCATATCTCACTGTAAAGAGGACCTGTCATGCCATATTCCTATTACAAGGGATGTTTACGTTCCTTGTAATAGGTATAAAAGTGATCAAAAAAATGTTTAGGGCGGAAAAACATGTCAAACTAAAATAAATAAAGTAAAATGAAGAATAAATTTTTTTTTTATTTTTAAAGCGCCCCTGTCCCCGTGAGCTCGCATACAGAAGCGAACGCATACGTAAGTCCCGCCCACATATGAAAACGGTTTTCAAACCACACATGTGAGGTATCTCTGCGAACGTTAGAGCGAGAGCAATCATTTTGGCCCTAGACCTTCTCTGTAACTCAAAACATGTAACCAGTAAAAATATTTAAAGCGTCGCCTATGGGGATTTTTTAAGTAGCGAAGTTTGGCGCCATTCCACGAGTGTGTGCAATTTTTAAGGGCGACATGTTAGGTATCTATTTACTCGGCGTAACTTCATCTTTCACATTATGCAAAAACATTGGGCTAACTTTACTGTTTTTTTTTTTTTTAAGCACAAAACATTTTTTTTCCGTAAAAAACGCGTTAAAAAAATTGCTGCGCAAATATCGTGCGAGATAAAAAGTTGCAACAACCACCATTATATTCTCTAAGGTCTTTGCTAAAAAAACATATATAATGTTTTGGGGTTCTATGTAATTTTCTAGCAAATAAATGATGATTTTTACATGTAGGAGAGAAATGTCAGAATTGGCCTTGGTGCTCCAGAACGCCTGAAGGTGCTCCCTGCATGTTGGGCCTCTGTATGTGGCCACGCTGTGTAAAAGTCTCACACATGTGGTATCGCCATACTCGGGAGTAATAGCAGAATGTGTTTTGGGGTGTAATTTGTGGAATGCATATGCTGTGTGTGAGAAATAACCTGCTAATATGACAATTTTGTGAAAAAAAAAAAAGAGAAAAAAAAAATCTTGATTTTGCAAAGAATTGTGGGAAAAAATGACAACTTCAAAAAACTCACAATGCCTCTTTCTGAATACCTTGGAATGTCTTCTTTCCAAAAAGGGGTCATTTGGGGGGTATTTGTACTTTTCTGGCATGTTAGGGTCTCAAGAATTGAGATAGGCCGTCAGTACTTCAGGTGTGATCAATTTTCAGATATTGGCACCATAGCTTGTGGACTCTATAACTTTCACAAAGACCAAATAATATACACCAATTTGTACTTATTTTTACCAAAGATATGTAGCAGTATAAATTTTGGCCAAAATTTATGAAGAAAAAATAGTAATTTGCAAAATTTTATAACAGAAACGAAAAAAAAATCATTTTTTTACAAAATTTTCAGTCTTTTTTCTCTTATAGCGCAAAAAATAAAAAACCCAACAGTGATTAAATACCACCAAAAGAAAGCTCTATTTGTGTGAAAAAAAGGACAAAAATTTCATATGGGTACAGTGTTGTATGACTGAGTAATTGTCATTCAAAATGTGAGAGCACCGAAAGCTGAAAATTGGTCTGGTTATTAAGGGGGTTTAAGTGCCCAGTGGTCAAGTGGTTAATGCAATGCATGCTAACCCGCAGCATAATGTGCATCAATTTGTATGTGCAATAACGCACTGCAAAAGTGTGAACATCTTTGGGTCCCAAAAGATGGGAAAGTGGTAACAACAGAGGCACCCGAATATGAAGGAGAAGCTGAGAAGTGGATTCTTCATAAATTGGATATTTACTGACCACAGAATATTATAAGAACATCATTGACGCGTTTCATGGCACTATACTGTATTGGCCACTTCCTCAGGAAGGTGCAAAAAGCACTTTCAACAGCTGTGATCTGTGTCTCTGGCTGTATGTTAGAGTGCTGCTTCAGCAGAGACAGATCACAACTGTTTTAAGTGTTCTATGCACCAGCCCGAGGAAGTGGCCAGTATATTGCCACAAAATGCTTGGTTGTGCTTTTTATAATATTCCATGGTAATAAATATGCAGTTCCTGAAGAATCCACTTCTCTGCTTCTTCTTTACATTTGGACACCACTGCTCGACCACTTTCTCTTCCATTGGGGCCCAAAGATTTCATACTGTAAATTCACCGGAATCCAGAGACTGCAGTGCGTAGGATTGCCCAGGTCACCCCACTGAGCATTGAGTGCAGTTATATTCCTTGCAGCCTTTGACCCCAGGTTGTCTAATCCTCCATATGGGGGCTCAGCAACCTCAGAGATGTGAGTTGTCATCGTTGTATTTTACCTTCACATCATACATTGCATGGAAGTATCAATATCTTGATATCCAGAGGGCCACTGAGGATGCTGAATATCACTGTACTCGTCTGTGCTACATACAAGAATAGAAGTGATCTTTGGGGCGCTGCTCCAGCAGCTTCCCTTCTGCACACTAACCACAGGGGGCGCTCACTTGGCACCTCAGCTGTTTTTATTTTTTGCGCTATAAACAAAAAATGACCGACAATTTTGACTTACTGCTATAAAACATACCAAATAAAAAAATGTAAAAAATCGAATTTCTTCATCGACTTAGGCCAATATGTATTCTGCTAAATATTTTTGGTAAAAAAATCCCAATAAGTGTTTATTGATTGGTTTGCGCAAAAGTTATAGCGTCTACAAACTATGGGATATTTTTATGGAATTTTTATTGTTTTTTTTTTTACTAGTAATGCCGGAAATCAGCGACATTGCGGTGGACAAATAGTACACCTAACTGACACTTTTGACACTTTTCTGGGGACCAGTGACACAGCTAAAAATATGCACTGTCACTGTACTAATGACACTGGCTGGGAAGGGGGTTAACATCAGGGGCAAATAAAGGGTTAAATGTGTCCATGGGGGGTGCTTTCTAACTGTGTGGGGGTGATTGTACTGTAGGAAGACATGAGATCCATGTTCCTGCTTAGCAGAAACACAAGATCTCTATCTTGCCTTGTCACAGAACGGCGATCTGCCTTGTTTACCACCATTCTGTCTGCTTCGGGAAAAATTGGCGGGTCCCGGCGGACATCGGGTCCACCGATCCCGCTGATTGACTCCCACTGTGTTCAATCACAGCAGGAGCGGGCCGGTCGCGCCCAGACCAGGAAAAAAAAATCATGTACAGGGATGCGATTTCGCGCTAAAGGGCCCTCCCTGCTGCAGTAAATGTACGTTGGACGGTCCTTAAGCGGTTAAAGGATAAGTTCACCTTTCAAGTGTAGCGACGTGTCACTTTATAGCGTGTTAAAGACTGTTGTTAACTTGAGAATTGACCCCAGCTCCCTCCGGAGTCCACTTATGATATTACAGTAACTGTGGTTTAACTACATGGAACAATGCATTGTGGAACCTATGGTACAGGAAGAAATGGACTTCATTGCCATGGGTATCAAATAGACTATGGTACCCACAGTGCAGCTGTACTCCCAAAGTGCATTGCATCTTCGCACAGCTTTCTGGGGGAGGTTACTTAAAGCAAGGGAGGAGCTACGCTCGCTCTCTCTGGACCTCGCCCTCGATCAAGCAGGAAGCCTGCGTTGGGGCCTGCTGCCAGAGTGTCTAGGCCTGAAGCCTGGGCCTACAACCATCCGGTGGGATCACTCAGCCTAAGGGGGATCCTCTTCCGTGTGTTCAGCCTTCGCTTCTCAGAGACCGGAGTCACCAACCTACCTACATCCAGTGCGGCTGTGTGAGGAAACTGGAGACTGCAAGTTGCGGAGAGACTGCGGGTCAAAATACCGACAACGGGACATGCCTGAGGGACGAGGCCTACTTTGCTGAGGGGGCACCTGCCCGGAACTCATTAACTGTTGTGTAGGCCTGTGACTGTTTAATGCTCACCATCATTAGAGTAGTGCGCCATACGCCAGGAGCATCTCGCGGTTGCCGTGTGGTTTAAAAGGTTGGCATTTGCACCGCCGGAGAGTTTTCACATTCCTGAATATTGTGGAAGTTATTTGTTTTCTTAACCCTTTGAATTACAAATGTTATGTGCACCAAAACATGCTATCATGTAAATTGTTTCGTAAAACCCATTGCCGGTAATACCATCCTTCACTCCTCCAGCTTTCATCCTAGATCTTTGGTTAAATCCATTCCATATGGACAATATTTAAGAATTAAACGTAACAGTTCTAATGATGCAGACTATAAAAGAGAAGCGAACAATCTTAGAAAACAGCTCTTAGCAAGGGGATACAGCCATAGATGTCTCAAACAAGGCTTTTAAACGCACCTTAAATCAAAGCCGCCATGATCTACTAGCACCGAAACAAAACAGAAATGTGGAAAATGATCAGTGAATTATTACCACATATTCTGACGACCATGCTCAGATATCCCAAATTTGTCAAAAATATTGGCATCTCTTGACTGCAGACCCGGTAATAGGACCACTAGTACCACCTAGACCAGCTATCACCTATAGATGAGCTACATCCCTGCAGGACATGCTTGTTCAGAGCGAATTTCAAGGGGCCGCCAGAGGTAAGGAATTTGGGACCTTTCAATGTGGAAATTGTACTTACTGTAAATACATGAATACAAGAAAATTTTTTTTTTTACCAAATGGCGTCAAATTTCGGCCCAAGCACTATGCGAATTGTCAAACCACTGGAACAGTATACCTGCTTATCTGCAGTTGTAACTGCTTCTATGTGGGTAAAACCATACAAAAATTGTGGCAAAGACTATACCGCCACTTTAAAGCTATGCGAGAGAAAGATCCTGACCTACCCCTTTGCAGGCATGTCATTCAAGTTCATAGTGGCATTACACCAAAAATTGAGGTGGTGGTTCTCGACAGGGTCCACCGCAGCCCCAGAGGGGGCGATTTTGATAAATACCTCCTTCAAAAGGAGCTGAGGTGGATCTCGACTTTGAAAGCCACCTCACCTCTAGGCCTTACTCAAGCCATTAATTTCAAGCCATTCTTACCTGGTTTCTCCTCTGGCAAATTTGACAGGGACGTTTTGAATTGATGCCATATCTTGTGTAGTACCTTCCTGTCTTTTTCCTCCCCCCAAAAAAACTTCCAAACAATTATCTCTATTTTGTTTGTGCTATTTGATTGATAGCTCAACAGGACATATGTATCTTAGCAAGTATATTATATTACCATACATTTCATACTGCTTGGATGTTATCTTTCTATCAATGTTGCTTCCCCATAGATCTCGTATGGACAGATGAGATGTAAACCGGATGTAAGCCTCTCAGCCAGTAAATTGATGATTAATATTAAGTTACTATAAACCTCCTAACTATATGATTATTTTTTACATAAATTAAGGTTTCTTTCAGGATATAGGGGCAGTCTCCTGTGGACTAATTCTTCTGGCCCATTGACACTCCCCAGCACAAACTAATCCCGGACGTGTCTTTGCGGCCCGGGGATTATTGCTCTTTCAGAGCAATGGGCCAGTTAATGTTTGACTTATACTTCCCTCTACGCCAAAATGCTTTACCTGTGACGGCTTATTTACAAATTAGTTTACAATTATTTTGTTCCATTTTGAACTGAGTGCCCTTGGTTTTTCCAGCCGTCTATGTCTATTCGGCTGTGGATTCTACGTCTTATGCCCCATACACACGATCCTTTTTCACGCAGTTAAAAATGCCATTTTTTAAATTGGGCATTAAAAACGATCGTGTGTAGGCTCCAGAGCATTTTTAACGACGTGAAAAACGGGCATTAAAAATTTCGAACATTTTCTCACGTCGTTTTTCATGTCGTTTTTTTTAACGTCGTGAAAAACGGTAGTGTGTATGCTTTTACGAGGGGGAAAAAACGCGCATGCTCAGAATCAAGTATGAGACGGGAGCGCTCGTTCTGGTAAAACTAGCGTTCGTAATGGAGATAGCACATTCGTCACGCTGTAACGGACTGAAAAGCACGAGGCTGAAAAGCGCGAATCGTCGCTCAACAAACTTTACTAACATGAAGGGTGGCGCCATTCGAATGGAACTTCCCCTTTATAGTGCCGTCGTACGTGTTCTACGTCACTGCGCTTTACTCGAGCGTTTTTTTTTAATGAACGTGTGTATGCAAGACAGGCTTGAGAGGAAACAAGAAAAATCATGTTGAGAAAAACGTCGTTTTTTAAAATGACATTAAAAACGGTCGTGTGTACGCGGCACTAGGCTTCTCTGGCCGTCTGCGCTATGTTCTTGCGCATGCGCCCTCAGAGGTTTTCCCTTTTCTTACATATGTAGCGGCCTCACCCCTCTCACCCCTTCTTCTTCTCGGCTTGTTGTCTTGTCTAGGGGGATCAGGGAGGAGGGGTGCGGTACACTACGGCCCATGTCCTCTAATGTGTAGAGGTGAAAGCCAACACCTGTTTACCTTCGGGTCGTGTGCATAACCCAGAGCCAAGTCCGTTCTATAGATGACCCAACCTTTGCTCCCAGTAACTGAAATTCCACACCACTGAAAAGGTCCAACTCTTATTTATTCTCTGACAGCAATAAATCGTCCTTCAACAGCAGACAGGTTGTGACCCAAAGAGCAGTTCAGTACAAGTGGGGAGTAGGTCAAGGCCCAATCCTCAAATAGAACTAACTATTGTAGTGTCACCAATGGTTATGACGCACAGCCGCTGCCACGATCGTGTAGAACAGGAACAGAATTACATTCGCTAAATGCAGCCCCTGTCAGAGGGAAGACATCCTTCCAAGAGAGTTACCAGAGGCCCCGCCGTCACCAGCAATGCTGCACCGGACTGTTCGGAGAGGTTACACTCCCTGGCCTCCTCGTCTCAGATTCGGGCGCCCAACACCTTAGGACTCGGACTCTTCCGCCCCTGCGGAACCCAGTCGAAGGTACTGGGCCCCAGGCCTCCTCAGTAGTACCTCACCCCAGGCTGAAGGTGCCTGGGATGGACTCCATTTCCCGCTCCGGCCAGGTCAAGGGCACTTGGGCCCAGAACTCCAGAACACCGGCACCCAGGCTGAAGGTACCTGGGCGCGGCTCTGACCTCCGACTCTGAAACTTGTGTTGAGGGCGTCTGTCCCCTTTATCTCCTCTCCCGACAGGCACAGCAGGTTCCCCGCCCCACCGTACGGCTGCCGAAACAGGACAAAAGTGGAACAGCACTGCAGTGATGGTTCAACCCCGGCCCAGGGCGACAGCGCCACCCACAGGCCATAGGGAACTGCACACCACTGGAGTCCTCCACGAACAGAAAATGGTCCCAAATTCCCTAACAATCGGTGCATCTAGGTCATACTACCACCCAGATGCTCCCCCTAAATTTAAATACCCGCTACACATACTTCCGCCCTCTTCTCATGTGCTGGCGATCTAGTCGACATCCGACATCACCGCGCTTCCCGCGATGACGCCGGACGCCGCTGTTACCGAGGGCTCTTTACCTTGATGGGCTGACCGCGGCTGACGTATTCCTGTATCCCGCCCTCCACCCCTCCCTTCAGTTTCCTGGTGCGAATTTTCAACAAGGCTATGATTGGCTACTCATGCACCCATGGCCATATATAAAGGCCAGTTAAATTCAATCACTCTGCTGCATAGCCAGGATCCGGATGCTTGCCGTGCTTGTGTCCTCTTTGGATCTACTCTAAGTCAGTGCTTTTGCACCGATTTGTATTAGATGCTATGCTATCTATATTAGCGGATCCAAACAACATACATATATATATATATATATATTTTACTTTGCAGAGTTTGCGGTAGCCCCTGCTCCATTTGGGTTCTCCCTGCGAGCTTTGATGGGCTTTTTAAGTTCCTCCTCAGCATGCCCCTGTCTTATCATTGACACACTATACCCATTTTAAAGAGCTATATTTGAATCTATCTATTCGAAATCCTGTATGTACCATACTCTGGCTGGGCTCTATATCATCCGGATGGTCCTTCCAAGCTGGTTTGCCTCTCTGCCTGTAAATCGAGACAGTTGTGTTTATACACACCACAACTATCCATAGTGGGATGTAAGTATACATTTACATGCTTATATAAATATATTTGCATCTAGCACTGTGTATATGTAAGAAAATACATGTCCTTGAGCTCCCAACATATTGCATTTAAAATTTATGCATATTTTGTATTTTTTTTCTTTTTTCTTAGATCTTTTCTCATTTTTACTTGTATGTTCTCATATCTATGGGTGTTTAAATCATTCATGTATAGGAGATGTTTAAAGGAGAGAGTATGCAACCAAAATATATCACAGTACATTGTTATTATGTTATTATATATTGCCTTTTGTCTTTCTAGAAATACTACTGTCTGTACACCAATACATTAAAGTGGTTGTAAACCCACTTTTGCAACTTGCACCTACAGGTAAGCCTAGATTAAGGCTTACCTGTAGGTGCAAGAAATATCTCCTAAACCTACACGGTTTAGGAGATATTTACTAAAATGACAGGCGCCGCTGTCTACGGCACATGCGCGCCGTAGACAACGGCGCATTCATGGGGTTAATCCCATTCACAAATTCGGCTAGTTCCCAGCAATCACTGGGCCTAGCCGAATTTGACGGCTCCCGCGCGCATGCGCGGAGTGACGTCTTCGCCGCTCCGGCCAATCACAGCGCCGGAGCGGCGCTGTGATTGGCTGGAGCGGCGATACCCGGAAGTAACCTTCCGACTATCGCCGCAGCGATGGCTGCGGCTGAAGAGGGAGACGAGGACGGCTTCGGGGGCCCCGATCTAAGGTAAGTGATGCATAATGAGCTATTATGCTAGTCATACTAGCTCATTATGCCTTTCTCTTAAAGGTTGTTAGGAAAAAAAAATAAAAAATTATTGGGTTTACAACCACTTTAACCCTGAAGAAGGAAATTTAATGGAGGCTGTTATGAATACAGCTACCAGTATCCGAAACATGTCGGTT
The DNA here is from genome assembly GCA_029206835.1 of Rana muscosa. Taxonomy (NCBI): domain Eukaryota; kingdom Metazoa; phylum Chordata; class Amphibia; order Anura; family Ranidae; genus Rana; species Rana muscosa. Next base: position 58,222,297 of record CM055124.1, on the reverse strand, counting down.
CTCTTTCGCTCATTTATGTATTGATTTAGTTGTCATAACCACAGGGCGATTGTATGTATTTGGTTTAACAGCATTGCATGCCAGTTCTTTGTTTTAAACTCAGTGTTTTGTCTAACTACGGTATGTATAATCTTGTATAATAAATATATTTTGCTACTTTTTTACAATTGTTGTTGGCAATCCACATTACTGTCCAGTCCGCACAATCTCAGGGGCATTCTCTTCTCAAATTTCTTTAACGTTTGCTAGCGAAGACTTCTCCTACTAAAGGAACTGTACACTGAATTTAGTCAGGCCTGACTAGAACTGTTTTGCTGCGTACACACGACCGTTTTTCATGACGAGAAAAATTAATTTTTTTTATTTGGTCATTAAAAATTATCGTGTGTGGGCTCCAGAGCATTTTTCACGACGTGAAAAATTACCATTAAAAATTTGGAACATGCTCTAATTTTTCTCGTCGTTTTTCACGTCGTCCTTTTTCTCATCATGTAAAACGGCCGTGTGTAGGCTTTAACGGCGTGAAAAAAAATGAGACGGGAGCGCTCGTTCTGGTAAAACTAGCGTTCGTAATGGAGATAGCACATTCGTCACGCTGTAACGGACTGAAAAGCACGAGGCTAAAAAGCGCGAATCGTCTCTCAACAAACTTTACTAACACAAGGATCAGCAAAAGCAGCCCAAAGGGTGGCGCCATCCAAATGGAACTTCCCCTTTATAGTGCCGTCGTACGTGTTGTACGTCACCGCGCTTTGCTCAAGCATTTTTTTTTTCACAAACGTGTGTAGGCAAGGCAGGCTTGAGAAGAATCACGTTGAGAAAAACGCAGTTTTTTTTCAATGACATTAAAAACGGTCGTGTGTACGCGGCATTAGTGACGGGACACGGGCATAGTATTGCCCATTAGCGAGCATAAGACTGTTACTTATGTAGAAAGTGTGTATTAACACTGTGTTTTACTATTGCCATAGATATATTATTTACCTTGAAGGGCAATGCATTAGTCAACTGCAATACTGTTAACTCTGCTATCCTTATTATTATTGAGTAAACTTGATCTTTGATTAAGCAGAACACTGTGTGAAGTTCTCTGTTATCCTGCTGGACGAGTGGTTATGCCAGGTAACAATTTTATGTGCCATTATACTGTTGTGTGGTATTATTGTGTTCCCAACCATCAGTGGGTTCACAATTACAGTACAGACCAGTTGTGCCAAGGGAGGGTTTGAGCCAAGTTTGTGGGGTTGATAGCTAGGGTACAGGCCCAAAACAAAACCAGCGGCTCTCTTAACTGGGGGTAGTGCTACACAAGAAAAAATTAATAAATACAGTTATTTTTGTAGAAAAAAAAATGTGCATTTATTGTTTTTTCCTGCAGGAGCCTAGAAAGCATTACACCCATGATCAGAGGATTGGGGTGCAATGTCAGGCTCCTGCAGACAAGCCCTGCAGATTTCTGCCCGTACCTGCATACAGGCTGTCTGTTGAAAGCTGCAGGGCTGGTGAATGAACAATGAGAGCTCTCATCAGCTCCCTCGCAGTTCATTCAGAACTACAAGCTATCAGCTGCGGTGGATGGTGGTAGTTGTATATCATTTATTCACAGGAAACTGTGAATAAGTGATGAGGCTGTGTGGGTGGAGCCCCGCACAGGGTCGCGCTGTTTTTAAATTGTGACAGCGGGTGTGGAAAGAAGATCCTTCGCTTGCTGACACACCGAGGGGGGGGGGGGGGTCGGGGGACTGCCTAAACCATACCTAAATATGGGGGGAACATGTAACGTGTTCGAAAAAGTGAACTGAGCCTTTAAGGCTATTAGTGTATATAGCACATACTACTATATGTGATTTAAAGCATTCTGAATGGCCCTCCAGATATCACATATGGATAACTACTGCGAGCAAAGCTGGCCCGATGCAAGAAAATATCATTCCCGGAGTTCCCCTTTAAGCTCTGTCCTTGGTGCATTATAAGTAGCCGTGCAGAAAAGGACTTCACTGATAGTTATTAGAAATCAATGGACTTTGCATGACTCGAGAAGCAGATAAAACCTGCAGATTGAAATGTGTGGAAAATACATAAGGCTGCTTTATTGAGATGGGGAAGACTAATATTAAATAGATTTTCCCTTCAAAGAACTCCAGGATCAAACAGAGGGAGGACATGGAAATGAAAACATTGATATTACACATTTCATAAAGAGAGTATTTTAAAACTCAACTTCTAGTTTGGAGTCCCCCCAAGGACAGGAAGTATTTGCAGAATTACTGAGTGAAGATAAAAGAAGAAAAAAGGCCTAAAAAGAAATGAGTGCAGCCCCCACATATTCAAATTTGTAAGCTGCAATATATTACATTTTGGTTTTGGATTTTAAACCCAAACCCTATCCTTTGGCAATTCAGGTTTTCTTTAGACTTGTGAGTGTAAGGCACAACCGTCCATGGTTCCACATTCCAGCCAACCCCATTCACTTACAGGGGTCCTTCCTCCAAAATCATGCACATTACACAAGGCTAAGGACCCATTCCTTATACAACATCAATTGACCAAGAGACAAGGTAACTTAGCCTTTCTGAATCTTTTCAACATGGAGTAACCCTTAAAATTACTTTCTGGTCTCAGGGAACCCCTGCTAAAAGCTACTATATCTACAACTCATGATACATTAGTGTGCTATTCACTGGGGAGCATGCTCCTTACACTTGTGTTCAATGAGAAGAATTACCCTCTTACAGAAAGCTAACTAGAGCAATGGGGTCAGTGGGAACTTATCTGAGAGGAAAAAACTGCTCATTGCTTAACCACTTCCCGGCCGCGCCATGTACAAAAGACGTCCACAGCGCGGTCGAGTTATCCTGAGTGGACGTCCCAGGGACGTCCTCACAGAATCTTGCTCCCGCGCGCCCCCTGGGGGAAGACCCGGCGCATCACGGATCACGGTAGATGGCCGCTAATCGCGGCCGTTTACCACGTGATCGCTCCGTCAAATGACGGAGCGATCACTTGTAAACAGACCGGCGTCATGTGATGACGCCGGTTCCTCCCTCCCCTCTCTGTACCAATCGGTACAGTGTGAGAGGAGAGGGGAGGGAGCGGATCATGTCCGCTCCCTCCCCCATGTCAGCTGTGGGCTGGATCTGTGACAATTGCAGTCACAGATCCAGCCATCCATCCATCCCTGCTCAGCCATCCCTGTGCAATACCCTGCCAATACTCTGCAATACACCCTGTGCAATACTCTGCAATACACCCTGTGCAATACTCTGCAATACCCTGTGCAATACTCTGCAATACACCCTGCCAATACTCTGCAATACACCCTGCCAATACTCTGCAATACACCCTGCCAATACTCTGCAATACCCTGTGCAATACTCTGCAATACCCTGTGCAATACTCTGCAATACCCTGTGCAATACCCTGCCCATACTCTGCCCATACTCTGCAATACCCTGTGCAATACCCTGTGCAATACCCTGTGCAATACCCTGCCCATACTGTGCAATACCCTGCCCATACTCTGCCCATACTGTGCAATACTCTGCCATATTCCGCAATACCCTGCCATACTCCGCAATACTCCTCAATACCCGGCAATACTCCACAATACCCGGCAATACTCCACAATACCCTGCAATACTCCACAATACCCTGCAATACTCCACAATACCCTGCAATACTCCACAATACCCTGCAATACTCCGCAATACCCTGCAATACCCGGCAATACCCGGCAATACTCCGCAATACCCGGCAATACCCTGCAATACCCCGCAATACTCGGCAATACGCGGCAATACTCCTCAATACCCGGCAATACTCCTCAATACCCGGCAATACTCCTCAATACCCGGCAATACTCCACAATACCCGGCAATACTCCGCAATACCCGGCAATACTCCGCAATACCCGGCAATACCCGGCAATACTCTGCAATAACCACTTCCCGCCCGCCGGCCGTCATATGACGTCCTTGACTTTGTGCAGAGATATCTGAATGATGGGAGCAGCTACAGGCATCATTCAGATATTCGCTTTTTCAGCCGGCGATTCCCTGCACCATAAGAATGATCATAGTGGCTGTTCCACCGCTTGATCGCTCTTACGGAAGGTGAGAGGGGATGCCCCCCCCTCCCGCTGCCCTCCGGTGCTTCTACCGACTCACCGCTACGATCAAAGCCAGGATTGTTTTTTTTTTTGTTTTTTTTTCAGGCTTCCCAGCCTAGAGGTGAGATGTGGGGTCTTATTGACCCCATATCTCACTGTAAAGAGGACCTGTCATGCCATATTCCTATTACAAGGGATGTTTACATTCCTCGTAATAGGAATAAAAGTGATCAAAAAAAATTTGGGGCGGAAAAACATGTCAAACTAAAATAAATAAAGTAAAATGAACAATAAAATATATATATTTTTTTTAAAGCGCCCCTGCCCCCGCGAGCTCGCATGCAGAAGTGAACGCATACGTAAGCCCCGCCCACATATGAAAACGGTGTTCAAACCACACATGTGAGGTATCGTTACGAACGTTAGAGCGAGAGCAATAATTTTGGCCCTAGACCTCCTCTGTAACTCAAAACATGTAACCAGTAAAAATATTTAAAGCGTTGCCTATGGGGATTTTTAAGTAGCGAGGTTTGGCGCCATTCCACGAGCGTGTGCAATTTTGAAGGGTGACATGTTAGGTATCTATTTACTCAGCGTAACTTCATCTTTCACATTATGTAAAAACATTGGGCTAACTTCACTGTTTTTTTTTCTTTTAGGCACAAAACAGTTTTTTTCCGTAAAAAACGCGTTAGAAAAATTTCTGCGCAAATACCGTGCAAGATAAAAAGTTGCAATGACCACCATTATATTCTTTAAGGTCTTTGCTAAAAAAACATATATAATGTTTTGGGGTTCTATGTAATTTTCTAGCAAACAAATTATGATTTTTACATGTAGGAGAGAAATGTCAGAATTGGCCTGGGTTCTCCAGAACGCCTGATGGTGCTCCCTGCATGTTGGTCCTCTGTATGTGGCCACGTTGTGTAAAAGTCTCACACATGTGGTATCGCCATACTCGGGAGGAATAGCAGAATGTGTTTTGGGGTGTAATTTGTGGAATGCATATGCTGTGTGTGAGAAATAACCTGCTAATATGACAATTTTGTGTAAAAAAAAAAAAAAGAAAAAAAAATCTTGGATTTTGCAAAGAATTGTGGGAAAAAATGACAACTTCAAAAAACTCACAATGACTCTTTCTAAATACCTTGGAATGTCTTCTTTCCAAAAAGGGGTCATTTGGGGGGTATTTGTACTTTTCTGGCATGTTAGGGTCTCAAGAAATGAGATAGGCCGTCAGTACTTCAGGTGTGATCAATTTTCAGATATTGGCACCATAGCTTGTGGACTCTATAACTTTCACAAAGACCAAAAAATATCCACCAATTTGTACTTATTTTTACCAAAGATATGTAGCAGTATAAATTTTGGCCAAAATGTATGAAGAAAAAATACTAATTTGCAAAATTTTATAACGGAAACAAAGAAAAATTCATTTTTTTACAAAATTTTCAGTCTTTTTTCTCTTATAGCGCAAAAAATAAAAAACCCAACAGTGATTAAATACCACCAAAAGAAAGCTCTATTTGTGTGAAAAAAAGGACAAAAATTTCATATGGGTACAGTGTTGTATGACTGAGTAATTGTCATTCAAAATGTGAGAGCACCGAAAGCTGAAAATTCGTCTGGTTAGGAAGGGGGTTTAAGTGCCCAGTTGTCAAGTGGTTAAGGAACCCCTAGCAACCCCTAGAGGAACCCTAGAGTTCTATGGAACCCCTAACAAACTTTGGAGGAACCCTAGAGTTTCATGGAACCCCTAACAACATCTGAATGAACCCCAGAGTTTCATGGAACCCCTAACAACCTCTGGAGGAACCCTAAGGTTTAATGGAACCCCTAACAACCTCTGGAGGAACCCTAAAGTTTCATGGAACCCCTAACAACCTCTGGAGAAACCCTAGAGTTCTATGGAACCCCTAACAAACTTTGGAGGAACCCTAGAGTTTCATGGAACCCCTAACAACATCTGAATGAACCCCAGAGTTTCATGGAACCCCTAACAACCTCTGGAGGAACCCTAAGGTTTAATGGAACCCCTAACAACCTCTGGAGGAACCCTAAAGTTTCATGGAACCCCTAACAACCTCTGGAGAAACCCTAGAGTTTCATGGAACCCCTAACAACCTCTGGAGGAACCCTAGCGTTCCATGGAACCCCTAACAATCTTTGGAGGAACCCTAGAGTTTCATGGAACCCCTAACAACATCTGAATGAACCCCAGAGTTTCATGGAACCCCTAACAACCTCTGGAAGAACCTCAGAGTTCCATGGAACCCCTAACAACATCAGGACAAACCCTTATGCCCTGTACACACGGTCGGTTTTTCCGATGAAAAAAGTCCATCTGACTTTTTTCATCGGAAAAAACGATCGTGTGTGGGCCCCATCGGACTTTTTTCCATCGGTGTTAAAAAATAGAACATGTTTTAAATTTTTCCGATTGAAAAAAAAGATTCCTGTGTGGAACTCCAATGGAGAAAAACCCACGCATGCTCAGAATCAAGTCGACGCATGCTCAGAAGCATTGAACTTCATTTTTCTCGGCTCGTCTGAGTTTTTTACGTCACAGCGTTTTGGACGGTCGGAATTTTGTCTGATGGTGTATAGGCAAGACTGATGAAAGTGAGCTTCATCGGAATTCCGACGGAAAATTCCATCGGATTTTATTCCATCGGAAATCCGATCGTTTGTACAGGGCATTAGAGTTCCATGGAACCCCTGGTCCAGAAACCCTACCTTAGCTGGTGATTGGTTGACTGGTGACAGGTTGTCCTTTCAACCAATATGCTGCTGTAGGTGCCACTGGATTTCATGTGTTGTCCACCCTTGGCGACTGGTGGTGATATTTCTGGCCACATCGATGGTCAGTCATTAGGTCTTCCTCAATGTGTTTTAGACACATTTCCTTCAGTGCTGCTTGGTCAATCCTCCAGTACACAGGTGGCTCTTGCCAGAGGAGTTTATATAGCAGCTGACTTGCATTCTGAAAATGTGGCCAAACCATAGAAGTCAGCATTTTTGGATTTAAATCCAAATTCGGTGGAAAATTAGCTTCAACAGTACCTTCTTACCCAAAGGTGCCAGGTGTTTCACCAGCTAGGGTGGGCCAGTTGAGGAGTGAGTGGGTCCTAAGTAGGAACACCTTGACTTCCCTCTTTTAAAGTGTTTGTAAACCTCCGACATGAAATATGAACAAAGCATATCCCTCTATAGTGTGTACTTGTCTCAATGAAGAGCACATATCTGTCTGCAGCTTTGTTCCTCTGCTATCTGCATGAATCACTTCTGACAAGATTTCCTGACACCAATAGAAAAAAAGTGACAGGGGAGTGACCTCCAGCTGATTGACAGCCTTGGCTCTGTTCCTGTGTGCTATGTGATGGGGGGCGTGTTCCTTCCCTCCAATCAGCTTTCAGAGCTCTCCTCACTGAGCTCTGCAGTGTGTAACTTCAGCTCACGCCCCCTTTTCTAACAACTCAGACAAGCTTTATAAGATCTGGACTTTGAACAGATATAGAGAGGAGAAGACTACAGATAAACAGGTTTGGGGCTGCTCTGTGCAAAACTATTACACAGAACAGGTAAGTACGACATGTTTGTTATTTTAATAAAAAAAAAAAAATTAGAACCTTTATTATCAGCAGAAGTATTTGGGGAAAAAAAAGTTCACCACTTAGTAAATCTGCCCCTTAGAATAATCTGAAAAAACTGAGGTTCTTCAGCAGCGTTTGTCCCTTTTTCTGACATAATACTCAACTGTCATGTCTAGAAACCCAAAGATGACAAAGTGACGTTGTTTATTAAATTGGATGTGTTCTTCTGCGACACTGAGTCTCTAAACAGAGATTTCAGCCTCCAGGATACGAAAGACTGTCATTTGGAAAGCTGTATACGAGTGTGAAATATACGGCGAGGACGATTTAGATCAGCCAGTTTCTGCATTTCATTATAATGACATCTTCTATATAATTTTTATAACACGAAGACAACCAAAAAAAGAACACACTTCTGGAAAATATATACATTTTTTATTATTGTTCAATATGCAGAAATTAAAAACAATCCTAACATATAAGTTTCAACTCAGAAAGTAGTAAACCACAGGTGGCTAATAAAAAAAAAAATTCCCTGCAAGGCAATGTCATAATGTGCTAGTATGCATCGCATGCTAGCACATTATGAGAAACTTACCTTGGAGCAAAGCCCTCCAGTGCTGCAATGTCACCGCCGAAACGGTTGACATCTTCCCCAGGTCTTCCTTTTGGGTTTGTGGCATCCAGCTACATGAGTGGCTGGGGGCACGATGACATCACTCCCGTGCATGTGCGTAGGAGCCGCCGTTTACAGCACAGCCTCTGAAGGTCCAGCACTGTAAGCTAGACCTTCAAAGTGCCTGCGCCGGTGATGTCATCGGCTGCATGCACTCTGAATATGTCCTAAACTTGCGCAAGTATGGTGCCTTGAAAATTTATTCATACCCCTTGAAATTTTCCACATTTTGTCATGTTACAACCAAAAACATAAATGTATTTTATTGGGATTTTATGTGATAGACCAACACAAGTGGCACATAATTGTGAAATGGAAGGAAAATAATAAATGGTTTTCAATTTTTTTTTTACAAATAAATATGTGAAAAGTGTGGTGTACATTTGTATGGCGCCCCCCCGAGTCAATACTTTGTAGAACCCCCTTTCTCTGCAATTACAGCTGCAAGTCTTTTTTTGGGGTGCCTCTACCAGCTTTGCACATCTAGAGAGGGACATTATTGCCCATTCTTCTTTGCAAAATATCTCAAGCTCTGTCAGATTGGATGGAGAGCGTCTGTGAGCAGCAATTTTCAAGTCTTGCCACAGATTCTCAATTGGATTTAGGTCTGGACTTTGACTGGGTCATTCTAAAGCCTCATACACACGATCGGACTTCAAACAAACTTTTCCGTGGATTTTTGTTGAAGGCCGTGAACTTGGTATGCATACAAACGGCAAGACTTTTTCAGCCAACTTTCCCAAAATCACGTGGTTTTTCTGCTCTTTACCGCTACCCTTTGGTCAACTTCTGCTATTGTTGGTTGATTAAATTGGTTCTGAGCATGCGTCTTTGTACTTTGGACTAAAGTCCGATGGATTTCTGTACACACGATAGGATTTTGCACCATAGGACTTTTGTTGCCGAAAAGTTTGTCTGTTTGCAGAGCGAACTTTTGTCCGATGAAAACCGAAAAAGTTTGTCTGATGGAGCGTACACACGGTAGGATTTTTTTAAAAACCTGGAAATTTAGAAGTTTGTTGTCAAAAAGTCAGACCGTGTGTATGGGGCTTAACACATGAATATGCTTTGCTGTAAACCATTCCATTGTAGCTCTGGCTGTATGTTTAGGGTCGTTATCCTGCTGGAAGGTGAACCTCCGCCCCAGTCTCAAGTCTTTTGCAGACTTTAACAGGTTTCTTCTAAAGCCTCGTACACACGGTCAGACTTTTTGACAACAAACTTCAAAATGAGCAGGTTTTCAAAAAAATCCTACAGTGTGTACGCTCCATCGGACAAACTTTTTCGTTTTTTATCGGACAAAAGTTCGCTTTGCAAACGGACGAACTTTTCGGCAAAAAAAGAGCTACGGTGCAAAGTCCTATCGTGTGTACAGAAATCCATTGGACTTTAGTCCAAAGTACAAACACGCATGCCCAGAACCAATGTTAAAATCAACCAACAGTAGCAGAAGTTGACCAAAGGGTGGCGGTAAAGAGCAGAAATGAGCAGAAAAACCACGTGATTTTGGGAAAGTTTGCAGAAAATGTCCTGCCGTGTGTATGCTATGGGCGTTCCCGGGCCAACGCCCTTCAAACAAAAATCCACGGAAAAGCTTGTTTGAAGTCCGATCGTGTGTATGAGGCCTAAGATTGCCCTGTATTTGGCTCCATCTATCTTCCCATCAACTCTGACCAGCTTCCATGTCCCTGCTGAAGAAAATCATCCCCACAACATGATGCTGCCACCACCATGTTTCAAAATGTTGTGCAGTGTTAAGCCTCATACACACGGTAGGACTTCAAACAAACTTTTCCATGGATTTTTGTCCGAAGGGAGTTGGTCGGGCACACCCATAGCATACACACGGCAGGACTTTTCTGCAAACTTTCCCAACATCGCGTGGTTTTTCTTCTCTTTTCTGCTCTTTACCGCCACCCTTTGGTCAACTTCTGCTATTGTTGGTTGATTTTAACATTGGTTCTGGGCATGCGTATTTGTACTTCGGACAAAAGTCAGATGGATTTCTGTACACACGATAGGACTTTGCACTGTAGGACTTTTGTTGCCGAAAAGTTTGTCCGTTTGCAGAGCGAACTTTTGTCCGATGAAAACCGAAAAAGTTTGTCTGATGGAGCGTACACACGGTAGGATTTTTTTGAAAACATTCTCATTTTGAAGTTTCTGATTTTGTGTTTCAAACTTTATCATACCCGGGATGACTACTAGACTCTTGGTTGGACAGATTTAAGTGAGTTATTCCTTAAGCCTCGTACACACGGTCGGACTTCCATCGGACTTTTCTGTGGTTTTTTGTCCGAACGGAGTTGGTTGGGAACACCCATAGCATACACACCACAGGACTTTTCTGCAAACTTTCTTAAAACTTCTTACAACATCACGTGTTTTTTCTGCTCTTTTCTGATCTTTACTGCCACCCTTTGGTCAACTTCTGCTATTGTTGGTTGATTTTAACATTAGCTGTTTTGTCCATCGGACTAAAGTCCGATGGTTATCTGTACACACGGTCGGACTTTTGCCCAACAAACTTCGTTTTGAGCAAGTTGGACCAACAATCCGACCGTGTGTTTGCTCCATCGGACAAACTTTTTTCGTTTGGTTTTGGATTTCATCGGACAAAAGTTGGGTCTGAAAACGGACAAACTTTTGCCCAACAAAAGTCCGATGGAGCAAAGTCCGACCGTGTGTACAGAAAACCATCGGACTTTAGTCCGATGGACAAAACAGCTAATGTTAAAATCAACCAACAATAGCAGAAGTTGACCAAAGGGTGGCAGTAAAGATCAGAAAAGAGCAGAAAAAACACGTGATGTTGTAAGACGTTTTAAGAAAGTTTGCAGAAAAGTCAGAGCGTGTGTATGCTATGGGTGTTCCCGACCAACTCCGTTCGGACAAAAAACCACGGAAAAGTCCGATGGAAGTCCGACCGTGTGTACGAGGCTTAAGAATTACAGGCCTACAATATAAAACGCCAAATTTCCATGCAAAACAATTGTACCACTTTGAGCATCAAAAATCTGACATAATAATACCGCCAGGGAGGTTAAGCGAAAAAAGGTAAATTTTGGTCTCATCTGACCAGAGCACCTTCTTACACATGTTTCCTGTGTCCCCCAAATGGCTTCTCGCAAACTGCAAACAAGACTTCTTATGGCTTTCCTTCAACAATGTCTTTCTTCTTGCCACTCTTCCATAAAGGGCAGATTTGTGGAGTGCACGACTAAGGCCCCTTTCACACGGGACGGATCCGTGCAGATCCGCCCCGTGAACCTCCGCTTGCTCTGCGGGGATCGCTCCGTTGATCCTCACTGAGCCGGCGGATGACAGGGCGGTCCCTGCACACTGTGCAGGGACCGCCCTGTCAGATCTCCGCTCTCCCCTATGGGGGGGATCGGATGATCACGGACCGTCTGTCCGTGTTCATCCGATCCGCTCTGCAGATTAAAAAATAGGATTTTCCTCCGTCTGCAGAATCGGAGGATTGCGGACCCGGATGAGATCGGGTGTCAGTGGATGTTCATCCGCTGACACCCGCGATCTCATAGGGACCAATGTATGTCCCTTTTTTCATCCGTAAACGGATGGATGAAAAAGTGGACATACGGTTCGTACGTGTGAAAGGGGCCTAATAGTTGTCCTGTGGACAGATTCTCCCACCTGAGCTGTGGATCTCTGCAGCTCCTCTGGAGTTACCATGGGCCTCTTGGCTGCTTCTCTGATTAATTCTCTCCTTGCCCCGCCTGTCAGTTTAGGTGGAATTTTAGTTTTAGTCGTCTTTTTGTCATCTCAATTGTTTCAGTCGTATTTTAGTCGACTAAAATGTTTCAGTCGACGAAATTAACACTGATGCTCTCGCATTTGCGCCTGAGCATTGGGAAGGGGGTGCTTTAAAAACATTTTTATTTTATTTATTAGCATTATTTTTAAATCTGCAGCTTTCATTGAAATAAATCCCTGGTGATCCTCCCATCTGTCCCACTATTCTCCTCCTTTTTTCTATAGACCTCTATGAAGTGATATAATACACTAAACCTCCCATCCGATCTCTAAAGGCCCATTCACATATTCCTTGTGATTTAACGAATATGCACATTATCCCACGCGTTAGGCAGGATTCGCATTTATGTGGCCCATAGCTGTATGTTAACTTGCATTGCAATAAGGCGGCCCATTAATTATGAATGGGCAGCCAGAGCACAACAATGGACCTAAAAACACAACGATGAGACTTATGGGTTAGGGGTTGCATTATAAGTCTTCAGTTTTAGCATATTAAACATTAATAAAAATGTATTTATTCTCCAGCAGTGTTAGGTGTCATAGGGTCACCCAATATCTGACATTATGGAAGCTTTATTAAAGCCAATGGAGGAGGAAAGAATGGATGGTGGGTAGACAAGAGGACAGAGACATTATTACTTGTGTGCTGTCACTTCTTTTTGTTTATTCATTTATTATTAATGTATTTATTTTTTAGGTAGGGGTCTCAAACTGGCGGCTCTCCAGCTGTTGTGAAACTACAAATCCCATCATGCCTCTGCCTGTGGGAGTCATGGTTGTTACTGTCAGCCTTGCAATGCCTCATGGGACTTGTAGTTTCGCAACAGCTGGAGGGCCGCCAGTTTGAGACCCCTGCTAGGTTTACATACTGTATGTGCATTGCAGGGACGTGCTTTAAATCACAAGCTTTCCTGCAATGCACAGAAACACGTTGCCTATTACTTATTAATGGCACTCCCATGCAGCATTACCCATTGAAATGAATAGGCTTCCCTACACCCAACGTGCAAAAACGCATGAAAACCGCAAGCGGATTCTGAGCCTAAACCTACATTTACATTTGTGTGAGTCGGGAATTTTTTGTGTGCTGTCACTTTATTTATTTACTATTTATGTATTTTTTTTTTTAAGTGTCCCTCGTAGGTTCCATTCACACTGGCTATTGACTTTGGCTTTGACTGTTGCACTGGTAACATTCTGGAACTTCTTTTGGGTGATAGACATCCTCGCGATTTTGTTTGCACGATGTTGCCGCAGTTTGTCAGGTGACAATCGTGGAAAAATTGCACCGCGATTGGGGAGGGGGGGCATTAAAAGTATTGGGATTGCAAGCGCGTCCCCCTCGTAATCACGGGTAGAATTGCGGCGATTACGCCTAGGTGTGAACGGAGCCTAATGCCGCATACACACGATAGTTTTTCACGTCGTTAAAAATGCCATTTTTTAAATTGGGCATTAAAAACTATCGTGTGTAGGCTCCAGAGCATTTTTAACGACGTGAAAAATGGCCTAAAAAAAATTAGAACCTGCTCTATTTTTTCACTTCGTTTTTTTTAACGACGTGAAAAATGGTAGTGTGTATGCTTTTACGAGGGGAAAAAAAACGTGCATGCTCAGAATCAAGTATGAGACGGGAGCGCTCGTTCTGGTAAAACTAGCGTTCGTAATGGAGATAGCACATTCGTCACGCTGTAACGGACTGAAAAGCACGAAGACTGAAAAGCGCGAATCGTCGCTCAACAAACTTTACTAACATGAAGGGTGGCGCCATTCGAACGAAAATCCCCTTTATAGTGCCGGCGTACGTGTTGTACGTCACTGCGCTTTGCTCGAGCGTTTTTTTTAATGAACGTGTGTATGCAAGACAGGCTTGAGAGGAAACAAGAAAAATCACGTCGAGAAACACGTCTGTTTTGAAAATGGCATTAAAAACGATTGTGTGTACGCGGCATAAGATGCAACTTTAATGGCACCGCCACACATCAGCTAACGGCCATAAATCATTGGCCAGGACCTGCTGATCAGCTTGTGCTGCAGTGAATGGCAACACGGACGACGGGCATGCACTTGCACACTCCCTACCTATAAGTACAGACTCACGTATATGTACGTGATTCAGCACAGCAGTGTGGTTTTGATGCGGCACGATTTTGAAAAAGGGTCAGGGACTTCTTTCGAGCATTTCTCGTGCATAGGGCAGCCCAACTTCTTGGCGCTGGTGCCTCCTGGCCCTTTAAGAGGTTTATGATGCCAGGTGGCGGGGCATGGCTTAAGATCATGTGACCGCCGTGATTGGCTGTCACAGGGCGCACGCTCTTGGCACAGGTGTATTGGGGGCAATTAACGCAAATATGCGGCATATTTGCATATGGCTGCCACCAAGGGGTTAAAATAAATGGGCTACCGTACATGCAACGTGCAGAAATGCGTGGAAACGTGTGCAATAGTTGAGTGGACCTTAATTCTGGTCCATTACCTTTTGTACTGCATTATTGATTAAACCTACACAAATGCCCCACCCAACAATAAATACAAGTTTTGTTCTTCACTGGACTCCATTGGACAGGAGCTAAAGGATGACTTTTTAATAGTGTTGAGCGAACCCGAACTGTAAAGTTCGGGTCCGTACCGAACTTTCGCTTTTTCCCGAACCCGAACCCGGACTTTGCCCAAAAGTCCGGGTTCGGGCTCGGCAATCTAATAACGCATTTAGAAATGCTTCAGGGGCCAGCCAATCACCTTTTGATTAGCTGGTGTGCCCTTAGAGGCCATCATAGCCATGCCTACTAATGGCATGGCTGTGATTGGTCAGTGCAACATGTGACCCAGCTTCTATATAAGCTAGAGGCACACAGCACACATGTCACTCTGCTTCAGAATAGATAGGGAGAGGATCTAGTCTGCTGCTGCTTTTAGGGAAAGATAGAAAAATAGATGAGGTAGTCCTGATTCTACAATCTGAGGGAAAAGATAGAGAGATAGTGTAGTGTAGGGCCAGGTTCCTGTGTTGGTGCTTTCAGGGAGAGAGAATATTATATAGGAGTCCAGATTCAGAGATTAAAATCAGCGATCTGCATAGGTTTACCTATTTGTGTTGCAGTGCAGTCTTTTTACACTGCCATGAGCCCAGTGTCAGAGAAAATCTAACTTTTAGGGGGGAAAAAAATGCACTTTATTGTGCTCTTTTCCAAAAGACCCATAGGGCAAAAAAAAAAAAAAAAAAGCATTTTATTTTGCTCGTGCAAAAAAAGACCCGTTTAGGGCAAAAAAAAAATAAAATTGCACTTTAATGTACGCTTGCAAAAAACGCCGTTTAGGGGCACAAAAAAAGTTTGCAGTGTGTTATACATATTTTGAGGTGTGTGAAATAAACAATTTCTATATAGTTTTCTCCTACTGTGCTATACTAAAAAAACAAAAAATTTTTTGAATAGCATTTTCTGCAGTTCTGTAGCTGTGCGATTCAGCGGTTACGTACTGTGGGTGTGTTCTGCTCTTCCAAAAAAACGCCGTTTAGGGGCACAAAAAATAGTTTGCAGTGTGTTATACATATTTGGAGGTGTGTGAAATAAACAATTTCTAAATAGTTTTCTTCTACTGTGCTATACTAAAAAAACAACATTTTTTTTGAATAGCATTTTCTGCAGTTCTGTAGCTGTGCGATTCAGCGGTTACGTACTGTGGGTGTGTTCTGCTCTTCCAAAAACACCCATTTAGGGCAACATCCTAAATTTGGAAAATATGAGGAGAAGGTCAAAGGGACGTGGTGGCCCCGGTCGTGGTGCTGCTGGTGGAGCTCCTGTTGCAGGGAGAGGACGTGGTGGATCTGTGCCAGATACACGCACAAGTGAAACACCTTCCTCAGGTGCGAGTAGGCGACCGAGCCTGCGGCGGTATTTTGTCGCGCCTAATGAGGCTGTACGAATGTTTAGGCCAGGACAAGTACAGGCGATAGTAGATTGGGTTGCTGACAGTGCCTCGGGTTCCTTCACATTGTCTCCCACCCACTCTTCTGATGAAAGAACAGAGTTGGCACCTGAAACCCATGTCCATCAGTCTTTCACCTCACCCCCTTGCAAATCAGCCAAGCAGTCTGAGCCCCAAATCATGCAGCAGTCTGTTCTGCTTTTCGATGACTCTGTTAGCAGGGTTTCCCAGGGCCATCCACCTAGCCCTGCCCCAGAAGTGGAAGAGATTGAGTGCACAGATGCCCAACCACTTATGTTTCATGATGAGTACATGGGAGGACCATCGCACTACGTCTCGGATGATGACGAAACACAGGTGCCAACTGCTGCTGCTTTCGCAATTGTGCAGACAGACAAGAGGGGCAGGGGTGAAGACTGGGAGGAAGATGATGTGGAGGACGATGAGGTCCTCGACCCCACATGGAATCAACGTTATGCAGGTGACCAGTGTAGTTTGGAGGAAGAGGCGGTGGTCGCACAGAGCCACCAGCACAGCAGAAGAGGGAGCAGGGTGCAAAAGCGGAGCGTCTGTCAGCTAGACAGTATGTCTGCTACTGCCCAACGCAGCAAGGGACCGAGCACACCAAAGCCAGGTCCGAGGAGTTCCCCAGCGTGGCAGTTCTTCACACAATGTGCTGATGACAAGACACGAGTGGTTTTCACGCTGTGCAATCAGAGCCTGAAGCGAGGCATAAACGTTCTCAACCTGAGCACAACCTGCATGACCAGGCATCTAAGTGCAAAGCACGAGCTGCAGTGGAGTAGACACCTCAAAAACCAAGAAAGGTCTCTGGCTCCTCCTGCTTCCTCTTCTGCTGCAGTCTCGGCCTCTTCATCCACCTCTGTAGTGACAGTGGCACCTGCCACCCCGCAAACAGAGGATCTGCCAGCAACACTACCACCTGGGTCACCAACCATCTCCACAATGTCCCATGGAAGCGTTCAGCTCTCTATCTCCTAAACATTGGAGCGGAAGAGGAAGTACCCCCCTAGCCACCCGCGATCCCTGGCCCTGAATGCCAGCATTTCAAAACTCCTGGCCTTTGAAATGCTGTCATTCCGTCTGGTGGAGACGCAGAGTTTTAAAAGCCTGATGGCATTGGCTGTCCCACAGTACGTCGTGCCCAGCCGCCACTATTTTTCCAGGCGAGCCATCCCTTCCCTGCACAACCAAGTAGGGGACAAAATCAGGTGTGCACTGCGCAACGCCATCTGTGGCAAGGTCCACCTAACTACGGATGCGTGGACCAGTAAGCACGGTCAGGGACGTTATATCTCCCTAACAGCACACTGGGTAAATGCAGTGGCGGCTGGGCCTGAGGCAGATAGCAGTTTGGCGCATGTCCTTCCACCACCGAGGATTGCAGGGCGCTTCAGTTTGCCTCCTGTTGCTAACTCCTACTCCACTTCCTCATCCTCTACCGCCTCCTCATCCGGTCAGCGTAACACCTTCACCACCAACTTCAGCACAGCCAGGGGTAAACGACAGCAGGCAGTTTTAAAACTTTCCTGTTTGGGGGAAAAAAACCCACACCGCGCAGGAGTTGTGGAGGGACATGGAACAACAGACCAATGAGTGGTTGCTGTCAGTGAGCCTCAAGCCCGGCCTGGTGGTGTGCGATAATGGGCGAAATCTCGTAGCAGCTCTGGGCCTAGCCGGTTTGACGCACATCCCTTGCCTGGCGCATGTGCTGAACTTGGTGGTCCAGAGGTTCCTTAAAAATTACCCCAATATGCCAGAGCTGCTGCAGAAAGTGTGGGCTGTGTGTGCGCACTTTCGGCGTTCTCACCCTGCTGCTGCTCGCCTGTCAGCGCTGCAGCGTAACTTCGGCCTTCCCGCTCACCGCCTCATATGTGACGTGCCCACAAGGTGGAACTCCACCTTGCACATGCTGTTACAGACTGTGCGAGCAGCAGCAGGCGATAGTGGAGTTTCAGTTGCAGCAATCACGCGTGAGTCGCTCTGTGGAACAGCACCACTTCACCACCAATAACTGGGCCTCCATGCGAGACCTGTGTGCCTTGTTGCGCTGTTTCGAGTACTCCACCAACATGTCCAGTGCCAATGACGCCGTTCTTAGCGTTACTATCCCAGTTCTATGCCTCCTTGAAAAAACGCTTCGGGCGATGATGGAAGAGGATGTGGCACAGGAGGATGAGGAGGAGGAGGAAGCGGGATCATTTCAAAGGCTTTCAGGGCAGTCTTTCACAAGTGGCTACGAGGGTGGGTTCCTGCACCAACAAACGCCAGGTACACAATTGTCCGGCGGAAAGGGAACAGTTCTGGAGGATGAGGAGGTGGAGGAGGAGATGGAGGAGGAGGAGGAGGAGGAGGAGGAGGCATTTTCACAGCAGGGTGGCACCCAGACCAGCTCGTGGCCATCACTGGTGCGTGGCTGGGGGGATACAGAGGACACAGACGATACACCTCCCACAGAGGACAGATTTTCTTTGCCTCTGGGCAGCCTGGCACACATGAGCGATTACATGCTGCAGTGTTTCCGCAATGACCGCCGAGTTGCCCACATTTTAACTGGTGCTGATTACTGGGTGGCCACCCTGCTGGATCCCCGTTACAAGGACAACGTACCGTCCTTAATTCCCTCACTGGAGCGGGATCGTAAGATGCGCGAGTACAAGCGCACGCTGGTAGACGCGCTGCTGGTGGCATTCCCACCTGACAGCGGGCGTACGGTGGAAGCACAAGGCGAAGGCAGAGGAGGAGGAAGAGGTCGCCAACGCAGCCGGGGCACCGGCAGCACCTCAGAAGGCAGGGTTAGCATGGCTGAAATGTGGAAAAGCTTTGTCAGCACGCCACAACAACCAGCACCACCAGCTGAGATGGAACGTCTTAGCAGGAGGCAGCATTTCACCAACATGGTTGAGCAGTATGTGTCCACAGGCCTACACGTACTGGATGACGGGTCTGCCCCCTTTAACTTCTGGGTCTCCAAATTGGGCACATAGCCTGAGCTTGCCCTTTATGCCTTGGAGGTGCTGGCCTGCCCTGCAGCCAGTGTATTATCTGAACGTGTATTTAGCACGGCAGGGGGCGTTATCACAGACAAGCGCAGCCGCCTGTCCAGAGCCAATGTGGACAAGCTCACGTTCATTAAAATGAACCAGGCATGGATCCCACAGGACTTGTCCGTACCTTGTGCAGAATAGACATGTATACCGGTGTTGTGACAAAAACTGTCCGGCCATCGGATTGTGTCCGGCCCATACTGCGAAGGCGCAGCGCTTGCGCAGTACAGAGGACAAGGAGATTCACAAAATCTCCGAAGATGAACGGCGCCTGCGCTGTGAGTGCAGGTTCAAGCCCCACCATCCAAGTGGACATACGGTAGCACATAGTAACAGGGCCCCTCACGGGCTCGGTTCGATCGCCACGCTTCGGGCACGGCCTCACTTGGCTCGGCTTGAACCACGGATGGTGTGGCCTTCACCTGAACTCACTACGCAGGCGCCGTTCGTCTTGGGAGATTTTCAAAATCCCCTTGTCCTACATACTGAGTAAGCGCAATACAGGGTGGACACTATTTGACGGGGGACAGAATTCGACACATCACGGGCCTTACCCAGCCATTGTTGTATTTTTGAATCAGTGTTGGCTACCTCGTCCTCCTCCACCGCCGCTTCCACCTACACAGCCACATCCACCGCCACCTCAACCTCCTACTCCATATGGACCTCGTCCTCCTAGGTCAAGATTATTATTTTTTATTTTTATTTTTTTTATGTTATTTTAAGTTATTTCCCTATCCACATTTGTTTGCAGAGCACTTGCCATGCTCTTAACAACATTTTGCTGCCATTTGCAGCCCTCTAGCCCTTTCCATTACCTTTTTAGAGCCTTTTTAGTCCTTAGAAGTCCGGGTCCCCATTGACTTCAATGGGGTTCGGGTTCGGGTTAAAGTTCGGTCCCGAACCCGAACTTTTTTCCGAAGTTCGGCCGAACCCGTCGAACCCGAACATTCAGGTGTCCGCTCAACTCTACTTTTTAATAATAATGATGGAGCTTTAACTGATTCAGGACCACCTACTGCACTTATACTGCGAGAGGGGGTCCTGTTGTGCTGAATCACGTACATCTACGTGAGTCTATACTTATAGGTAGGGGGCGCACAAGTGCATGCCCATCATCCTGGCTGTGTTGCCATTCACTGCAGCACAAGCCGATCAGCAGAACCTGGCCAATGATTTATGGCCGGAATCTGCTGATTGGCTGAACTAATGACAGAAGGTAAACAACACAGGGCTCTCCCCCCCTCCCCCCTTGATTGCCCTAGATTAAGTTAACCCCTTCTCAGCCAGCGTATTAGTACAGTGACAGTGTATAGCGGTGGCGGCAGGTGGAATTTTTTTTTGGGGTGGGGGGTGTCAAACAGTATGCCACCCCCCCCCCCGGTCGGTCGTTAGCACTTGCCCTATTACCGACGGCTTCCCTTGCTCAGCGGCGGCGGCGGCCTCCCATTCTGCTCTCCATGGGTCATCACAAGGACAGCGGCCGTGGCTTCCATTCCCTCCTCCTCCTCAGCAAGAGTCTTTTCTTTTCGGCCTATTGGAAAAACGGATCTCACACCTGCTTCTGATTGGCTGGATCCAGGATCAGTGTTTCAAAAGCGAATATTCATTTGCTGTTGTAACCCACCTGGGTGGGCTCCGTTCGCATTCTCTGTGACCCGAGCCCACCCTATTTTGAAGCCTATTAGAGCCTCTGGCTCTAATCAGGTGCTTAAAAAAAACCTGGCCACTGTAGTTCATGCGCCCTGAAAGGGGCCGGATGCATGAATAGGGGATGACCGTGGCGGCCATGAATAGATTCATGATATGCATGAATCTATCCATTGCATAGAGGGGCGTGGAGAGAGGGGGTGGCGCCCCTACCCATTGAAATCAATGGGCAGCGCCGGCGATTTTAACCCTTTTCCGGCCGCTAGCGGGGGTTAAAAGCACCCTGCTAGCGGCCAAATAGCGCCGCAAAAACGACAGTAAACCGCTGCCGCCGCCTCTATGTGAAAGCAGCCTAAGTGTCACTGGTGATGTCAGTGGCAATCAGTCAGTTCCCCCCCAGCATCAGTTAGTGTCAGATTGGCCGCCGCACTATCACAGTCCCATTATAAGTTGCTGATTATTGCCATTAGTAGTATAAGAAAAAAGATAAATAAAAAATCCAATATATATATATATATATATACGATAGTTCGTATCAGCTAAAACTTTCACGCAAACCAATCAATATACGCTTATTTGGATTTTTTTTTTTTTACCAAAGACATGTAGCAGAATAAATTTTGGCCAAATTTATTTTTTAAATTGGATATGTTTTATAGCAGAAAATAAAAAATACCGTAGCTTTTTTTTTCCAGTTTTTCTTTTTTTTGTTTGTTTATCGCAAAAAATAAAAAACTCAGTGGTGGTCAAATACCATCAAAAGAAAGCTCTAATTGTGTGAATAAAATGATATAAATTTTGTTTGGGTACAGCGTTGCGTGACCATGCAATTGCCAGGTGAAAATATCGAATTGCTAAATAGCAAAAAAAAAAAATGGCCTGGTCATGAAGGGGGGTAAAATCTTCTGGAGCTCAAGTGGTTAAAAAAAAATATTTTTATTTTTAATACCCAAAATTTGGATGCTGCTTTATCCAAAAACCTCACTGAGTTTAATTATTTGATTAAACTCCAGTCTTGCCAGTTGAGTGGTCCTAGTGAATAGCAGAAGGCTGGAATGTTATTGTGAAGAGGGGATGGCGGTGACAATGAGGTGGGATTTGGAGGACTAAGGGCAAGTGTCCCTGATCAGATCTTCCACAATGAATACTCTGAACTTTTTCCTCTCTCGTCTTAGCATGCTTCAGTAATCCATTTGTCTGCTCTTCTGCCCTCAATAGACAAGCTATAGCCATTTCCACAGTCTACTGCATTTGCAGATGTGTTCTGTAATGGAATGTATGCGGTAATCAATGAAGGTAAATCAAGCCCAAATAAGGAGAGCTAAACAAAACGTGACGCCTAAAGTGACTGTACACAGGGCAGGAGAGGACCCACCAAGGTCTTACCACTGGATGGATGCACATGATGCAAAGAATAGGGAACAATATGTACAATTTGTTACACAATCTCTAAATGCTGCAAAAAACTATTCTGGGCACTCTTTTGTAAAAACTGAACTAAGGGATCAGCAGTCTAAATCCATTGTTCCTGTGTATTCTTCTTTGAATCTCAGTGAGCTTTGTGTTTTTCTTCCAGATCTGTGCAGTGATCCAGTGTGAGACCTCCTGTAATAAAGACCGCCCACTGCTGCTCTCTTTTATTATGCAGAGTGACTGGTCTTGTCTCCGCCCCCTCCTGTAGTAGGTGGAGCCTGCTGGGTCCCTCCCACAGCTCGGCTCTCTGCACACACTATGTCCAGCATGGTGATGATGTCACAGCTACTTTTACAAGGAAATATCTTGGTTTGCAAAGGCATTTGGTGCACACAATATGGACTTACCGTATATACTCGAGTATAAGTCGACCCGAATATAAGCCGAGGCTAGGGAGACCACATGTCCCGGATTGCCCGGGACAGTCCCGCATTTTGCAGGTCTGTCCCTTTATTCCAGGACAATACAATGTCCTGGAATGAAACTGACACAGCCACCCCCCCCCCCCCTGGGCCAAAAAAGGCCGCCACATCACCGCTTTACTCACTGACAGTACTTGTCCTGGCCGGGAATACCTGGAGGAGCACAATCCCCGCCCCCTGCTTGTGATTGGAGAAATCATAAATCCCGCCTCTTGTGTGCTGTGATTCGTTACAGCACAAGCTGATTTTTGGGAAGGGGGGGGGGGGTGTCTCTGAATGGTAGTTTGGAAATGTGGTCACCCTAGCCGAGGCACCTAATTTTACCACAAAAAACTGGGAAAACTTATTGACTCGAGTATAAGCCTAGGGTATCCATCTGCATGCCTCACTTTGCCTCATTGTGCCCATGCCTCACTGTATCCATGACTAGACTGACGTTTAACATCGGAGTCTATGGAAAGGGTGCCCGGTTTGAAAAATCGGTGCTCCCCGGCTGTAGGTCCCCCGGACAACAACCTTTGCACACTTGTAGATAAAGAGGGGGGCTACATGTGTGCCAAGTTTCGGGTCCAGGGGACCTACGACCGGCCAGTACCGGGTCCCCAAAATCACCAGAGAAATGACCGTTTAACATGGGAGTCTATGGAAGGGGTGCCCGGGTTTGAAAAATGGCTGCTCCCCGGCCGTAGGTCCCCCGGACAACAAACTTTGCACACTTGTAGAGGAAGAGTGGGGCTACCTGTGTGCCATGTTTGCGGCCAGTACCAGGACCCCAAAGTCCGGGAGATCAGGCGCAAAAAGGTGACTCGAGTATAAGCCGAGGGGGGTATTTTCAGCACACAAAAAAATGTGCTGAAAAAACTCGGCTTATGCCCCATACACACGATAGTTTTTCATGCCATTAAAAATGCCATTTTTAAAAATGGCCATTAAAACTGATCGTGTGTATGCTCCAGAGCATTTTTAACGACGTGAAAAACGGCCATTAAAAAATTCGAACATGCTCTATTTTTTCACGTCGTTTTTCATGTCGTTTTTTTTAACGACGTGAAAAACGATAGTGTGTATGCTTTTACGAGGTGAAAAAAAACGCGCATGCTCAGAATCAAGTATAAGACGGGAGCGCTCGTTCTGGTAAAAGCGCGAATCGTCGCTCAACAAACTTTACTAACATGAAGGGTGGCGTCATTAGAACGGAACTTCCCCTTTATAGTGCCGTCGTACGTGTTGTACGTCACTGCGCTTTGCTTGAACATTTTTTAAAATGATGGTGTGTACGCAAGACAGGCTTGAGAGGAAACAAGAAAAAAAATGACGAGAAAAACGTCAGTTTTAAAAATGACATTAAAAATCGTGTGTATGGGGCATTATACTCGAGTATATACAGTATGTCCTTTGTAGCTATAACCGCTTTAAGAACAGACCTTTTTTTTTACATTTGTTGTTTAAAAGTAAAAATCTGTATTTTTTGCTAGAAAATGACTTAAAGTGTTACTAAAGGTTCAGTTTATTTATTTTTTAAATAACAAACATGTTATACTTACCTCCACTGTGCAGTTCGTTTTGCACAGAGTGGCTCCGATCCTCGTCTTCTGGGATCCCACGGCGGCTGTCTCGGCTCCTCCCCGCAAGAGCTAACCCCCTCTGGGAAGCTCTCTTCCGAAGGGGTTACCTTGCGGGCGCGCTCCCGTGTGATACACTCTGCGGCCATAGCTGCCGAGTGTATGACTCGCCCCCGCCCCCCAGCGGCCGCGTCATTGGATTTGATTGACAGCAGTGGGAGCCAATGGCTGCGCTGCTATCAATCTATCCAATGAAGAGCCGACAAGCCGTGGGGAAAGTGATGTGGGATCGCGCCCACGGAAATTCGGGGCTCAGGTAAAACGGGGGCTCGGGGGGGGGGGGGGGGGCAGGCACAGCAAGGTGTTTTTTCACCTTAATGCATTTCACCTTAAAACTACAAAACATATTTTATATATATATATGTAGCGGCCTCACCTCTCTCCCTTGCTTCATCGGTTATATGGCTGTTGTCTAGGGGTACCTGGGAGAGAGAGATGATACACACCACGGCCCATGTCCTCCCGTAACCAGGAGGTGAAGGCCAAAGGTTGGGCGTTTGTGTAGGTGTCCTAGAGCCAAGTCCAGTCCTTCGTCCCTGACTCCTTTGCTTAGTAACCCAAGTTCCACACAGTGAATAGGTACAACTCAGTTTTATTCTTCTTGCCAAGCAATAAAACAATCTTTCTCCTTTTGAATAATGGGGGAACAGATCGAGGCACAATCCTTTCCCTTCTTGCTGCTGCCCACTGTGCTGTCACCAGTGGTGGATAGTCACTGCCACTCAGAGGCGGCTCTCTAATTAGGCAAATTAGGCGGTCGCCTAAGGCCTCACACTCACAGGGGCCTTGCGGCCGCCTAATTTGCTTAATGTCGGCGTCATCGGATCTCTCTATTACCCCTCTCTCTTTCTCACCTCCCCCTCTCTTCCCCCTCTTGCATTGGCTGAATATGTCTGATGGGTGAGGATGTGCTAGATCCGTGCATTTTCTGCAGCCATTTTTCTTACTTGAATTATTTTTCCCATTATGGCCGTGAGTGGGGCCTCATGTCTATGTTTTGCCTAAGGCCTCACAAAGCCTAGAGCCGCCTCTGCTGCCACTGACTAGGTAATTTAGAACGTGAATTTACCTTCTCTCACTTTGCCCCTGTCAGGGGAAGAAATCCGTCCAAGGGAGGAATGGAGGCCTCTCCGTCACCAGCGATGCCGGGCCGGGCTCTTCGGAGAAGTTACTGCGCACCAGTCCTCACGAACTCAGACACGGGCACCCAAGGAGTTAGCGCCCCCTTGGATTCCTCCACCCTCGCAGAACTCAGTTGAAGGTACTGAGCCCCAGGCATCCGCCATAGTACCTCACCCCAGGCTAAAGGTGCCTGAGATGGACTCCATCTCTGCTCCAGCTAGGCCAAGGGCGCCTAGGCGCGGAACACCGGAATGCCAGCACCCAAGCTGAAGGTGCCTGGGTGCGGCCACGTCCTCCGACTCTCTCCCAAAATCAGGGCCCCCGCCCCTTTTATGACCTCTCCCTTTGCGCCACAGCGGGTTCCCTGCCCCGCTGTACCAGCTCCAAGGGAGGACAAAAGGGCACGGTTCGCGGTGTATGTTCAGCTCAGGCCCAAGGCAACAGCGCCACCCAGAGACCCCACGGAACTTCACACCACCAGAGTCCTTATAAATTCAAATACCCGCTACATATATATATATATAAATATATATATTTTTTTTAGCAGAGACCCTAGAGCAGGGGTCTCAAACTGGCGGCCCTCCAGCTGTTGCAAAACTACAAGTCCCATCATGCCTCTTCCTGTGGGAGTCATGCTTGTAACTGTCAGCCTTGCAATGCCTCATGGGACTTGTAGTTTTGCAACAGCTGGAGGGCCGCCAGTTTGAGACCCCTGCCCTAGAGAATAAAATGGCGGTCATATCAATAATTTATGTCACACTGTATTTCTGCAGTGATCTTTCAAAGCAATTTTATTTGGAAAAAATACACTTTAATGAATAAAAAACAAACAAAAAAAAAAACAGTAAAGTTAGCCCAATTTTTTGTACAATGTGAAAGATGATGTTATGCCAAGTAAATAGATATCTAACATGTCATGCTTTAAAATTGCGCATGCTCCTCAGTTTAGACGCACAAAAAGCGTTTGACCGCCTGAATTGGTCATTTTTGTTCGCTACACTTTCAAGATTTGGTTTCTCGGGTCCATTTATACAAGCATTAAAGGCACTATACTCTACTCCTACGTCTCAGGTACAGCTGGCCTCCCACGCCTCGGCGTCATTCCCCCTTAGCAACGGTACTAGGCAAGGTTGCCCACTATCGCCCCTGCTCTTTATTTTAAGCCTTGAGCCCTTGGCAGCAGCCATACACGTCCATCCGGACATTAGGGGAGTGACGTTGAGGCGTCTGGAATACAAATTATCTCTTTTTGCAGATGATGTGCTGCTGACAATTACCCACCCACACATTTCTCTCCCCTCTCTCCATTCAACCTTACAAACTTTTGGCCATATCTCCGGATTCAAAATTAACCCGACTAAAACTGAAGCTTTACCCATTAATATTCCGGCTGACCTTCTTCTAACCCTGCAAACCAACTTCAAGTATAGATGGTGCATGCAGTCCCTTCAGTATCTCGGTGTACGCCTATCCCGATCGTACTCCACTCTCTACCAAGAAAATTTCCCCCCCCCCTTTTCTCAGACATCAACAAGCTACTTAAAAAATGGACAACACTCCCTGTCTCTCTCATTGGTAGAATCAACGTTTTGAAGATGTCTATTCTCCCCAAGCTGCTGTATATTTTCGAAACACTCCCTGTAGCAATCCCATTGACCCAACTTAAATTACTTCATAGGAACTTTCTGAATTTTATATGGAATAACAAGTCCCACAGGATTGCCAGTTCGGTTCTCCTGGCCCCCCGCTCACGTGGGGGTCTGGGGGCACCGGATGTAATCAAATATTATTATGCTACTCACCTTAGAGTCATTTCCTCGTGGACATCTCGCTATGCATCAAACAGATGGTCAGAAATCGAGATAAATATTACTTCCCCTGCACATCCATGTAGTCTACTTTGGCCCTCTTCAGATAAATTTACATCTCAAATACGGAAGATCTGCCTGAACCCTATGATATTCACACTCTCAATCTGGAAACGCTGCTCAAGTAAATATGCTCTATCTTCCCAATGCCCCCCACTGATAAACATTTTATTTAACCCAGAAATTCCCGACAGCTTATCATATGACTCCATGATGCCGTGGACCCAGGCAGGCATATTTCAACTGCGACATCTGGTGCATCCAGTAACACGCACTTTACTCCCTTTTTCGGACCTGCAAACCAAACATAACTTACCGAACACACTACTCTTTTCTTACTTACAGGTAACACATTATTTTGTTTCTAGATCACCCCAATTGAACCTGGTTGTTCCTACAGAATTTGAAAAGCTATGCTCGTATGGCCCACATGAACCTCAACAAATTTCTTGTATCTACAAGATCCTCCAGAGCACTGATCCCATCTCTGAACAGACCCACTCATATATGAGGAAATGGGCCCAGGTCCTTCATAGTCCTATTTCTATAGCTCAGTGGGGGGCGATATGGGATGCTACCTCTAAAATCTCCAGATGCGTGGCCCAGAGGGAAACGGCGTACAAAATCTTAATGTTTTGGTACAGGACCCCTGAATTTCTAGCAACTCATAAACTAGCTCCATTTAGTCACTGTTGGAGGTGTGGCTCCTCTGTGGGCTCGCACTTTCACATATTTTGGGAATGCCCTATTTTGGTCCCCTTTTGGACCAATGTTCATGCCTTGCTGGAAAAGATATTGGAGATCCAGATCCCTTTCCAACCCATACACCTGCTATTAGGCTTACCTCTTTGGAATACCACCAAAACTATTAACAAACTACTGACATTCATCTTACTAGCAGCTAAACGAGTAATCCCGCAACATTGGCGTTCCACTGTTCCGCCTACCTTTACGCAGTTCCTTTCTGCGGTCACTGATATTCGTAAAATGGAACATATCACGGCAATCATAGAGAATGCACTACCAAAATTTGAGGCCATTTGGGAAAAATGGGATACATCGGAATATAATAATTCGGAATACTAGACCCTCACACCGAGATAAGGAAATGGTCTTTCTGGGTATCTCACCGTATGTTCAGGAAATTTTAGCTCCAGTTCCCATCACTGATTACCTTCGTGTTAACATGATATCTTGATATGCTATTAATAACACACTACCTCCCCTTTACGTGACCCTTACACTGTCTAACGGTTCACTCGAACGACTTGTTTTCTCCCCTTGTTATATAATTTATGTCTGCACATGCAAATTGTACAATGTTCATATTTGCTGATTGTGATATATACTTGTAATGCCTCAAGAAAAATTTACATAAATAAACAATTAAACAAAAAAAAATTGCGCATGCTCATGGAATAGCGACAAACTTCGGTGTTTAACCACTTCAATACCGGGCACTTTCACCCCCTTCCTGCCCAAGCCATTTTTCAGCTTTCAGCGCTGTCACATTTTGAATGACAATTGCGCGGTCGAGCAACACTGTACCCAAATGAAATTTTTATCATTTTTTCCCCACAAATAGAGCTTTCTTTGGGTGGTATTTGATCACCTCTGCAGTTTTGATTTTTTTGCGCTATAAACAAAAGAAGAGGGTCAAGTTTAAAAAAAAACACAATATTTTTAACTTTTTGCTATTATAAATATCCATTTTTTTTTTAACCAGTTTTTTTCCTCAGTTTAGGCCGATATGCATTCTTCTACGTATCTTTGGTAAAAAAAATCACAATAAGCGTATATTGATTGGTTTGCGCAAAAGTTATAGCAGCTACAAAATAGGGGATAGATTTATAGCATTTTTATTATTATTTTTTTTTACTAGTAATGGTGGTGGCGATTAGCGATTTTTATTGTGACTGTGATATTGCGGCGGACACATCAGACACTTTTGACACATTTATGGGAACATTCACATTTATACAGCGATCGCTGCTGTAAAAATGCATTGATTGCTGTATAAATATGACTGGTAGGGAAGGGGTTAACACTAGGGGGCGAGGAAGGGGTTAAATGTGTTCCCTAGGAGTGATTCTTACTGTGGGGGGAGGGGACTGACTGGGGGAGGTGACCGATCGGTGTCCCTATGTAGCAGGGACACACCATCAGTCTACTCTCCCTGACAGGACGTGGATCTGTGTGTTTACACACACAGAGATCCACGGTCCTGCTCAGTTACTGGGCAATCGCGGGTGCCCGGCGTCATCCTACTGACGCAGGGCAAAATGGCAGTGTGAAAAAGGGCATCCTCCATCACATTCTACCCAATTTACCTACCCTCCCGCAATTCTTCTCCCTCCTCCACAGGAAAAAAAAGTATTTGCATTGTTCTTTTACAGGTTTGCCTTGTTTCAAACGTTTACAATAGCCACAGCAGAACTCCAGTCAAAGATTGCAAGCTAAAAAAAAAAAGCTTTTGCTGATTTTTCCTTCAATCCAAAGATATTCCCTGCAATACTTGCATCTGCCACTAGATGACCTCAGTCTGTTGGCCAGCATCATTTAACCCATTTTCCTCTTTGCCCGGATTGTCCTGGACCCACCCCCACCTTTTGACTGGACTTTGACGGCCACTAGATGGAGCCGACGATCACAGAAAATACTCATATTAGACACAGTGCAGGGAATATTCATGATGGCTGTGTGCGTAATCTGTCCAATATGTTTATTTCCTCTGATCCTCAGCTCCATCTACTGGCCATAATGCGGTATTTTCCTGAATTACCTCAATTTGGAAAATATTGCATTACGGCCAATAGATGGCGCTGACGTTTATAGAAAATACACATATTAGACACATTACGGGGGATTATTCATGATGGCTGTGCGATATGTGAGTAATCTGGCCAATATGTTTGTTTCTTCTGATCGTCAGCTCCATCTACTGGCTGTAATGCAGTATTTTCCTGAAATACCTTATTTAAGAAAATATTGCATTACGGCCAATAGATGGCACTGACGATCACAGAAAAGACACATATTAAACACATTGCGGGGATCATTCATGATGGCTGTGTAATATGTGCGTAATCTGTCCAATATGTTTGTTTCTTTTTATTGTCAGCTCCACCTACTGGCCGTAATACAGTATTTTCCTGAAATACCCCAATCAGGAAAATATTGCATTACGACCAATAGATGGCGCTGACGATCATAGAAAAGACACATATTAGACACAATGCGGGGGATCATTCATGATGGCTGTGCGATATGTGCGTAATCTGTCCAATATGTTTGTTTCTTCTGATCGTGAGCGCCATCTACTGGCTGTAATGCGGTATTTTCCTGAAATACCTCAATCAGGAAAATATTGAATTACAGCCAATAAATGGCGCTGACAATCATAAAAAAAAACACACATTAGACACATTGCGGGGGATCATTCATGATGGCTGTGCGATATGGGCATAATCTGTCCAATATGTTTGTTTCTTCTGATCTTCAGCTCCATCTACTGGCTGTAATGCGGTATTTTCCTGAAATACCCCAATCACGTAAATATTGCATTACGACCAATAGATGGCGCTGACGATCATAGAAAAGACACATATTAGACACAATGCGGGGGATCATTCATGATGGCTGTGCGATATGTGCGTAATCTGTCCAATATGTTTGTTTCTTCTGATCGTGAGCGCCATCTACTGGCTGTAATGCGGTATTTTCCTGAAATACCTCAATCAGGAAAATATTGAATTACAGCCAATAAATGGCGCTGACAATCATAAAAAAAAACACACATTAGACACATTGCGGGGGATCATTCATGATGGCTGTGCGATATGGGCATAATCTGTCCAATATGTTTGTTTCTTCTGATCTTCAGCTCCATCTACTGGCTGTAATGCGGTATTTTCCTGAAATACCCCAATCACGTAAATATTGCATTACGACCAATAGATGGCGCTGACGATCATAGAAAAGACACATATTAGACACAATGCGGGGGATCATTCATGATGGCTGTGCGATATGTGCGTAATCTGTCCAATATGTTTGTTTCTTCTGATCGTCAGCGCCATCTACTGGCTGTAATGCGATATTTTTTTGAAATACCTCAATCACGAAAATATTGCATTGTGGCCACTAGATGGAGCTGACAATCATAGAAAATACCCACATTTTAGACCCATTGCAGGGATTATTCGTAATGGCTTTGTTCTGTAAATGCTGACACATTCATACAGCAAATATTTTTCTAACTAGATCCCTTAGTCACGTATTAATGATTACAAAGCTGCGATTATTTCTATCTGCCTAGAGATCAGATTTAAATGCGCAGGGTATTTAGTGTCAGAAAATACATACTTTGCTGCACACTAAGCTTTAATTTACTTAAAAAAAAAAAAAAAAAAAGCAGTTGAAGACACAGACTACAATAACTGCAAATAAATACAGCAGTGATGCGGAGTAGGAGAAAGCTGCCCTTTAACACGCATTGTATGATAGATTCCATTGTTGAACGCACAATTAGATTTTAAATGATCTCCTGGAAAGTGGAAAAAGAATGGGAGGAGGAGGCTGAGCAGAGAGGAAAATGCACTATTTATAAGTATCATTTATTTTACATTAAACGGAGAGTAACACGATTTTATTTTTCTGCTCCGTTTTAATGTTTCTTTTTTTTCAGTATTTAATCTGAGCTCACGCTGATACTTAAAAGTCTGTGACATTGTAGACTTAACGCTGTCAGCAGTAGAAAAGAGAGGTACGTGATAGTACATTGTATCTTTTTCATTCTGCAGAGGGGAATCTTGTAAACTTGGTTTTCTTTAAAGCTATGTAGAGACTACCCCTCTAGGAGCCGCTGGATAGGATGGGTCCTCTGTTTTTTGAACCTCAGCCCCTCTGACACACCAGGTTGAGTGTACAAACATACAATATCAGAGAAAATCTGTGAAAGTACCCAATAGTATTGCTATGTTAGGGAAAACGGGCACCAAACCAGGTAGTAAAAGAAAATGTTATATATTGTTACCCAATATGGTTGGTAGCTAAAAAAGCATAAAATGGATTAGCAATGGTAATGACGCAATTTAGCATACAAAGTGATTAACAGTAAGGGCTAGGATGACATTTGGCGTCCGGATCAGCATAAACAGTGGTAAGGCCTCCTCAAGTGCAGCAGTGAGTAGTAGTAACGTTTAATCTACTAAGGGCTGGAACTATACTACCAGAACGCATTTATGGCAGCAATGGTAGTCCTAGACTGACTGGGTATGCACGGTCTAAAAGAAAGGAGGGTGGTAGCAGAGGAGGCTGGGGACACGCAGAATAATTATTACAGGAGGGGCTGTCCTTTGAGATGTTCTTCTGCCGGCTAACGATGTGGCCCTTAGGAACGTTGGTGCATCCAATGACAGTCCCAGTTAACCTGCATGCAGTATAGGTACAGTAAAGGCACAGTATAGTTTTGACACAGGTGCAAGGAAGATGGGGTTCAGATGCAATAAAAGTTTGGCAAAATGCGGCATAGGGTTGGTATAGGTGCAGTCTGGGTTTGGAATAAGTTTGGTATAGAGTGCAGTATGGGTGTGGTGTGGATTGGGTACACTAAGGCCCCTTTCACACGGACGGATAGAATGGTGCTTTTAGCTGCGGATTTTCTCGTTTTCTACCGCAGCTAAAAGCACAAAATGCTTTCCTATGGCCCCATTCACACACAGCGTTTAGCTGCGATTTCGTTACATGCGGTTTGGTGCGAATAGAAAAAATAGAATTGAATGCGTCCAGGTGCGATGTAGCGCAGCTATCTGCACATAACTGCAGGTAATCGCAGTGCACTGCGGATAGCAGCGTGAACAAAAGAAAAAAACAACAGGAAGCACATCAAAATAAAAATGGTTGCTATGGGGATGACAATAATGGCCAAACGCAGCCGCATGTAAACGCACGTAAACGCAGCTAAAAGCAGTGTACAAATGCAGCCGATCGCTGTGCCTGGGGTCTTGAATTTCAAAAGAAAAAAACATGCTTTTAACTGCGGCAGAACAGCCGCCCGTGTGAAAGGGGCCTTAGTGTCCTGCTCTCAGTGGCTCAATCCCTTCTAGCAGTATTAGCAATGGGCGAATAGCCCTCTCACCAATCCCCGGGATGCTGCAATGGCCCCTCTTTGTAGAAGGTCAGGACTCTGTGTAGGCCAGTCAAGTTCCTCACCCCAAACTTGCTCATCCATGTCTTTATGGACCTTGCTTTGTACACTGGTGCGCAGTCATGTTGGAACAGGAAGGGGCCATCCCCAAAATGTTCCCACAAAGTTGGGAGCATGAAATTGTCCAAAATGTCTTTGTATGATGACGCCTTAAGAGTTCTCTTCACTGGAACTAAGGGGCCAAGCCCAACCCCTGAAAAACAACCCCACACCATAATCCCCCCTCCACCAAATGATTTGCTGCAAAGGGTGGGCCAACTCAATATTGAACCCTACGGACTAAGACTGGGATGCCATTAAAGTTCATGTGCGTGTAAAGGCAGGCGTTCCAATACTTTTGCTAATATAGTGTCAATACCATTGTTTGTAGACGCTATAACTTTCACACAAACCAATTAATATACACTTATTGGGATTTTTTTTTACCAAAGACTTGTAGCAGAATACATTTTGGCCTAAATGCATGTAAAAAAAAAATAATTATAGTACAAAACATATTTTTTTCAAAATGTTCTTTTTTTTTTTTTTTTTTTTACATTTATAGCGCAAAAAATGAAAAACCCAGTGTTGATCAAATACCACCAAAAGAAAGCTCTACTTGTGTGAAAAAATATATATAAAATTCAATTGGGTACAGTGTTGCCTGATAACGCAATTGCCAGTTAAAGTGGCGCAGTGCTGAATAGCAAAAAATGGCCTGGTCATGCAGGGCGTAAAACTTTCCGAAGCTGAAGTGGTTAAACTGTGGGTTCATTTGGGCTTAAAAAATTTTGATTAGCCAACAGCTTATTGGCAGCAGCTGTGAGGATACCCGTGTTGCTGGAGCAGTTTTCCGCCAGAATAATGATTGGAATAATCGTAATAATAAAATAACAATATGATAAGGTTAAGTGCTCTCTCTGCAGAATGCATCAATGCTGTATAAATCATTTGCAACAAAGGCACAAAAAGTCAAAATTTTGCCAAATGATTCCAAATTTCCCATGCAGCGCGCGGAATAATGCGGCGCCGAGATGGGCATTACATTGTAATCTCTCCTCACGATTATGCCATTACATTAAGAATGTGAGGACATTAAACATGCAGCAGCCGCTCGTGTCTCCGTATTCTGATATCCCATAAATCTGATTGTGAACAGAGCTCGTTAGAACTGATATTTATGAAATCTCTTCATTTACACAATTCAGTTTGTCATCCTTTAATCCTGGCAGCGTTGCCTAACCAGTAGCAGCATCATCAGTCGGCCATCTTAAGTAGCAGATGACATCGCTGTATCTTTGATAGTGACTTTTACAGGCTGTGGAGTTACCATTTAAAGCATTGAGATGGGACACTTAACATAAAAAAAGTTTTGGGTAGAACGTCATACTTTGGTCCCCCCTGACCCCCTTCCTTATCTATGCCCCCTGAAGCAAGTATTAGTATAAAAAAGCACGCTATCTTTTTTTCTTGTAACAAATTACATAGTCAGGTCCATTGAGTTTAACCAATAGATAATAAACAAATAGAAAACGTAAAAAAAAGCAGCAAAGTTGCTTTTAAGCAGAACACCTGCCAAAAATAACACGTTAAAACGCATAGCCCAATAAAAGATAAGATAACAAAAACAGCTTTCTCTGCAATATTCACTTTAATTTGAAAAGTTTGCCCTGCAGTTCTTTTATTCTGCCACTAGCTGTCCTCAGTCTGATGGCTGGCATCATTCACCTCACTTACTCTGAGCCCAGGTCATCCTGGACCCGCCATTAGCCTGTGACTGGACAGTGAAAGTTGAAGCAGCACAGTCATGAGCTGTCACTTTTCTCTCTCCTATCGGCATGCCGCTTGTCAACAAATGAACTGATTGTCTCCGTGTGCTGCTTCTCTTCATCTCATACTCCAGCTCTGCTGCACAGGGACCGCAAAAGGCTACCAGGTCAAATGCAGGTACTTACACTGCTGGAATTGAAAAATATATTTAATGATGTGTCTTTTATGTAGCGGGGTCCTAAATTTAGGGGTAGTGTTTGAGTGGTATTTTTGCTCAAACACCTTAATTGTTAGGACTTATCCACTATTTTGTCCGCAGGTGGAGTATCAGTGTACAGTTCCCTGTGGCCTTCGGGTGGCGCTGCCATAGTGGGCCAGGGTTGAACCGCTGGTAGAGTGCTGTGCCTTGTGTGTCCCCTCTCGGCGACCATACGGTGGGAGTGGTTAGCCTGCTGTGCATGTCGGGAGAGGATATAAAAGGGGCAGACGCTGCCCTTAGGGGGTTCGTGGGTTCATTTTTAACCCCAGGATTGGGGTTCCAGTCCGCTTCCCGGGGGTCCTACTCCCGGGGGAGGTGGGCGCTCTCTGTCCGCCCTGGGCACCTTTAGTCCAGGGGTGGTGGTCGGTGAATCAGTCCCAGGCACCTTTAGCCTTGGGGCTGCAACAGAAAAGCTTTGGGCCCAGCGCCTTTGGCTGGGGCCTACCAAGGATCGAGGAATCTCAGGGTGCCGCCTTGCAAGGGGACCCGTATCTTAGACGAGGAGGCCGGGAAATGACCGTTCCGAGGGACTGGTGAGAAGTCACAGTGAAGGAAGGGGCCCGGTAACTCTCTGGAGGGATGTCTTCTCCTTAAACCAGGTCAAGATTAGAGACCAAGTTCACCAGGTCTGTGGCAGAGACCAAGTTCATCAGTTTGTGCAGAGACTGTGTATCTAGTTAGAGTGCCATTCTGGCTGCTAGTCCCCTCTCTAGGGAGACTATCCAAATGGACTAAGTCTGCTTGAGAAGCCGAGCAGTGAAGTGTATTACGTTTGTGCCTGGACCTCTCCCACACCTTATGCTGTCCTGTTCTCCCTCCAACCTTTCTGTCTAGAGACTGTTCTTTAAGAGAAATAAACACTACGTTGGAGTTACAGCTGGTGTGGACCTTGGAGTTATTGGGGGAAATAGAGACTTGTCTTTATTGAGCATAGACATGGGAACTATTCTCTGGAGAACCTCGCTGCGGAGACCTGTTTCATAACACCGCTCAACCTCTTCACACAGGAGGGTACGGGCATATAGCGTGGTGTGCCCTCTCTCCCTGCGAGGAGCCAAAGACAAGTGAAAGGGGGTGAGTGCGCTACATTTATATCTATCAAGAAATCAGCTTTAAAGGCAAATGTAAACAGAATCATTACATTTTCATATAAGCTTTGAAGTCCAGCCCGAGCTGGTTTGGCTGGGCTTCTCCTATAGGTCACAGGAGTGGAATTAATTTTGCACTCCTGTGAACCGTTTTCAGCAGAGAGCTCAATGTACTATATTCCACTATTGTCACCATGAGTGAAGAAATGCCATGTAGCTATCGCAAGAATACCTGTGGACAGTAAGTGGTTACAGCTTTCTTAAAAAAAAAAAAACCTGTTGATGCTGCTATAAAAGTTCTTGTTCAGGCACTTCCTGTTATAGGGTGACAACACACTGTTCCTGTCTCCCTTTCTATGTTGTCAACCTTTCCCGCTGGCTATTAGTGGAGATCCTACCAACATAGGCGTGCACGCAGGGTGCGCTCTATTTGCAGACGGGGAGATGGGAAATATCTCCCTCTTACCGGTTCTGCCATTAGAGAAGTATTTACGCACTTCCTTTCACTGTGCCGGCAGGAAGATCAATGTCCCGGGGTCATATATATGTAGACACACACACATGCATGTGTGTTTGAGTTTTGGGGTGCACACTCTAATGCCAAAAAGGCTGTGCACACCTATGCCTACCAATCAGGGCCGGTGTCTTGCCGAAAAAGGTCCCCCGGCGGATAAGTTCCCCCCTGTACTGCGCAGGCACGGCGCTTGCCTCCGAAAATAGCCGTACATTTAGAGCTGAGAGTCAGCTTTAGACGGCGCCTGCGCACACCAAATTGTGCTACGCTTCTGACATCCAGGCTCATTCCTTACCATCCCCGTGGACATGGAGCATGTTAAAAAAAGAGCCAGGAGTCCGAGCGAGCGAAGCGAGGACGCGAGGCCGACTGGCCACTTACAGCGAGGTCCACACAGGCGCCGTCTAGAGCTGACTCTCAGCTCTACATGTTCGGCTATTTTCGGAGGCTCAGTTGAAGTTCGTACTGCGCAAGCGCCGCGCCTGCGCAGTACAGGGGTGAACTTATCCGGCGGGCAGAACTTATTCGGCAGAACACCGGGACAATGGGTGGGCAGGACTCGGGGCACCTGGGAATTTTGGGGGGTTGTGCTAAAATGGGTCACTTGGAGGGGGGGGGGGGATTTGTACTAGGAGAATGCATTTCCATTAGGAAGGGGGATTTGGGGGGCCGGATTTGTGTTAATAAAGATGATTGAAGGGATGCTAGGAGGGGAAATTTGGAGGGGGGGGGGGAAATTTCTAGGAGAGGGGATTTGGGGGGATTTGTGCTGGGAGAAGGTGATTTGGTAAGGGGGGGGGGGGATTTATGCTCAGAAGGAATATTTGAGGGGGGGGAGTGGATTTCTGTTAGGAAGGCGATTTCGGGGGATGATTTGTACTAGTAGGGTTGAAATATAGGGATGCTAGGAGGGGAAATTTGTGGGGGAAGGAAAAGTGCTAGGAGAGAGGATTTGGGGGGATTTGTGCTGGGAGAAGGGGATTTGGGGGGGGGGGTTGTGCTAGCAGGGTTTATTGAAGGGATGCTGGAGGGGAAATTTGGGGGGGGGGGGTGTTGTTTGGGGGGAAAAGTGCTAAGAGAGGGGATTTGTACTGGGAGATGGGGATTTTGGGGGTGGGGGGATTTATGCTCAGAAGGGAAATTTGAGGGAGAGTAGATATCTGTTAGGAAGGGGATTTGGGGTGGAGGATTTGTGCTAGTAGGGATGATTGGGGGGATTTGTACTAGAAGAGAGAATTTCCATTAGGAAAAGGGAATTTGGGGGGGATTTGTGTTAGTAAAGATGATTGAACGGATGCTAGGAGGGGAAAATTGGGGGGGGGGATTGCTAGGAGAGGGGATTTGGGGAGATTTATGCTGGGAGAAGGAGATTTGGGGGGGGGGATTTGTGCTAGC
The DNA here is from genome assembly GCA_029206835.1 of Rana muscosa. Taxonomy (NCBI): domain Eukaryota; kingdom Metazoa; phylum Chordata; class Amphibia; order Anura; family Ranidae; genus Rana; species Rana muscosa. The sequence continues at coordinate 58,183,775 of CM055124.1, read as the reverse complement.
AGGGTTTATTGAAGGAATACTATGAGGGGAATTTTGGGGGGGGGGATTGCTAGGAGAGGGGATTTGGGGGATTCATGCTGGGAGAAGGAGATTTGGGGGGGGGGTGATTTGTGCTATTAGGGTTTATTGAAGGAATACTATGAGGGGAATTTTGGCGGGAGAAGGGGATCGGGGGATTTGTGCTAGTAGGGTTTATTGGAGGGATGCTAGGAGGGGGAAATTTGAGGGGGAGTGATTTTCTGTTGGGAAGGGGATCTGGGGTGGAGGATTTGTGCTAATAGGGATGACTGGGGAGAATTGTGCTAGGAGGGGAAATTTGGGAGGGAGATAAGTGGTAGAAGAAGGGATTTAGGGGGGGGGGGTTGTGCTAGGAGGGGGAGTTGGGGACGAGGAGGATTTTGAGCTGGGAGGGGGATTTGTACTGGGAAAAGTCATAACTATTTTGGAGGGAGAATTATGGCTTGCAAAGGGAATTTCTGCTTAGGTTTTTCGCTGGCACATAATGCTCTTGCATTTTTTTTTTTTTGTGGGGTGTTTGAGCTGTTTGGCATCTTCACCCTGGGCGCTAGATGACCTTGTCCCGGTACTGCTACCAATGCACATTGCATGTCATTTTATTATCACCATCAAGGAGGAATGCCATGCAGCCATTGCTGGAGTGCATGTAAGGGACTGCAAAGAGGCTGCAGGAGATCAGTGCACAGAGGACTCTAACTGAACCCCTGAAAGGCATTTGTCTAACTCTAGAGGAGAAGGGGTTACAGAGTAATAAGCTACAAACAGATGATGTGCTTCTGCTCACTCTCTCCGGAGACCCTCTTAGTGGACGGAAGGGAGACCCTAGAAAAAAGGCCATGACGCAGAGCCAATACGTGACACTGCTGCTTAATGAGGTGAGTCACTTCCCTGGCTGAGATAAAAAAAAACTCAGTGAGTAGGCAGGGGGGCTACACATGGAGGGAAGGAACACACTTCATTGGGGTTCTACAGATGAATCTTTATCTAGGGGGGGGGACTTAAGCCTCGGAGTTCTTCTCCCTCTCCCCGATAATCCCCTTTAGTCATTGTTTTATTAGCACCTCATCTGCCTGTATCTTCTGACCGTTCTCCCCATCTCCCACCCCCTCTCCCGCTGCCTCCCCCCCTCTCCCGCTGCCTCCCCTCCTCTCCCGCTGCCTCCCCTCCTCTCCCGCTGCCTCCCTCCTCTCCCGTTCTCCCCATTGATGCTGTTAGCTGTTGTGCGAATGGAATATTGAAAGCTACTATCTGCATTCAGAACACGGAAAGATGGGAGAAGAGAGAGAGGGAGAGAGGGAGAGACAGACTGAGGAGGATTGGATGAGACCTACGCTTGACGTGAGAGATGGATGAGACGGGAAACATTGAAGACTGTGTAATATTGGAAGTTACAGAGTTCACCATTTGATGTAGTGTGCTGTACACTGTATCATAGCTCCTTACTGTCCTTCTACAAGACCTAAGTCCTTCTTTTTTTTTCCCTTTTAGCTACAATGTATGGGTACAAGCCTTTATAAATCAGTATACTAGATGGCCATCGAGCGGTTAGATTACTGGTAAAAAACCCTTGGAAATAAAAAGTGTTGCTTGTTTAAAGAAAATAAAACTTGATAAAAATCTCACAATTGTATTGCATTATAAAAAAAAAAAAAAGGAAAGATCTATGCGATGACTCAAGAGAAAATTGTTTACAATTTTTAAATGTCAAAAAATAAACAATAAAACATAAAAATAATATTAAATTAAAAATAAAAAGATGATGATAATGATAATAATAATAATAGTACTACAGTGGAACCTTGGATTACGAGCATAATCCGTTCCAGGAGAATGCTTGTAATCCAAAGCACTCGCATATCAAAGCGAGTTTCCCCATAGAAGTCCATGGCAATGAAAATAATTTGTTCCACATTGACTTCTATGGGATGCAATACCGCATGTGGCCAGAGGTGAGGGGGGGCGCCGGAGAGACTCGGAAATACTCGGAGACCGTTCGGCTGCATTCGGAAAGGCTCGGGAACTGAGTATTTCCGAGTATTTCCAAATGTGTTTCCGAGTGGCTCCAAACGGCTCCGATGGGCTCTGGCACCCCCGCACCTCAGGCCAAATGCGGTACTGCACACCGCAGAGGCTTGAATCCTGCTCGTTTTGCAAGATAACACTCGCAAACCGAGTCAGGATTTAAAAAAAACAATTGCTAAACGCTAGTTCACCGCGTTACTCGCAATCCGAGGTTCCACTGTACTACTACTAAAAAAAAGGTAATGGCCAGCTAGAGTTCTTTCTATTTTCTATTGAGCGTAGCCAAGACAGTATCTTGAAGATGACTGACTATACGTAAAGTATTATCTATGTTTTTGTGTTTTATATGCTGTTTTTTGTTTAATACATTTTCAATAGGTACAAACAAACAATACATAGGGAACATAATGGTGGGGAGGTACAAACATGTATTTCATCTATTCTTACTTTGAAAGGAGATGAATAACTAAATTGTGGGGTGTTCAAACATGCAGTATAGGTACACCATGAATAAGAAAGGTTATTAACCACTTTGCGCCCGGGCCGTGGTCAAAAGACGTCCTCCTGTTTACTTCCGCGATGCGCGCCGCCGCGGGCGCGCATCGGGGAAAAGCTGTGCCCGCTGTGTCACGCGGGTGCCGATGCGTGTGCCTGGCGGCCGCGATGTCCGCCAGACACACGCGATCGGCTGTCACAGAGCAGGGACGTGGATCTGTGTGTGTAAACACAGAGATCCACGTCCTGTCAGGGAGAGAGGAGACCGATGCTGTGTCCCTTGTACATAGGGACACAGATCGGTCACCTGCCCCAGTCAGTCCCCTCACCCACACAGTAACAATCACCTAGCAGGGTACACATTTAACCCCTTCCCGCCCCCTAGTGTTAACCCCTTCCCTGCCAGTCACATTTATACAGTAATCAGTGCAGTTTTATAGCACTGTTCGCTGTATAAATGTGAATGGTCCCAAAAATGTGTCAAAAGTGTCCGATGTGTCCGCCGCAATATCGCAGTCACAATAAAAAATCGCAGATCGCCGCCATTACAAGTAAAAAAAAATAATTAAAAAAAAGTCATAATTTTATCCCCTATTTTGGAGGCGCTATAACTTTTGCGCAAACCAATCACTATACGCTTATTGCGATTTTCTTTTTACCTAAAATACGTAGAAGAATACGTATCAGCCTAAACTGAGAAAAAATTATATTTTTTAAAATAAAAATGGGGATATTTATTATAGCAAAAAGTAAAAAATAGTGTGTTTTTTTTCAAAATTGTCGCTCTATTTTTGTTTATAGCGCAAAAAATAAAAACCGCAGAAATGATCAAATACCACCAAAAGAAAGCTCTATTTGTGGGAAAAAAAGGACGTCAATTTTGTTTGGGAGCCACGTTGCACGGCCGCGCAATTGTCATTCAAAGCGTGACAGTGCCGAAAGCTGAAATTTCGCCTGGGCAGGAAGGGGGTTATGTGCCCAGTAAGCAAGTGGTTAACGTTACCAATTACAGTTTAAGACGTTCACAGTGGTTTTTATGGCTAAGGGTATCAACTCATATAGCCCAGTTATGTTCAAAGGTTCAAAGGTAGTATTGGTAAAGGAGCAAGAGGAAAACTCACCCAAGCTCTACCGCTATATAGTATAGTTGGTGTGTAGAGTACTAGTCGGTGCTCTGGCTAATTAAGCTCACAAATGATCCATAGAAAGTACAGGCCGGCAACTCGACAGCTTCTCCATAGAAAATATTTATTGAAGCATTACAGCAGTAACATCATCCAAAAATGCTGACGCATTTCGGCCTTAGGCCTTCATCAAAATCTTTTGATGAAGGCCTAAGGCCGAAATGCGTCAGTATTTTTGGATGATGTTACTGTTGTAATGCTTCAATAATTTTTTTCTATGGAGAAGCTGTTGAGTTGCCGGCCTGTACTTTCTATGGAGTATTGGTAAAGAAGTTTATGGCCGACAGGTGTTCAAAAGTGTAATTCTGTTGGACCAAAGCCATTACTTCTGAGATGTTAAGAGAATCTTGTGACTTCCATTTTCTGAGTATGAGTGTTTGGGCAGCTAATAAATAATCGTGTTTGGGCAGCTAGTAAATTGTTTTTGTATCATCATTAATATAATTAGAGCTTTGATAAACTAGCTAACTATAGGACTAGACACGATAATACATATTTATAATAAATAGGGGAAATCCAAAACCATATTTATTTAAAAAAATAATGACAATAAACTAATAACAACAACAACAACGACATTAATATTATTAATGCTACTAATACTAATATTTAAAATGACAATAATTATTATAAATAAAACATAATAATTATAAATAATAAATTACTACTACCTCGGTTATTATTATTATTGTTATTATTATTATACGTAAGTACATAGTTCGTCTGGTTGAAAAAAGGCATAAGTCTATCTAGTTCAACCAATAAAAGGGAAAAAAAAATCATAATAATATCAAAAAACTAATAATAATTAACATACAGTGCCTTGAAAAAGTATTCATACTCCTTGAAATTTTCCACATTTTATCATGTTACAAACAAAAATGTAAATGTATTTTGTTGGGATTTTATGTGATAAACCAACACAAAGTGGCACATAATTGTGAAGTGGAAGGAAAATGATAAATGGTTTTCAATTTTTTTTACAAATAAATATGTGAAAAGTGTGGCGTGCATTTGTATTCAGCCCCCTTTTCTCTGATACCTCTAACTAAAATCTAGTGGAACCAATTGCCTTCAGAAGTCACCTAATCAGTAAATAGAGTCCACCTGTGTGTAATTTAATCTCAGTATAAATTCAGCTGTTCTGTGAAGCCCTCAGAGGTTTGTTAGAGAACCTTAGGGAACAAACAGCATCATGAAGGCCAAGGAACACACCAGACAGGTCAAGGATAAAGTTGTGGAGAAGTTTAAAGCAGGTTATAAATAAATAGCCCAAGCTTCGAACATCTCACGGAGCTCTGTTCAATCCATCATCTGAAAATGGAAAGAGTATGGCACAACTGCAATCCTACCAAGACATGGCCGTCCACTTAAACTGACAGGCCGGACAAGGAGAGCATTAATCAGAGAAGCAGCCAAGAGGTCCATGGTAACTCTGGAGGACCTGTAGAGATCCACAGCTCAGGTGGGAGAATCTGTCCACAGAACAACTATTAGTCATGCTCTCCACAAATCTGATCTTAATGGAAAAGTGGCAAGAAGAAAGCCATTGTTGAAAGAAAGCCAAAAGAATTTCCGTTTGCAGTTTGCAAGAAGCCATGTGGGGGACACAGTAAACATGTGGAAGAAGGTGCTCTGGGTAAATAAGACCAGAATTGAACTTTTTGGCCTAAAAGCAAACCACTACATGCGGCAGAAAACGAACGCTGCACACCACCCTGAACACACCATCCCCACCGTAAAACATGGTGGTGGCAGCATCCTGTTGTGGGGATGCTTTTCTTCAGCAGGGACAGGTAAGCTGGTCAGAGTGATGGGAAGAGGGATGGAGCCAAATACAGGGAAATCTTAGAAGAAAATCTGGTTGAAAGTCTGCAAAAGACTTGAGACTGGGACGGAAGTTCACCTTCCAGCAGGACAACGACCCCAAACATACAGCCAGAGCTACAATGGAATGGTTTAGATCAAAGCATATTCATGTGTTAGAATGGCCCAGTCAAAGTCCAGACCTAAATCACATTGAGAATCTGTGGCAAGACTTGAAAATTGCTGTTCAAAGATGCTCTCCATCCAATCTGACAGAGCTTGAGCTGTTTTGCAAAAATGTCACTGTCTAGATGTGCAAAGCTGGTAGAGACATCCCCAAAAAGACTTGCAGCTGTAATTGCAGCAAAAGGAGGTTCTACAAAGTATTGACTCAGGGGGGCTGAATACAAATGCACGCCACACTTTTGACATATTTATTTGTAAAAAAAATTAAAACCATTTATTATTTTCCTTCCACTTCACAATTACGTGCCACTTTGTGTTGGTTTATCACATGAAATCCCAATAAAAATACATTTACGTCTTTGGTTGTAACATGACAAAATGTGGAAAATTTCAAGGGGTATGAATACTTTTTGAAGGCACTGTAATGATACTACAACTACTAATATTAATAATACGACAACTACCACTACTTCTACCACTACTAAATAATAACATTATTATTATTATTAATAGTTATTATTATGTCCTTTATGATTATGATTATTATTATTAATAATAATAATAATAGTATTATTAAAAATATATATATATAAACTATAAAAAATATAAAATAAACTACTACTATTATTATTTCTGTTATTATTATTAATAAAACATAATAATCTCTGTGGTACAATGCAAGAGTGCTAAATGTTGGAAGAACAACAACATGTAATGTAAAGTTGCTTATATAAATCAAACAATATACACTGTATGCATTATACCTATCTATGCAGCAGGTGGCGCTGTAGTATTATAGTGTATAGTACAAGTTTTTCTATGATATTACAGGATGTTTGTCTATCCTCATCTCTATGTACTTGTATTGTCCTGTCTCCTGTAAGACATGATTAAGACATCCTCCATAAATGTAAAGTATTCTCTGCATACAACAAGCTTCCAAGTGCATGATTCAATAACCTGCTAATACTAATGACCAACTACAAGGGTGGTACTGTGAAAGAAGCCAATATATGTAAATATATATATATATATATATATATATATATATATATATATATATATACAGTTGCAAAAAAAAGTATGTGAACCCTTTTGGAATGATATGGATTTCTGCACAAATTGGTCATAAAATGTCATCTGATCTTCATCTAAGTCACAACAATAGACAATCACAGTCTGCTTAAACTAATAACACACAAAGAATTAAATGTTACCATGTTTTTATTGAACACACCATGTAAACATTCACAGTGCAGGTGGAAAAAGTATGTGAACCCTTGGATTTAATAACTGGTTGAACCTCCTTTGGCAGCAATAACTTCAACGAAACGTTTCCTGTAGTTGCAGATCAGACGTGCACAACGGTCAGGAGTAATTCTTGACCATTCCTCTTTACAGAACTGTTTCAGTTTAGCAATATTCTTGGGATGTCTGGTGTGAATCGCTTTCTTGAGGTCATGCCACAGCATCGGGTTGAGGTCAGGACTCTGACTGGGCCACTCCAGAAGGCGTATTTTCTTCTGTTTAAGCCATTCTGTTGTTGATTTACTTCTATGCTTTGGGTCATTGTCCTGTTGCAACACCCATCTTCTGTTGAGCTTCAGCTGGTGGACAGATGGCCTTAAGTTCTCCTGCAAAATGTCTTGATAAACTTGGCAATTCATTTTTCCTTCGATGATAGCAATCCGTCCAGGCCTTGATGCAGCAAAGCAGCCCCAAACTATGATGCCCCCACCACCATACTTCACAGTTGGGATGAAGTTTTGATGTTGGTGTGCTGTGCCTCTTTTTCTCCACACATAGTGTTGTGTGTTTCTTCCAAACAACTCAACTTTGGTTTCATCTGTCCACAGAATATGTTGCCAGTACTGCTGTGGAACATCCAGGTGCTCTTGTGCAAACTGTAAACGTGCAGCAATGTTTTTTTTTGGACAGCAGTGGCTTCCTCTGTGGTATCCTCCCATGAAATCCTTTCTTGTTTAGTGTTTTACGTATCGTAGATTCGCTAACAAGGATGTTGGCATATGACAGAGACTTTTGTAAGTCTTTAGCTGACACTCTAGGATTCTTCTTCACCTCATTGAGCAGTCTGCGCTGTGCTCTTGCAGTCATCTTTACAGGACGCCCACTCCTAGGGAGAGTAGCAGCAGTGCTGAACTTTCTCCATTTATAGACAATTTGTCTTACCGTGGACTGATGAACAGCAAGGCTTTTGGAGATACTTTTATAACCCTTTCCAGCTTTATGCAAGTCAACAATTCTTAATCGTAGGTCTTCTGAGAGCTCTTTTGTGCGAGGCATTGAATGTGACATGCGCCGGCTCGTCGTAGTCGATGACGTCACCGCGTCACATCAGGGAATGCTTCTTGTGAAAAGCAAACCCAGAACTGGTGTGTGTTTTTTATAGGGCAGGGCAGCTGTAACCAACACCTCCAATCTCATCTCATTGATTGGACTCCAGTTGGCTGACACCCCACTCCAATTAGTGCTTGGAGATCTCATTAGTCTAGGGCAGGGGTCTCAAACCTGCGGCCCTCCAGCTGTTGTGGAACTACAAGTCCCATCATGCCTCTGCCTATGGGAGTCATGCTTGTAACTGTTTAGCCTTGCAATGCCTCATTGGGAATTGTAGCTCTGCAACAGCTGGAGGGCCACCAGTTTGAGACCCCTGGTCTAGGGGTTCACATACTTTTTCCACTTGCACTGTGAATGTTTACATGGTGTGTTCAATAAAAACATGGTAACATTTAATTCTTTGTGTGGTTTTAGTTTAAGCAGACTGTGACTGTCTATTGTTGTGACTTAGATGAAGATCAGATCACATTTTATGACCAATTTGTGCAGAAATCCATATCATTCCAAAAGGGTTCACATACTTTTTTTTTCAACTGTATATATCAATAGCTATATGTATATAAAGTATTTTCTATCAGGCCTGGGAATTTAAAAGAGGGACATCATGGCAACTGGTTAAAAAAATATAAAAAAACAGAACGTGGGAAAGAAGAGTCTATACTTGATGATGTGGAGCTTAGAGTAGACAAAATCCTATAATTGTACAAAACAACTGCTGCTGTAGTCTCAGAGATGATACCCCTAATAAATTTATAATCCAAAACAAGTGCATCTTGTTAGTAGATAGACTTGGCGTGAACCTTTCTCAGCAGTGCAGCTCCAATCGGATTATTTAGCAGAGGATTTCTACAAACGAAGCGTTATGATCATTGTGGATTAACGGAACAAATACTCCCATGTTGACAGGTAACTAATCATTGTGGATACATTGTACGCATTGTTTATCTCCCTGTGAATGTACTGTTCTCTTCTGGTGAGTGCAGTTGTCTATCACCTGTCTTGTATTATAAGGCTTTATAAGTCATCTTTTCTGCTGTTCCTCGAATCTTGGCTTTAGAACTACGCCCCCCCCATAGATATTTCACACTTGACACTTCCAGGAGTGTCAGATGTCTGTTCCCCCTACCACAGGCAATGGTTCCTTCCGCTGACCCTTATGTCACTACTGTGTCCTGGAGTAATTTAGGGTTTGATGGAAGGAAGCACTGCAAATACAAGAGTCCAACAGAACTGGAAGTGTCAAATGTAAAGAATCTCTGAGAGTCTCTGGGGGATGATCAGAGGAACGGTAGTAGGCAAGTATGAAGCCTCTGTTTTTGGAGAGCATGATTAGAAAATTTGAAGGAGCAGAATGAATGTATGGCTTAAAAAAGTATTCATACCCCTTAAAATTTTCCACATTTTTTCATGTTACAACCCAAAACGTAAATGTATTTTATTGGGATTTTATGTGATAGACCAGGGATATGCAATTAGCGGACCTCCAGCTGTTGCAAAACTACAAGTCCCATCATGCCTATGGGTGTCATGCTTGTGGCTGTCAGAATCTTGCTATGCCTCATGGGACTTGTAGTTCTGCAACAGCTGGAGGTCCGCTAATTGCATATCCCTGTGATAGACCAACACAAAGTGGCACATAATTGTGAAGTGGAAGGAAAATGATAAATGTTTTTCAATTTCTTTTACAAATAAATATGTGAAAAGTGTGGTGTACATTTGTATGGCGCCCCCCGAGTCAATACTTTGTAGAACCTCCTTTCTCTGCAATTACAGCTGCAAGTCTTTTTTTGGGGATGTCTCTACCAGCTTTGCACATCTAGAGAGGGACATTTTTGCCCATTCTTCTTTGCAAAATATCTCAAGCTCTGTCACATTGGATGGAGAGCGTCTGTGATCAGCAATTATCAAGTCTTGCCACAGATTCTCAATTGGATTTAGGTCTGGATTCCATTCCATTGTAGCTCTGGCTGTATGTTTAGGGTCGTTGTTCTGCTGGAAGGTGAACCTCCGCTCCAGTCTCAAGTCTTTTGCAGACTCAACAGGTTTTCTTTTAAGATTGCCCTGTATTTGGCTTGCCCGGCCTGTCAGTTTAGGTGGACTGCCATGTCTTGGTAGGTTTGCAGTTGTACCATACTTTTTCCAACAGGTTTTGCTCCATGCAAATGTGCTGACAGGAGGAGAGAGCAGAGTGAGCAGAGGGTGACTTGCTGCTGCTTCTTCACTTCAATTTTATGCATGAAGGTAAAAAAGCTCCTGGGTGAAGCTCCCCCCAGCCCCCCCCCACTTATACTTACCTGAGACCCCTTCTCGATCCAGCTATGTGCATGAGAGCAGTGGCTCTCTCGGGTCTCTCTTTCCTCATTGGCTTACACAGCTATAGGCTCATGCTGCTGTCAATCACATCCAGTGAGCCAAAGAGGAGCGAGACAGGGGGCGGGGCTGAGCCCTGCTCTGTGTGTGAATGGACACACAGAACGTGGCCGGTAACAAGCCTGCTTGAGTGCCTCCATATCAAGAGACTTGCTATTGGGGGGCAATAGGCAGGGGGGAGGGACCAGGACTCGGGGCTGCTCTGTGCAAAACCATTACACAGAGCAGGAAGTTATAACATGTTATTATTTTTTTTTTATTCTTTCCTTCAGAATGACTTTAATACCACTTTAATTTACCAAAAAAATACTTTTTGGGTAAACTTAAATTAACGGTATACTCTGGTTTAAAACAAAAATCTGTTCAAGTATTTATTCTTAAGCCCTGTACACACGGCGGGAATCTCATCGAAAAAAAAACGTCGGTTTTCTTGATGGGATTCCTGGCAAGCTTGTCTTGCCAAGCCCTGTGTACACACGCGCCATTCAAAAGAACCGCCGTTCTTTTGAATGGCAAGAACGCGGTGACGTCATCGACTACGACGAGCCGGCGCATGTCACATTCAATGCCGTTGCCGCCATCTTGCTACACCCTACACTACCCTTGTATGCTACTGCGCATGCGTCGAAGTCTCATCGAGCATGCGCGGGTTTACCTGGACAAGGTAAGCATACAGACGACCGGGTTTCTCGCCAGGAAACACTCTGCTGAGAATCCCGACGAGAAAAATAGAGAGCAGGTTCTCTATTTTTCTCGTCGAGATTCCCGGCAGTTTTCCTGCAGAGAAACCATACACACCAACAGTTTTCTCGGCAAAAAGCTCTCCCAGCAGTTTTCTTGCTGAGAAAACCGGTCGTGTGTACGAGGCTCAACCCACTAAAAGTCCCTTCTATTGCCCTCAGCCTCCTCCAATCTCCAAATTCCTTCTTTTTTTTTTGCGGCTGTGATCTGCTATAAGTAGGAATGTAACCATCCTTTCTTGCTCATTCTGGAGAGTGACTCTAGACTATGGGCATAGGTGTGCGCACAGGGTGCGCCGGGTGTGCCTGGGCACACCCTAATCATCCCATACACATTAGCATTAATGCTCTGTATGCCAGCAGGAAGATGGGAAAGATCTCCCTCTTACCGGCTCTGCCATTAGAGAATTGTTTACGCACTTCTCTTTCAATGTAGGAGATCAATGTGCCGGGGTCATATATATGTAGACACACACGCACACGTATGTTTGAGCTTTAGAGTGCACACTCTAATGCAATAGGTTGCGCACACCTATGACTATGGGATATGTAGTGTGCATAGAACAGAGCACATAACCGCAACTAATGTGCTCATTTCAAACACATGGATGTGGGAGGGAAAAGGAGAGGTTCAGGGGCTCACAGAGGACATTGCAAGGAGGCAGGGAAATGCAGTAAGGGCTCGTTCACACATGCTTTGCTGTCTGAAGAGTGATCTGCATTCGTATCGCTCTTCAGAGAGCATTTGACAGGCGGTAAGGAGGCATTGTATCACCTCCTTGCCACCTGCTTTAAACCCCTGAAACCCACAGTAGCACACCAAAACTGTGTGCATTTGCAGAGAGGCACTATTCACTTGAATGGGTTTCGGCAATCGGCGAAAGCGACAGGAGTGTATTTCCTGCTGCAGCCGCAATCATAAGGTGTATGTGTACCCCCCACCCCCCCGCCACTGCCTCTGCAGCTAAATGGGGGGAAATAAAGACAGGGTTCAACTGCTGTGTTTTACCCCCCTCCCCCAACTGCTAGTGTGCCCATAGAAACAATTTCATGAAAAATAGATTACAGGACCATTAAAATGTTACTAAACCCAGGAGCCTGCATTCACTATATCTGGTCTCCCACAGTACACAGAACATGGAAATGCAATCATTTTAGTAAATATAAACAGCTTAATACCTTTTCTCATCAGCAGTATATAACAGTCTTGTGACTTCTATCAGTGTCTGGTTAAATCTTGTAGGAGGAGTTTTCATTCTCCTCTGACTGTCTTGTGAGGCTTCAGGACCCCTGACTCTCTATCTGGACAGTGCTGATTGGCCCTGTGCTGATCACATGCGCCCTCCCTAGAACAAAAAACAAAACACGCTAGCAATACACACCAAACTGAGCATGTGCAGAGTGACTCCAAAGGCTCTGTACTATACGGAGATGGATTGGGGACAGTAGAAGAAGGGGAAGATCAGAGCAGACAGGATCAAACAGCCGTTTTACACAATGCATAGAATTAACCCCTTAGATTTCACAGTGAGTATAACCAGCATGCTTTACTGCATATACACACTGATTTTACTGTTGTGGGTTTAGTATAACATTAAGTAGTGGATGTGAATGGATTATTTTCAGAGATAAAGGATATCTTTCGGTGTCCTTTAGCCATAACATTTCAGTACAGACTTTCATCTGACAACCTTTTGAATACTTTAGGTTTGGGGAGTTGGGTTGGGAGTATTCTTATATGGTAAGTGATATGGCACAATGGCAGTTTCCAAGTGGCAGTTGACAGATTTCTTTTGTTTTCTACCATCCTCCACACTTACCGGAAGTTGAGAGTAGAGGGGCACATGTTAAAAATCAAAAGAGCACTTAGGCCCCTTTCACACTGAGGCGTTTTTACCGCATTTTCGCAGTAAAAATAGCGCTGTAAAAATGCCTGAAATAATCCTGCCCCATCATTCTCAATGTAAAAGCCCTGAGGGCTTTCACACTGAGGCGTTTTGCTGGCTGTGCGTTGGAAAAAATCCTGCAAACAGCTTTTTTGGAGCATCTTTAGGGCGCTAAAAATAGCGCTGTAAAAACGCCTATCTCCATTGAAATTAATGAGTAACACGGTAAAACGCGGTAAAAACGCATAGGCGTTAGCGCTATTTTTACCGCGAACGCAGTAAAAACGCGGTAAAATCGCTGGAAATAATCTCATCATTTTTTGGTGTTTTTTCAACGCCTCAGTGTGAAAGGGGCCTTAAAGGGGTTGTAAACCCTCGCCGTTTTTCTATGCATTAAGGTGAAAAACCTTCTGTGCTGCAGCAGCGCCCCGAGCCCCCCCTTATACTTTATACTTATACTTACCTGAGCCCCGTAATTCCCACGACGGGAACAAGCACAGCAGCTCCGGCCGGTGTCTCGTTTCCTGATTGGATAGATTGGTAGCAGCGCAACCATTGGCTCCCACTGCTGTCAATCGAATCCAATGACGCAGGCGCTGGTGGGCGGAGCCGAGTCCTGCTGTCTGCGTCTACGGACGCAGCAGCAGGACACGGGAGCACGCCCGCACGAGTGTCCCATCAGAGAGCGCTTCTCCGACAGGACACTCGAGAAGAGGAGGAGCCAGGATCGCAGCTGAGGGACCCCAGAAGAGGAGGATCCGGGCCACTCTGTGCATAACCAACTGCACAGTGGAGGTAAGTATAACATGTATGTTTTTTTTATTTTTTATAAAAAAACGGAACCTTTACAACCCCTTTAATGTTTATTTAGGCTCCATTTACACTTGCGTGACCCCAAAGTCGCATGATTTCCAGTGAGACTTTGGAACACAACTTTGATGTGACTTTGATCCGACTTTACACTCTCTGGATCAAAGTCGCATCAAAAGTTGCATCAAAGTAGTGCAGCCACCTTTTCAAAGTTGCTGCAACTTTAAGTCGCACCGATTTGAACGGGTGCCATTGAAAAGAATGGGCTGCGACTTGGCATGCAACTTTGATGCCCAAAGTTGCATGACAAGTTGCACAAGTCTGAATGGAGCCTAAAATGCTGAAAATAGAATATAGTACATAAAGGAAACAGGCCATCCGTTTCCTGGCAAATGAAATTGCGATTTAAAATTCCGCCATAGATGCGGTGGGAGAGGTTAAAGGATCTCTCCATTTGGCTGCTTTTTTCTCCTGCATCATCCTGGTCATTTATCTGTTGAACAGAAACAATGTATTCCTTGACAACCATTTACATGCTACCTATTTACTATCGTCAGAGCTCTTATTCCTTGACAACCATTTACATATTGCATATTTAATGTTGTCAGAGCTCTTCTCTTTACTGTTGTGTGATCAACTGTTCATTTCTGCAAAAATAGGATTAGGGTAAAGTAAATGTAGCTCTGCCACTTATAAATACAATTATAAATAACTGCCATTTAAATAAAAAATAAAAAAAATTGTCCCAGATATTTTCATTGGCCAAATGGCAAAATTCCCACTAATAATAAAAAAAGAAAAGTTGATGTAAAATAAATGAGTAAAATATGAGATTAGGTTAAAGTAGATGTAAAATATAACTACATTACATTTAATTACAGCGCTGTGTATCATAAATGACTGCCCATTTTATTTTTTTAAATAAAATAATGACCTCAGATATTTTTATTGAACATATTTTGACCAAATGTTTTTACTCCCGCTATCAAAGTAAAAAAAAAAAAAAAGGATGCAGTTATGTTAAAGTAGATGTAAAAATTGAACTAAATTACATTTAGTCTGCTAAAGCACTCTATTGCCTAGTACACACGTACGGTTTTCCCGCCGGGAAAACCAAGGGGAAAACCGAGAACCTGCTCGGTAGCTTTTTCCCCCTACACATGGCCGGGTTACCCGGCAAGAAAACTGCAATGAGAGCATTGGTCGGGAAACCCGGCCGTATGGAAGCTCCACCGCAGTGTTTCCCCATAGGAGAACTGCCGGCTTAAAAACCGCCGGAAATCCCAGCAGGGAAAAAGAGAACATGTTCTAATTTTTCCCGCTGGGATTCCCTGTTGGGAAAACTGCGATGGAGCATACACACGGCCGGGATTCCCGGCCAAAAGCTCTCATGGCAGTTTTCCTGCCGGGAAAACCGGTCGTATGTACGAGGCATATGTCATAAGTAACTGCCATTTAAAAAAAATAAAATAATGGTTTCAGATCATTTCTTTGGCTAAATGTTGGATCCTAATGTTTGTTACTTAAATTCTCGCCATTAAATAAAGTATAAAAATAAACAAATAAAAGATGAGATCAGGTTATAAAGTATAAAAATAAACAAATAAAAGATGAGATCAGGTTATAAAGTATAAAAATAAACAAATAAAAGATGAGATCAGGTTATAAAGTATAAAAATAAACAAATAAAAGTTGAGATCAGGTTAAACTAGATGTAAAATCTAACTGTATTACATTCGATTAAAGGGTAGTACTGTATATCATAAATGACTGGCATTTTTAAAATAAAATAATTGTCTCAGATATTTTCATTGGCCAAATGTTGGGGCCTAATGGTTAAAACTTAAATTTCCGCTATTAAAAAAAATAAATATATATATATATATATATATATATAAAAGATGTGGTTAAGTTAAAGTAGATGTACGAATCTAAGTAAGTTACATTTAGTTTGCTAAAGTCCTGTATATCATAAATAACTGCCATTTTAAAAAAAAATGTTTCAGATTTTTTTTCATTTACCAAATGTTGAGTTGAGCGGTATCTTAATATAGCGCGGTCTTACCCCGAAGGGTCCCGACACGCATAGCAGAGTTCCTGGGAAAAGAGGACCCAGGAACCAAAAGCAGCACAGAGCGGCAGAAAGGATGGAAGAGAGAGGCTACGCAGGAAAGGCTTGCATGAAAAACCAAGTCTTCAGTAACCCGCGGACGACCGGGATAGTAGGGGCCTCCTGGAGCTCGACAGGGAGGCTATTCCATAATACGGCACCCTGGTGGGAGAAGGCCAGAGGCATAACTAGAACCTTCAGGGCCCTAGTGGAAAAAAACATGAAGGGCCCCCTGACCGCCGGGGCACTTTCTATCAGTCGCAAGGAAATCGCAAGCATGTCACAAGAATGTCTTACGACTTTGGGGTCTCAGCAATGCAGCGGGACCCTTTCACATCTTCTGCAGCGGCACCTTTCCTGCCGTCTTGGGGCACCCCCACAGTAGCGGAACGGCAGTCCCCCTTTCGCAAGAGCAACCTTTGTGACCCTGGTAGTTTCGCCACTGGTTGGGGCCTAATGTTAGTTTCTTCAATTTCCGATTTTTAAATAAAGTTAAAATATAAAATAAAAGATGTGGTTAGGTTAAGGTAGATGTAAAAATCGAAGTAAATTCCATTTAGTTTGCTAAAGCACTGTATACCATAAATAACTGCCACTCTAATACTTTCACACCCATCTTATAGATCAGTGGTTCCCAACCTGGGGGTCGGGACCCCCACAGGGGTCAAATGACGATTTGCCAGGGGTTACCGAATCCTGGGCTGTTCCTGATGCCTGTACCACTCGCCCAGCCTTTTCGTGGCTGCCCAGCAGGGCTGTCCCTGGAGCCTGTGGAAGCCCAGCTGGGCTGTTCCTGTAGCCCGTAGCCACCCACTCAGCCTCTTCACAGCCACCCATTCAGTTCACGGCATGGGTGGGGGGGGGGGCAGAGACTAGAGGTCAGCTGATTAGTGAGGAATGAGAAGTGGGAGGGTCTGGAGGAGACCCCATCTCCTGATTTCAGCATAGGTTTCACTGCTGCGAGACACCACAGGGCTGGAGATACAGTGAGTAACAGCACTGCCACTCATCCCCCCCCAACCAAGGAGTAAGAGAAGGAATAAAAATAGAGAATACATGGAAGGGAGAGGAAAAGAGGGGGGGGGGGAGACAAAGAGAAAGGGAGAGAAAGAATAAGAGAAAGAGCTAGAAAGATAGAGAGAGGGATGGGGAAAAAAAAAGAAATTAGGATAGAGAGAGATAAAAGGGAAAGAAAGGAGAACAAAGAGAGAGAATGGTACATCCTAAAGTGTACCATAAGGGGTTTTAATACTGTACCAGTGGAAGGGACTTGGGGAGCTCTAAATTTCTGTGGGTTAGGGGAGCAAATTACGTGTCTTGCCTTGGGTGCTGAGAACCCACGCTACGAAAATAATTTTACTGTTAGGGGGTCCCCACAACTTTGGAAATTTTATTAAGGGGTCACGGCACTAGAAGGTTGAGAACCACTGCTTTAGCAGATTGACAGCTGGGTGGGTGCTTTCCCATTCTGACTGGACATGTGACATCCTGGATCCTTCACATCGCGCCACTTGTGCCGGCATGGCGATCTGTGGTGAGCTGAGTCCCTCAGACACAGCGCATCACCGATCAGGGTAAAGAGCCGATGATGTAGGCTCTTTACCATGTGAACAGCTGTGTCCAATCACAGCTGATCACATGTAAACAAATGCCGGTTATCAGCATTTCCTTTCCTCATCGCTGTCAGTGTCTGAGGAAAGGAAAGCCGATAACCAGCTTTTCAGTTACAGGGGACATTTACACTGATTATCAGTGCAGCCCCATAAGTGCAGCATACTAGTGCCACCCATTGGCGTGTGCGCAGGGGGTGTTCCATATGTGCCTGGGCACCTAATCACTAGGTGCAGTGCCGATTCACCCTACTGCACGGGCTTCCCCCCATGTTGGCCCCACCACCCCACAATGCTGCTGGCTTCCCTTCTTTCCTCTCCTCTCCCCCCCCCCCCCCCCGGCTGCTGCATGGGAATGTTTCAGGATGGAGAGTGGGGGAAGGGACTAGTAAATATATAATTTAACAAAAAACTGTGTTTACTATGGTTCAGTTTGTGAATGAACAGGAAGCCTCTCAGCTCAGAGCACTTCCCATTCATTCACTGTCCAGTGCATGTGTGTTTGAGCTTTGGGGTGCACACCCTAATGCAATAGGCTGCGCACACCTATAGTGCCACCTATCAGTGCCCATCAGGGCAGCCTCATCAGTGCCCATCAGTGCAGCTTGTATGCGCCCATCAGTGCCCATCAGTGCAGCTTACCAGTGCCCATCAGTGCAGCCTCATCAGCACACATCAGTGCAGCCTCATCAGTGCCCATCAGTGCAGCTTATAACAGAAACAAAGCAAACGTTTTTTTTCATACATTTTCTGTCTTTTTTCGTTTGTTTAGCAAAAAATAATTAATGTTAAATACCACCAAATTAAAGCTCTATCTGTCTCAAAAAATTATAAAAATTTAGTTTGGGTACAGTGTTGCATGACCACGCAATTGTCATTCAAAGTGCGACAGCACTGAAAGCTAAAAATTGCCCTGGGCAGGAAGGGGGTGAAAGCTGGCGACTCACAGGCAGCGTCACTGAGACCTCCCTCTTTCGTCTAGAGGATTTTAGAAGGAGAGGAGAGGTGGAGCTGCCTGGGGTGTTTAAAGGGGCCCTGACCAATCCCCAACCTGTAGAATTTTTGAGTATTTCCTCACAAAAAAAAAGTGTACCATAATCCAAATCCGTATAGAGAAACGGGACAGGATGGGGTTGTAAGGGCAGTTGCTGTGGCTGACCATGGATATATACCCATCAAATAGGTTGTACTGGACTATCTCGGTACTGGTACACAAATAAATACTTTATATAAAATATAATATTTAATACATATAAAAAACATATACAGAAGACAATAGATAAAATTCAACCACAGACAACTACTAACGTTGTTTTCCCCTTTGTCCCCTCCTCCCCTTCCTCCTCTCTTGTTGTCCGTTTTTCCCTTGGTCCTTTTTCCCCTCCCCTTCTTTCCCTCTTCCCATCCTTTGCACTCCCTGCCCTCGGTGTTCCCTCACCTCCCATGTGTTCCACAAATCAATCGTAATTGTTTTTTCCATTTACCATCACTATATTTATTTCTAATTAGAAGTGGCCACGTACAATCCCCCTCGTCCTCCGCGGGGGGAATCTTCTTAGCGGCCTGGCTACGTATTGTTGCTTGATCTTCTGGGTGAGCAGATCTTTCTATTACAATGTTTGCTGTATAATCATGTTTAAATTGACAGCTTGTTTTTCTCGCTGTATTTATTGTATACCTTATTGTATTCTCTGTTTTATAGACAGCTCCTCCTGAAGAAGCGGTCCCAATCCGCGAAACTAGTAGAGGATTAATTTGTCTATACCCCACATTAACAGTTATCTTTCGCGGGATCCCATTAGTAGTTGTCTGTGGTTGAATTTCATCTATTGTCTTCTGTATATGTTTTTTATCTGTATTAAATATTATATTTTATATAAAGTATTTGTTTGTGTCCCAGTACCGAGATAGTCCAGTACAACCTATTTGATGGGTGTATATCCATGGTCAGCCACAGCAACTGCCCTTACAACCCCATCCAATCCCCAACCTGGATTGGCAGGGGGCAGGCCTCCTTAAATAGCCCAGGGTCAGCCCAGCTGGGGAGGAGTTGGAGTTGTTCAGAGCTTGAAGATTGAGTTCTAGGCTGTCGGGGCCTTGGAGGGAGCTCCCTAGTCTGTGGGGGTGGGGGGTGATGTTGGGCCTGGAGCTCGGGTGCGAACAAGGCCCTTCAAGAAAGCGTGAAGGCTCTGGACAGGAGGCACCGGAGGAGCAAAGAGGACTGCAGGGGCTAGCATTGCTGGGCAAGTCTTCAAGGAGAGGAACAACTAGTTGCAGCCAGGAGGGCTGGTGAGTGAGCACAGTCAGGAGGACTGGGGGGGCACTCCTGAGAGGACTGGGAGCATGCAGTCTGGGATGGGTGCAGAACCAGTAGTGTGGACTGTGTTGTCTTGGGCAGTGGAGTCATGAGGGCTGGCAGGGCCTGAAGAGGGCTGACTGGGAGCAGCAGTCCATCAGTGGGATGGCTAGCACTAAAGACTTTCAATTTTCTGCTACACTATAGGGGCCCGGGGTCCCTGCCTGCAAGAGGCAATTGTTGAGGCCTGGCTGAGCCAATGTCAGGCCTAAACATGTGCTAGCTGCTCCTGGGAGTGAAGAGATGTGCAGGAGTAAGGAGGAGGAATAGTCTGTAAGCAAGGAAAGTGCCGGAGGAGACTGAAGTAGTAACATGCACAGGGAGTGTACATAGTTTGTCCCAATTGTTTGTACTACAATCCACCAATTGAACGTTCTACAATTCACTGGGGCAACCCATATTTCCCTTACCCTATCCAAGATAAATTCCCTCAATAAAACAAACAAAAACAAGCACATGAACTGTTCATTGGCTTGGAGTGACCGAGGATTGAATGCCGGGCTGAGCAGAGGGTCAGGTGGGCCACAACACTTAGCAGCCCCTAAGGCCCCTTTCACACTGGGGCGGGCAGGTGCGGTGGCGGTATAGCAGCGCGATTTTCAGCGCTGCTATACCGTCGTTCTTACCGCGGTATGCGGCCGCTAGGGGGGTGAATTTAACCCCCGCTAGCGGGCGAAAAAGGGTTAATACCGCAGTGTGCCATTGATTTCAATGGGCAGCCGCGGTAAAGGAGCGGTGAACACACCGCTCCTTCACCGCTGTAAAGAAGCGGCTAACAGGACTTTTGGAGCGGTCCTGCTAGCGCACCGCCTCAGTGTGAAAGCCTTCGGGCTTTCACATTGAAGGCTACAGGCACGAATTTTTCATGCGGTATAATAGTGCTAATATTAGCGCTAAACCGCATGAAAAACGCCCCAGTGTGAAAGGGGCCTTAGGGGGCATATGTAAGAGTTTACAACCATTTTAAAGTTTAAATTAGATTTTAGCGATGGGGTGGACGTTTCCTTTAATCGATAACTGGTGTTTGCAATTTCCCCTCAATTGACCATTGCAGAGAAGATTTTCTGGTTATTTTACATGATGGGAAATCAGAGTAAAATAGAAGGAATGAGACGTGGTGCAATGGCCATTTCCAGGATCTCCGGCATGGAAATCACACTCTTTAAGCTCCTAAGATGTATACAATGCCAGTAGGTGATTCGGCCAACCAGCATTCCAGAACAAGATAACCGCACATGAAAATTAACATTACAGTAATAACAACAACTTACACTATTTGTCCTTTGAGAAAAGCTAAAACATTTTATAAAGTATTCAGCTGCAAAAATTACATAAGCAGGTCTAGGCTTTATCAGCTGTAAAACATCTGGGGCCTCATGTCTCCTTCAATTTATATTCTTTAAATCTGAACTCCAGGGCGATAAAACAGACATAGATTAATACAGCTATGTAATCATAAATAAATCTGTTAATATATTTCTTAAACACAAGCAGTGTAAGTACCTACATTTGACCTGGTATCAGCCTCTTGCAGGGCAAGAATGTTAGAGGAAGAAGCAGCCAACCAGTTAATGTGCTGACAAGCATGCTGATAGGAGGAGAACGCAGAGTGACAGACAGGTGAACCCATCACTGTGCTGCTTCTCCTTTCACTTTTCCAGTCACAGGCTGGGGGGTGGGTCCAGAACAACCCGGGCTCAGAGGAAGTAGGTTGAATAATACTGGCCATCAGACTGAGGACATCTACTGGCAGAAAAAAGTACTGCAGAGGAAATCTCTCTTAAAAGTGAATATTGCAGCAAAAGCTGTTTTTTTTTTTTTTTAGCTTTTAGCTGCCTATTTGATTTAAAATATCTGGACTGAAGGCGATTATTGCAGCAAAATCTGGTAACTGTGGATTCAGATGAGTAAAAAGAGTAAGAAGAGTTTAAGAAAAAAAAAATGAATGGGCTCGAGCATGGGAAGTTGTGGGGATGCTTTCATTTTTAGATTTTTAGTTCTAAAAAAATATCATGCCCCCTTCTCCTTCAGAAATATCCAGGCATGCCGTCTGCTATCCCAGTGGCAGGGTGACACCGAGCTAGTAGCCTCCTGTTGTGTTGATACCAGCCCACGTGCCCTCTTGCATTGGGTGGGTGGAAGGAAGGAAAGGATGGAAAGAAAGCAGGAAAAGAAGGAAGGAAAGGATGGAAAGGAAGGAAGGAAGGAAAGGAAGGATTGAAGGAAAGGAAAAAGAAAGAGGTACCCCTACCAAATAAAGAACGAAAATACAGAAAAAAAAGGAAAAGAAGGAAGGAAAGGACGGAAAGAAAGCAAGGAGGGAAAGGAAGGAAAGGACGCAAAGAAAGGATGGAATGAAAGGAAGGATTGAAGGAAAGAAAATTAGAAAGGGATACCCCCCACCAAAGAAAGAATGAAAAGGACGTAAAGAAAGAAGGAAAGCATGGAAAGAAAGAAAGAAAAGGAGGAAGGAAAGGACGGGAAGAAAGGAAGGAAGGAAGGAAAGTACGGAAAGTAAGGATCGAAGGGAAAGGAAAGGGAAAGGAAAGGGTACCCCTACCAAAGGAAGAAGGAAAGGACAGTAAGAAAGAAGGAAAAGAAGGAAGGAAAGGATGGAAAGGAAGGAAGGAAGGAAGGAAAGGAAGGATTGAAGGTAAGGAAAGGAAAAAGAAAGAGGTACCCCTACCAAATAAAGAAGGAAAATACAGAAAATAAAGGAAAAGAAGGAAGGAAAGGACGTAAAGAAAGCAAGAAGGGAAAGGAAGGAAAGGGTGCAAAGAAAGGATTGAATGAAAGGAAGGATTGAAGGAAAGGAAATTAGAAAGGGGTACCCCCCACCAAAGAAAGAATGAAAAGAACGGCAAGAAAGAAGGAAAAGAAAGAAGGAAAACATGGAAAAAAAGAAGGAAAAGAAGGAAGGAAAGGATGGAAAGAAAGGAAGGAAGGAAGGAAGGAAAGTACGGAAAGAAAGGATCAAAGGGAAAGGAAAGGGAAAGAAAAGGGTACCCCTACCAAAGGAAGAAGGAAAGGACAGTAAAAAAGAAGGAAAAGAAGGAAGGAAAGGATGGAAAGAAAGGAAGGAAGGAAAGGAAGGATTGAAGGTAAGGAAAGGAAAAAGAAAGAGGTACCCCTACCAAATGAAGAAGGAAAATACAGAAAAAAAAAGAAAAGAAGGAAGGAAAGGACGGAAAGAAAGCAAGGAGGGAAAGGAAGGAAAGGACGCAAAGAAAGGATGGAATGAAAGGAAGGATTGAAGGAAAGGAAATTATAAAGGGGTACCCCCCACCAAAGAAAGAATGAAAAGGACGGAAAGAAAGTAGGAAAAGAAAGAAGGAAAGCATGGAAAGAAAGAAGGAAGGAAAGAAAGGAAGGAAGAATGGAAGGAAGGAAGGAAGGAAGGAAGGAAAGGACGGAAAGAAAGAATCGAAGGGAAAGGAAAGGAAAGGGTACCCCTACCAAAGGAAGAAGGAAAGGACAGAAAAAAATAAGGAAGGAAAGGATGGAAAGGAAGGAAGGAAGGAAGGAAAGGACAGAACGAAAGGAAGGAAGAAAGGAAAGGATGGAAATAAATTAAAGATGGAAGGAAAGGAAATTAGAAAGAGGTACCCCCCCACCAAAGAAAGAAGGAAAGAAAGAAGGAAAATAAAGAAGGAAAGAATGAAAAAAGAAAGAAGGAAAAGAAGAAAGGAAATGACAGAGAAAAAGGAAGAAAGGAGGGAAGTAAAGGATGAAAAGAAAGAAAGGAAGGAAAGGGCGGAAAGAAAGGAAAGGATAGAACGAAAGGACGTAAGGGAAGGGAAGGGAAAGGAAAGGGTACCCCTACCAAAGAAAGAAGGAAAGGACGGAAAGAAAGGAAAGAAGGAAGGAAAGGACGGAAAGAAAGGAAGGATGGAAAGGACAGAAAGAAAGGAACGATGGAAGGAAGGAAAGCAAGGGAAAGGAAAGGAAGAGAAAGAAAGGAAAGGAAAAAAAAAAACGTACCCCCCCTCCCAAAGAAAGAAGGAAAGGATGGAAATAAAGAAGGAAAAGAAAGAAGAAAGGAAGGAAAGGACGTAAAGAAAGGAGGGAAGGGAAAGGAAAGGGTACGCCTACCAAATAAAGAAGGAAAGGACGGAAAGAAAGAAGGAAAAGAAGGAAAGAAAGGAAGGAAGTCTCAGTACCATAGTCTCAGTGCCTGATGATGATGAGTAGGGATCTTTGGCACACCTAATGCCCAGAAATGGTTGTTAGCACAGAAGAGTTTGGCACCTACCTGCCCCCATTGTTGGACAGAATAGGTGGTCACCCTCTGTCTGGTGGACTGGTTTGGACCCCTTACCAGTTCATCCATGGAATTTCACAGCATCAGCTGCTGAGAGAAAGGGATCGACAGAAAGTTTGATGAGACCAAACTGGTCCTTGACCCTCTATATTCCATCTACTCATGGCCATGTACAGGTATATCGATCAGCACCATAGTAAATAACAGAGCATCAATCCAAGAACAGATACCACATTAGTTAAGGCCTTGTCTCATATTGACCCCATCAGTCGCATTTGGAATGGACAGACACCTGGGGTATTGAATTACTGTCTGATGCTCACTGTGTTGTTCCGGCCCACCGCCCTGGAATCTCTGTATATGGATCCACTGGAGGGCATGTCTGATGCGCTGTTCAGTAAGACATTTATGGCGGCCATAGTGGGCAACTTTCATCGATTTCCATTGACAGGCCAGTTCTTAAAGACGTATTCACAGCTGTTTTGTCCTTGAAAAAGATTCCTGTTTTGATGAAGACCAGTCACAGAGTATAAGTATTTTTATTAGGCGAGTGTGGAAAATGCATATTACAGGTCCTCTTTGTTCTGTATACAGTGCATGCAGGTATTACCTTCTGGGCCTCAGCTCCAACCAAAACTTTTTTTATAGAGTAGGTAAGAGTTCAAATGTTTGTCAATTTTTTTATTGTTTCGTGTGTTCTCACTGTTGAGGTCCCCCATTGTTTCCTGTCCTAGTGACACAGCACAAAAATTGAGGATGTGAGTGTCACTGGGACTGGAAGACCAGAAATCAATCAAAACCCAACAAGTGCTTAAAAACCTCTTCCACTTCACTAACCAAACATATTGTTGCTATATCTGTACCCATCAAAGAAGCATCTAATTACATCCTGTAACGGCACCCCCAATATAAAGGGGTATAACGCCGTTTACGATGTTCCCTCTCCTAGACACACATCCACTCGCTACCAATATCCACAGCTAAACGACCCTTTCCCATAGGAACCAATCCCTCTGGAAGAAACGAGACGCACTCTGTATTCTTCTGGGGTAGAAATGCCTTTATTATTGAGAAACATTGTAACTTTATACACAATTCAATACACAGGATTTGACATGAACAAGGGCCCAGCTCCACCCACACCTCCTAAGACTCAACACCTCATCCTGATGTCTGCTAGGCTTCAAAAGATCCCACCCAATACACATCTTCTCACAAAGGGTTGGCAGCCAGTCTGTCTGGCACTTTACAATACACACAAGGACTTAATCTCTATTCATACCAGACCTTCCCCAGTCATAATGAACAATAGAATGCAAAACAACTTAATTCCTCACAGCAATGATTACTTAACCCCCACATACAGTATACATCCAATCTATATACAATGTATATACAGCCTTGAATATGGCTATCACAGACCATATCGGGGGTTTCTTTTATTCACCCTGTGTCCAAAGTGACCCCACTGTCACACATCCCATTCTTAGGACACTATTACTGTGTAGCACCCTCCTAATGTAAAGTAGGCTGCTGGGTAAATTTAGTTTAGCTCCTCTTTAATCAGTGGAACTGGGGTTGATTGTTTAGGTCTACTGAGTGTCTGATTACTGTTGCTCTGATTGCTTCCCTCTGTCTTCTAGAGGATTATAGAATTATAGTGGAAGGAAAAATAGAGCAGGCTGCCAGAATATTTATGGGCCTTCAGCCATTCCCTGGGTAGGTGTGCCCAGAAGGTGGTGGAAGAGCCTATAAATAGTTTGAAGCAGGAGTGCAGTGTTCCTGGGTCCAGTCCTGCTGGAGGGGACCCCTGTGCAGGGGCTCTGTCCCTGGGGCAGGAGTGTTAGAGAAGCCTTCGAGGTCCCAGCTGGGGAGTCTATTCACAAGTTCAAGTCCAGGGATCAAGTTGATTCTGGAGAAGCTCACTGGAGAGAGCCAGGAAGAAGTTGGTGGGAAAGAGTCCAGCTGTCCTATAGTGGTGTGAGTCTACATCTCCCAAACTAGGAAGAGCCTTTGGGATATCGGCAGGAGGCAACCAATGATCCTGTGAATAAATGGTTCCCAGTGCTGAAGAATAGTGACTGTTGTAGCTTTTAACTCTGGAAGAAGAACAGGTCACCAACAGCATAGAGATCCTGTGGGACATTCAAATATGTGCTATCCCCATTCAGGTTCATTGTTCCCAATAAAAAAACGAAAATAAACTCCAAAAACAGTTCTTTGGAGCCAGTGGAAGAGTACAGGAAACACTGTGTGCCTGGCTTTGTGTGCTCTATGTGGAAATGGGGCTGAAGTTCACCAGTGGCTCCATAGATGTTGCGCTACAAGTGTGACAGGAAATGAGAATACATTTCCCCAATGGAGAAACAGACAGCAATGAAGCCTCAAAGCATACATATTCTCCTTTTGATTCTGTACTGTGAACTAGGAAGTCATACTACCAGTGGTGGCTGGTGCTCCATCGGTTGGGGTGGCGGCAGACAGACCTAGCCACATACATCCCCCCAGTCGCTCCAGCCCACCGCCCCACACTTACCCTCCCCCCGTCGCTCCAGCCCGCCACCACACACCATACCCACACACCCCACCCCGGTCGACTTCTCGTTCGCTGGCCCTCTGGCCCGCCAGGCCCCCCGTCGGCTCTGCACTTACCCCATGCAGGTCACAGCTGCGGCGGCGGCTCCCCCTCTGTCTCCTCTGTGTCCCAGCCGTCGCTTCTCCTCCCGGCCAATCGGGTCTTCGAACTCCCGGCCAATGGGGTCTTGGGACTCCCGGCCAATTGGGTCTCAGGGCCTGCTTCCTTATTGGCCGGAAGGAGAAACAAGAAAACATTAGCGAATATGAATTTGCTAATGTCACAAAACAAGGTGGGCTCAGAGGGCAGGGCTCTGCGCCCCTGAACCCACCCTTTTTTGAAGCCAATTAGAGCCTCAGGCTCTAAGCATGTGATTAAAAAGAAAAAACTCCCTTGGAATCCATGCTTCCGGGGTAGATTAGTAGCCGGGCGCATGGATTAGGTGGGGCGGCGCCCCTAATGAGTGGCTGCCACTGCATACTACACACCGCCCATCTTGGGAGAACATGAAAAAAATATAACAAAGAGGGTTGGAAATCGGAACCCCCAAACACTATATATTTTCTAGCAGAGACCCTAGAGAATAAAATGGCGGCCGTTGCAGTTTTTTTATGTCTCATGATATATGCGCAGCGGTTTTTAAAACACATTTTTTTTTTTGGAAGAAATAAACTTTCATGAATTTTAATCCCCAAAAAAACACAAAATATAACCCAATTTTTTGGTAACATATAAAAGATGATGTTACGCCGCGTTAATAGATACCAAACATATCACGCTTTAAAATTGCGCACGCTCGTGGAATGGCTACAAACTATGATACTTATGTAGCACACAGACCCCTTTACTGCTGTCCTCCATTCGCAGTCGAGCACACTTGCTTCTTGCCCGGTGTCCCCCCTTGTGTAGAGGGGCGAGCGGTGTTATTGTTTGGGCCTTGCAGCAATTACCTCTCTCAAGTGGATCCCTTCTCTCCGTTGTCTAGGTAGAAGTCTCTCAGAATAAGGCCAATGTCCACACAGGAGTAAAACCCAAGCAACAAGGTTTTATTCTTTATATTTGCAGTAAACTTGAGTAGAGAGTAGGAAAATGAGAGAAGTATGGGGATAAGCTTCAGGCACGCAACACTTAAGACACAGTACAACTCTTTTGTCGCCACTCAAGCTTGAGTGGGTATTGCTCACCCGGATAGTCCCCTTATGAGCGGTCCTAGCAGCCGGGAGCACGGATAAATTGTGAACTTTTTAGGGGATGCGATCAGGAATCCTCTGCCACAGGATTGTTAGTCCCAAACCTCCCAGCCAAGCAATAATGAAGGACCTTTAAGCCGAATTGGTGTATTGCAGGGCTTGTGATAAAGATGATGGATCCCTCTTTAGGCGAGTTTCCAGGCCTCTTCCCGAGACAGCAGTACCGTTGCTAGTCTCCTCTGGGACTGATCCTCCCCTGGTCTCCTGTCCTAAAGGTGGGCTCCCTACAGGTGGGCAGCCTGGGATCCTTCTCTGAGGTGTAGGCCTCAGCCAGCAGAGCTGGGCCTACCATGCAGCAGCGCAGCCTCAGGCTAAAAGTGCCCGAGACCCAAAAACACACGCGCACCTCGTGCCATACGGGCCACGAGGCGCACATACAGGACCAAGGGTCCCCTGGAACGAACGAACCCCAATGGCGTCTGCCACTTATGTACCCTCTCCCAGCATGCACAGCGGGTAGACCATGCCCACTGTACGGCTGCCGAGAGAGGACACCCAAGGTAGGGTGACCAGACATCCCCAGTTTCAGGGGACAGTCCCCGGATTGAGGAAACTGTCCTCGGACCAAGTCTGTCCCCGGTTTTGTCCCGGATTGGATTTGAACAGGGGCTGGGGCAATTTCAAAGACAGTCAGTGCAGAATAAAAAAAATACAATTCTGAATTACAGATCCCCGCTCCGCCACTCCTACTAGCTTAGAGGGGGTGTATTTTTTTCCATTACCTGTGCCCCTTTCTGATCATGTGCTGGTCGCAGCGGAGGGAATATTTCTTCAGTTTCGGGTGCATGCCCATTCAGCTCCGCTCGCATGTTCTTCTGCTTTGGCTCAAGTCCTGGCCAGCCGCCTGCCTGCTTATCTCTTTGCCTTCCCTGGTGGAGTGATCTTCCTCCGCTCCCCACCCAGTAGTAGCCGGGACCCGGAGAGTAAGACTTGACAGGCTGTGAGGCGAGCGGTGACGTGCAGAGAGTCGCTGATTGCCGCCATTACTAGTAAAAAAAAAAATATGTCCTCGGATTTCATTTTAAAAATCTGGTCACCTTAACCCAAGGTGTTGTGATACCCCCCTTGTGGTTCAACCTGAGCCGGTGGTGACAGTGCCACACACAGGCACCAGGGAACACTACTACCAGGCAGCATCACACCCAGAGCAGAAGCAATTTAGAACAATCTCAGCCCAACTACTGGCTCAGACCACCCCTAAATTTACACATAGCGCTCCCAAATATGGGGGGGCGCTACACTTAAAAGTCTCCATAGGCGACACTTTAAACTAGTTTAGAGTTACAGAGGAAGTCAAGCGCTAGAATTATTGCTCTCGCTTTAACATTCCTGGTGGTATCTCCCATGTGTGGCGCGGACATCGTTTACCTATGCGCGTGCGGCCTACATATGCAATCGCCTCTGCGGGGTGTACTGTAAAAAATTAATAAAAAGGAAATTATTTTATTAACATTTTTTTTTTCATTTTTACATTGTCCCTTTACATTTTTTTTTTATCACTTTAATTGCTGGTCCAAGAAATGTAAACATGCCTTGTGATAACAATAAAGAATGACAGGTCCTCTTTATGGAGAAGATTCTCTTCGATCACAATTCAGAGAAATGTAAAAATAAATAAATAAACTAAAGACCATCGTTATAGTGGACGGGCATGTAGGCACCTGACCACCAACGTGGTCCAAGCACAAATGATTGCATCTTTAATTAGTTCATATTTAGGTCCATGGAGAATAGAGGGAGCCTGGCGCTGGCTTATCGGGGGAGAAACAGATATGACAACCTTGTCTGATTACGTCCCCCTTCCCCTTAGACTTGGCTGGCATTATCTGCAGGTACTCAATGGGCACAGAACTGGCATGCCATATCTATAGGCTTGTTTCCACCAGATGCTTTGTCATGCGTTTTGCTGCATTTTAAAGAATAAACAATATACACGGAGATCAGAAAATCCATTGTTTGCCACCCAATGTGTTCCCATCAATGTGTTGTGTTGCTGTGAACTGGAAGAAGATCCCTCATGCTGTATTTAAATGCTCTGACCTTCAATTTACCATTCAAGTCAACTCCCTCAACAATAGAAGACACAGTGATCTGCAACAATACAAGATGAGATAATCCATATGTTATGGAGGGAAAACCCTATGGGTTCCATAAAGCCCAACTTCAGGAAACTTAAAGGGGTTGTAAACCTCAGACATGAAATATGAACAAAGCATATCCCTCTATAGGGTGTACTTGTCCTAATCCAGAGCACTAAGAGTCATGTCTGTCTGCTGCCTAGTTCATGAGTCTCCTCTGACACCAAGAGAAAAAAGGTGACAGAGCACACAGCCTGTCATTGACAGCCTCAGCTCTGTTGCTAGGGTTGCCACCTGTCTGGGATTCACCCAGACAGTTCTGGTTTGGAATAATGCATCCGGGTTTCAGACTGCCTGAAACCTGGACACATGATTCAGACTGGACTATGGCTTCCCAGCAGGGTTGCTGGCTGCAGTTGTCTAAGCTGAGAGTGTCTGTTACACTCTCTTTCACACTGCCCAAAGCCAGCACTAATAATTCGCGCCCCCCCATACACAGACTGGAGAGTAGAGAGGGCTCGATCTGCACCTCTTCCTCCCGCCCCGACACCTCTGTGTCTGCCCACACTCCAATCCCCAGCACTGTGCTTGAGAAAAGGAACATGGCGGCCAGAAATTTGAAGTCCAGCAGACTCAGATACATCTGGATGGGAGGTGCTGACTGTCAAGGGGTGAGTGAGCTCACCATCCCTGTCTGTGACTGAAGTCTCCCCCTTCTCTCTCCTGCCTCTGAGTGAGTACACTAAGGCAAATCAGGGTTCCCAGAGCACCCCTTACATCAGAGTTCCTCTTTACACCAGAGGCCACAGTGTTTCCCCCTTACATCAGAGTCCTCTCCGTAAATCAGAGTTCTCAGTGTTCCCCTCGTAAATCAGGGTTCCCAGAGCATCCCTTATGTTAGAGTCCCCAGAGTTCTCCCTTACATCAGAGTCTGCAGAGTCCCCCCTTACAGTGAAAGGGGAACTCTGTGGTCTCTGATGTAAAGGGGGACTCTTATTATTAACTTCATATGATTAGAAATGTTATTTAATAGCAAAAAAATATACGTATAGTATTTACTATAAAAAATAAAAAATTGTTGTGCGCCGCAAAAGTGTTCGGGTTTGACTTGAAGAAAAGGTGGCAACCCTATCTACAGCACACCTTCTCCTCTCTTTAACCACTTAAGGACCGGGCCTATTTTTCAGACTTGGTGTTTACAAGTTAAAATAATAAATTTTTTGCTAGAAAATTACTTAGAACCCCCAAACATTTTTTTTTATAGTATAAACTATACATATATTTTGCTATTAAATAACATTTCTAATCATATGAAGTTAATAACAAGAGTCCCCTCTTTACATCAGAGTCCACAGAGTTCCCCTTTTACATCTGAACTCACAGAGTTCCCTTACACTGTAAGGGGGGGACTCTGCAGACTCTGATGTAAGGGAGAACTCTGGGGCCTCTAACATAAAGGATGCTCTGGGAACCCTGATTGAAGGGGGAACACTGAGAACTCTGATGTACAGAGAAGACTCTGATGTAAGGGGAAACAGTGTGGCCTCTGGTGTAAAGGGGAACTCTGATGTAAGGGGTGCTCTGAGAACCCTGATTTACCTTAGTGTACTCACTTAGAGGCAGGAGAGAGAAGGTGGAGACTTCAGTCACAGACAGGGATGGATGGTGAGCTCACTCACCCCTTGGCAGTCAGCATCTCTCATCCAGATGTATCTGTAGCTGCTGGACTTCAAATTTCCAGCCCCAACTTTTCTTTTCTGAGGCACAGCCCAGGGATTGGAGTGTGGGCAGACACAGAGGGGTAGGGGGGGGGGTGGAGAGGTGCAGATCGAGCCCTCTCTCCTGTCTGTGTTTGAGGGGATTGTTAGTGTTGGCTTTGGGCAGTGTGAAAGAGAGTGTAACAGACACTCTCAGCTTAGACAACTGCAGCCAGCAACCCTGCTGGAAAGCCATATTCCAGTCTTAATAATGTGTTCGGGTTTTAGACAGTCTGAAACCCGGACAAATTATTCCAAATCTGAACTGTCCGCGTGAATCCTGGACAGGTGGCAACCCTAGCTGTAGACCTAACACCAGGGCTTTTTTTCTCAGACAATAGGTGCAGGAACTCCCCTTTTCCGAGTCACTTGTTTTCTCCGCCCCCTACCCACCTCCGAGCAACGTCCCTTGGTTCTATCCCCTACCCACCTCCGAGCAACGTCCCTTGGTTCCATCCCCTACCCACCTCCGAGCAACGTCCCTTGGTTCCATCCCCTACCCACCTCCGAGCAACGTCCCTTGGTTCCATCCCCTACCCACCTCCGAGCAACGCCCCTTTTAGACAATACAGAACCAAGTATCATTTTGTTGTGCTAAGTCATTTTTATGGAATTTGGTTTCCCCTTCAGCCAGCAACAATAGATCCCCCTAACAATGTACCACCCAAAACAAAGTTTCCCCCCCAACAACAATAGACTCCCGGAAGCATCAACAGATCTCTGCACAGCCAGCATTAATAGACTCTCTGGCAGCCATCAACAATAGATCCCTCCCAGAAACAGTAGATCTCCTTCATCAACAATAGACCCCCTGCAATAATAGATCTCTTCCAGCTAGAATAGATCCGCCAGCAGTGAGCATCAATACCCTGCAGCACACCCTTGCCATTACATACAGTCAGTCCAGGAGGTGCTGGAACTGCGTTCTCCGCATTCCCGCTGAAAAAAAGCCCTGCCTAACACATTTCCTGCTCTAGGGTGACAACACTGCTTCCCCATGTATACAGAACAATGACACAGGAAGCGTGTTACGGGCGGGATCCAGTGGCGGTGCGTCCATAGAGGGCGCCGGAGCGCCACCCCCTCTCGCTCCCGCACTGCCACTGAAAGACAATACACAGATTCATGCATTGCATGAATCTGTGTATTGTCACCGCTGCCGCGCTGCCCACTATTCATATGGCCGGCCTCCTGGTGAGCGCCGGCCATATGAATTAGAGCGGCGGCCGGTGGTGGGTGTGACTTGGAAGTGCCTATCAGAGCCAGCGGCTCTGATAGGCTTTCCGAATACAGCTCTCACGCTGTAATCGGCTTCCAAAAACTCCTCCCAGGTACGCACGGGGGTGCGTTCTTTGGAGAAGACTGTGTGGAGGTTTCAGCCAATCAGGTTCACCGGATCTGGTTACCGGTAACCTGATTGGCTGAAGCGACATCGAGGGCGGGAGAACACATCGAGGACGGCGCGGACCGAGGAAGTTAAGTGCAGGGCTGGGGGGGGGGACAGGCTGCATTTGGGGGACAAACTGGCTGCATTTGGGGGGAACTGGCTGTATATGGGGGACACGCTGGCTGAATATGGGGGGAACTGGCTGCATTTGGGGGACAAACTGGCTGAATATGGGGGGAACTGGCTGTATATGGGGGACACGCTGGCTGAATATGGGGGAACTGGCTGCATTTGGGGGACAAACTGGCTGAATATGGGGGGAACTGGCTGTATATGGGGGACACGCTGGCTGAATATGGGGGGAACTGGCTGCATTTGGGGGACAAACTGGCTGAATATGGGGGGAACTGGCTGTATATGGGGGACATGCTGGCTGCATTTGGGGGGAACTGGCTGTATATGGGGGACAAACTGGCTGCATTTGGGGGGAACTGGCTGTATATGGGGGACAAACTGGCTGAATATGGGGGGAACTGGCTGTATATGGGGGACACGCTGGCTGCATTTGGGGGGAACTGGCTGTATATGGGGGACAAACTGGCTGAATATGGGGGGAACTGGCTGTATATGGGGGACACACTGGCTGCATTTGGGGGGAACTGGCTGTATATGGGGGGCCAACTGGCTGAATATGGGGGCACACTGGCTGTATATGGGGGCACACTGGCTATATATATATGGGGACACACTGGCTATATATATGGGGACACACTGGCTGTATATGGGGGCACACTGGCTGTATATGGGAGCACACTGGCTGTATATGGGGGCACACTGGCTGTATATATGGGGGCACACTGGCTGTATATATGGGGGCACACTGGCTATATATATGGGGACACACTGGCTATATATATGGGGACAAACTGGCTATATATATGGGGGCACACTGGCTATATATATGGGGGCACACTGGCTATATATGGGGACAAACTGGCTGTATATGGGAGCACACTGGCTGTATATGGGGGGCACACTGGCTGTATATATGGGGGCACACTGGTTATATATATATATGGGGGCACACTGGCTGTATATGGGGACAAACTGGCTGTATATGGAAACAAACTGGCTGTATATGGAAACAAACTGGCTGTATTTGAGGGGGCAAACTGGTGGCGTTTGGGCACAGTGGCTGCGTTTAATGGGCACAGTGGCGGCAATTGATTTTTTTTTTTTTCAGTTTGTTTGCGCCCCCCCAAAAATTTTGAGCACCAGCCGCCACTGGCGGGATCACTGGGTGAAAGTGCAGGAAAAAAAGCCTGAAAAGAAAGCGAATGCAGCCACCACATCTAAGAACTGGTAAGCACTGTATATGACATTTTTTCTTGGGTTTAGATAAGCTTCAAGAATAATACTTACGTGTACGGCACTTAAACAAAATCATAGAAAAGCAGATTATCGGATTAGCTGAGTTAGGTGAAGAAAAACCTGAAATAAGTTGTCAGCAATTTAGCAAATAATGTATACAGCAAATTGTTGGTAAATGTTTTTAAAAAGCAAAGAATATGATAATAGTTAATTATAATAGAAGGATCAAAAGTCTTCATGAAGGAGACAAATAATAGTTTAAATGAAATTAAAGTATTTCACTGAATAATACACATTTTTCATAGCAGCACTCTGTATAGAATTAAGATTAATGACTGAAATGATTTTGTAGTAATGCAATGTTTTCATAATGTGAGGAATTCAATTGTAAAGCGATTATTGTTAAGTGCAAGTGTTTGCATTTTAAAGGTACACTCCAGTCAAAATTTGAAATTGAAATCTTGAGATGCATACAATAAGCACAATCTAGCTGTTGAGCAGTTCAGTTGTTGATCAAGAGCTATCGTTACTGCAGCAGCCTACTCCACACTAGTGATGAGCCGAACACCCCCGGGTTCGGTTCGCACCAGAACCCGCGAACGGACCGAAAGTTCGTACGAACATTAGAACCCTATTAAATACAATGGATGCGAACGTTCGAATTCTAAAGTGCTAATTATAACAACTATTATGCATGTTATTGTCCTAAAAAGGGTTTGGGAACCCGGGTTCTGCACCAGGGGACATGTATCAATGCAAAAAGAAGTTTTAAAAACGGTCGTTTTTCGGGAGCAGTCATTTTAATGATGCATAAAGTGAAAAAAAAAAAGTCAAATATTCCTTTAAATATCGTACCTGGGGGGTGTCTAAAGTATGCCTGTGAAGTGCCACGTGTTTCCCGTGTTTAGAACTGTCCCTGCACAAAATGACACTTCTAAAGGAAAAAAAAGCCATTTAAAACTGCTTGCGGCTTTAATGTAATGTCTGGTCCCGGTAATATGGATGAAAATCTTTAAGAAAAATGGCATAGCTACCCCATGACCCCCCCCCCTACCCCAGCCCATTACCAGCCCCTTTGGGTCTTGTATGGATATTAAGGGGAACCCCGCACATAAAATAAAAAAGGCCCTATATACTCTGAACAGCCGTATACAGGCGGTGCATACAAGACAGGGACTGTAGGTTTGTTCTTATGTAGAATGTGTTTGTAATTTTGAACAGGTACATTGTTGAAGTGTAGCTCCAGCCCAAAAATCTATTTTTAAACTTTTTGGAAAACATAGGTAAGGGTTATCACCCCTGTAACATTTGTTTTGCTGTCTGTGCCCCTGTTCAGAACATTTCACCTCACTTTCCGTCCCAATGTCAACTGTTTTTGAAATGTGGTGTTTTTCTTGAAACAAGGATTGCTGATAAAGCATCAGTACAGAGGAGACACCTTTCTCCCATATTTATTCTTACAGGAGAGAATTTTCCTTCCTAGGGGTAGATTTCCTCTCACTTCCTGTTGTCTTCTTGCGTTTGCAAGTAGGAGTCGTTTGTAAGTTGGATGTTTGAAAGTAGGGACCTGCCGTATATACTCTGCAGAAATAGGCCCCTTAGTTGTTGGTGTTGGCACAACACTGTAAGCACTCACAGTTACTCTTGGTTGGTGCTGGAACGCCCTGCTGTCAACTATTATATCAGGAATTTTAATTACATATAATTGTTGAACAGTGGTAGTAAAAATTGGGGCTTTGATGGTGGTGCTGGTGCCACAACACTGTAAGCCCTGACAGTTACTCTTGGTGGGTGCAGCAATGGGCCCTGCTGTGAATTATTAGATCAAGAATTGTAATTGCATGCCCCTGTTGAACAGGGGCTGAAAAATTGGGCCTTTCGTGGTGGTGGTGGTGGTGGTGTTGCCACAACACTGTAAGCCCTCAGAGTTACTCTTGGTGGGTGCAGGAATGGGCCCTGCTGTGAATTATTAGATCAAGAATTGTAATTACATGCCCCTTTTGAACAGGGGCTGAAAAATTGGGCCTTTCGTGGTGGTGGTGGTGGTGGCGTTGCCACAACACTGTAAGCCCTCAGACTTACTCTTGGTGGGTGCAGGAATGGGCCCTGCTGTGAATTATTAGATCAAGAATTGTAATTACATGCCCCTTTTGAACAGGGGCTGAAAAATTGGGCCTTTCGTGGTGGTGGTGGTGGTGGCGTTGCCACAACACTGTAAGCCCTCAGAGTTACTCTTGGTGGGTGCAGCAATGGGCCCTGCTGTGAATTATTAGATCAAGAATTGTAATTACATGCCCCTTTTGAACAGGGGCTGAAAAATTGGGCCTTTCGTGGTGGTGGTGGTGGTGGCGTTGCCACAACACTGTAAGCCCTCAGAGTTACTCTTGGTGGGTGCAGCAATGGGCCCTGCTGTGAATTATTACATCAAGAATTGTAATTGCATGCCCCTGTTGAACAGGGGCTGAAAAATTGGGCCTTAGGCACTGGTGGCACAACACTACAACCCCTCACAGATACTGTACTTGGAGCACAGCAATGAGCCCTGTTGCAAAGTATTGCTTCAAAAATTGTAATGACACGCCCCTGTTAAACAGGGGCTGAAAAATTGGGCCTTAGGCACTGGTGGCACAACACTACAACCCCTCACAGATACTGTACTTGGAGCACAGCAATGAGCCCTGTTGCAAAGTATTGCTTCAAAAATTGTAATGACACGCCCCTGTTAAACAGGGGCTG
The DNA here is from genome assembly GCA_029206835.1 of Rana muscosa. NCBI lineage: Eukaryota > Metazoa > Chordata > Amphibia > Anura > Ranidae > Rana > Rana muscosa. Next base: position 58,146,409 of record CM055124.1, on the reverse strand, counting down.
AAAAATTGGGCCTTAGGCACTGGTGCCACAACACTCCAACCCCTCACAGATACTGTACTTGGAGCACAGCAATGAGCCCTATGGCAAATTATTGCTAAAAAAATTGTAATTACACGCCCCTGTAAAACAGGGGCTGAAAAATTGGGCCTTAGCCACTGGTGGCGGCACCCATAAACAAAAATGATCTTCCAAGCTATCATCATCAATCGTATCATTGAGGACTCGGAGGAGGAGGATAGCCAGTCAACATAACAGCACAGGCACTCAGCATCAGCATCAGTCTTGAAGGGATGTGACATGTTAAAATCAATTAGTCTGTTATATCAGCATCAGGTGTGTGGTAGCTGGTGGTGATCCAAGACTGGTTCATCTTGATGAAAGTCAGTCGATCAACCGAGTCGGTGGACAGGCGCACCCTGTGATCCGTGACAAATCCTCCAGCAGCACTGAATGTGCGTTCCGAAAGAACGCTGGATGCAGGACAGGCCAGTAGCTCAATTGCATACTGTGCAAGCTCTGGCCAGTGATCCATCCTCAAGACCCAGTAAGCCAGAGGATTTTCGGTGGGGAAGGTGTCCAAGTCTGACCTTGCCCCTAGATATTCCTGCACCATGTTTATCAGACGCTGGCGATGGTTGCTGGAACCAATCATACTTTGGGGCTGTGGACTAAAGAATTGTCTGAACGCATCGGTCAGACGGCCACCTTCCCCACCGCTCCTTCTTTGACTGGCCGAAGCCTCAGCAACTCGTTGTCCAGGACCAGGAGTTTGTAACCTCCCAGTCTCTGGGAACGCGTTGCACAGACCTTTCTGCAAGGCCTCCCGGAGTTGTCTCATCCTCTGCTCCCTCTGCGACGGTAACATAAGGTCCGCAACCTTACCCTTGTACCGTGGATCAAGGAGAGTGGCCAGCCAGTAATGGTCCCTCTCCTTGATCCGAAGAATACAAGGATCCTTCCGCAGACTTTGCAGGATCAGGGAGGCCATGCAGCGTAGGTTTGCTGAGGCATTCGCTCCGGAGTCCTCTGGGTCACTAAGGACGACATGATCCGCAGTCACCTCCTCCCAGCCACGTACAAGTCCACTGGTTTCTTGGGACTGTAAATCATCCCTAAAAGACTGCTGCTGATGATGCTGAGTGCCAGCCTCCACCTCCATGCTGACACAATCCTCCTCCTCCTCCTCCTCCTCCTCCTCTTCCTCTTCCTGTGCGATGGGTGGGACAGAAGGAACACTGTCTGGGTAAAGGGGGCCTTGAGAGGCAAGGAAGTCCTCCTCTTCCTGCCTCTGTTCTGCCTCAAGTGCCCTGTCCATTATTCCACGCAGCGTGTGCTCCAACAGGTGGACAAGAGGTACAGTGTCACTGATGCATGCACTGTCACTGCTCACCATCCTCGTGGCCTCCTCAAATGGTGCCAGGACAGTGCATGCATCCCTGATCATGCCCCACTGGCGTGGAGAAAAAAAACCAAGCTCCCCTGACCCTGTCCTGGTGCCGTAGTCGCACAGGTACTCATTGATGGCCCTCTGCTGCGTGTGCAGCCGCTGCAGCATGGCCAACGTTGAGTTCCACCTGGTGGGCATGTCACATATAAGGCGGTTCTTGGGCAGGTTCAACTCCTTTTGCAGCTCAGCCAGGCGAGCACTGGCATTATAAGATCTGCGGAAATGCACACAGACTTTCCTGGCCTGCCTCAGGACATCCTGTAAGCCCGGGTACCTGCCCAAGAACCGCTGCACCACCAGGTTAAGGACGTGAGCCACACAGGGCACATGGGTCAGTTGTCCCTGTCGAAGGGCGGAGAGGAGGTTGGTGCCATTGTCGCAAACCACCATTCCTGGCTTAAGCTGGCGTGGCGTCAACCACCTCTCGGCCTGGCCCTGCAGAGCAGACAGGACCTCTGCCCCAGTGTGGCTTCTGTCCCCCAAACACACCAGCGCAAGCACGGCATGGCATCTTTTTGCCTGCGTACTTGCGTAGCCCCGTGAACGGCTACGGAGCACCGCTGGTTCATAGGACAAACCACAGGAAGAGGCCATGGAGGAAGAAGAAGAGGAGGGGGTGGAGGAGAGAGGTGTGTCACAACCAGTAGTAGCATTTTGGAGGCGTGGCGGTGGGACAACCTCCAACACTACTGCACCTTGTCCTGCATCCTTCCCAGCTGCCAAAAGAGTGACCCAATGGGCCGTGAAAGAAAGGTAACGTCCCTGTCCATGCCTGCTGGACCATGAGTCAGCGGTAATATGCACCTTACCGCTGACCGCCCTGTCCAGCGAGGCCAAGACATTGCCTTCCACATGCCGGTAGAGAGCCGGAATAGCCTTCCGTGAGAAAAAGTGGCGTTTGGGAACCTGCCACTGAGGAACCGCACATTGCACAAACTCACGGAAGGGGGCCGAGTCTACCAACTGAAAAGGCAGCAGTTGAAGCGCTAGCAATTTAGCCAAGCTAGCATTCAACCGCTGGGCATGTGGATGGCTGGGAGTGAACTTCTTTCGACGGTCCAGCAGCTGGGGCAGGGAAATTTGCCTGCTAGAATCGGACGTCGGTGTACTGCTAGCAGAGTGGCCGCAAGTACTTGGCTGTGACACACCTAATTCTACACCTTCATTCCTCTCAGTGCATGTTTCAGAGAGGACTGAAGTTATAGTGGGGTTGGAGATCCCAGCTGATGCGGTGCAAGGAGAGGTCCGCTTTGTTCTTTGGTGTGGGTCTTTGAGGTAGGCTTGCCAACGAGCTGCATGGCAGGTCAACATATGTCTGGTCAGGCATGTGGTACCCAAGCGGCTGATGTTTTGGCCACGCGATATACGCTTGAGACATATGTTGCAAACAGCAGCTGTGCGATCTGATGCACTAGCCTCAAAAAAGGCCCACACCAAGGAACTTTTTGAATGACGGGCAGAGGCAGCGCCCTGCACAGGCGGAGCTCTGCGGTGTGATTCCGTCGGTGTACTGCCCTTACCTTGGCCACCAAAGGGCATCCTGCCTCGTTGGAGATGTGCCTCCTCCTCATCCTCCTCCTCCTCCTCTCTCCTATTAGGCACCCACGTGGAGTCAGTGACCTCATCATCCCCTCCCTCCTCATCACTGGAGCCAATCTGGCAGTATGCTGCAGCTGCTGGAACATGACTGCCAGATTGGTGTCCTTCTTGAGCATCCCCTCTGTCTGCTCTCACCCTACTGCCTTCCTGTAGCTGGGTTTCATCATCAGACCCTTCGAAACGCTGGGCATCCTCCTGGAGCATGTACCCAACACTGTGCTCAAACAGTTCGGGGGACTCCTCAGGAGGAGGACATGGTGGGTCTAGGGAAGGAGTGACTGATGATGAGTCTGACATTGATACCAGGGAAGAGGACGCTTTGGCAGCTGCTTTGCCAGTACCCTGAGCCTGGGTGAGAGAGGATGAGGAGGAGGAGGAGGGCTTGGTCATCCACTCTACCAAGTCTTCGGCATGATGTGGCTCAACATGTCCAGCTGCCGAAAAGAAGGACAAGCGTGTCCCATGGCCATGTGCTGATGACAATGCACCGCGTCCACGACCAGCACTGTTGCCCCCAGACACAGAGCCTGCTTGCCCTCTTTTATTGCCTCCTGACTGTCTGCCTCTCCTTGTTTGCCTTCCAGACATTCTAATAGATGGCCTGAAGGGAGATGGGAAAAAAGCAATAAGGGCTACCTTCAGGTGTCCTTCTCTGTCCGTTTACTTAAGGATTTCTAAATATGGTTGAGGATGATTGCTTTTGCACAGAATAGCACAACGACAATTTCCCTGACTGCCTTAAAAACAAGGTTTTCAAAGATGGTTGATGAGGAATGCTTTAGCACACTATAGCACAAGGAGAATTCCCCTCACTTTCCTTCTTTGTCCCTAGAAACAAGGACTCGCACAGTGAAAGAAACTGACACTCTCCCTACCTAGAGTTTTCTGTCCCTAGAAAAAAAGTTTTTTTAAAGCACACTATAGCACAAGGAGAATTCACTCACTGTCCTTCCCTGTCCCTAGAAACAAGGACTTGCACAGTGAAAGAAACTGACACTCTCCCTACCTAGAGTTTTCTGTCCCTAGAAAAAACGTTTTTTTAAAGCACACTATAGCACAAGGAGAATTCACTCACTGTCCTTCCCTGTCCCTAGAAACAAGGACTTGCACAGTGAAACTAACTGACACTCTCCCTACCTAGAGTTTTCTGTCCCTAGAAAAAATGTTTTTTTAAAGCACACTATAGCACAAGGAGAATTCACTCACTGTCCTTCCCTGTCCCTAGAAACAAGGACTTGCACAGTGAAAGAAACTGACACTCTCCCTACCTAGAGTTTTCTGTCCCTAGAAAAAACTTTTTTTAAAGCACACTATAGCACAAGGAGAATTCACTCACTGTCCTTCCCTGTCCCTAGAAACAAGGACTTGCACAGTGAAAGAAACTGACACTCTCCCTACCTAGAGTTTTCTGTCCCTAGAAAAAATGTTTTTTTAAAGCACACTATAGCACAAGGAGAATTCACTCACTGTCCTTCCCTGTCCCTAGAAACAAGGACTTGCACAGTGAAAGAAACTGACACTCTCCCTACCTAGAGTTTTCTGTCCCTAGAAAAAATGTTTTTTTAAAGCACACTATAGCACAAGGAGAATTCACTCACTGTCCTTCCCTGTCCCTAGAAACAAGGACTTGCACAGTGAAAGAAACTGACACTCTCCCTACCTAGAGTTTTCTGTCCCTAGAAAAAATGTTTTTTTAAAACACACTATAGCACAAGGAGAATTCACTCACTGTCCTTCCCTGTCCCTAGAAACAAGGACTTGCACAGTGAAAGAAACTGACACTCTCCCTACCTAGAGTTTTCTGTCCCTAGAAAAAATGTTTTTTTAAAGCACACTATAGCACAAGGAGAATTCACTCACTGTCCTTCCCTGTCCCTAGAAACAAGGACTTGCACAGTGAAAGAAACTGACACTCTCCCTACCTAGAGTTTTCTGTCCCTAGAAAAAATGTTTTTTTAAAGCACACTATAGCACAAGGAGAATTCACTCACTGTCCTTCCCTGTCCCTAGAAACAAGGACTTGCACAGTGAAAGAAACTGACACTCTCCCTACCTAGAGTTTTCTGTCCCTAGAAAAAATGTTTTTTTAAAGCACACTATAGCACAAGGAGAATTCACTCACTGTCCTTCCCTGTCCCTAGAAACAAGGACTTGCACAGTGAAAGAAACTGACACTCTCCCTACCTAGAGTTTTCTGTCCCTAGAAAAAATGTTTTTTTAAAGCACACTATAGCACAAGGAGAATTCACTCACTGTCCTTCCCTGTCCCTAGAAACAAGGACTTGCACAGTGAAAGAAACTGACACTCTCCCTACCTAGAGTTTTCTGTCCATAGAAAAAATGTTTTTTTAAAGCACACTATAGCACAAGGAGAATTCACTCACTGTCCTTCCCTGTCCCTAGAAACAAGGACTTGCACAGTGAAAGAAACTGACACTCTCCCTACCTAGAGTTTTCTGTCCCTAGAAAAAATGTTTTTTTAAAGCACACTATAGCACAAGGAGAATTCACTCACTGTCCTTCCCTGTCCCTAGAAACAAGGACTTGCACAGTGAAAGAAACTGACACTCTCCCTACCTAGAGTTTTCTGTCCCTAGAAAAAATGTTTTTTTAAAGCACACTATAGCACAAGGAGAATTCACTCACTGTCCTTCCCTGTCCCTAGAAACAAGGACTTGCACAGTGAAAGAAACTGACACTCTCCCTACCTAGAGTTTTCTGTCCCTAGAAAAAATGTTTTTTTAAAGCACACTATAGCACAAGGAGAATTCACTCACTGTCCTTCCCTGTCCCTAGAAACAAGGACTTGCACAGTGAAAGAAACTGACACTCTCCCTACCTAGAGTTTTCTGTCCCTAGAAAAAATGTTTTTTTAAAGCACACTATAGCACAAGGAGAATTCACTCACTGTCCTTCCCTGTCCCTAGAAACAAGGACTTGCACAGTGAAAGAAACTGACACTCTCCCTACCTAGAGTTTTCTGTCCCTAGAAAAAATGTTTTTTTAAAGCACACTATAGCACAAGGAGAATTCACTCACTGTCCTTCCCTGTCCCTAGAAACAAGGACTTGCACAGTGAAAGAAACTGACACTCTCCCTACCTAGAGTTTTCTGTCCCTAGAAAAAATGTTTTTTTAAAGCACACTATAGCACAAGGAGAATTCACTCACTGTCCTTCCCTGTCCCTAGAAACAAGGACTTGCACAGTGAAAGAAACTGACACTCTCCCTACCTAGAGTTTTCTGTCCCTAGAAAAAATGTTTTTTTAAAGCACACTATAGCACAAGGAGAATTCACTCACTGTCCTTCCCTGTCCCTAGAAACAAGGACTTGCACAGTGAAAGAAACTGACACTCTCCCTACCTAGAGTTTTCTGTCCCTAGAAAAAATGTTTTTTTAAAGCACACTATAGCACAAGGAGAATTCACTCACTGTCCTTCCCTGTCCCTAGAAACAAGGACTTGCACAGTGAAAGAAACTGACACTCTCCCTACCTAGAGTTTTCTGTCCCTAGAAAAAATGTTTTTTTAAAGCACACTATAGCACAAGGAGAATTCACTCACTGTCCTTCCCTGTCCCTAGAAACAAGGACTTGCACAGTGAAAGAAACTGACACTCTCCCTACCTAGAGTTTTCTGTCCCTAGAAAAAATGTTTTTTTAAAGCACACTATAGCACAAGGAGAATTCACTCACTGTCCTTCCCTGTCCCTAGAAACAAGGACTTGCACAGGGAAAGAAACTGACACTCTCCCTACCTAGAGTTTTCTGTCCCTAGAAAAAATGTTTTTTTAAAGCACACTATAGCACAAGGAGAATTCACTCACTGTCCTTCCCTGTCCCTAGAAACAAGGACTTGCACAGTGAAAGAAACTGACACTCTCCCTACCTAGAGTTTTCTGTCCCTAGAAAAAATGTTTTTTTAAAGCACACTATAGCACAAGGAGAATTCACTCACTGTCCTTCCCTGTCCCTAGAAACAAGGACTTGCACAGTGAAAGAAACTGACACTCTCCCTACCTAGAGTTTTCTGTCCCTAGAAAAAATGTTTTTTTAAAGCACACTATAGCACAAGGAGAATTCACTCACTGTCCTTCCCTGTCCCTAGAAACAAGGACTTGCACAGTGAAAGAAACTGACACTCTCCCTACCTAGAGTTTTCTGTCCCTAGAAAAAATGTTTTTTTAAAGCACACTATAGCACAAGGAGAATTCACTCACTGTCCTTCCCTGTCCCTAGAAACAAGGACTTGCACAGTGAAAGAAACTGACACTCTCCCTACCTAGAGTTTTCTGTCCCTAGAAAAAATGTTTTTTTAAAGCACACTATAGCACAAGGAGAATTCACTCACTGTCCTTCCCTGTCCCTAGAAACAAGGACTTGCACAGTGAAAGAAACTGACACTCTCCCTACCTAGAGTTTTCTGTCCCTAGAAAAAATGTTTTTTTAAAGCACACTATAGCACAAGGAGAATTCACTCACTGTGCTTCCCTGTCCCTAGAAACAAGGACTTGCACAGTGAAAGAAACTGACACTCTCCCTACCTAGAGTTTTCTGTCCCTAGAAAAAATGTTTTTTTAAAGCACACTATAGCACAAGGAGAATTCACTCACTGTCCTTCCCTGTCCCTAGAAACAAGGACTTGCACAGTGAAAGAAACTGACACTCTCCCTACCTAGAGTTTTCTGTCCCTAGAAAAAATGTTTTTTTAAAGCACACTATAGCACAAGGAGAATTCACTCACTGTCCTTCCCTGTCCCTAGAAACAAGGACTTGCACAGTGAAAGAAACTGACACTCTCCCTACCTAGAGTTTTCTGTCCCTAGAAAAAATGTTTTTTTAAAGCACACTATAGCACAAGGAGAATTCACTCACTGTCCTTCCCTGTCCCTAGAAACAAGGACTTGCACAGTGAAAGAAACTGACACTCTCCCTACCTAGAGTTTTCTGTCCCTAGAAAAAATGTTTTTTTAAAGCACACTATAGCACAAGGAGAATTCACTCACTGTCCTTCCCTGTCCCTAGAAACAAGGACTTGCACAGTGAAAGAAACTGACACTCTCCCTACCTAGAGTTTTCTGTCCCTAGAAAAAATGTTTTTTTAAAGCACACTATAGCACAAGGAGAATTCACTCACTGTCCTTCCCTGTCCCTAGAAACAAGGACTTGCACAGTGAAAGAAACTGACACTCTCCCTACCTAGAGTTTTCTGTCCCTAGAAAAAATGTTTTTTTAAAGCACACTATAGCACAAGGAGAATTCACTCACTGTCCTTCCCTGTCCCTAGAAACAAGGACTTGCACAGTGAAAGAAACTGACACTCTCCCTACCTAGAGTTTTCTGTCCCTAGAAAAAATGTTTTTTTAAAGCACACTATAGCACAAGGAGAATTCACTCACTGTCCTTCCCTGTCCCTAGAAACAAGGACTTGCACAGTGAAAGAAACTGACACTCTCCCTACCTAGAGTTTTCTGTCCCTAGAAAAAATGTTTTTTTAAAGCACACTATAGCACAAGGAGAATTCACTCACTGTCCTTCCCTGTCCCTAGAAACAAGGACTTGCACAGTGAAAGAAACTGACACTCTCCCTACCTAGAGTTTTCTGTCCCTAGAAAAAATGTTTTTTTAAAACACACTATAGCACAAGGAGAATTCACTCACTGTCCTTCCCTGTCCCTAGAAACAAGGACTTGCACAGTGAAAGAAACTGACACTCTCCCTACCTAGAGTTTTCTGTCCCAAGAAAAAATGTTTTTTTAAAGCACACTATAGCACAAGGAGAATTCACTCACTGTCCTTCCCTGTCCCTAGAAACAAGGACTTGCACAGTGAAAGAAACTGACACTCTCCCTACCTAGAGTTTTCTGTCCCTAGAAAAAATGTTTTTTTAAAGCACACTATAGCACAAGGAGAATTCACTCACTGTCCTTCCCTGTCCCTAGAAACAAGGACTTGCACAGTGAAAGAAACTGACACTCTCCCTACCTAGAGTTTTCTGTCCCTAGAAAAAATGTTTTTTTAAAGCACACTATAGCACAAGGAGAATTCACTCACTGTCCTTCCCTGTCCCTAGAAACAAGGACTTGCACAGTGAAAGAAACTGACACTCTCCCTACCTAGAGTTTTCTGTCCCTAGAAAAAATGTTTTTTTAAAGCACACTATAGCACAAGGAGAATTCACTCACTGTCCTTCCCTGTCCCTAGAAACAAGGACTCGAACAGTAAAACACACTGACACTCTCCCTACCTATCCTTCTCTTTCCCTAAACTAAAGGAATCCAGGTTAAGCAAGAAAGAAATAAATGTCACTGTCCCTGCCTATGCTGCTCTTTCCCTGCTCCGGAACACACTACACTAGGCCGCCGTGCTGGCGGCCTTTTATAGTGTGGGGCGTGTACTAAACACCCTCAGCAATAATTGGCCACAGGCATCCTGCCTGTGGCCAATCATTGCTCTCCTCGCTGCCGGCGCTGTGATTGGCCAAGCATGCGGGGTCACAATGCATGCTTGGCCAATCACAGCGCCTGGATGACACTGCGATGGCGTAGTGCATTGTGGGCCGTTCGCGTCACTCGAATTTGGCGCGAACGGCCCAAATCGTTCGATCTTCGTCGAACGATCGAACAGCCGATGTTCGAGTCGAACGTATGTTCGACTCGAACACGAAGCTCATCCCTACTCCACACCCTTTTGTAAACTGGGGATGCTTGAACCCACTTGCTAGGAATGCTCTAATCCACTTGCTGTTGATGCTGGAACACACCTGCTCTTTATGCCAGAATCACCCTGCTGAGGATGCTGGAACATATCTGCAGGGGATGGTGGAACACACCTGGTGTCAGAATCACCCTGCCGAGGATGCTGGAACATATCTGCTGGGGATGCTGGAACACTCCTGCTAGGAATGCTGGAACATATCTGCTGGGGATGCTGGAACACACTTGGTGTCAGAATCACCCTGCTGATGATGCTGGAACATATCTGCTGGGGATGCTGGAACACACCTGGTGTCAGAAACACCCTGGTGAGGATGCTGGAACATATCTGCTTGGGATGCTGAGCCATATCTGCTGGGGATGCTGGAACATACTTGCTGTCAGAATCACCCCGCTGATGCTTCTGGAACATAAATGCTGGGGATGTTGGAACACACTTGGTGTCAGAATCACCCCGCTGATGATGCTGGAATATATCTGCTGGGAATGCTGGAACATATCTGCTGGGGATGCTGGAACACACCTGGTGTCAGAAACACCCCACTGAGGATGATGGAACATATCTGCTGAGGATGCTGAAACATATCTCTTGAGGATGCTGGAACATATCTGCTTGGGATGCTGGAACATATCTGTTGGGGATGCTGGAACACACTTGGTGTCAGAATCACCCTGCTGATGATGCTGGAACATGTCTACTGGGAATGCTGGAACACACCTGGTGTCAGAAACACCCTGCTGAGGATGCTGGAACATATCTTCTGGGGATGCTGGAACACTCCTGCTAGGAATGCTCTAACACACCTGCTGTTGATGCTGAAACACACCTACTGGGTATGTCGGAACCAACCTGCTGAGGATTCTGGAACATAACTGCTGGGAATGCTGGAACACACCCTCTGGGGATGCTCTAACACACCTGCTGGGTATGTCAGAACCAACCTACTGAGGATGCTGGAACACACCTATTGGGAATACTGGAACACAACAGCTTGGAATGCTCTAACAAACTTAATGTTGATGCTGGAACACATCTGCTGGGTATGTCAGAATCAGCTTGCTGAGGATGCTGGAACTTGTCTTCTGGGGTGCTGGAACACACTTCCTAGGAATGCTGTACGTTCAAGTGTTTGCATGTTAAAGGTACTTTCCAGTCAACTTTGAAATTGAAATCAAGAGATGCATACAAGAAGCACAATCTAGCTGTTGACCAGTTCAGTTGTTAATCCAGAGCTATCTTTACTGCAGCAGCCTACTTCACACCCTTTTGTAAACTGGGGATGCTGAAACCCACTTGCTAGGAATGCTCTAATACACTTGCTGTTGATGCTGGAACACACCTGCTCTGTATGTCAGAATCACCCTGCTGGGAATGCTGGAACATATCTGCTGGGAATGCTGGAACACACCTGGTGTCAGAATCACTCTGCTGGGGATGCTGGAACATATCTGCTGGGGATGCTGGAACACACCTGGTGTCAGAATCACTCTGCTGGGGATGCTGGAACATATCTGCTGGGAATGCTGGAACACACCCTCTGGGGATGCTCTAACACACCTGCTGGGTATGTCAGAACCAACCTACTGAGGATGCTGGAACACACCTATTGGGAATACTGGAACACAACAGCTTGGAATGCTCTAACAAACTTAATGTTGATGCTGGAACACATCTGCTGGGTATGTCAGAATCAGCTTGCTGAGGATGCTGGAACTTGCCTTCTGGGGTGCTGGAACACACTTCCTAGGAATGCTGTACGTTCAAGTGTTTGCATGTTAAAGGTACTTTCCAGTCAACTTTGAAATTGAAATCAAGAGATGCATACAAGAAGCACAATCTAGCTGTTGACCAGTTCAGTTGTTAATCCAGAGCTATCTTTACTGCAGCAGCCTACTTCACACCCTTTTGTAAACTGGGGATGCTGAAACCCACTTGCTAGGAATGCTCTAATACACTTGCTGTTGATGCTGGAACACACCTGCTCTGTATGTCAGAATCACCCTGCTGGGAATGCTGGAACATATCTGCTGGGAATGCTGGAACACACCTGGTGTCAGAATCACTCTGCTGGGGATGCTGGAACACACCTGGTGTCAGAATCACTCTGCTGGGGATGCTGGAACATATCTGCTGGGGATGCTCTAATACACCTGCTGTTGATTCTGAAACACACCTACTGGGTATGTAGGGACCATCCTGCTGGGAATACTGGAACACACCTGGCTTCTGGGAATGCTCTAAAACAGTGTTTCTCAACTCCAGTCCTCAAGGCGCCCCAACAGGTCATGTTTTCAGGCTCTCCATTATTTTGCACAGGTGATTTGATCAGTTTCACTGCCTTAGTAATTACCACAGATGCTTTATCTTACGTAAATCCTGAAAACATGACCTGTTGGGGCGCCTTGAGGACTGGAATTGAGAAACACTGCTCTAACACACTTGCTGGATATGTCAGAACCAACCTACTGAGGATGCTGGAACATTGCTCCATTCCTGGAATCTTTGACCATCTCTTGTAGCACATCCATAGTTTCTAATCTTCTCATGTCTGCATGTCCCCTATCATGTTTGAAGTCTCTGACCATCTCTTGTAGCATGTTTGTAGTCTCTAGCCATCTCCTGTTCCATGTCTGTAGTCTCTGACCACCTGTATATATGTCTGCAGTCTCTAACCAACTCTTGTAGCATGCCGGTAGCCTCTAACCACCCCCTTTCCACGTCTGCCATCTCTGAATGTCTCTTTTAACGAGCTTGTAGTCTCTTACAATCTCCTGTTCCTTGTTTGCAGTCCCTGATCGTCGATTGTAGGATGCCTACAGTCTCTGACCATCTCTTGTAGCATGCCCATAGCCTCTAATCATCTCCTGTTTCATGTTTATAGTCTCTGACCATCTCGTGTATCATGTCCATATTCTCTAATCATCTCCTGTTCCATGTCTATAGTCTCTGACCATCTTGTGTATCATGTCCATATTCTCTAATCATCATCTGTTCCATGTCCATAGTCTGACCATCTTGTGTATCATGTCCATATTCTCTAATCATCATCTGTTCCATGTCTATAGTCTCTGACCATCTCGTGTATCATGTCCATATTCTCGAATCATCTCCTGTTTTATGTCTACAGTCCATGACCATCTCTTTTAGCATGCTTGTAGTCTTAACAATTACCTGTTCCATGTTAGCAGTCTCTGACCATCTCTGTAGCATGCCTGCAGTCTATGACCATCTCTTGTGGCACACTCATAGTCCCTAGCCAGCTCCTGTTCCATTTCTGCAATCTCTGGCCATCTCTTATAGCACATCCATCGTTTCTAATCACCTCCTGTTCCATGTCTGCTGTCTCTGACATTTTTCTGTAGCATTACACGCAATAAATATTATGTGCAACCTTTCGGTGATGTCAGGGGCCACACTTAAAGGGGTTGTAAAGGTATTTCTTTTTTGAATAACAAACATACTATTTTTACCTCCACTGTGCAGTTCGTTTTGCACAGATTGGCCCCGATCCTCGTCTTCTGGAGTCCCTCGGTGGCTGTCTCGGCTCCTTCCCACAACAGCTAACCCCCGTTCTGGGAAGCACTCTCCCAAGGGGGTTAGCTTGCGGGCGCGCTCCCGTGATACAGTCGGCGGCCATAGCCGCCGACTGTATCACTCGGGCCCCACCACCCGGCGTGCCGCGTCATTGATTTGATTGACAGCAGCGGGAGCCAATGGCTGCGCTGCTATCAATCTCCAATGAAGAGCCGCCTCGAGCTGGGGGAAACCATTGCGGGATCGCGCCCACGGAGTTTCGTGTTTTAGGTAAGTAAAACGGGGGGGGGGGGGGGGCTGGGGGGCCCGAGTGTGCAAGGTGTTTTTTCACCTTAATGCATAGGATGCATTAAAGTGGTAGTAAACTCTGTACTACCACTTTTACCTACAGGTAAGCCTATAATAAGGCTTACCTGTAGGTAAAAAGAATATCTCCTAAACCTGTACAGTTTAGGAGATATTCCCCTTGCAATGAGCCGCTGACTGCAGCGGCGCATGCGCAGCAGGGATTCTCGGCTAAAGGCCGGCAGCCGCCGGACCTCGCCGGAAAGAAGTCTGCGCGTGGAGTGACGACATCGCCGCTCCAGCCACTCACAGCGCTGGAGCGGCGATACCCAGAAGATACGCCAAGGCAAAATGACATCTCCCTCGGCGTGGACCAGGTAAGTTACCGACACCTCGTTCTAAGGTAAGTATTTCATAATGAGCTAGTATACTAGCTCATTATGCCTTTTGCCTTTCAGGTATGTAAAAAAAAAAGCAGCAGCGGGTTTCCTACCGCTTTAAGGTGAAAAAACACGAAACTTTACAACCCCTTTAAGGCCCCTGATATAAGATAAGTCGACTACCACTGAGCTGGATTCCTCCTCCTAGGCTGCATCTTCTGAAATAAGAAGAAGGCCTGTGTGTAACGTGACCTGATTTTAGAAGAAGATTTTATGGTACCTTCATCATTTATTTTTGTCATGGAAGGTTTTTAATGCCATGTCCCATCTCTGCTGACCTGTGTCTTCATTTCAGTGCCTTGGCTTCCACTGTAAAATACATTCTTACTGAAAAGACATTCTAGATCTTCTCTAAGACACTATTTAGAATAAAGTCTGATGTGTTTAGTCTAAAGTGATGTGTTTACCATGTAAGTAAATGAGCTCCAAAAATTTATTCTGAACCTACAGCTCCGGCTGATTCATACACAGACTGTGCAAGGGAGCAAAATGCTGCCACAAACCGGTTAAGAGTAATGCATATTTCAATAGTACATGCCTCTACCACTGCTGTGCACACTCCAATTTCTGTGATGACGCACACTCCATGCAATCTGCCTGCAAACTGATCAAACTTCTTCTGCAAACAGAGGAGGGTACCAGCAGTCACAGAGCTTATAATTAATAAATAAAGTCATAAAGGTTTTGGCCAATTTATTAAAAAGTTTAAAAGTAAAAAAAAGCAGTATATACTATATATATATATATATATATATATACAAATCTAATATACATAGATTTAATAATATACAGTATATATAACAACAAACTTCTCTTGTTTTGTCCTTTAAATACACCATTGCGAGTGTTTTGTTATATCTGTGTAGCGCCCACCCCAATTTTGGGGCGCTATATGTGTAAATGTAGGGACAGTCTGAGCCAGTAGTTGGGCTCAGACCAATTATAGTTCAAATTGTCTGCTCTGCTCTGGGTGTGATACTGCTCGGCAGTGTTATTCTCCTTTGCCTGCAGGTGGCACTGTCACCACCGGCACAGGCTGGATCACGGGGGTATCACAGCACCTTGGGTGTCTTCTCTCGGCAGCCGTGCAGTGGGCGTGGTCTACCCACTGTGCATGCTGGGAGAGGGTACAAAAGGGGCAGGCGCCATTTGGCGTGAAGCGATTCCAGGGGGACCCCAAGGCGTTCGGAGGGACCTTTGGTCCAGTGAGCGTGTCTCGTGGCCCTCATGGCAGGGGATGCGTGTGTTTGGTCTCGGGCACCTTTAGCCCGAGGCTCTGCTGCTGCATTGTAGGCCCAGCTATCCTATCGAGGGCCTACGCTTCAGAGAAGGATCCCAGGCTGCCCGGTTGAAGGGGGCCCATCTTTAGGGAAGGAGTTCCAGGGGAAGATCAGTCCCGGCGGAGATAGCGACGGTACTGCTGTCTTGGAGAGAGGCCTGGAGGCCTACCTAAAGGGGGATCCATCATCTCTGACATCCGTGCTCCACTCTGGTTGCTAGGACCGCTCTCAAAGGGACTATCCGGGTGAGCAATATCCACTCAGGCTTGAGTGGCGACGAAATTGTTCTCTAAGTGTTGTGTGCCTGAACCTTCCCCTACTTATATTAACACCGCTCGCCCCTCTCTACACAAAAGGGGGGATACCGGGCAAGTAGCAGGTGTGCCCTGACTGCAGGAATGGCAGAAAAGCAGAAACAGGGTGGTGTGTGCTACATCTGTTTGATAAGTGCAAAAAGTGCCTGTTGGTCCTGCCAGAAACCTAGTGCTGAGCTGATAACTTCCTGTGCTGACTGTTATCAGCTACATTGCTCTCTTTGTTATGGTTTGCTAGCTATGTCATAGCACTGGACCAAAAGGAATAGAAATTGGATTTATTGTGATTACCTAACAACTGCAATTTTAATTCTCAAACCTTTAAAGGGGTCGTGTTTTCTTCCTCGTACATCACGGGACACAGAGCGGCATAGTCATTACTATGTGGGTTATATAGAATTACCTTCAGGTGCTGGCACTGGCAACTTCCTAAGGTGTTGGCCAAGGTTAACATGTATTAATCTGGGCTTGTGTACAGGTTCTCTGGGCCTTAGCAAGCTATTCCGGATCCGACCAAAAAAGCTTCATAGCTAAACGGTCGGTACCCGGGCCTTGCAGAGAAGAGCAAGGTTTTGCCTGTAATGCCTCTCTTAGGAGGGCTGGACCCTGGGATCCAGAGCTCTGGTCATACCCAAAACCAAGAGGCTATCTGTGTAGGGTGCTATACAGGTCCAGGGGAGTGGAATCCTTGGGAACCCAGTCCCTGAAGGTCTAGTACAATGCCTGCCGTGAGAGGTGAAGTTTGGGCTTCTGTGGACCAAACAAAGTCCTGCGGCGGGGAAAAGGTAAGTGGGGGCCCCTCAGGAACTTGGTTCTATTGAGGGGACCCCCAAGCCTAATATGTCTTTCTGCCTGTTACCTAAAGGTATTCCCGCCAATAGCTGTATATGCCTAAGAAATCCTAGAAATGTCTTTTCATAAAGGAAGTTTTAAAAAAAAAAAAAACTGTAAACCTGGAAATGTTTTTCATAAAGGAGGTTTTAAAAAAAAAAAAGACAAAAGTGCGGTACCTGTGTTTGTCCACTAGAGGACGCTGTGGAACGTCTTTTTTTCTTGGGACTATTCCTTCCATGGTGAAAGTCCAGGCAGATGAGTGAGCTCTCTATCAGGGAAGCTGCATTCCTCTGTCATGCTGCCAAGTAGTTTCCTTCCATACCCGAGTCCTGGTGAAACAGGGACCCTGGCTCCTCTCCCTACATGGCGCCAAGAGCGCACACGTGCACGCGCGCACACGCTTTCTTTTATAGATTTAGCTTCAAAAAAGGGGGCGGAGCCTGGCGGATGACGCGCTCTGTGCGCCTAGCACTTCTGCGCATGTACGGGCGTCCCAGCAAGATAAAAGGACTCAGTCCACGTTGCTTGCTATGGACACAGAGCATGAAAAGGAGCTGGTAGCATGGTATAGGGGCTTACAGCGGGCGGTTGATACAGGCATCCCCAGAAAGACGCATTAGTAGACACCCACTGATGTACATAGCAGCAAATTGCATTAGACTATTTCAGTAAAGGGGTGTATTGCGGCTGGAATAACTCAGCTTTGAACTAAGGAATATGCCGCCTAAAAAACTCCGGGATATACCTCTCAGGAAGTGTAGGGGGTCTCCATCGGGCTCTGAGGATCTGGAGCAGTCATCTGCACCTTCCTCCCCTGAGAAATCAGAGGTTAATACCCATAAGGAACCCCCGGGAGTGCCAGGTACTGCGGCTGTCCTCAGTCCACCTGCTCCTGCATATATAACAGAGGAGGTTTTTGCCTCAACTCTGGAGGGATTGGAGCAGAGATTGGCAGCATTGATCGCTTCTTCTCTACAGGAAAGAAAGCGCGCCAGATCTCCATCACCTCCATTAGAGTGCCTGTTGGCAGAGCAACAGTCCCAGGAAGGGACTGACCTACCTGAAGGGGATCAGGAGGAGGTTAACTCTGTTTTTGAGGAATCGACAGTAGATGAACCATTTTCAGCATCACAGACTGAAAGATTGTGGGTCCAGACCCTAACTGACATGGTTCGATCTGCATTTAAAATGCCTCTTGTTGAACCATCAACTACTGCTGTCTCCTCATTGGGGTCGCTAAAAGCTCCCCAGATTAATTGCTCCTTTCCAATACATCCATTATTGGAAGGACTTATATACCAGGACTGGGAACATCCTGATAAACTATTTGTTCCGCCTAAAAAATTTCCGGTGATCTATCCCGTGGAGGAAAAGTTCACCCAGAGATGGAATGTTCCTACGGTGGATGCAGCCATCTCTTCTGTGAAAAAATCACTGACATGCCCAGTAGATAATGTTCAAATGTTCAAAGATCCAGTAGATAAAAAATTGGAATCTTTATTAAAATCTGCTTTTTCCACAGCGGGGGCTGTTACACAGCCAGCAGTGTCGGCTATTGGGGTCTGCCAAGCTTTAAAGGATCAGATGAAAATGGTCCTGAGGGATTTGCCAGACCAGCAGGCCCAGGTTCTGGCTGATCTGCCTAGAGCATTATGCTTTGCGGTTGACGCCATCAAGGATTCCATCCATCAGGCCTCCCGCCTCACGCTGTCTTTGGTACATATGCGTAGGCTTCTGTGGCTCAAGAACTGGTCTGCTGAAGCTCCCTGTAAGAAGCTCTTAGTTAGCTTCCCATTTCATGGGGAACGCCTTTTTGGCGAAGACCTGGATAAGTATATCCAGAAGATTTCCAGTGGTAAAAGTACTCTCTTACCAAGTAAAAAGAGGTCTAGGGGTCCATCTTTTAAGAGGACTACCTCTCCTATCCCTGGGACGTCTGCTACTAAGCAGTTCCGACGGCCTCCTCGGTCAAACTCAGGGGGTAAAAATCAGGGACAGTCACAGGGTAATAAGAAACCCTGGATCCGAAGGGGTACTAAACCAGCCTCCAAGTCAAGCCTATGAAGGGCTGCCCCCACTCAAACGGGTGGGGGGAAGACTTCAGTTGTTTTGCAGAGACCTGGCGGGAGACGATCAAGGACAGATGGGTGCTCTCCGCAGTAACTCTGGGATACAAGTTGGAGTTAAAAGAGTCTCCTCCTTCCCATTTTATGTGGTCAGGCATGCCAAAAGACCCTCTGAAAAGAGGGTCTCTCCTATTGGCGCTAGAACAACTATTGCTCCAAGGAGTAATTATGGAGGTTCCTATGGAAGAGTGGGGGTTGGGTTTCTACTCAAACCTTTTCACAGTCCCGAAACCAAACAGGGACATAAGACCCATATTGGACCTAAAGAGTCTAAACAAATTTCTAAACGTCCGGTCCTTCCGGATGGAGTCGATCCGATCGGTCACCGCTGCCCTACAGGGGGAGGAATGGTTAGCCTCGATCGACATCAAAGATGCTTACTTGCATGTTCCCATCTTTCCAGGTCATCAAAAATTTCTACGCTTTGCAGTAGAAGGGCGCCATTTTCAGTTCAGAGCCTTACCATTCGGTCTGGCCACAGCACCACGAGTGTTCACAAAAATTCTGGCCCCACTGTTGGCCGATCTAAGAACACGAGGTGTAACGATAATGGCATACCTAGACGACCTGTTGTTGATGGACCACTCAGTTGCCAAGCTAGAAGTGGTAATTGTCGATACAATCAAGTATCTAGAATCTCATGGTTGGGTCATCAACCTGGACAAGTCAGCCCTACAGCCAGTGAAAAACCTGGTATATCTAGGGCTACGGCTGGATTCAGACCAGAGGAAGATTTTCTTACCTCTAGACAAGGTATCCTCTTTGAGGGGCTTGGTCCGTCTGCTTTGTGCAAGAAGACAGCCGTCCATACGCCTGTGCATGAGGCTGCTAGGAAAGATGGTAGCATCATTCGAAGCTGTGCCATACGCCCAATTTCACTCAAGGAATTTACAGAGGGCCATATTGTCAGCCTGGAACGGAAAAATTCAGGCTCTAGACTTCCCGATGGCTTTGTCCCCTTCCGTTCGGAAGAGTCTCTGCTGGTGGTTGATCCCCCAGAATCTCCAGAAGGGAAAACCCTTCAGTCCGATATCCTGGAAGGTGGTCACTACAGATGCCAGCCTTATAGGCTGGGGGGCAGTACTGGAGCAATGGTCTCTCCAGGGCAGATGGTCAAATGTAGTAAAAACCCTGCCCATCAATCTCTTAGAGATACGAGCAGCCCGGTATACCCTAGTAGCCTGGACATCCAGACTCCAAGGGTCCCCTGTCAGAATTCAATCAGACAATGCCACAGCAGTGGCATATATCAATCATCAGGGAGGCACCAGGAGTCGTGCAGCCCAGAGGGAAGTAAGTCACATCCTGGAATGGGCAGAAAAGCCTGTCCCATGTATATCAGCTGTCTTCATTCCAGGGGTGGAGAATTGGAAGGCGGACTTTCTGAGTCGCCAACAGTTATGCCCAGGGGAATGGTCCCTTCATCCCGAGGTCTTCCGAGCAATATGTCAGCGGTGGGGAACACCGGATGTAGATCTGCTAGCATCCAGATTCAACGCAAAGGTGGACAGATTTGTCTCCCGGACAAGGGATCCCCTCGCTTGCGGCTCGGATGCTCTGGTGTTCCCTTGGGATCAGTTCAGACTGATATATGCATTCCCTCCGCTACAATTGTTGCCTCGACTCCTTCGCAGAGTCAGGTTGGAAAAGAAGCCGGTGATCCTGGTGGCTCCAGCGTGGCCCCGAAGGGCCTGGTACGCGGAGATCATCAAAATGTCTGTGGGGAGTCCTTGGACCTGCTTTCGCAAGGACCGATATACCACCCTTCCTTACTAACTCTAAGTTTAACGGCCTGGCTATTGAATCCCACATCCTAAAGAAGAGAGGTCTCTCTAACTCTGTGGTATCAACTATAATCAATGCCAGGAAGCCTGTATCCAGGCAGATCTACTATAGAGTTTGGAAGGCGTACATCACTTGGTGCGAGGCCAGAAAATGGCATCCACGTAAGTACGTTATAGGCAGAATTCTGGACTTCCTACAGTGGGCTGTAGACAGGAAGTTTGCCTTAAGTACTATCAGGGGTCAGGTTTCGGCCTTATCAATACTATTTCAAAGGCCCCTGGCTATGCATTCACTTGTCAGATCCTTTATGCAAGGGGTGACTCGTATTATTCCACCGATTTAAAGCTCCCATATGCCCATGGGATCTAAATTTGGTTCTGTTGGTTCTGCAGAAACAGCCATTTGAACCTTTGCGGCACATTTCCTTGGTTCTACTCACCAGAAAATTGATATTTTTAGTAGCCATATGCTCGGCTAGAAGAGTGTCGGAATTAGCCGCCATGTCCTGTAAGGAGCCATATCTGGTTATTCATAAGGACAGAGTAGTACTACGTCCTCACCCAGCCTTTCTTCCTAAGGTGGTATCGAGGTTTCACTTGAACCAGGATGTGGTTCTTCCTTCTTTTTTCCCCAAACCAAGCTCGGTAGAGGAAAAGTTATTGCATTCTTTGGATGTAGTAAGAGCAGTTAAAACTTATCTAAAAGCCACTGCTCAGATTCGTAGAACGGATTCTTTGTTTGTTCTGCCGGAAGGCCCCAGAAAGGGTCAGGCAGCATCAAAATCTACTTTAGCCAAGTGGATTCGACAGGTCATAATACAAGCCTATGGCTTGAGAAGTAGACCGCCTCCGTTCAAAGTTAGGGCGCACTCCACGAGAGCAGTTGGAACTTCATGGGCAGTGCATCACCAGGCCTCCCTGGCTCAAATTTGTAAGGCCGCAACATGGTCTTCAGTACACACGTTTACTAGGTTCTACCAGGTGGACGTTAGAAGTCAGGAGGATGTCGCCTTTGGGCGCAGTGTGTTGCAGGCCGCAAAAGATCCTCATGCCTGATGGCGCCCAGCTTATGTATGGTGTATCCCCCCCCTCATTTGGCATTGCTTTGGGACGTCCCACATAGTAATGACTATGCCGCTCTGTGTCCCGTGATGTACGAGGAAGAAAATAGGATTTTGTTAACAGCTTACCTGTAAAATCCTTTTCTTGGAGTACATCACGGGACACAGAGCTCCCACCCCTCTTTTGGGGACACGTATTGCTTTGCTACAAAACTGAGGTGCTCCCGGATGGGAGGGGCTTATATAGGGGAGGGTACTTCCTGTTTTGGAAGTTGCCAGTGCCAGCACCTGAAGGTAATTCTATATAACCCACATAGTAATGACTATGCCGCTCTGTGTCCCGTGATGTACTCCAAGAAAAGGATTTTACAGGTAAGCTGTTATAAAAATCCTATTTTTTTCACCTTAATGCATCCTATGCATTAAGGTGAAAAAACACCTGGCAAACACGGGCCCCCAGCCCCCCCCCCCATTTCACTTACCTGAGCCCGTTCACCTGCTCTGCGCATCCCTGGCGTCCTCTTCTCTGCGGCGTCTCAGCGTTAATTGGATAGACTGTTGTCTCTATATAAATTATGTGTCAGGGCCTGGACCTGAACCCAGGACCTCTGCTGTATCTGGCAGTGTCTTTGCTGAGCCACCTAAGATGCTTGAGAGCTCCCTGTCTGATTGCTTAGAAAACCTTGCCTTATGTCTTGCTTTTTGTGAACCTTAAACTCTCTGCTTCTCCCATGAACTTCGTGATTTAGGCCATGTTTCTGCACTCCCTGTTTGCCAGATTATTGTGCCCTCTTCAGCCAATATCTTGCTGTTGTCTTTCCTGCTGCTGTCCATATCTTTGCTACCACTTGCTACCGACCTTTGGTTTGTTCCTTGACTACGCTTCTGCTTGATCACAACCTCCAACCACTTGTTACCGATCTTTGGCTTGTTTACTGACTATGCTTCTGCTTGATCCCTACCTACTCTATCTGCTACTGGACCCCAGCTTCTTCATTTCCTGGTGGGGAGATTCTGAAAAATGCGTGGGGGTCCCCCCAAATTCAATTACCAGGCCCTTCAGGTCTGGTATGGATATTAAGGGGAACCCTGCTTCAAATTTTAAAATAAAATGACATGGGGTTCCCCCCAAATATACATACCAGACCCTTCAGGTCTGGTATGGATTTTAAGGGGAACTCCACGCCAAATTAAAAAATAAATGGCGTGGAGTTCCCCCCAAAAATCCATACTAGACCCTTTATCCGAGCACGCAACCTGGCAGGCCACAGGAAAAAAGGGGGGGGGACGAGAGAGCTCCCCCCCTCCTAAACCGTACCAGACCACATGCCCTCAACATGGGGAGGATGCTTTGGGGGTCTGTGACCCCTCAAAGCACCATGTCCCCATGTTGATGGGGACAAGGGCCTCATCCCCGCAACCCTTGCCCGGTGGTTGTGGGGGTCTGCGGCGGGGGGCTTATCGGAATCTGAAAGACCTCTTTAACAAAGGGGACCCCCAGATCCCGCCCCCCTATGTGAATTGGTAAGGTGTACATTGTACCCCTACCATTTCACAAAGAAAGTGTAAAAAATTGTAAAAAAACACACAGACACCGTTGGGATTAGTCCTTTATTAAAAAAAAAAAAAAAAGATTCCAGCGGTGGTAATCCACTCTCGCTCTCCACTCAAACGCTGTCGGTATCCTGCGATGGATGATCTCCTCTCCAGGTCCAGGCTCCAACGATGATGTCCAGCGCAGCGAGGAACAGCAAGCATCCACCCCGGGAATCCCGGCAGCCTGACAGGTCTCTTATGTAGCTGAGGACGGGGCCACCCTTCACGTGACCCCACTCTCCTCTGACGCAAGGGGAAACCCGGGCTTCCCCAGTGATGTGCGGGTGACCCCGCCCCCCTCTGATGTAACGCATGTTTCCGTTGCATCAGAGGGGGGCGGGGTCACCCGCACGTCACTGGGGAAGCCCGGGTTTCCCCTTGCGTCAGAGGGGGATGGGGTCACGTGATGGGTGGCCCCGTCCTCAGCTACATAAGAGACCTGTCAGGCTGCCGGGATTCCCAGGGTGTCTCCGGTGGAGACAGGATGCTTGCTGTTCCTCGCTGCGCTGGACATCTCATCGTTGGATCCCTGGACCTGGAGAGGAGAGATCATCCATCGCTGGACCCCGGCGAGGAGATTACCCATCGCAGGATACCGACAGCGTTGGAGTGGATTACCACCGCTGGAATCTTTTTTTAATTTTTTTAATTTTTAATAAAGGACTTATCCTGTGTGTTTTTTTACACTTTCTTTGTGAAATGGTAGCCCTTACCAATTCACATAGGGGGGGCGGGATCTGGGGGTCCGTCCCCTTTGTTAAAGGGGTCTTCCAGATTCCGATAAGCCCCCCGCCCGCAGACCCCCACAACCACTGGGCAAGGGTTGTGGGGATGAGGCCCTTGTCCCCATCAACATGAGGACATGGTGCTTTGAGGGGTCACAGACCCCCAAAGCATCCTCCCCATGTTGAGGGCATGTGACCTGATATGGTTCAGGAGGGGAGGCGCTCTCTCCCCCCCTCTTTTCCTTCGGCCTGGAAGTTCCCCTTAAAATCCATACCAGACCTGAAGGGTCTGGTATGGATATTTGGGGGAACCCCACGTAATTTTTTTTTAATTTGACGTAGGGTTCCCCTTAATATCCATACCAGACCTGAAGGGCCAGGTAATTGAATTTGGGGGGACCCCCACGCATTTTTTTTATTTTTTATCAATGACTTCCAATGACTTTTCTCTGTATTGCCGGGAGCCGACAATTCATTATAGCCGCGAGTGCTTTTAAATGACTTTTTTTCCTTCAGAAATGACACTTTGTGCAGGGACAGTTCTAAGCATGGGAAACAAGCGCTACTTTACAGGCATACTATACACACCCCCTAGGTAAGAAATTTAAAGGAATATTTCACTTTTTTTGTTTCACTGTAAGCATTATTAAAATCACTGCTCCCAAACAAAACGCTGATTAAAAAAAAAAAATTGCATTGATACATGTCCCCTGGGGCAGGACCCGGGTCCCCAAACACTTTTTATGACAATAACTTGCATATAAGCCTTTAAAATTAGCACTTTAGATTTCCCCCATAGACTTTTACAGGGTGTTCCGCGGCTTTTCGAATTTGCCGCGAACACCCCAAATTGTTCGCTGTTCAGCGAATGGGCGAACAGGCAATGTTCGAGTCGAACATGAGTTTGGCTTGAACTCGAAGCTCACCCACTACTTGTCAGGCAATCAAATTCTGGATATGTGGTTGGGAGTGCAAAGTGCAGATACTGTAGTCATCTTGCTTGCTGGTTTCCTTTAGCCAATCCTGTCTTGATACTTCCAAAACCTATTGTTTATAGCCCTGAAGAAGAGGGGGCCTTTCTCCTGAAATGTGTGGCACGTACCTGATGTTCTTGTTCAATAAAAGATGAAAAAAAAACAAAAAAACAAGATGGTTATTTGTACTATGCACTCCAGACCACATAATCCGAGTCTTCTTTTGTATGAAGTGGAGCAGAGAGGCGAAGACCTATTCTATTCCTACTCTCCTGATACAGCAGGGGGAGTGAGCATTGTCACCCTAGGACAGGATTTTTATTTTCAACTGTGACGATTTTCCCTTAGGAGCCGCTAGTATTAACTGGTCCTCCAGTAGTAGTAGTAGTAGTAATAGTGCAGAGGCCACCATTCACACCAATACTGGTGGAGTTTTCCATCCATATCAATATACATGGCCCTATAACATTCATATTCAGTGCTTTTACCCTCTCATAAAGGCAACATGAAAGCAACAGTCCATTAACTTCTGGCACCAATAAGCCATCTAGTTTTTTTTTATTTTATGAGAGCTGAGAGGTGGTATGAGATACTCAAGGCACATTGAATTGTAATTGGAGGACACTCTTGACTAGGCTAGGCTTCTCTGAACAGTCTAAAGGCCCATACACACGATTGTACTTTTTGACAACAACAGTCCGACGGATGTGTTTTATCTGACAATCCGACCGTCTGTATTCTCCATTGGACAATTGTTGTCGGTTTTCCAATGGACAAATGTTCGCTGTGCATGCTCTCAAACTTTCCGACAACAAATGTCCGATGGAGGATCATCCGAACGTGTGTACACAAGTCCATCGTACTAAAGTCCAAAGTACAAACACGCATGCCTCCGAACCAATGCTAAACATCAGACAACAATAGCAGAAGTTGCCCAACGGGTGGCGGTAAAGAGCTGAAAAACCACGTGATTTGGTGAATATTGGCTGAAAAAGTTCTGCCGTGTGTATACCAAGTTCACGGCCAACGCCCCTACGGACAAAAATCCACGGAAAAGTCAGACGGAAGTCCGATCGTGTGTATGAGGCTTAAGAAAGAGCTACTGCTGGCACTTTTACTTCAAAATAGCACATAGTCACTTGGATCTTGAGCTCAGGTCTATTCTCACAATTTCTCTCCAGGACGGCTGAGCTTCCCCCAGTTTCCTCCAGACACAATGCCACAGGACAACTACACACCTTCCAGCAGACACTCTTCAGTGAGTTTTTCAAACCAGATCCTTAGGTGAAACTGCTTAGCTCCAAAGTTTATTTGGAATAGGCTCTGACACAGCAGGTTCCTCAAAAACCACAGCAACTCCAGCAAACAGCCCCCCTGGTTCACTAGTCTCTGAGGCTGAGAACTTCTCCAGCAGAACAAGAACTTGGCTTCTGCAGACTCCAAACTATTTATGTTCTCCCAGCCACCTACTGGACACACCTCCCTAGGGATTGGCTGCAACACAATAAATATTCAAGCTGACCATTTGACTCTTCCAGCCCCATATGTTCTAGAAGCCTCTAGAAGGCAGGGGGGAGCAATCAAACCTGAAGCCTGTGAGATCCAGAACAGCCCAAAGAAAATAATCAGCTGCTCCAATGATTACAGAGCAGCCAAAACGAACTACATTTACCCAGCATCCTACCTAAGAGGGTGCTATGTCATTGCTATATTTTTCATGACAAAACTATCTATTTATTTATACAGTTTATTATTTATTAGAGGTAAGCAGCTAACACTAGAATATTGATTGTGGATTAGCTGCACAATGTTGGAGTTAAAGCGGAGCTCCACCCTAAAGTGGAACTTCCGCTCATCGGATTCCTCATCCCCCACCGGTGCCACAATTGGCACCTTTCGGGGAGGAGGGGGGACAGGATACCTGTCTTTGACAGGTATCCTTTCCCACTTCCGGGAGTCCGGCTGCGGCCACGACGTCACCGTGGGGCTCCCTCCTCCTCCTCCCCCGGCCGCTGTGCTAACAGGAGAGAGGAGCGGGGCCTCGCGCATGCGCAGTAGGGTTCCCGGCGTGAAGCCGAAAGGCTACACTGCCGGGTTCCCTTACCCGCAATGGCGGCGGCAGCACCCGACAGCTGATGGGAAACATCAGCTGCGGTGCCGACATCGAGGGTCTGCAGGACAGATATATGTCCATTTATTAAAAGCCAGCAGCTGCAGTATGTGTAGCTGCTGGCTTTTAATTTTTTTTTTTTCTCGGTAACACCACTTTAATATATTGTAAAAAAACATTGATACGTGTATTTACTTTAAAATAATAACAATAAAAAAGAATAACTAATAAAATACATGCTTTAAAGTGGGACTTTAGTCAGTCTCCTGCTAGATCACTTCAGGCTGGCCCATTTTGCAGGTACAGCTAAAATGTTAAAAATAAATGTCTATACTGTTTAACCACTTAAGCCCCGGACCAATATGCAGCATAAAGACCAGGGCCCTTTTCGCGATTCGGCACTGCGTCTCTTTAACTGACAATTGCGCGGTCATGCGACGTGGCTCCCAAACAAAATTGGCGTCTATTTTTTTCCCCACAAATAGAGCTTTCTTTTGGTGGTATTTGATCACCTCTGCGGTTTTTATTTTTTGTGCTATAAACAAAAATAGAGCGACAATTTTGAAAAAAATTCTATATTTTTTACTTTTTTCTATAATAAACATCCCCCAAAAATATATAAAAAAAACATTTTTTTTCCTCTGTTTAGGCCGATACGTATTCTTCTACATATTTTTGGTAAAAAAAAATCGCAATCGCGTTTATGATTGGTTTGCGCAAAAGTTATAGCGTTTACAAAATAGGGGGTTGTTTTATGGCATTTTTATTATTATATATTTTTTTTTTTTATTAGTAATGGCGGCGATCAGCGGTTTTTTTCATGACTGCGGCATTATGGCGGACACATTGGACACTTTTGACACATTTTTGGGACCATTGTCATTTTCACAGCGATCAGTGCTATAAAAATGCACTGGTTACTGTGAAAATGACACTGGCAGTGAAGGGATTAACCACTAAGCCCCAAGTCCCGCTACAAATCGAAGGGAGAACGAAGATTTGCAGTCCAAGGACCACGGCTATGGAACGCCCTACCCACGGACATCCGCATGGAAGAAAAGCATCGGGCCTTCAGGAAAAAGCTTAAGACCCACCTCTTCTGAAGGATCAGGACGTCCATGGAGGCAAAGCGCCTTGAGGCGTTTCAGTTCGCATTTGCAGCGCTATACAAGTTACTCACTCACTCACTCACTAGGTGGCACTGTAGGGGTTAAGTGTGCCCTAAGAAGTGATTCTTACTGTAGGGGGGGCGTGGCTACACGTAACACATCACTGATCGTCTGTTCCGATCACAGGGAGCAGACGATCATTGACATACCACGGAGAAGAACGGGGAAAGGTTTGTTTACACTCACCTCTCCCCGTTCTTCAGCTCTGTGACCCGATCGCGGGACACTGGCGGCGATCGGGTCCGCAGGTCCCACGGGCGCGGTCACGGAGCTCAGGACCGGGTTGCGAGCGTGCCAGCGGCGGTGCGCGCGCGACCCACGGCTGGGCTCTTAAAAGGCAACGTATGTGTACGTTGATGTGCCCAGTCGTCCTTAAGTGGTTAAAACCCAGTAATACGCTGTCTCACCCTGCTCTGCACATGCTCAGTTGCTCTCTATTTTTAGGCACTAAGCCGAAATTCTAGTGGAGGATCTGCTGACAGCTTTAAAGTGAAATTAAACCCTTCTATACTTTACAGCCAAGGAAGCTGCTTCTGTTTGATCTGCAACTGCCATGATGCTGCACATGTGATTGGTTATGACACCAGCCATTTAATGGTTTGACAGTTTGGATGAGGACACAAGCAAATGTGACAGTTAGCAATCCCGGCATTCCAGGAATGTAACTGTTTTTTGAAACTGTTAAATCGATGGGTTTAGTTCCACTTTATGATTTACTGCTGTTCAGGGGCTCTGGGCTTCAGCAAAATGGCCACCTCCAGGAAGAAAAAACAGGAGCAATGCTGGAGGCATAATGTGGAATGCATGTTCCTAGCTAAAGAACATTATTTTTTTATCAAGTTGTTATTATTAATGTTGCAGTTTAAGGACTGGAGTTCCCCGTTAAGATCCCTAGGGGTTAAAATACTAAAGCATAGCCGTACAGTGTTTACATCACTGTGCATTATTTTCGGATTTTTACGATTCAAAATAATGTTTTTCAATTCACTTAAGGTTTTATCACATGGATCAGTTGAATTTACAGCGTATACAATATAATATCGATTTTTGCTGTATTTTTGTATGTGAAAGTCAATTAAAAAATGATTGCTGTTATATAAAAACACTAGCTTCCGGATGGTTTTAATTGCCAGTTTCCATAAGGTGCCTGTTGAGGTGGAGCAGAAAATTGAGATGTTGAGGTGGAGCTGACACTTAGAAATGTATGCTTCTAGGTTTGATTTTTTTTTGTAATATTTTGATAACTGAATATGTTGATGAGATAATTGTCATTGAGATAAAAAATAAAATATTTAATGGCCTCCACATTGGATTAATGCCAGAGACATTTTTGAATTCTTTTTGCACACATTTAACCACTTCCATACCGGGCCAATGTTGTCACTCCTCTCCTAAATGTAAAAAGCCCCAAACATTATACAGTAAAACCTTGGTTTGCTAGCATAATTCGTTCCAGAAACATGCTTGTAATCCAAAGCACTTGTATATCAAAGCATTTTTTTTACAGGGTATAAAAGAGAAGCGCGGCCCCTCTAAAGCCCTGTACACACGATTGGATTTCCTATGAATTCTAATCCGATGGATTTTTCCATCGGAAATCCGATGAAGCTGACTTCCATCAGTCTTGCCTACACACCATCAGTCAAAAATCCGACCGTCCCAAACGCTGTGACGTAAAACAGTCCGACGAGCCGAGAAAAATTAAGTTCCACACAGACGATCGGAATTTGCTATAGTTTTTTTTTTTATCGGATAAATTTAAAACATGTTCTATTTTTTCTCACCGATGGAAAAAAGACCGATGGGGCCCATACACGATCGGTTTGTCCGATGAAAAAAGTCCATCTGACTTTTTTCATCGGTAAAACCGATCGTGTGTACAGGGCATAAGTGTAGCAATAAGTTGATAAATGTTGTACCTTCATTAAATGTAACCATATTGCTACACTTAGAGGCTTCCTCTCTTCTTTTTTATACTCAGTTGTCACATGACGCTACTCTTATATCAAGACATTGCTTGTATATCAAGGCAAAATTTATTAAAACATTTTGCTCGTCTTGCAAAACGCTCTCAAACCAAGGTTTTACTGTAAATGTTTTTTTTAGCAGAGACCCTCGGGCCATGATAGCGAACCTTGGCACCCCAGATATTTTGGAACTAAATTTCCCATGATGCTCAACTACACTGCAGACTGCATAAGAATCAAGGGAAATATAGTTCCAAAACATCTAGGGTGCCAAGGTTTGCCAACACTGCCCTAGGGAATAAAATGGCGGTCGTTGCAACTCCGCTGGGAGTGGAATAGGTCCCAACATCAGTGTGAAAAAACAATGCCCCATTGTTGGTGTCAGTAGGAGGAGTTGTGCCCCATCTTTGGTGCCATTGGATCCAATAGTTGGTGTCATTGCAAGGCATTGTGCCCCTCCATTGGCGCCATTGGGCCCAGTTGTTGGTGTTAGTGGGAGGAATTGGGCCCCATCCTTGGTAGCAGTGGGAGGAATAGTGCCCCATCCTTGGTATCAGTGGGAGGAATAGTGCCCCATCCTTGGTATCAGTGGAAGGAATAGTGCCCCATCCTTGGTATCAGTGGGAGGAATAGTGCCCCATCCTTGGTATCAGTGGGAGGAATAGTGCCCCATCCTTGGTATTAGTGGGAGGAATAGTGCCCCATCCTTGGTATCAGTGGGAGGAATAATGCCCCATCCTTGTGATCAGTGGGAGGAATAGTGCCCCATCCTTGGTATCAGTGGGAAGAATAGTGCCCCATCCTTGATATCAGTGGGAGGAATAGTGCCCCATCCTTGGTATCAGTGGGAGGAATAGTGCCCCATCCTTGATATCAGTGTAAGGAATAGTGCCCCATCCTTGTGATCAGTGGGAGGAATAGTGCCCCATCCTTGGTATCAGTGGGAAGAATAGTGCCCCATCCTTGATATCAGTGGGAGGAATAGTGCCCCATCCTTGGTATCAGTGGAAGGAATAGTGCCCCATCCTTGATATCAGTGGGAGGAATAGTGCCCCATCCTTGATATCAGTGGGAGGAATAGTGCCCCATCCTTGATATCAGTGGGAGGAATAGTGCCCCATCCTTGATATCAGTGGGAGGAATAGTTCACCATCCTTGATATCAGTGGGAGGAATAGTGCACCATCCTTGATATCAGTGGGAGGAATAGTGCCCCATCCTTGATATCAGTGGGAGGAATAGTGCCCCATCCTTGATATCAGTGGGAGGAATAGTGCACCATCCTTGGTATCAGTGGGAGAAAACATGGTCCATCGTTGGTGTCAGTAGAAGGAATAGTGCCCCATCATTTGTTCAAATTGTTGGTTTCATTGTTATGAATTGTGCCCCTTCATTGGGGTCAGTAGATGAAATAGTGCTCAAAGGGCCGGATAAAAGCAAGCAAATGGCCGACATCTGGCCCCTGGGCCGCAGTTTGGAGACCACTGCTTTAAAGTTTGAGTTATTCACACTATTTATTTAGCAATTTTGAGATTTATTGGGATATCTCCAGGAGCGCAAAGCACGGGTTTAGTTATTATTTATTTTTTTACTATGTTTCTTATAGGGGACACTTTAAAGTAGAAGTAAAGCCCACTTTTTAACTTGTACCTACAGGTAAGCCTTTGATAAGTAAAAAAAAAAAAAGAAGAGGGATATGTAGAGGGGAAAACTGCACCCCAGAAAAGGGAACAGTATACCCCTCTCTACTCACTGGGGAATGGGGGGGGTATTTTTCTTATGTGCCAAACAATGATTGTTTGGCACATATAAAGCCCCCCCCTCCCCAGTGTGTAGAGAGGGGTCTACTCTTCCCCTTTTTGGGGTGCAGTTTTCCCCACTACATTTACCTCTTTTATTTATTTTTTATATATAAGCTTTTTGGGATGGTGCCACATTGAGGATATACTGCTGTATAGCGCTCTGCTCGCATATTCTTTTTTTTTTATTATTCAAATTTACATGACAAAAAGAACATTATCCACATCCTATAGGTAATGATAAAGAACATACCAAATTATAATATATAAAAAATAAGACATAATACATATAAACATATACCAACACACTGCAGGAGTCTCTACAAAAAGGGGAAGAGAGGGGAGAAAAAAAAACAAAAAAACTTGCATATAAAACTATATATAAGCCTATAATAAGGTTCAGTAAATATCTCCTAAACTTGCAGTGTTTAGGAGATATTCACATAGGATGACGACAAAATGACGACAAAATCGGCGCATGCGATTTGAAGGGACGGCATACCTGTGCCGTACCTTCAGAGCTCTATCCTGGGGCCTGGGCTCTCACTGTGCATACCTTTTTATTACATTTTTTTTCTTTTTATGCCAGTTTACGACCACTTTAAAAAAAAAAATTAGTGCTTGCTTGTAACTTCATTTTTTGACTAAAACTTTATTTCACCTAGGGGACAAAATATCCCCTATGTAATATAATATTTTTAAGACAGGTTCTCTTTAACCACTTAAGCCCCGTACCATTTTGCTGGCCAAAGACCAGGCCACTTTTTGCGATTTGGCACTGCGTCGCTTTAACTGACAATTGCGTGGTCGTGCGACGTGGCTCCCAAACAAAATTGACGTCCTTTTTTCCCACAAATAGAGCTTTCTTTTGGTGGTATTTGATCACCTCTGCGGTTTTTATTTTTTGCGCTATAAACAAAAATAGAGCGCCAATTTTGAAAAAAATTCAATATTTTTTACTTTTTTGCTATAATAAATATCCCCAAAAAATATATAATTTTATTTTTTATTTTTTATTCTTCTACATATTTTTGGTAAAAAAATCGCAATAAGCGTATAGTGATTGGTTTGCACAAAAGTTATAGCGTCTACAAAATAGGGGATAGAATTATGGCATTTTTATTATATATTTTTTTTTATACTAGTAATGGCGGCTATCTGCGATTTTTATCATGACTGCGACTTTATGGCGGACACATCGGACACTTTTGACACTATTTTGGGACCATTGTCATTTTTACAGCGATCAGTGCTATAAAAATGCACTGATTACTGTGAAAATGAAACTGGCAGTGAAGGGGTTAACCACAAGGTGGCGCTGAAGGGGTTAAGTGTGTCCTGGGGAGTGCTTCTAACTGTAGGGGGGATGGGCTGTGTGTGACACGACACTGATCACCGCTTCCGATTACAGGAAGCGGAGATCAGTGTCCTGTCACTAGGAAGACTGGGGAAATGCTTGTTTACATCACCATTTCCCCATTCTTCCTCACCGTGACACGATGGCTGGTATGCCCGCGGACATCGAGTCCGCGGGACCCGCGGTCGGAGTCACGGAGCTCGCGGCGGGGGCGCGTCCACAATGCTTCTTAAAGAGGACGTATACGTCCTTTTGCCTGCCCGTGCCCTTCTGCCGGCGTATATCTGCGTGCGGCGGTCGGCGGTCGACATGAGGGGTCCTTTAGAACCCTGATATCTCACCTGCCTTCCATTGAAGCACAGATTTCGCTCTATTAGCTTCTCGCCTGGCTTTTTATATGTCTCAGGTGCAACATTGAGATCTCCCTGCCGTAATTCCCATCTCCGTTCCAGCCAACCTGGTAGTTCTGGGTGTTCCAGCTCACCATTGTGTGTTCCAGCTCCTCTTGTTACATCCTTTATAATATAAAATAAATAAAAAAATCCAGCAGGAAGAGTGCGAGACCCTCACAATGGGCACAGCAGGTGTGCTGAACTGGAAGCCTAGGTAGCCATAATAATCTATAGTCCCAGAGATATAAAAGACATTGGCGGGTGGCTTTACTCTCCGGCATCAAAAGCTTCAATATCAGAATTTTTCTTGACAAATGAATTTAAACAACTGCTAGCGGGATAAGTCAAGCTTCTTTCTTTTGCTAGCCTATCGTACAAACATTTCCCATCCCCTTCAAGACCTTCTGAACCCACCACCAACATCCAGGCTCCCACCCGTTCTGCCATACTAGTTCTTCATCCTCATCTTTTTTCACACAAATAGAGCTTTCTTTTGGTGGCATTTAATTGCTGTTGGGTTTTTTATTATTTCCTAAATAAAACAAAAAAGGACCAAAATTTTTGAAAAAAAACCCAAACGGTATAATAGTTCGTTATAAAAATTTGAAAACAGGTAATTTTTCTCCTTCACTGATGTGCGCTGATGAGGCTGCACTGATGGTCACTTATAGGCTGCGCTGATGGGCACTGATAGGCGGCACTGATGGGCACTGATGAGGTGGCACTGGTGAGGTGGCACTGAGAGATGGCACTGATGGGTGGCACTGAAGAGCACTGATAGGTGGCACTAAAGGGCACTGATAGGTGGCACCGATAAGCAGCACTGATAGGTGGCACTGATGGGCACTGGTAGGTGACACTGATAGGCAGCACTGATCTGTGGCACTGATTATGAGACACTGATGGGCATTGATTGGCAGCACTGGTGGGCATTGATGGGTAGCACTGTGGGCACTGGTAGGTGGCACTGTGGGCACCGATAGGTGACACTGGTAGGTGGCACAGTGGGCACTGGCAGCAGACACTGGTGGGCACAGAAAATGGAGCTGTGTCTTTCTTGTCTCCATCCAGAGCACTTATACTTGGTTCACACTGCTGCAACCTGAAAGTCGTGCCACTTATGTGTGACTTTGCCAGGGGAACTTGATGCAACTTGAGTACTACTTTGATGCAACTTTATCTTGTGCAGTATGCAGAGATAACAGCATACCGGAAGATGCCATGAGTACTGCCTGAGTAATCTTCCTGTAATGTCAGATCCAAATCACATCAGTATAGATGAGGATCCGACTTGGAGATGACTTCCATTAAAGTCGATGGGTACAAGTCGGATAGAAGTTACCTTGAAGTAGTACAGGAACCTTTTCTAAAGTCGGAGTGACTTCAGTAGTGCTAATTAAGACAGCTCTCATTGACTAACATGGGATTTTACATGTCACGCGACTTGGGGTCTCACAAGTCGGATCCCAAGCAGTGTGAACCAAGCCTGAAGCCTCGTACACACGAACGAGTTTCTCGGCAAAAACCAGCAAGAAACTTGCTGGCAGAGATTTTTTGCCGAGAAATTCGTTCGTGTGTATGGTTTCTCGTCAAGAAAAGCGACAAGAATCTCGACGAGAAAATAGAGAACCTGCTCTCTATTTTCTCATCGAGATTCTCGTCTGCATGTTTCTCGACGAGAAAAGTGAGTGTGTGTACACTTACCTGTCCTCCCGGAAGCCCGCGCATGTTCAAAATGAATTCGACGAATGCGCGGTAGCTTCCTAGGCATAGGTAGGGTATACCAAGATGGCGGCAACGGCATCGAATGTGACGAGCGCATGCTCGTCGTAGTCGATGACGTCACCGCGTATGCTCCATTCAAAGAACCGCGGGTTCTTTGAATCGAGCGTCTGTACACTCGGCCGGGACAAGTTTCTTGTCCAAGAATCTCGTCGAAAAAAACGACATGTTTTTTTCGACGAGAATCTCGGCCGTGTGTACGAGGCCTTAGTGTCATTCTGTCTGCTACTTTGTTCCTCTGCTATCAGAATAAATCACTTCTGAGAAGTTGTCCTGACACCAAGAGAAAAAAGGTGACAGGGGAGGGATCTCCAGTACACAACCTGTGATTGATAGCCTCAGCCAAGTTTCTGCATGCTCTGAGGAGGGGGGTGTGTCCCTTCCCTTCAATCAGTTCTCATTCTGACTGTTTTTCATGACGAGAAAAATGCAATTTTTTAAGTTGGTCATTAAAAACGAGTGTGTGGGCTCCAGAGCATTTTTCACGACATGAAAAATGGGCATTAAAAATTTGGAAAATGCTCTATTTTTTCTCGTCGTTTTTCTCGTCGTGAAAAACGGCCGTGTGTAGGCTTTAACGATGTGAAAAAAACGTGCATGTTCAGAAGCAAGTTATGAGACGGGAGCGCTCGTTCTGGTAAAACTAGCGTTCATAATGGAGATGGCACATTTGTCACGCTGTAACGGACTGAAGAGCACGAGGCTGAAAAGCGCGAATCGTCTCTCAACAAACTTTACTAACACGAGGATCAGCAAAAGCAGCCCAAAGGGTGGCGCCATCTGAATGAAACTTCCCCTTTATAGTGCCGTCGTAAGTGTTGTACGTCACCACGCTTTAATCGAGCATTTTTTCCACGATAGTGTGTAGGCAAGGCAGGCTTGAGAAGAATCACGTCGAGAAAACCTTAGTTTTTTTCAATGACATTAAAAACGGCCGTGTGTACGCGGCATCAGAGTTCTCCTCACTGAGCTATGCAGAGTCTAATTTTAGCTCCCCGCCCCCTTTTTTCTGAACTCTCAGACAAACTTTATAAATTCTGCACTTTGAACGGATGTAGAGAAGAGAAGTGAGACATCTCCCGGTCAGCAGCTGCAGTCTAGAGTTGCCACCTCATCCCTTTAAAACCGAACATATATTAATTACACAGGGTGTGTGGCTGATTAAGGTGGTAATTAAACTCACTTGGTGCCTTACCTGCATTAAATTGGCCTCAGAACCTGTGTAATTCATATGTGTTCGGGTTTAAAGGGATGAGGTGGCAACCCTAAGCTGCACAGATCAGGAAATGTCTCACTGCCTGTGATTTGCCGTGTGCAGTGTGGCTTCCTGGTGGGATCGGGCAGGTGGGATTTCAAACACGTCCAAACCCAATTCTATGAATTGCACAGGTTTTGAGGCTAATTGAATGCAGATAAGGCACCAAGTGAGTTTAATTATCACCTTAATCAGCCGCAACCTGTGTAATTAGTATGTGTTCAGTTTTAAAGGGATGAGGTGGCAACCCTAGTTGCAGCAAGTCACGTGAGTAGACGCAGCAGTGTGAACCAGGGCTAAGCTAGGGACACTCCGGTTTAGGGCAAGGTCCCTACATAAGATTGGCTAAAGATGACTTCTGATTGGCTGATCCAAGTTCACACCATCATTGTACTTGTGGGTTAAGCCGAATGTAGTGAACGTTAAAATCTTTAAATTGTAAAATCATTTCTCCGAACAGCAGAAAAGAGCCCGGCACACTGCACTGGAAAACGGCTCAAAACCGAGCCATAAAAATGCAGAGTCCATTATTCTCAACTAACTCAACTAGTTGATCTGTTTGCCTCTTTCCGGCTATTGAAGTTATATTGCAGCTCGAGGCGCTGTCCTCGCTCCAAGAGAATGATTTATTCCTCCGCTATCTTTCACTTGCCTCCCGGAATATTTCACTTTACATGGGGAAAAATGTGCTCCCCTGTCTGCGCGGTACGTATCACCAATCACCCGAGCCGTTTACGATACCACCTAACCTCATGAATTGTTAACCATTTTGACGATCCATTTGTCCCGCAGAGCCAAGTTAGAACAAAACAGATTGCGCTGCATTTCAAGGACGTGTAAGACCGCAAGCCAATAGCGGGGGATGTTATTATTACTCGCTTGCAGGCGGTGCCCCTTTAAACCAGCATGGTACCCCTCCGGGGGGCGTGTGTGATGATCGCTGTAGGAGCACCGACTATGGAGATCAAGAAGGGTTAATTACCAGGCCAGCTCCTTCCCAGCAGATTGCCGGGTCCATATTCCTTTTATAAGAGCTAAATCAGAGCTGTTTCATGGGTTCATCCACCCTTGGCTTTGTAAGATAATTTGGCCTATGTTGAAGAGCACTCCAGGCAACGAGGAAAATTAATCAGCGAATTGGTTTTTACTAACCCAGAAATACCGCAGAGCTGCGAAAGTAAAAAAAGTCAGCTTATTTACCTTAAAGCTGAACTCTAGGCAGATATGAAAGACACAAACAATTCCAAATACAGGCGATCATGGCAGCACTAAAAAATGTAAAATATAAAAATACGATCTTATAAATAAGAAAAGACAATCCTATTAAATTCAGTCCAATTAATAAAATTGATATATCTTCTAATATTCTGTGACTTCCACCATGTACAAGTGAACAGAACTCAGCACAAGTCAACAAAACTCGCAAATAGGGGACTCAGCAGCTGACTTGGTGGCCCTGTAAGGCATGGGGCCTCTGGAGGGGGATAGGGGTCTCTCCAGGAGACTGGGGACTTTGCAAGGGCACTGTGGGAGATAAGGATGAGCTCCGGCGTGTTCGCACAGCCCACGTGCAGAGCCCGCCAGGAAGTCGGCACTGCGCTAATCACAGACAGTGAGACATTTCCCGATCTCTGCAGCCGAGCATCGGGACAATGTCTCACTGCCTGCGATTAGCGCAGTGCAGTGCCGACTTCCTGGCGGGCTCTGCACGTGGGCTGTGCGAACACGCCAGAGCTCATCCTAAGTGGGAGATTGGAGGGTGCTGCAGGGGCTGGGTGTCACTGGTGGGGGGATCGGTATTCCGAAGGGGGTTTGCGGACTCATCAGCTGACTTTGTGGCCCTGCAAGGCATGGGGCCTCTGGGGGGGTGGCTGGGGTCTCTCCAGGAGGCTGAAGACTTTACAGCGCCACTATGAGAGATTGGATGGTGCTGCAGGGGTTAGGTGTCACTGTTGGGGATGGAGGTTCTGGAGGGGATTAGGGGACTTTGCAGCTGACTTGGTGGCCATGTAGGGGTTGGGGCCTAGGGTTGCCACCTCATCCCTTTAAAGCTGAACACAACATACACAGGTTCTGTGGCTGATTAAGGTGCTAATTAAACTCACTTGGTGCCTTATCTACATTCAATTAGCCTCAGAACCAGTGCAATTAATATGTGTTCGGTTTTAAAGGGATGAGGTGGCAACCCTACTGGGGCCTCTGGAGGGGATAGGGGCCTTTTCAGGAGGTTGTGGACTGTTCAGGGCCACCGCAAGAAATTTGAAGGTTCTGCAGGGTCTGAGTGTTACTATGGAGGGTTGGGGGTCCTGGAGGGGGTTAGGGGACTTTGCAGCTGACTTGGTGGCCCTGTAAGGAATGGGGCCTCTGGAGGGGACTGGGGCCAGCGCCATTGTGAGAGATGGGGGTTCTGGAGGGAGTTAGGGGACTCTTCAGCTGACTTGGTGGCCTTGTAGAGGATAGGGCCTCTGAAGGGAGCTAGGGGTCTCTTCAGGAGGCCAGGGATTTTTCAGGGCCATTTTGGGAGATTGGGGGTTCTGGAGGGGGTTAGGGGACTCTGCAGCTGACTTGGTGGCCTTGTAGAGGATAGGACCGCTGGAGGGGGCTAGGGGTCTCTTCAGGAGGCGGGGGATTTTTCAGGGCCACTGTGAGAGATTTGAGGGTTCTGCAGGGGCTGGGTGTCACTGGGGGGGGGACACTGCAGATGACTGGGTGGCCCTGTAGGGGATGGGGCCTCTGGAGGGGGACTGGGGTCTCTCCAGGAGGCTGGGGACTTTGCAGGGGCACAGTGAGAGATTGTATGGTGCTGCAGGGGCTGGGTGTCACTGTGGTGGGGGTTCTGGAGGGGGTTAGGGGACTCTGCAGCTGACTGGTTTACCCTGTAGTGGATGGGGCCTCTGGAGGGTGCTAGGGGTTTCTCCAGGAGGCTGGGGACTTTGCAGGGGCAAAAAAATGGCAACCACCCCAAGCTATACCTGGCCTTAGCAGCAAGGGGCACATGGAAGGGTGACACAAAAAACAATATAAAAATTCCCAGCTCACTTACCAACCAGCCTGCAACAAACCGAATTGTACTGTCTAATGCCGCGTACACACGACCGTTTTTCATGACGAGAAAAATTAAATTTTTTAATTTGGTCATTAAAAATGATCGTGTGTAGGCTCCAGAGCATTTTTCGCGACGTGAAAAATGGTCAATAAAAATTTTGAACCTGCTCTATTTTTTCTCGTCGTTTTTCACGTCGTCTTTTTTCTAATTGTGAAAAACGGTCGTGTG
Organism: Rana muscosa; assembly: GCA_029206835.1. Taxonomy (NCBI): domain Eukaryota; kingdom Metazoa; phylum Chordata; class Amphibia; order Anura; family Ranidae; genus Rana; species Rana muscosa. The sequence goes on along the minus strand of CM055124.1, from coordinate 58,106,591 downwards.
TAGGCTTTAAGGACGTGAAAAAAACACGCATGCTTAGAAGCAAGTTATGAGACGGGAGCGCTCGTTCTGGTAAAACTAGCAGTCATAATGGAGATAGCACATTCGTCACGCTGTAACGGACTGAAGAGCACGAGGCTGAAAAGCGCGAATCATCTTTCACCAAACTTTACTATCACGAGGATCAGCAAAAGCAGCCCAAAGGGCGGCGCCATCCAAATGGAACTTCCCCTTTATAGTGCCGTCGTACGTGTTGTACGTCACCACGCTTTGCTCGAGCTTTTTTTTTTTTCACGATAGTGTGTAGGCAAGGTAGGCTTGAGAAGAATCACGTTGAGAAAAACGTAGTTTTTTTTCAATGACATTAAAAACGGTCGTGTGTACGCGGCATAACAGTTCAAAATTCCCACCCCTCCTTAAAGGTAGAGGGACGCGCTGGACCCAGCAATAGCACAATGGCAGCGAAGGTATCCAGTGTGTCCCCTAACTAATTCACCAAGAGTACAAACAAGCACTGTGAGAAATGTGAGGGTTCTGCAGGGGCTGGATGTCACTTTGGTGGGGGTGGGGGTTCTGGAGGGGGTTAGGAAACTCTGCAGCTGACTGGTTGGATGGGGTTTGGGGGTCTCTCCAGCAGGCTGAGGACATTTCAGGGGCACTGCGGGAGATTGAAGGGTGATACAGGGGCTGGGGGACACTGTGGGAAGTGAGGGGGGCAGTGTGGGACACGGTGGGATGTAAACGAAAAACTAAAAAAACAATGAATGCGACTATTTTTTATTTTTTTTTCAATTATTTTTTTTTTTTTCTCAATACACGGAAATACAGAATATCCATACATACATATTATTTCAAATTCCCCATCAATACTTCCACTAACCTAACAACACAATACATCTAAAACATAACCTCCTCTTCCAGACGGGAAAGAAGGACAAAAAACAAACCAAAAAAAAGGGAAATAAAGGGGGGAACAAACAAACAAACAAGCCCTCCCCCTCCCCCCTCGGCCACCACAAAGACCCAAATACTTAGGTCTCCTCAGATCTCTTCCTCCCTTCCTCCATTCTCAAGGAGGATTCTCCCCTCATCCGAGGCAAGGAAGGCATTCCAAGCAGACCAAGTCTCGGAATACCTTCCCTGCTGTTGGCGTACGGAGAGGACTAAATCCTCAAATTTATTGACCTCCTTCACCTTACGTATCCACATCTCAATTGTCGGTGGTGATGATGATTTCCATTTTAACGGAATACATGCCTTTGCAGCATCTAAAAGATGAGGGATACATGATTCCTTATATGTCCTCTCAGGTATCTGATTAGCATGTAGAAGGAAGAACGCAGTGTCCTCCGGTATTGTTAGTTTAGTACAGCATTGGAGGATCTGTTTGATCCCCAGCCAAAAACGCCTTAGCCTGGTGCAGTCCAAGAAGATGTGCAGCATAGTGCCCTTGTCTTCTTGACATCTCCAACACCGATCTGAGTCCTCCGGAAACATTTTCCCAAGCTTCTCTGGTGTTCTATACCACCTAGAAAAAATCTTAAAATTGGTTTCTTGTATTTTAACGCATATTGATGTCTCATATGTCAACCTCAACATCTTATGTTGCTGTTCCAGGCTAAAGGTCCTCCCCAGTTCCTTTTCCCATTCCTGCACACATTTCAGGGGGTGGGTTTCCGGCTGTGTGATCAAAAGTCCATAGCATATAGATAATATGTGCGATATTGCTCCCTTCTCATTACAGAGTTTCTCAAATATGGTTAGGGGTCTGTTAAACTGTCCCGGGTTCGGTAGAGTGCCAAGAAAATGAGTGATCTGTAGGGCGTTCCAAAATTTTAATCTAAAAGTGTTTCCTTGTTCCATCAGCTCCTTTATTGTGAGCCATGTTCCATTATGTATATATTTAAGTGCTCGGGTATATCCTTTTCTCATTAAATATTGAAATACGCTCTCTTCACAACCTGGCTGGAAGAGAGGGTTACCTAATATTGGATATAGAGGGGACGACATAGGTGTTACTCCAATAGTGGGAAGCAGGGTCGAGCATAGCCTGACCGTGTTACCCACCACCGGGTTGACAGTCACTTCTCTTGGTAATGCAGCGTAGCACCATGGTGCTCCACTTAAGGGTACTGAAGACTGCGCATTTTCAATTTGTACCCATAGTTTAGTGTCTACATGCCTGTTCCAGTCAACAACTCTATTCAAATGTGCTGCTTGGTAATACTTCCGTATATCCGGTACGGCCAGGCCTCCCTGTCTCTTAATATACATTATTTGTTTCCGTTGCATCCTTGGTTGTTTATGTGCCCATATATATTCAAATATTATCTTCTGAGTTTGTTTAAAAAAACTCAACTGAATATTTATTGGTAGTGCCTGTAGTAGATATAGGAATTTGGGAAGTATACTCATCTTGATGATATTACAACGTCCTATCCAGGTATGTAAGCCGGAACTCCATTTATCTAAGAGGGTCTTGACCTTTTGCAATAGCGGGGGGAAATTTAACTCATAGATCTTGGCTATATTTCTTGGGATTAACGTTCCTAAATAGGTTAAGGCTCTGTCTGTCCATTTAAACTTATAATTTTGTTTCATCTGTGTTAACGATGTGGGTATTAGATTAACCCCCATTGCTTCAGATTTTTTAAAGTTAATACGGAGATTCGAGAGTGCCCCGTATTTCTCAAATTCCCTCATCAAATTTGGAATCGTAATCAGGGGGTTAGTAAGGGTGAACAACATGTCGTCCGCGTAAGCCGAAATTTTACATTGAATATTCCCTATTTGAATCCCTGTAACATCCTGGTTCAATCGCACTGTGCTGAGACTATTTATTTTAAAAAAAAAATTATATTGAAATTAAACTAGTATAAGTGAAGTTGACTTGATTTCAGTCGCACATCTAGCCTTCTTTTGTACAGCAGAACTCGAAGAGGGAGAAGCGGCACTGTAAGCCAATGTACTACATGCAAAAACAAACTTGCTGACAGGAGGAGAGAGCAAAGAGATGACCTCATCTGTCTTTTGCTGCTCCATCACCTTTGCTGCCACATGGGTTTTGAAAAGTATGTAAGCCACTGGATCAGAAAAACAGCTGATCCTCCATGTTTCTCTAATGACCGTTTTTTCTTTGGTATACAAAATCGGCACTGTAAATGTTAAGTCTATCGCTCTCCACCTCTCTCTGTCTGATTTTTTTTTTTTTACTGTGTCTGAATCGCTACCAAAACATTGTAGTACTAAGCGTTGTCGGTGTATTACAGCAAAGCCCAACTGTTGTATCAAACTACAGAAGAACAAGGAAGACATTGGTTAATATTGATCTGACAGTATCATGGGGAATCTATGAAATGCCTCGCCGTCCATGTTTTCGTCTTACCGCTGTATAATTCCATCGCCATAACAAGGGTACCAGCTGAACAAATTACAGGCAAGAGACTTAATTCACAAAGATTGACCCATGGATAAGGACCTTCATTTTCAGCCGTTTGACTATACTGTATATTTCAAATTTCATTGGACTTAGCTGAAAATAGCTGTCATTTTGTTTGGAAATACTGTGTAGGAATCCTTATCCTGGATTGTTGTGAATTGATCCTAAGGCCTCATTCATACACGCTACAGCCCTTGTCACCTATGGATTCCTATTTCAGATTGTGGTCGGCAGGTGGCTAGGAGGTGATATGTTCCCTCATCTCTACTGGTTTTAAACCTGAAAAGGCTGCACCACAACCGCATCCAATGAACGGGGGTTGTGGCACGGCCCCCTTCACTTTAATGGGCCAGTGAAATATTCTCAACATACACATTGGCCAGTGTACACCAGTAAAATATTCTCAAAGTATACATTGGCCAGTAGGGATAAGCTTTGAGTTCGAGTCGAACCCATGTTCGACTCGAACATCGTCTGTTCGGCTGTTCGCCGAATTTCGAACATTATTGGCCGTTCGCGCCAAATTCGAATGGTGCGTCACGGCCCATAATTCACTGCGGCATCACAGTGCATTGCTGGCTGATGATTTGCCAAGCATGCACTATGACCTTCATGCTTGGCCAATCACAGCGCCGTAAGTACAGAGAACTGTAATTGGCCAGAGCCAGGGTGACTTTGGCCAATCATTGCTCAGAGGAGTAGGTTCACGCCCCATGCTATATAAGGCCGCCGGCTTGGCAGCCTTGTGTAGTGTGTTGGCGTTGGTTAAAGTAAAGAGACAGAGAGAGAGACAGTGTAATTTGATTTGAGTTAGGCCCCTTTCACACGGACGGTCCGTTCAGGTTCGCCTGTCAGTTTTTTAGGCGGACCTGAATGGACGCTCCATGTAGCCCTATGGAGCCACGGATGTCAGCGGTGACATGTCCGCTGACATCCGACCCGCTCCGCTCCGCCAAAGTGTGACGGAGGAAAACCCTATTTTTCCATCCGTCGGCGGAGCGGATCTACGGTCCGTCGTCATCCGATCCCCCCATAGGGGAGAGCAGCGCTCTGACAGGGCGGTCCCTGCACAGTGTGCGGGGACCGCCCAGTCATCCGCCGGCTCAGCGGGGATCAACGGAGCGATCCCCGCTGAGCAAGCGGAGCTTCACGGGGCGGATCTTCACGGATCCGTCCCGCGTAGGGATGAGCTTCGAGTTCGAGTCGAACTCATGTTCGACTCGAACATTGCCTGTTCGCCCGTTCGCCGAACAGCGAACAAATTGGGGTGTTTGCTGCAAATTCGAAAAATCTATGGGAGAAATCTAAAGTGCTAATTATAAAGGCTTATATGCAAGTTATTGTCCTAAAAAGTGTTTGGGGACCGGGGTCCTGCCCCAGGGGACATGTATCAATGCAAAAAGAAGTTTTAAAAACGGCCGTTTTTTCGGGAGCAGTCATTTTAATAATGCTTAAAATGAAAAAATAAAAGTGAAATATTCCTTTAAATTTCGTACCTGGGGGGTGTGTATGATATGCATGTAAAGTGGCGCATGTTTCCCGTGTTTAGAACTGTCCCTGCAAAAAATTTCATTTTTGAAAGAAAAAAAGTCATTTAAAACTCATTCGCGGCTATTGAATTGTCGGCTCCCGGCAATACATACAAAAGTCATTGATAAAAAAAAAAAAAAAAGCGTGGGGGTTCCCCAGAATTCAATTACCAGGCCCTTCAGGTCTGGAATGGATATTAAGGGGAACCCCGCCGCAAATTTAAAAAAAAATTGACGTGGGGTTCCCCCAAATATCCATTCCAGGCCCTTCAGATCTGGCATGGATTTTAAGGGGAACTCCACCCCAAATTTTAAAAAAAAATGGCGTGGAGTCCCCCTAAAAATCCATACCAGACCCCTTATCCGAGCACGCAACCTGGCCGGCCGCAGGGGAAAAGGGGGGGACGAGAGAGCGGCCCCCCCTCCCTCCTGAACCATACCAAGCCACATGCCCTCAACATGGGGAGGATGTCCCCATGTTGATGGGGACAAGGGCCTCATCCCCACAACCCTTGCCCGGTGGTTGTGGGGGTCTGCGGGTGGATGGCTTATCGGAATCTGGAAGACCCCTTTAACAAAGGGGACCCCCAGATCCCAGCCCCCCCCTATGTGAATTGGTAAGGGGTACATTGTACCCCTACCATTTCACGAAGAAAGCGTAATTTTTTTTAAAAAAAAACACACAAACACCTTGAAAAAGTCCTTTATTTAAAAAAAAAAACAAAAAAAACATTCCAGCGGTGAAATCCAGTGTCCCGCGGCGATCCCGATGTCCAGCGCTGTCCTTCATTGGTTGTGCCTGAGCGGACCTGATGGGGAACTCCCTCTCACTATTTTAAATGTATAGACCCGCCCCTTCTAAAGTTCCCCATCAGGTCCGCTCAGCGGACCAGATGCGGAACATGAGAAGGGGCGGGTCTATACATGTATTACCAAAGTGAGAGCAGTCCCCCATCAGGTCCGCCCCCTCGGTATGTCGGACCCGCCTACGTCATTGGCTTGAGCGGGGAACTTCCTTCACTGTGTAATTTAAATTTACATAGTGAAGGAAGTTCCCCGCTCAAGCCAATGACGTAGGCGGGTCCGACATACCGAGGGGGCGGACCTGATGGGGAACTGCTCTCACTTTGGTAATACATGTATAGACCCGCCCCTTCTCATGTTCCGCATCTGGTCCGCTGAGCGGACCTGATGGGGAACTTTAGAAGGGGCGGGTCTATACATTTAAAATACTGAGAGGGAGTTCCCCATCAGGTCCGCTCAGGCACAACCAATGAAGGACAGCGCTGGACATCGGGATCGCCGCGGGACACTGGATTTCACCGCTGGAATGTTTTTTGTTTTTTTTTAAATAAAGGACTTTTTCAAGGTGTTTGTGTGTTTTTTTAAACATTTTTTTACGCTTTCTTCGTGAAATGGTAGGGGTACAATGTACCCCTTACCAATTCACATAGGGGGGGGGGCGGGATCTGGGGGTCCCCTTTGTTAAAGGGGTCTTCCAGATTCCGATAAGCCCCCCGCCCGCAGACCCCCACAACCACCGGGCAAGGGTTGTGGGGATGAGGCCCTTGTCCCCATCAACATGGGGACATCCTCCCCATGTTGAGGGCATGTGGCTTGGTACGGTTCAGGAGGGAGGGGGGGCTGCTCTCTCGTCCCCCCCTTTTCCCCTGCGGCCGGCCAGGTTGCGTGCTCGGATAAGGGGTCCGGTATGGATTTTTAGGGGGACTCCACGCCATTTTTTTTTTAAATTTGGGGTGGAGTTCCCCTTAAAATCCATGCCAGATCTGAAGGGCCTGGAATGGATATTTGGGGGAACCCCACGTCAATTTTTTTATAAATTTGCGGCGGGGTTCCCCTTAATATCCATTCCAGACCTGAAGGGCCTGGTAATTGAATTCTGGGGAACCCCCACGCTTTTTTTTTATTTTTTATCAATGACTTTTGTATGTATTGCCGGGAGCCGACAATTCATTAATAGCCGCGAGTCAGTTTTAAATGCATTTTTTTCTTTCAAAAATGACATTTTTTGCAGGGACAGTTCTAAGCACGGGAAACATGCGCCACTTCACATGCATATCATACACACCCCCCAGGTACGAAATTTAAAGGAATATTTCACTTTTATTTTTTCATTTTAAGCATTATTAAAATCACTGCTCCCGAAAAAACGGCCGTTTTTAAAACTTCTTTTTGCATTGATACATGTCCCCTGGGGCAGGACCCCGGTCCCCAAACACTTTTTAGGACAATAACTTGCATATTAGCCTTTATAATTAACACTTTAGATTTCGAACGTTGGAGTCCATTGTATTTAATAGGGTTCTAAAGTTTACACGAACATTTTGTCTGTTCGCAGGTTCTGGTGCGAACCGAACAGGGGGGTGTTCGGCTCATCCCTGGTCCCGCGTGAAAGAGCCCTATTATGGAGCAGGCAGGCAAGTCAGTTAGCTGCAGTTACAGTGTGTGGAGGATATATATGCATCCTAGGTGTTGTATATATATTTGAAAAAATTGCTGTGGGGTGTGGCACTGCTCACTCTTCAGGTGTGACCCAGAAGATAAAGATAGGCCAATCTTATTCAAAAATAAAAAGGAGATGGAAATATCGGGACTAGTTGCTTGTCACCCCAAAAGGTTACTGGGTTCCAATCATTGAACCAAAGTCCCCTGCGGTGGGGAGATAACAGTATAAGTGGGTGAAAAAATATAATAAATGACAAAACCTTCCAATCACATACCCACACCTCCCAAAGCCAATAGAGGCATGATAGCACAATGGGAGGCTGGGATTGCCCCTATGTAAGGTACGATAATAGTGTATTAAACAAAAATAGTGCCAGAAAATATTCAATAATATAAATAATACTAGATGTATCTGTGAGTTAGCTAAATTTAGGCCCCATGCACACAGGGCGTTTTTGCAGCTCCTAACAGCAGCGTTAGACGTTTTTTTTTACAGCTGCAAAACGCCCATCCATGTTATTCTATTGTGTCATGCACACATAGAGCTTTTATGAGCTCCAAGTGGCATAGGCGTTTTCCAGCTGCAAAAAAAACCCAATTCCTGTGCGTTCTGGAGCTCCAGGTTTGAGCTGCAAAAACGCCCAACGCGCAAAAACGCCGCAAAAACGCGCAAAAACGCTGCGATTTGCGCTTTTAAGCTCCAGGATTTTTTTTTATTTTTTTTTAAAAAGGTCAAAAAATGTTTACAAAACATGGACAGGCGTTTTTAAGCTGTAAAAAACGCGGCTGTAAAAACGCCCTGTGTGCATGGGCTCTAAGGGTCATATACCACATTAGATATGCATGTGACCAAAAAAGGGGGAATTGATTCCTCAAATATTGTGAACCAAATGGTTATAAAATGTCCAAATAAATCAATTTATAGTCCACACAGTGTATGGTGATTTCAAAGTGTCCACAGTGAAACTAATTAAATGACAAAAAATCTTCCAGTGACTTTGACAGATGCTCCCCCTCAAGGGTCCCTACTCACCAGCTCCTCGCACCCCTACAGGGGTAGACAGCATATACGGCTGGATCCAGGTGGGGTTCCGATCTGTTACTTCCGGGATAGGGTATGTATCCACAGCGGGTCTCCAAAAAGTCCTCAGTTTCTCACATCCAGAGATGATTTGGTTGACAAACTACGATTGTCCAGTGCCCTCAGTAAAGAAAGTGATAGGCTCCCATAGTGCAGTAAAATTCGGATAGTTTATTAAAATAAAGTTAAAATCAAAACATAAAAGGCTGCCTCCAAGGCGTGGTAATTTCGAAAATACAGCTCCACGGTATCCGTATGACTAGGATCGCAGCGTGCGCCTCAGCTCCACACCAGTCTCAGGTACCCAGATGGACACAGCGTGATGTGCGTGGTTCCACCTTATGCACGTTTCGTATTGAACGTCTTCTGAGGCGGGCAGGTGATTGTGCTAGCTGCAGTGTTTCACTTAGTGTACTGTGTCCTTTGCACAGTGTGCACCAAAAGCTTACCTGAATACAATTGCTGGTGTTCTGATACAAATACAGGCAGGGAGCTGCAGTATTTTGCTTTAGCGTCCTTTGCACAGTGTGCACCTAAAGCTTACCTCAATACAATTGCTGGTGTTCTGATACAAATACAGGCAGGGAGCTGCAGTATTTTTCTTTGGTGTCCTTTGCACAGTGTGCACCCAAAGCTTACCTCAATACAATTGCTGGTGTTCTGATACAAATACAGGCAGGGAGCTGCAGTATTTTGCATTAGTGTCCTTTGCACAGTGTGCACCTAAAGCTTACCTGAATACAATTGCTGGTGTTCTGATACAAATACAGGCAGGGAGCTGCAGTATTTTGCTTTAGTTCACATACAATATACTTATAACATTGTATGTGTATGGCCAGCTTTACCAGACTCAGGCCCCCTCCCCCTTTAAAATCACCTACCTTAAATAAATGATTTGGATTTATGCTTACCTCCCTCTTCCCTGTCCCAGGTTGTGATGTCATCACCCTTCCTGGAAGATTCCAGGGGAATGCAGAGCAGGAGAAATCTCACAAGAAGGCACTTCAGTCCATTGCAAAAGCATCTTCTCATGAGATATGGCTGTTCTGTATTCCCCGGGATCTAGCTGGAAGGAGCATGATGTGATCCTCACCTAGGCGCCATGGGAGGAAGAAGAGGGAGAGGAAACTGTACAGTAAGCAGACCTTGCTTTTACTGTAGGGTCTGCTTTAACTAATGAGTACTAGACCTGTAACTTTGACAGGAGGTGGGTGCAGTTAGTTTTTTTTGATTTTTTTTTTTTTTTTTACATAATTGCAGAGGAAAACATCTAAGTCTGTGAACCTTTTTGAAATGTGCAGTTTTAAAATGTATGTGTATTCCAAACATTTTTTTTTTGTTTTAGGTAGAGTAGGAGTATTCGTTTTTTGCTATTTCTGTTTAATTCCTGTCCTTGTTACGCAACAGGAAGTGAGAGGAAATCCCTCCAAAGTGAATGCAGTTTTAAGTTTAGATGTAGTTTACACTGTGTTTTGGGGTGCTTTAAGTAGGCAGTTAAGCACTTTTACCACCCCCCAACCACCGCCCCCCCTTCTTTAAGATACAAAGTCATCCCGACAAGTGTATACACGCACCATAAATGTTCCCCACCATCACGTATAATACCACTTTTCATCTCAACATAGTCAAGTGAATGAGGCTACGCAATAACCATGAGCCAAACGCTTGGCTTGCAGTATTCCCATTCGAACAGCCCATTCGGCTGTCAACCCCCTCCCGCCCCCCAAAAAAAACTGGACATTCAGGAGGTGGCAGTATCAGTTCCTGAATGCCTGTCAACCACCCCTGCACCACTGAGGAATATTTATTACAAAGTGATGCATCTATAAACAAGCCCTTAGAGAAGCCTTTCTCAACCTTTTTACCCCAGAAAACCCTTGAAATCATTTTTAGGTCTCAGGAATGCCCTGGTAAGTTTCGTCCATCAAGGGTCATAAGGAAAATGCCCCTTACATTGATAGTGGTCAGAATGCAGTCATGCTGCTGGCTTTGCAAAGTCACATTGAACCTGGAACTATGTAGGCACCATCAAATAGGAGGTCAGTTAGCCACAGCTCAAGGAACCCCTAGCTATCCCAGGACAAAACCCTAGGGTACCACTGAACCCTAGTTGAGAACGGTTGCCTTAGAGAGTTGTCTCGGAGAATTTTCTTTTACTTCTTACTCTGGAGACAATTTTGAATTTCCCACCTTTTTCTGTCTCCGTGGCAATGGTTACCAGGACAAATCAAGGGTGAATCTGCCCATTGGGGACACAGACAGACATAAAACAAAACAGGGCACCCCACATTAGACTTTGAGATCTAATGTGAGCGACAGACCAAGGGTCCAAGGTTTCAAAATCTTTGAATACGGACATTTTTTTCTTCCAGGCTTTTTTGTATGTGCGAGACAAAGTGGGTTTGTTTAGGAATCTCTCTGTCGCATTACAGAAAGGGGTTCTCAGAGCACTAGTTTACCCACAGAAAGGCCAAGGGTGGACTGACACAGTATAGTAATGCCGGGATCAGAAGGTTAAATATGGTAAAATATGGAGCGGGTAGGCTTTCCCCTTTTAATGGACAAAGTACTCTGAGCCTTTCAGTTCTACACCAGTCTTTGTCCCAAAGGCTGCCTACCACCAGGTATGCCGTGTAATGCGGTGAAAGCAGGGGCATCATAGTGTTAAACAGCGAAAGATGGAATAAATCCACCAAAGATGAGGCTCCCTGCTGCAGGACAATGTCTGTATGAAACCTGCATCAATTTCACTGATAATGCAAAGTTTCCAGCATGGACTTGTATATTTAGTCGTAGCTACATACCATACCGTGTCATCTTATCACAGGGGCTCCATGATTATTCCATCTACTCAGCGTTTGTATATGACATATCTTCCATCTCCGATCAGTCATCAGCTTTCATTATCAGAGGCGCTCCCGCTAAGTGCAGTCACTGATATTCTACACAGATCCCCATAAATGACACTCTGTAAGAAGACTGCTGTACGAAGTACAAGAGCAACCGGAAAAACACACCATAGGCTGCCAAGGCATTCTGTAGACACAATACTATTCTACCTCTGAATTCTGTACACACAATCCATCACATACAATGTACGGCCTCTACTAGAGCTGAATGGACATCAATTAGGCACCCACCCTAGGGTCACTTTAGAGGTGCCTTTCCTATGACCACAAATTTTGGTGGCTCCTGTTTTACTTTGTCTTTGAGAGTTCTGTGCAGAAAAAGCAAGGAAGCATAAAAAACTATTTAGTGTATTAATGTTTTACTAAACAAAAAATGCTGCACATACAATTGTAGAAAAAACAATTCACAGTATACAAATTTTTACAAAATATACTTACAATATACACATGCACAAGCCATCTATCCTTCCCAGAAAATGAGCATGAACAATGTATGTAATAGGTATACACCAAACAGTTACTTAACTTGATGCAACCTTAGAAGGCTTGTAGAGCCGCTCTGCCGGGAATCAGGAGAAGGGAGCAGGCGTCCGATTCCACTGATACAAAAGTGCCAAAAAGAGAAGCATGGGACGCCAGTCTCCTTCCTTTTTATCCAGGATCTCCCCAGACTGCTCCTTGTTTCTTGGAGTCCTGCAAAACTACTTCCTTTGTTCAGAACATGGCTGTGTTCAAGTCTACCCCCCCCCCCCCCACTTCCTGACAAATTTATGTCCTTTCCTAAGCTTCATGAACCAGTCCAGCAAGTTCATTAGCACGTACATAGGGGAATGCTAGCTTCTACTTATATTTATGCTATAAAAAAATCACTAAAATAGCCATAGCAACATAGCTCCACAGTCCCCATTCAAGTAAAAGTCAGAAAAAAATATATAAAAGTACAAAGATGTACAGTGGAACCTCGGATTGTGAGTAACGCGGTTAACGAGCGTTTCGCAATACGAGCACTGTATTTGAAAAAATCCAAACTCGGTTTGCGAGTGTTGTCTCGCAAAATGAGCAGGATTCAGGCCAAAGCGGTGTGCAGTACTGCGTTTGGCCTGAGGTGGGGGGGGACCCGGAGCCGATCGCAGCCGATCGGCGCCGTTCGGAAATGCTCGAAAAGACACAGAAAGACACGGAAATACTAATAGTTTCCGAGCCTTTCCGAGGTTTGCCGAGATGTCCACTGACCTTTTCCGAGGCTCTCCGACGTCCCCCACCTCTGGCCGCATGCGGTATTGCATGCCATTGAAGTCAATGCGGAACAAATTATTTTCTTTTCCATTGACTTCAATGGGGAAACTCGCTTTGATATGCGAGTACTTTGGATTACGAGCATTCTCCTGGAACGGATTATGCTCGTAATCCGAGGTTCCACTGTACCTTAGGCTTTCTGACTTTAACACAGTTGCGACTTTTTCTGGATAGCATCTAATTGATATTACTTGTTCCCTAATGTTTCTGTGAAGCCAAATTCTTCAAACTTAAGGCTGAATTCTGAGATAAACCAATATTGACAAAAAAAAAAAGGAATGCGTATTCTTCCTTGAATATTGGTGTAAGTTTGGTCTTTTCCTTCCTCTAATAAAGACCGCTCACGGCTGCTCTCTCCTTGTGCAGGGTGACTGGCCTTGTCTCTGCCCCCTCCTGTAGTTTAAACTGTAATTTAAAAAACAGAATAAAATCTTTTATTTTATTATATTGTAGCTCACTAATTCTTAGATGTGATAGCTGCATTAGTTACATTTTTTAGGCTTTCTTTCTTCTATTTTCATCTAGTGATCCAGCCAGCAAGTCTGTTGTTTTTCAAAACCCCAACCTCTCCAGCAGAATGTATCAGTATACATGGATGAGACAATTCATTTACCACCAGGATTGATTAAAATGATCATCTTTTATTCATTTATGTAAAACCTCTATCCCAAAACAAAAAAAAAATAATCTGTTTGCTGTAACTGCTTATAAAGTGTGAGCTGGAGTTTGACTTCAATTTGTTAGTGTATTTAAATCTGCTGATACATTTAACACTCCCCTCCCCTCCAAACTGACAATGCTGCTGTCTGCTGTACCTCCTGTGCGCATTCCTCCAGAGTTGTGTCTCACTAATACTAGATGTGTGTTACTGGCCGGATCACCAGGAGAAAACAGAGTGGAAAAGACGAAAGAAAACCGATGCAGCCACCACATCTAATAGTGAGCTGCAATATATAAAATTTTTGGTCTTGGGTTTATTACCGCTGTAAAGTAGAAGAAAAGCCTGTGTCAGACAATTCATAAAAATGTTCCCTACCCCCATTTCCTACCTATCCTGCCTAACCTGTATAGAAAAGATCTGAGAACTTACCTACAGTGGAAACTTGGATTACGAGCATAATCCGTTCCAGAAGAATGTTTGTAATCCAAAGCACTCGCATATCAAAGCGAGTTTCCCCATAGAAGTCAATGGAAAATGAAACTTATTAGTTCCACATTGACTTCTATTGCATGCACTACCGCATGTGGCCACAGGTGGGGGGGGCGCCGGAGAGAGCCGGAAATACTCGGAGACCGCTCGGATGCACTCGGAAACCCTCAGGAACAAAGTATTTCCGGGTGTATCTGAGTATTTCCGAGCGGCTCACAATGTCACCGGCGCCCCCGCACCTCTGGCGAAACGCTCATTAACTGCGTTACTCGCAATCCGAGGTATTACTGTATTTTTAATTCCCTCTGGTCCAGTCTTGTGGTCCAGCAGCTCTGACTCAGCGCTCAACATTGGCTGGAACTTCAGGAATGCATGACGTCACCTTTAGCCTCCCATGACTCAGCTATTGTTGACACTGCCTCTTTTCCTCTGCAGCAGCCGCTCACTGACACAGGAGAGCTGGAGCTGCAGGATCCCGAGACCAAAGCGGATTAACATTCTTTACCCCTTTCATGACCAGGGCCATTTTTTGCTGTTTAGCACTGCGCTACTTTAACTGGCAATTGCTCGATCATGCGACTCTGTACCCAAACAAAATGTATATCATTTATTTCACACAAATAGAGCTTTATTTTGATGGTATTTGATCTTCACTGGGTTTTTTGTGTTTTATTATACAGTGAGGGAAAAAAGTATTTGATTCACTGCTGATTTTGTACGTTTGCCCACTGACAAAGAAATGATCAGTCTATAATATTAATGGTAGATTTATTTAAACAGTGATGCTGCGTACACACGACCATTTTTCTCATCAGGAAAACTGTAATTTTTTCACTTGGACGAGAAAAACGGCCGTGTGCAGGCTCTCCAGCAGTTTTCCCGACGAGAAAACCGCCGAGAATCAGGACGAGGAAAATTAGAACATGCACTCATTTTTCTCGTCGCGAATCGCTGCATTTTTTTCCTCGACAGTTTTCCCATAGGGAAACACTGTTAGGGAGCCTACACATGGACGGTTTTCTCGACCAAAAGAAAACATGTCGTGAAAAAGGCCGTGTGTAGGGGACCAAGCCGGTCTTCGTTTTTCCCGTCGGGTTTCACGGCGGTGTTTCACCGCCGAGAAACTCGGTCGTGTGTACGCGGCATGAGAGACATGACTATATTAAAGGAGTTGTAAAGGTACATTTTTTATTTTCTAAATAGGTTCCTTTAAGCTAGAGCATTGTTGCTTCACTTACCTTTTCCTTAGATTTCCCTTCTAAATATTTTTTTTCTTTGTTTTCTTTGTCTGAATTTCTCACTTCCTGTTTATCCTCAGTAAGCTGTTCAGTAAGCTGTTCTGGATGACTCCACACCACTCGGATGATGGTGTGGAGTTCAGTGAGGAGAAACAGGAAGTGAGAAATTCTGACAAAGAAAACAAACCTTTAGAAGGTAAATCAAAGGAAAAGGTAAGTGAAGCAACAATGCACTAGCTTAAAGGAACCTATTTAGAAAATAAAAAATGTACCTTTACAACTCCTTTAAGTCAGATAAACCTCCATTACATTCTTACCCCCAAAATTATAACTTAACTTATAAATAACCAGGCGACAACCCTTTTGGAGTAAAATTGTCCGCTCGGCCATTTTATTAACAAATTAAACCAAAACATCTTTAAATCACTAAAACAATCCTTCACAGATACAGTTGCACCCTGTTGGAGACAATTGAAGGCATTGACCTAATTTTCCTCGTACCAGCGTGGTCCTCAAAGATCCCAGCCGCAGTGCACCGGCTCAAGGATCATACACTCTGAACCTTCCCCACGCTGGTACCCATCAACCGATGACAGCTAAACCATGGTTAGCTGGCATCACCCGAGGATCCCATACCTTGATGGTTCCCCACTTAAGCCAAATTGGTCAAATTGTGTACTGCCTCCAAGAATCCCTAACCGCCTACACCCATATATCTCCAATCACATCCTAAAAAAGGGGGCGGGAGGGTGGGAGCTTCCTCTCAACGCGCTGCCCCACGAGTGACCTGTACTTTCCCGTAGCTCCTCCTACCCCGGGAAAACTAACTACTCAGGCCACCGCCCACTCCCCACACTTTCTCACTCCCCTAACATTTAACCCTTAGGTTCCCTGCTTCTCTAGTCATGCCAGCCCTCTGCCTATACCTCATATCAGCTCCGGGCTTCTCTGAATAACAACAAAAATATCCAGAAAAACGCAATTAAAAAAAGTTATAAATTGATTTGCAATTTAATGACTGAAATAATTATTTGATCCCTTATCAATCAGCAAGATTTCTGGCTCCCAGGTGTCTTCTATACAGGTAACGAGCTGAGATTAGGAGCACTCTCTTAGCCCAGGTTCACACTGGGCTGTGGGAGTGAAGCCGTGCGAGTTCAGCTGAACTCGCACGATTTCACTCTCGCTGGCAGTCTTGATTTCAGCCGCGATTACAAAGACATCTGACACAGATGTCAATGTAAATCGCGGCCGAAATCGCAAAAAGTAGTACAGAAACGACTTTTTGAAATCGGTGCAGCGCCGCAGATTAGGACGGTGCCATTGCCGGCAATTTGCGGCAAATATCGCCGATTTGACATGCGATTTGACATGTCAAATTGCACCAGTGTGAACCAGGGCTTAAAGGGAGTGCTCCTAATCTCAGCTTGTTACCTGTATAAAAGACATCTGTCTACAGAAGCAATCAATCAATCAGATTCCAATCTCTCCACCATGGCCAAGACCAAAGAGCTGTCCAAGGATGTCGGGGACAAGATTGTAGACCTACACAAGGCTGGAATGGGCTACAAGACCATCGCCAAGCAGCTTGGTGAGAGGGTGACAACAGTTGGTTGATTATTAGAAAATGGAAGAAACACAAAATAACTGTCACTCTCCCTCGGTCTGGGGCTCCATACAAGATCTCACCTCGTGGAGTTTCAATGATCATGAGAACGGTGAGGAATCAGCCGAGAACTACACGGGAGAATCTTGTCAATGATCTCAAGGCAGTTGGGACCAAAGTCACCAAAAAAACAATTGGTAACACACTACGCCGTGAAGGACTGAAATCCTGCAGCGCCCGCAAGGTCCCCCTGCTCAAGAAAGCCCATGTACAGGCCTGTCTGAAGTTTGCTAATGAACATCTGAATGATTCAGAGGAGAACTGGGTGAAAGTGTTGTGGTCAGATGAGACCAAAAATGAGCATCAACTCAACTCGCCGTGTTTGGAGGAGGAGGAGGAATGCTGCCTATGACCCCAAGAACACCATCCCTAATGCCAAACATGAAGGTGGAAACATTATGCTTTGGGGGTGTTTTTCTGCTAAGGGGACAGGACAACTTCACTGCATCAAAGAGACGTTGGACAAGGCCATGGGTGAGAACCTCCTTCCCTCAGCCAGGGCATTGAAAATGGGTCGTGGATGGTTATTCCAGCATGACAATGATCCAAAACACACGACCAAGGCAACAGAGGAGTGGCTCAAGAAGCACATGAAGGTCCTGGAGTGGTCTAGCCAATCTCCAGACCTTATTCCCATAAAAAACATGTGGAGGGAGCTGAAGTTTCGAGTTACCAAAGGTCAGCCTCGAAACCTCAATGACTTGGAGAGGATCTGCAGAGGAGTGGGACAAAATCCCTCCTGAGATGTGTGCAAACCTGGCGGCCAACTACAAGAAACGTCTGAACTCTGAGATTGCCAACAAGGGTTTTGCCACCAAGTTATGTTTTGTGAAGGGGTCAAATACTTATTTCACTCATTAAAATGCAATTTAATTTATAACTGTTTGAAATGCGTTTTTCTGAATTTTTTTGTTGTCATTCTGTCTCTCACTCTTAAATTAAACCTACCATTATAATTATAGACTGATCATTTCTTTGTCAGTGGGAAAACATACAAGATCAGCAGGCGATCAAATACCTTTTTCCCTCACTGTATAAATGAAAAAAAGACCAAAAATATTGAAAAAAAAACAATATCTTTTACTTTCTGCTATAAAACATATCCAATAAAAATAAAAAAATAGATAATTTCTTCATAAATTTGGTCCAAAATGTATTCGGCTACGTGTCTTTGGTAAAAAAAATTCCCAATAAGTGTATATTGATTGGTTTGCATGAAAGTTATAGCGTCTACAAACTATGGTGTGTGTATGTGTGTATATATATATATATTTATACACATTATCTCACAAAAGTGAGTACACCCCTCACATTTTTGTAAATAATTTTATTATAACTTTTCATGTGACAACACTGAAGAAATGACACTTTGCTACAATGTAAAGTAGTGAGTGTACAGCTTGTATAACAGTGTAAATTTGCTGTCCTCTCAAAATAACTCAACACACAGCCATTAATGTCTAAACTGCTGGCAACGAAAGTGAGTACACCCCTAAGTGAAAATGTCCAAATTGGGCCCAAAGTGTCAATATTTTGTGTGGCCACCATTATTTTCCAGCACTGCCTTAACCCTCTTGTGCATGGAGTTCACCAGAGCTTTGCAGGTTGTCACTGGAGTCCTCTTCCCCTCCTCCATGACGACATCACTGAGCTGGTGGATGTTAGAGACCTTGCGCTCCTCCACCTTCCATTTGAGGATGCCCCACAGATGCTCAATAGGGTTTAGGTGTGGAGAGACATGCTTGGCCAGTCCATCACCTTTCCCCTCAGCTTCTTTAGCAAGGCAATGGTCGTCTTGGAGGTGTGTTTGGGGTCGTTACCATCTCCAGTGACACTAATACAGTGATCAGTGCTATTACTATATACTGTCACTGCACTAATGGCACTGGTTGGAAAAGGGTTAACATCTAGGGCAATCGAGGGGTTAAATGTGTGTCTAACAACGTGTAATGTGTGTTGCTTTTACTAACATAGCTTTTGTTTCCTATCCCTACTTTGCAGGGATGAGAAACAGAGAGATCGTTCCCTCTGTACAGAGCCCTGTGTTGATTGTCAGCAGGTCCCGGACATGATTCATTGGCTGGGACTTGCTGACAGACTCCTGCTGTGTACAATCACACTTTCATAAAAGCTGTACTTTTGCTTCCCACAATGAATGGAAGAGGTGGACCTTTCACTCATCTGTGCATCCTCTATTCTTCACTGATCATCATACAATGCTTCAATGTATGCAATTCATATCTACTGAATGCTTCCCATGTAAAAATGGCGCTCCTTGGCCTAAGTCATAGCCTGGTATGCTGCAAACAGTTAAAAGGCTGTCAGCAGACTCCCCATGGGGCAAGCGGTATGACCATCTAGATCCATGGTTATCACCTTTTGATATAACGTAATAATCCGCTCCATCAACCGGTTCAAACACGCGCCTTCTTTCCCCAAAACATGAACTCTAAGCAGACCAAATAGAACTAATACTCATATGCAAATGTTGACTTTTTGTCAAAAAGTCAATAGCTAATTCTTTATCTTGATATTTAATTTCTCGCAAACAAATTAAAAGGTCTGAAGTCACCAGTGATACACCTCCATCCCTAATATATATATATGCAAAAAGGAGTCGCCCATGGGACTTTAAATGAGGTGGTCACAGTTTGCCACTGAGAAACAAAATCAATTGCAGTAAATGCAGTAAAAATGTTTATTGAAAGTGAATGTACATACATGGATATGTAGCTGGGTCCCCAAATTTAACCCCGCTATACCTAAATTTAGGGGTGACCAGAGCAATAGTTGGCTCAGGTCTCTTGATTATTTGGACTCTGCCTTACTGCTGTGTCACCTGGCGTGCGGTTCCCCTTTGGGTGTATAGGTGGTGCTGTCACCTATACCTGGGGTTGAACCACAGGTGATGGAGTAGGTATTGGATATCCTCTCTCGGCTGCCGTTGGTGGGCAGTTCTGGCCTGCTGTACATGCCGGGAGAGGATAAATAAGGGGCAGACGCCATTACACAGGATTCCAGTTTCCGGGGCCTATGCCCGGAAGGAGCTACCCCTCAGAGGGGGGTGCGCCCCATCTTGATCGAGGAGTCTCGGGCACCTTCAGCCTGAGGCTACAGAGTTCCAGGTAGGCCCAGTACCTTTGACTGGGTCTACAACCGAAGAGGAGTCCCAGGGAACCCGCGTGAGGGTAACCGCTCTGACACAGAGGAAACCAGGGGAGGATCGATCCCATAACAAGAGGGCGAGTAATAGAGTATTGCTGACTCGGGAAAGGCCTGGTGACCTGTCGGAGGGAAGGATTCTTCGCTTTGCAGACTGCCTCTGCGGAGTGTTGAAAGTTTAGGAGGGATCTCCTTGACTTGGTCCTTGGAGGGGACTGAGTCATTGTTACAGCATCATGTTCCTGCTAGTGCTATTGAGTGACTATCCGGGTGAGCTGTACCCACTCGGGATCGAGTGGCGACGGAGCCAAGAGTGTGCCTGAATCCACTTCTATCTGCTAACCCTTTTTTTCTCACTTCAACTCTCTGGTTCCTGGAAGCAAGATAAAATAAACTCAAGTTGGAGTTGATATGTTGTGTGGACATTGACCTCATTGGGGAAAGATAAAGACTCACCTCTATAAACATAGAGGGGAGAACCAGAAGAAGGAAGCGACTAACTGCAGGACCCAAGTATGTAATACCACCTGATCTTTATAATCTAGAGAACACGGGCATGTGGCATGGTGTGTCTTATCCCCCTGATTGAGAAGGTAAGAGGGGAAAAAGATCTGTGTGCTACAAATAATATGGCATATAAGCTCAGCCAATGAATGGCACATGATAAAAAGAATAAATACAGTTGATACAAAACATCATGACATGGAGTATATACATAAACAAGCATCGAAGAAACCCGAAGCATGTTTCGCAAGATAATAGCTCGCTCCAGGGGTGGATGCAGATGAGATGTATCTAAATAGACAAAAAGATGTGTCACAGTGGTAATTGTGAGAGCGATGGCAGAGTAAAACGGCCCAATACTTACCAATGAACAAAACCAGAGTCTCCATCGCTGAACCCCCAAATGGACGGCAGCAGCCAGAGTATGGCACGGGAGGTGAGTCAGAGAAGACGGACACGGGTACCCCCAGGGGGGACGTCAGGGGACGACAGACATGGCATAGGTGAAGGTGAGTGGTCCTAATTGTCTCAGTATGTAGCTTGATAGATATCAGCTGTAAACATAGATGTATATGTCTCAATGATAGGCCAAAATTTGTAAAATGAACGTCAAGTTATATAATGTGATAATATTTTTATATGAGAACATGTATGCTCTAGCATAAGTATGTATGTCAAACCTTACTAAATAAGCAGAGTAGACAAAATGTTATTTAATTTCTCTCCCCGGCTGCTGGTGTATGTAGAGAGTGGTGACACATGACTGTCACAGGAACGGCAGAGGTGTCCTTGACACGCGGGCTGCGATTGACAGCTCTGCGTCTCCTCTGTGCCGTCCCAGACACAAGATCGTCTTCCAACGAGGGAACGACGGGTCCCGAGGGAGACTTGAGCAGAGTTTTTATTTTATGATTATGCACCCGGTGAATTGTTTATGAGCTGAATAGTTCATATTTGGTAGCAGTTTCTGTAAACATTAGCAAAGGAAAGGATTTTTCGCTGTCAGCACTTAGAAAATATGCCGGCTTACACTATGCGTCTTTCCAAGTAAATCTGGTATTCAATAGAGACTTGTGCCATCATCGTCAAATCTCAATTCTCCCAAACCAAAGACATATGACTAGTGACTAGTGGATTTTTTTTTTTGCTTAAATTTTGACAGCTGCTGGCTTGTTAGCTGCCTGACCTCACGCTGTCTCCCGTTTTCAGAGTGTCCTTAACAATTTCGCTAATGTGTCAGATTAGGATAAAGTAGTACAGGTAAATAGGAGGAAATATAAAACCTTAAGTGCCGGTTCACACTACAGCGACTTGGGATCCGACTTGCCCAAAGTCACTGGACATAAGAAATTCCATTGAAGTGAATGAGAGCCGTCTTAATGTACACTACTGAAGTCGCTCCGACTTCAGAAAAGGTTCCTGTACTACTTCAAGGTGACATCTAGGCGACTTGTACCCATTGATTTCAATGGAAGTTGCCTCCAAGTCGGATCTCCATCTTAAAGAGAAAGTAAACCCTTGTAAATATATTTTTTTTAAAACTAACCTGCAAGAGAAAGGCATAATGGGCTAGTATGCACAGCATACTAGCTCATTATGTGTCACTTACCTGAGATCGAAGCCCCCGAAGTCCGCCTCGGTCCATCCACCGCCGCCGCCATGTCCCCTCGTTGCTAGTTCCGGGTATCGCCGCTCCGCCGCTCTGATTTGCCGGAGTGGCGATGATGTCACACGCAGGCCGGCAAGGTCCCATTCATAAAACTGGCAATGACCCCGGCCCGCTAGTGCACATGTGCGTGATGTCATCGGCGCTACTTTT
Source organism: Rana muscosa (assembly GCA_029206835.1). Lineage (NCBI taxonomy): Eukaryota > Metazoa > Chordata > Amphibia > Anura > Ranidae > Rana > Rana muscosa. The sequence goes on along the minus strand of CM055124.1, from coordinate 58,084,335 downwards.
ATAAGCAAATATCTCCTTAACCGTGTAGGTTAAGGAGATATTTCATGCACCTACAGGTAAGCCTTAATCTAGGGTTTACAACCACTTTAACTGAAGCAACTTTACAGGAAAATAACATGGTTTACTCAGGCAAACCCCTCCCTCCCACAGAGCTGATTATTCTGTGATTGGCCACAGCCAAAGTCACCTGTCATGGAAGCAACTTTAAGTTGCGTGGTAAGTTGCTCAAGTCACGCTGAAGTCGCGCTGAAGTCTCCTCCAAATCGCCTTGCAAAGTTGAGCTGTAAGTCGTGTTGCCCCTGTGTGAACCGGCACTTATAAGTAAACTTTTGTGGTTCTAAAGGCTAACTATTCCTGTGTAAGTTATTCATAGAAGGGAGGGGATTGCGGCGCTCCAAATGATGTGATGCCTTTGTAAATGATGTAATGGTGGCTCTAATAGCACATCTTAGTTAGTCAGTATATAGTGAAAATAAAAAAAAGCAAGGAGGCAGCCATCTTCAGAGGGTGTCCATTACCTCTGTCAGCAAGAAAGGAGTATAAGAAGGAGGGAAGGTGCCCCCCCCCCTTATACTCCATTCCTGTGTAAGACTATGGGGGTTATTTACGAAAGGCAAATCCACTTTGCACTACAAGTGCAAACTACAAGTGCAAAGTGCACTTGAAATTGCACTGAAAGTGCACTTGGAAGTGCAGTCGCTGTAGATCCGAGCAGGACATGCAAGGAAAATAAAAAGCAGCATTTTAGCTTGCACATGATTGGATGATAAAATCAGCAGAACTTCCCCTCATTTCAGATCTGCCCCTCAGATGAGGTTGAAAAAAGACACAAGTCCATCAAGTCCAACCTATGTGTGTGATTATATGTCAGTTGTACGCTGTATATCCCTGTATGTTGTGGTCGTTCAGGTGCTTATCTAAACGTTTCTTGAAACTATCGATGCTCCCCGCTGAGACCACCGCCTGCGGAAGGGAATTCCACATCCTTGCCGCTCTTACAGTAAAGAAAATTGGTCTGGTTAGGAAGGGGGTTTAAGTGTCCAGTGGGCAAGTGGTTAAGGACTCCCCTGCATCTTCAGTGAACTTTGACAATGAATTGATCCACAGTGCCCGCAGTTACAGAGATTAGTGAGGGCTTATTTTGCAGCACATTTAATGTTTGCTAAGAATATTTAAATACTTGATAGCCCATAGCCTGGCTGCTGGTTGACTTTAACAAAAGCTGAAAACAATGTTTGAAATTGCATCGCCGTGTTAAAACTATAATGAGAATTTATTGATTGGGATTAGATCTACTATGAGTTATTTAACTTGATGCCAGCTGTTAAGAAAATAACTCTCCATTGTTCATCCCAGAGGCTTCCAAGAATAGGAAATCAAGCAACCCGATAATATTGATGGCGGAAATCCAATAAACCGCAAATTATTACCTGTGCAAATAAGGGACTGCAATATTTCGGTGCAGGCTTCTAATACACCGTCATTCGCTTTGTTTACCTCCACACTGGTGCACGGCTCGCACTCTTATCAATGAGATTGATGCTTACGAGTCCCTTTTCCTGCTTACTGTCCGAAAACTGACGCTGCTGAGAAAGCAGGTCCTCCCGGAGCTTTGCCTGGTCCTGGCGCTTGGGGGTGAGACCGTGTCATGTGTGCCATCTGGGCACGGTGCCCGACCGGGGAGGAGGAGAAGTGCTCCCTTTCCAGATTAACATAAAATGCAAGCTCTTGGCATAATGTTGATATAATTGGAGGCTTTGTGTATATAATCACATTATTGGAGCGTTTACCGATTCGCTTTTGTAGATTTGGGCATAAAGGCTTATTTAACGGGCCAGCTGGTGTTCGTTTTTTTTTTCTTTCTTATTAGAATTCTGCTTGTCTGGATCTGGTTGTGTGTAATTGTGCCCTGTGTGTATGTTACATGCTTGATTAGTGTTTGTGCTGGGAGGAGTGTGTCTCTTCCTAATGGGGGTCAGTACACAATTCTGTTGATGAGGAGGGAGATGGAGAGGGGTTCTTTCAGTGCGAACAGTGGCTGTGTGTGCGTTGTTCTACTATCAGACAAGGAAGGGTAGATCTGACATTCAAGAAGACAAAGGATCCAATATTTGGCATGTAGCTGCGTTTATACATTGCTTATCCAACAAATGGGTTTTTATTTCTTTTTCTGTACCTTCTAATCTTTTAGGGTCCTGCACACAGCCGTAAATAAAATCGAATTTTTATCAGTACGGATCTAAGCGCAGTTTTTATGTGTCCAACTGTCCATGAACGTGTGAGCTGGGTTGACTTGCCCGGGGCACACAGGGCCTTTTCGCTCTCTTTCTTTACTCTCCATGCCTCTGACATCAGTATTATGGTGGTACCCCGACTTAGAATCGAGCCGTACACCCCGGTGTCTCTGTATCATAACCTGAAGCTGTCATACAGGTGCCTCCCCATCCCACGATACATACACCTGCTCAGGATGTGGGATGCAGGATATTGAAGGAGCCAGCACAGACTCGGAGCAGTGTCCTGTTCCACCGGTCCAGCTTGACTTTGCCACCCATCTCCCAGTTACAGACTGGGGTCCCACCAAGCACCAGTGCGGACCCCATGCACATGTATAATTAACTCTCTTCTTTCCCATACCACGTGAGTCTGGTCCCGGTTGCTGGGAAACCGACCGCTCAGGAGGTGGGCTATAAACCGCTCCCCACATTGTACATTTGACCCGTAACCCCTGCTGGCACCACTCTCTGGCTGTCATATTATCCTTAAAGTGAAACAGTTCATTATAAAAAGAAACAGGTGGTTGCAAATAAAATCTTCTGATAAGTGTCCAATTTAGGTGAACAAAATAAATGCAAGTGCCGGACACCCAGGTGCACCTCCACCTTAAATCATATAGAATCCCTCCCTCAGTGGCAGCTGGTGCTCCATCCAGGTCGCGGGCAGCTTCCCCAGCCTTCCTTCTCCTTTTTGACCAATCTGGTCTTAAGATCCTGTCCTGATTGGCCTGGAGGAGAAGCAGGAAGACAATAGCGAATGTTGATTCGCTAATGTCACAAGTGGGTGGGCTTGGGGCATCAGAGGGAGTTGATTCGGTAATGTCACAAGTGGGTGGCCTCGGGGCGCAGTGCACTTTTTGAAGCCAATTAGAACCTCAGGCTCTAATCATGTGCTTTTAAGAAAAAAAGCTTGTAGAAATCAATGCGCCCAGCATGGGGATTAGGGGCCCGGCGCATGGAGATTAGAGGGGCGGCGCCCCTGCGCCCCTTATGGACCGGCTGCCGCTGGCCTCCTTACCAGAAGCCTAGACTCAAAATTATAAGAGTCTAGACCAGGCATGTCCAAAGTCCGGCCCACGGTCCAATCGCGGCCCGCGTTCCGGTTTTGAACGGCCCGCCTGGTTATTTGGACATATTTATCTTTTGTGGCCCCCGACAATATCCTAGCTCCGGGGCCACAAAAGATGTATATGCCTTGGAGAGGACGGTGAGGAGGCGGGACGAGTGCTGCCGCCGTACAGACACAGGAGAATTTCCTGTTTACGTGCGGCCTCTGTAATAGGAAGTCCCGTCTCCGGCGCTGCCATTGGATGACTGTTCTGTCCATCAAAGGAGGCGGGACATTCTATTAAAGAGGCCGCCGTGTAAACAGAAGATTCTCCTGTAGGTAATCTTTGGCGCTCGTTCCTGTCAATGGCGGGTCTGCAGATGGGCACTTGTGAGGCTGCAGATGGGCACTGATCCTTATTTTGCCTCACAGTTCTTTATTTAAAATTGAGGGTTTTTTTCCTGAAACTTCGCTCTTAAATTTAAGGTGCGTGTTATACGCCAATAAATACGGTATATCCAAATAATACTCCTGAGCTCATCTCTTTTCTCACACACAGCCACAAAGGCAAGAGAATTCTTGTTGGGCAGTGCATTAGTGCTCGAACTAACACACTTAGACCGAATTTTAATGGTTCAAAGAATGTCAGGCAAAATGGTCGGCCCTCACGCATGTTCACTTCATCAAATCCGGCCCTCTTTGAAAAAAGTTTGGACACCCCTGGTTTAGACAAACATAGTTTCTAAGCACAGAAGATCTGAACAACTCCCTCTGATGCCCCTGATAAGGTCAACTCTGACAAAACGTGTAGGGCGGAGTTCACGTCTGTGATGTTACCACGCATGCCAAACTTGTTTACATGCTGACCGGCTCCCGGGAACGTTTGATTATTACATGCTGCATTTTATCTGGATTTCTGTGAGTTTTTAGCAACATTGTCTTCTAATAAATTGTTATATAGTTTTACACTATGTGGGTGTTTTTTATCTCTTTCCTATGGGCTCTGATACGGAGTGATCCTTACCATCAGCCATGACACAATTCTCTTCAGCATAACAGAGGGAGTTGTTTAGACCTTCTGTGCTTACAAACTACGTTCGTCTAGACCAGGGATATGCAATTAGCGGACCTCCAGCTGTTGCTAAACTACAAGTCCCATGAGGCATAGCGAAACTCTGACAGCAGTAAGCATGACACCCAGAGGCAGAGGCATGATGGGACTTGTAGTTTGGCAACAGCTGGAGGTCCGCTAATTGCATATCCCTGGTCTAGACTCTTAAATTTGGAGTCTAGGCTTCCGGTAAGGAGGCATTTCATATGATTTACGGTGGAGGTGCACCTGGGTGACCGGCACTTGCATTTCATTTGTTCACCTAAATTGGACACTTATCAATAGATTTTACTTGCAGCCACCTGTTTCTTTTTATCACGAAGAATAGCATGAACTGTATCACTTTATGGACATTTGCTTATCCTTTTATTTTTTGAATACCTAGAGTTGCAACTTTTGTTATCTACTCTACTGCATGACAAATGGTCCTATTTTGTTGTTGCCAGCAGCCTACACTTATTTCACTATTCATGTCTACCTGCGCAATAATTTTCTTCTAATTTATACTATCATATCATCCTTCTCTGGTACTTGTTGCCCCTAGCAAGGGCATGTCACCACTTCAAACCGTGTGTACCTTACAGGCCCTGTTTTTCCAATGCGCGATTATCATCATGCAGCCCTTTAAGTAACTTCAGACCAGGCATGACAAAGTTTAATAATAATTACTGGAAACTTTCAGACTAACAGTTCCAAAACAAAGTGCACAGTCTTTTCCCTAAAGTAATCCCTAAGTCAGGCTTGTGGCTACCCCAGCATACCTGGCATGTGTGTATAAGCAGGTTAAAATGCTGGTTAGTGAGACATACCCAAACCCATGGCTCCACTCAGGGCAGCCATCAGGAATTTTGGGGCCCCTTACACAGCTTCAGGCATGGGCCCCCTGGAGCCGAGGAGAACCGCAAAAAAAACAAAAAAAGGGGGGTTGCCATCCAGGGCCCCGGGGACCTCTGGGCCCCTTACAAAAAAAAAAAAATATGAAAAAAAAAAATTATAAAAAAAAGGGAGGTTTCCATCCAGGGCCCTGGGGACCTCCGGGCCTCTGGGGACCTCTGGGCCCCTTACAAAAAAAAAAAAAAATTATAAAATAAATTAATAAATAAATATTAAATAAAAAAATTAATATTTTTTTTTTTTATAAAAAAAAGAAAAAAAGGGAGGCTTCCATCTGGGGCCCTGGGGACCTCCGGGCCTCTGGGGACCTCTGGGCCCCTTACAAAATAAATAAATAAATTTAATAAATTAAATAAAAATAAAAAAAATGAATTAAATAAAAAAATGAATAATACATTTTTTTTTATAAAAAAATAAATAAAAAAGGGGGGTTGACATTCAGGGCCCTGGGGACCTCCGGGCCTCTGGGGACCTCTGGGCCCCTTACAAAAAAAAATTAAATAAATTAAATAAATAAAAAAAACTAATTAAATAAAAAAATGAATAATAAAAAAAATATATAAAAAAATAAATAAAAAAGGGGGGGTTGACATTCGGGCCCCTGGGGACCTCTGGGCCCCTTACAAAAAAAAGAAAAAATTATAAAAAAAGAAAAAAGAAAAAAAGAAAAGAAAAGGGGGCCCATCCGGGCCCCTTACAGGTGTACTGCCTGTACCCCCCTGATGGCGGCCCTGGCTCCACTCATGACTTTCTCCTTTCATGACACACAGACAACCTGGGTGCTGTCTGTAGGCAGGTGCAGGCTGCAGTAAATCCTCAAACCTGAAGGTGGCATCACGTTATCCCTTCAGGGTTGTTGGAGTTTAGTGAGGAGGAAATGGACCCAGACAGCCACCTTGGGGAGGATGAGGATCCGGTTGGATGCCGAAGTCCTGCAAGATTTGGGCGGTCACCTTGATGTGGGAGCCTGTAAAAATTGGGGGGCAACATCAGTCAGTGCAGCAGCAGTGATACAGGGGAAAATCTCCACTAGGTAGGAAAGCGCCAGTGCAGATTGGGGAGGGGATCCAGATGAGAAGGGACTGGAGCACTTGTCAGAATAGAAGGAAAAATTGATTCTTGAGAAAAATCTGCTGCCCTCTGCCAGAAAGTTGTCAATGGGAAGAAGGTTTACCTTCCAACATAATGACCCAAAGCACACAGCAAAAATTACCACATAGTGGTTGGAGGAGATGAATGTCCTTTGCATGGCCTAGTCAGAGCCCAGACCTAAACCCCATTGAAAATCTGTGGCAATGACTTGAAGACTGCAGTCCACAAATGGTCACCGTCAAATTTAACTGAACTTGAGCAATTCTGCAAGGAAGAGTGGGCAAATATTGCAAAGTCTAGTAGAGACAAATCCCAACAGACTAAAGGCTGGAATTAACCTTGTGTTTTTTCACCTTAATGCATCCTATGCATTAAGGTGAAAAAACTTCTGACACTGACCAGCCCCCCCTTTTATACTCACCTGAGCCCGTTCGTTACCACGTGCTCTACCTCTCTGCCCGTTGTCCCGACTCTTGATTGGATAGATTGATAGCAGCGCAGCCATTGGCTCCTGCTGATGTCAATCAACTTCAATGACGCGGGCATCGGGGGACGGGGCCGAGTCCGGACTCAGGAGCGCGCCCGGACAGTAATTCCCAGGGAGAGTGCTTGTCCTGGGGGGTTATACGATGCGGGGAGGAGCTGATAGTGCCGCCGGGGGACCCCGGAACAGGTGGATCGGGGCCACTCTGTGCAAAACGAACTGCACAGTGGAGGTAAATATGATTTTTTGTTTAAAAAAAAAACAAAAAAACAGGGTTTACAACCCCTTTAAAGCAAAAGGTGGTCCAACAAAATACTGACACAAGAGGGTGATCCTTTTTCCAACTAAATGATTCTTTTTTTGAATTTTGGTTTATTTTTTTCTGACATATTGGTGTTATATCTTTCACTTGGATGTTATAAGTTGCATTGAGTAATTACAGCTGCATAAAGCAAAAACTGTGTCTGTCTTCATTTCAGGCTGCAAAGCAACAAAATGTGATTATTTTAAAGAGGGATGATTCTTTTCTATGCCCACTATATTATGATGGGCATGTTGCGTTGCCATACGTTGATACGCGTTTTTTGCGTTTGTAAAATTGCAGACATGCTGTATTTTTTTATCCCGCACGTGTATGATGTGAACAAGGCACAAAGAAAACATTTTTTTTTCTCGCGTTGAGACTACATTGATTGACGCAGCTCACCTGAACCTGGTGTGAATGAGCCCTTGTTGGGGTTCTCAACACACCACAATGGACTGGGTACGGGATTTGGTGCATTTATAACTGGAATGGTCAACAAAAACACAAATAAGCTACTACAAAAACAGAAATCACGTAAATACGCAGACGCTCGCTCTGCAGAACAATTCATTTCCGCCATGTTTCTGGAGTATGTTAGAGATTAAAAAACAATATTTGACCAGCTGATACAGCCGGCATCACTTCCTTTATTCTATAATAGACAACACACTCACATACACCGACTCCATACAATTATAGTAAGTAAATACCACCATTAATTACACACATCCATACCATGCCTAAGGGCTCTTTTATACCAGATGCATTGGGGCTATGCTGTCAGCTTTTTCCATCACAGCCCCAGTGCATAGACATGGCTAAAGGCCTTGTATCCAATAGTGTACAAAAAAGTATTATAGTATTTTTTTTAGTGCAACGGGATGCGACGCAAACCTGCACATCAAAACGCCTCTGCTGTGAATAGAACTGAGACTTGCCACATCAATAACCTTGCAGGTGGACAGACAGACAGGGATGCATCATAGCCAAAAACAGGATGCTGGAACAAGACCAGCAGCTGTCAAAGAACAGGAGTGTTTACATGCATATGCACAGTGACATTGGTCCAAGCTGGACTAATGAAACTATATAAAAATTGCCATACCTGAAATTAAGCTTTATTAAAATGTCACTCTAGCCACTGATGTGGAGCGTGTGTGCATTAAAGGGAGCTCTGCTCGCTGCATGAAACCCCCTCCCATGTGATAGTGCTGCTCTCGGGGCGCCTGCTCCTCCTGCCCACCCCTTGTCCTGGGTGTCACGCTTACCCCTAACGCAGGTGGTCAGACACTATAGCTGGCTTCTGTGTTCTTCACCTATAGCAGCCACCCTTTCCCATAAGGCAAGCACTGAGCAGGCCTACCGCTACTCGGTTGCCCCCACAATGCTATAGTGCCTGGCTACCATGCCTGGGCAGGCGCAAACTGAGAAAAGCAAACAGGCACTTGTGGTTGTCAGGCAGGCAGAGTGGTTTAATAACAGCGAGGTACAAGGCAGGCAAGGTTCAGAGTAGTCAGGGTCCCAATCCGTTGTGAAAAGGCAGGTAGCAGCGGCGACCAATGCATGAATCTATCTATGGCAGTGGCGGCTGGTGAAGTTTTAGGATGGGGGGCCACCACACACCGCCCTTCCTTTTTGACCCCTCCCGCTTGGTGGAAATGGGTGTGGTTTCAGTGAAATAGTGGGCGTGGCTCTAAGGTGGTGTGGTTAGCATCTGAGATGAACGAGGGATGGAGGGAGAGGGAGAGAGAGAGAGAGAGGGAGAGACAGCAGGCCCAGATCCTACACAACAATAGAAATATGTGTATTCTAGAAAGTTTAACAATCAGCAGATAAAGATACTCCAAACACCTGGTGTTAGCACTTCAATCATCCCTGCACCATGGTTGTTTTTGGTGTCAGGATGATTGAAGCCCATTATTTCTATTATTACGTTGTAATATAAAATTAAATCATTCAACTCACCATAATGCAGAATCAGTGAGAGCCCTGAGCGTGTCGCCTGCCACCAGATGCCATCATGTGTCCCCAGCGGAGTCCCTCCTTACATCAGGTGCCCCCAGCGGAGTCCGTCCTTACATCAGGTGCCCCCAGTGGAGTCCCTCCTTACATGCAGCCTGTGTCCCATCAAATGCAGCCTGTGTCCCATCAAATGCAGCCCTGTGTCCCATCAAATGCAGCCTGTGTCCCATCAAATGCAGCCTGTGTGCCATCAATGGCAGCCTGTGTCCCATCAAATGCAGCCTGTGTCCCATCAAATGCAGCCTGTGTCCCATCAAATGCAGCCTGTGTCCCATCAAATTCAGCCTGTGCCCCATCAAATGCAGCCTGTGCCCCATCAAATGCAGCCTGTGCCCCATCAAATGCAGCCTGTGTCCCATCAAATGCAGCCTGTGTCCCATCAAATGCAGCCTGTGTCCCATCAAATGCAGCCTGTGTCCCATCAAATGCAGCCTGTGTCACAACAAATGCAGCCTGTGTCACATCAAATGCAGCCTGTGTCCCATCAAATGTAGCCTGTGTCCCATCAAATGCAGCCTGTGTCCCATCAAATGCAGCCTGTGTCCCATCAAATGCAGCCTGTGTCACAACAAATGCAGCCTGTGTCACATCAAATGCAGCCTGTGTCCCATCAAATGTAGCCTGTGTCCCATCAAATGCAGCCTGTGTCCCATCAAATGCAGCCTGTGTCCCATCAAATGCAGCCTGTGTCCCATCAAATGCAGCCTGTGTCCCATCAAATGCAACCTGTGTCACATTAAATGCAGCCTGTGTCCCATCAAATGCAGCCTGTGTCCCATCAAATTCAGCCTGTGTCCCATGAAATGCAGGCTGTGTCACATCAAATTCAGCCTATGTTACATCAAACCCCCCTCCCCCCCTTCCTTCTCCGCGGGAGCACAGCGGCACTTACCTTGCTGTGTTGTGTCCTCTCCTGTTGTGTCTCCTTCCACTGGCAGCGGCCATGGAGGAGTCCGCTCCTCATACTTCCAGGTTTCTCTCTCTCGGGCGCAATGGGAGAGAGAAAACAGGAAGTGACATCTAACTCAGATGTCAATCAAACTGCCCGGCCATAGTAATAGATACTACGAGCGCCGGGCAGAAGCTACTCGGCGCATCGGAGAGTGCCACAAGGTGGGACAAAAGCCCACGAAAGAAGCGCCGCGTCTGCAATCTCGTGTTTGCATAGACGTGTCGCTTCCCATAGCACACTGTGTCTGGCGTCCGAACACAGTGCACTTAAGAACCTTTTTTAATAAAAGGGCCAGTTTAATTTTTTTTGTGACTACTGGAGGGGGGTGGGGGGGGGTGGCGCCACTGATCTATGGTGCTAGAGGGATGGCAGGAGAGAGGGGGCGGCACCCGTGTGCCCCTTGTGGACGCACCGTCACTGGCTCACTTCCTTTTTCTTGTCTGGTAAACAGCCTAGGCTTATGACATCATGCACAGCTCTCTCTTATTAGCAGGTTATTGAATCATGCGCTTGGAAGCTTGTTGAATGCAGAGAATACTTTACTTCACGGAGGATTAGCAATGCATGTCTTACAGCATTAGGAACAGGAACAAGGAGGATACAAGTGCATGCTTAGATACAGAAGGTACATCCTGTGATTACATTACCACAGAGAATACACACTATAATACTGCAGTGCTACTTACTGCATATGCATATATATAGTTCACATTATAGAAAGCAACTGGCTGTTGCTTCTTTCAATATCTCTCTCACTCTCATGAGAGTTTGCCAGGAGGGGGGGAGGATGAATCATAAGCGGGCCAATGAGAGCTGCAGAGCTGGAGGTGTCTCTCTGTGTGTCTGTGTAAATTCAGGAGGTGAACAGGCAGCAGCTTCAGCTGCTCACAATTAAAATAGATGCAGCCAGACTCAGTAGAGGGAGATTACTGCAGCATATTTGGCAACTACAGAATCACAGTATATATAAAATAATATGTAAAGTGGTTGGAGGAAAGCTTCAGAATGGCAAAGATGTTTTTATTACAAATTATGTGAGCAGACTGCAGTTCCTCTTTAACCACTTCAATACCATGCACTTATGCACCTTCCCGCCCAGACCAATTTTCAGCTTTCAGTACTCTCACACTTTGAATGACAATTACTTAGTCATGCTACACTGTATCCAAACAAAATTTTTATCATTTTCTTCTCACAAATAGAGCTTTCTTTTGGTGGTATTTAATAGCCACTGGGTTTTTTATTTTTTTGCGATATAAGCAAAAAAACAGCAATTTTTTTTTTAAAAAAACACTTTTTTTTAGTTTCTATTGTAAAATTTTGCAAATAAGTAATTTTTCTTCATAAATTTGTGCCAAAATGTATACTGCTACATATCTTTGGTAAAATGAACCCAAATTAGTGTATATTATTTGGTCTTTGTGAAAGTTATAGAGTCTACAAACTATGGTGGCAATCACTGAAAATTTATCACATCTGATCACGCCTGATGTACTGAAGGGATATCTCATTTCTTGAGACACTAACAAGCGAGGAAAGTACAAATACCCCAAAATTACCCCTTTTTGGAAAGTAGACAGTCCAAGGTATTTACTAAGAGGCGTGGTGAGTTTTTTGAAGTTGTATTTTTTTCCCACAATTCTTGGGAAAATTCAATTTTATTTATTTATTTTTTTTACACAAACTGGTCATATTAACAGTTTTTTTCTCTCACACAGCATATGCATAATTGCAACTACACCCCAAAATACATTCTGCTACTCCTCCTGAGTGTAGCGATACCACATGTGTGAGACTTTTACACAGCCTGGCCACATACAGAGGCCCAACATTGAAGTAGCACTTTCAGGCGTTCTACAAGCATAAATCGCACATATCCTTTCTCAACCACCTATTACACTTTTGAAGGCCCTGGAGCACCAGGACAATGGAATTTTCCACAAAATGACCCCATTTTGGAAAGCACACACCCCAACGTATAATCTATGAAGCATTATGAGTCTTTTGAACGGTTCATTTTTTTCCAGAAGGTTTTGGAAAATGTGGAGAAAAAATGAAAATGCATTTTTTTTACACAAAGTTGTCCATTTATAAGATATTTCTAACGCATAGCATATACATAGCAAAAATGACACCCCAAAATGCATTCTGCTACTCCTCCTGAGTATAACGATACCACATGTGTGAGACTTTTACACAGCCTGGCCATATACAGAGGCCCAACATTGAAGTAGCACTTTCAGGCGTTCTACAAGCATAAATCGCACATATCCTTTCTCAACCACCTATTACAATTTTGAAGGCCCTGGAGCACCAGGACAATAGAATTTTCCACAAAATTACCCCATTTTGAAAAGCACACACCCCAACGTATAATCTATGAAGCATTATGAGTCTTTTGAACGGTTCATTTTTTTCCAGAAGGTTTTGGAAAATGTGGAGAAAAGATGAAAATGCATTTTTTTTACACAAAGTTGTCCATTTATAAGATATTTCTAACACATAGCATATACATAGCAAAAATAACACCCCAAAATGCATTCTTCTACTCCTCCTGAGTATAGCGATACCACATGTGTGAGACTTTTACACAGCCTGGCCATATACAGAGGCCCAACATTGAAGTAGCACTTTCAGGCGTTCTACAAGCATAAATCGCACATATCCTTTCTCAACCACCTATTACAATTTTGAAGGCCCTGGAGCACCAGGACAATAGAATTTTCCACAAAATGACCCCATTTTGGAAAGCACACACCCCAACGTATAATCTATGAAGCATTATGAGTCTTTTGAACGGTTCATTTTTTTCCAGAAGGTTTTGGAAAATGTGGAGAAAAAATGAAAATGCTTTTTTTTTACACAAAGTTGTCCATTTATAAGATATTTCTAACGCATAGCATATACATAGCAAAAATAACACCTCAAAATGCATTCTGCTACTCCTCCTGAGTATAGCGATACCACATGTGTGAGACTTTTACACAGCCTGGCCATATACAGAGGCCCAACATTGAAGTAGCACTTTCAGGCGTTCTACAAGCATAAATCGCACATATCCTTTCTCAACCACCTATTACAATTTTGAAGGCCCTGGAGCACCAGGACAATAGAATTTTCCACAAAATTACCCCATTTTTGAAAGCACACACCCCAACGTATAATCTATGAGGCATTATGAGTCTTTTGAACGGTTCATTTTTTTCCAGAAGGTTTTGGAAAATGTGGAGAAAAAATTAAAATGCATTTTTTTTACACAAAGTTGTCAATTTATAAGATATTTCTAACACATAATAGGTACATAGCAAAAATTCCACCCCAAAATGCATTCTGCTACTCCTCCTGAGTATGGCGATACCACATGTTTGAGACTTTTACACAGCCAGGCCACATACAGAGGCCCAACATCCAAGTAGCACCTCCAGGCATTCTAGCAGCATTAATTGCACATATCATTTTCTGACTACCGATCACATTTTTGAATGCCCTTCATATATCTAACACATAGCAGGTACATACCAAATAACAAAAGATTACCTGTGGTTTTAGAAGTGCAGTGGTCCACAGAGGAGAGCATCGGTCCAGGCAGCAGGCAGGGATGAGGTCAGCGACAGCAAAAGCAATCATCCAGGCAGCAGGCAGGAATACTGTCCATAGTTCGCACAGGCAGAGATACTGTCAGCACAGCCAGAGCACAGCCAAAGCACAGGTCCAGGTAGCAGGCAGAGGTGTCCCGGCAGAAATGCTGTCCAAAGTCAGTAGAGGCAGCAGGCAGATATATGGTCAACACAGCCAAAGTATTGGTCCAAGCAGCAGGAAGAAACATGGTCCATAATGTCATGGGTCATTACAGGCAGTAATATGGTCAGCACAGCCAAATTATTGGTCCAGGCAGCAGGAAGGACCATCAAGCTTAGGGCCAGGGGGACAGGGGTAGAGGCTTCTCCCACCCAAATCGCTTTGAAGCCTCCGGGCAACCAGACCCTGTTCTTGGAGCACAGAAAACGAAAAACTGGTTTTCTCTACTCAGAACGCTATTCTGAAGCCCCTTACATATGTGAGACCCCTGTGTACTAAAAGTAGATGGCCAAAAGATCAGTCCAAGTGGCAGGCAAAAACATGGTCGATTAACAGGCCAAGGTCGGTACATGTGGAAGTCAGAAACGTGGTTTAAATCGGCAGGCAGAGGCATCGTCTGTAAACAGGCCAGGGTCAGTTAATTAACATGGAAGGTAGTTAGTAACATGGTAGCAGGCAAATAGGGAAATGGCAGTCTGTTAATAATAAGGGGAACTAATGGATGTATGATAATTTTTGAAGCAATTTCCGATGCACAGGCCAGGTTGGGAGGGACAATCGGGACAATAATAGCTGGTGTCTCTTCTTACTCCTCCTCTGCTGCATACACGGCATTTCTTTTGGCGTCTTCTTCCAGATTCTGTGGGGGGGATGCTAAAGGGATAGTGTCGCTCGTGAAGCCGACTCACACTATCAGAGCGAATGCTTCCTGGGGCGGGATCTTGTTGGTAAATGAGGGCATCGATGATATCTTCGATATATTGGAGGTAGTGGAGTCGGTGATTTTGAGTTGCTTTTTGGTAGCAGACAAACGAATTAAAAAGGGCCATGTGAAACAGGTGAAACGCAACTTTTTTGTGCCAATAATGGGACTTTCTGGTTGATAAGTAGGGCTGTAGCATCTGGTCGTTTAAATCCACCCCCCCCATGTACAAATTGTAGTCGTGGACACATTCAGGCTTTACAATGGAGCCGCGTCTTCTTGGGATCTCCACCATGGTGTCATTGTGGATCGTAGAGAGGATGTGGACATCTTTCTTGTCCCTCCACTTCATGGCCAACACCTCCTCGTTCCTCATGGATGCCAATTCTCCAGGTCGCAATTTTTTTGTCAATAAATTTTGTGGGAATCCCTTCCGTTTTTTTTTTAAGGTACCGCAGGCCGGGGTTTGTTTACTGTAAAGGTGGCGAAAAAGGGGCAGGCTGGTATAATATTTATCAACATATAAATGGTAACCTTTTCCGAACAGGGGGTATGCCAGCTCCCAGACAATTTTCCCACTGGTTCCAATATATGTGGGGCAATCACGGGGCTGGAGCTGGGAGTCTTTGCCTTCGTAGATCCTGAATTTGCAGACGTATCCAGTGGCTCGATCACATAATTTATTTAATTTTAACCCATACCTGGCTCTCTTGCTTGGTATGTACTGCTTGAACTGCAGTCGGCCGGTGAAATGTACGAGGGACTCGTCCACACAAATTTTTTGGTCTGGGATGAAAACTTCTTCAAATCGCTGGGAAAAGGCATTGATTAGGGGGCATATCTTGTACAATTTGTCGTAGTTGGGATGATCTCGGGGAGGGCACTGTGAATTGTCATTGAAGTGGAGAAAGCGCATAATCATGTCGTATCTTTTCCTGGACATGACAGCGGAATATATGGGCATGTGTTGGATGGGGCATTTGGACCAATATGAATGGACTTCGTTCTTTTTTGTAAGCCCCATATTGAACATAAGGCCCAAAAATAATTTAAATTCCTCCAATGTTAGACGCCGCCACTGGAACATGCGGGCGTAGGAAGAATCGGGGTTGGCAGCAATAAATTGGGATGCATACAGATTCGTTTGATCCACTATATTCTGCAGCAAATCTTGTGGGAAAAATAAACAAAAATAATCAAATTTAGAAAAATTTGTAGTGTCGGGCTGCACACCTGGCTGTGTGGTGAAAGGGGGGATGATAGCGGATCCTGAGTTGGCAGGCAACCATAAGGGGTTTGCCAGGGCATCGGGAAGGTAGGATTGGGGCTGGATTCTTCGGGTTGGGCGTGCATTTCCATTGCTTGTACTGGGCTCCTCTTCCTGGGGTATGGCGCTGCTGGTGGTGGGCAGTTCTCCTGATCTTGGTGCTGATCTTTTGGGAGAGACGGTTTCCTCCGGGGACTCGGACTCTGAGCCACTATCCTCCACTGGCTCGTATTCCGAACCAGAATCGGATAATGGGAGCTCCCCGCTGCTCTCATCATCCGACATGGCAAGAATGGCATATGCCTCCTCAGGTGTGTAAACCCTTTGGGACATTATGGCAGTGCTTATTGGTGGGCCTGTGTAATGGTACTGCTGGTGGTAGTGGTGGCGGTCTGTGTGGTAGTACCGATGGAGGTATCAGTGGTGGGCCTGTGTGGTGGTACCGATGGCGGTATGGGTGGTGGTGGTACCAATGGCGGTACAGGTGGTGGTGGTACCGATGGCGGTACGGGTGGTGGTGGTGGCGGCGGTACAGATGGCGGTACAGGTGGCGGTACGGGTGGTGGTGGTAGCGATGGCGGTATGGGTGGTGGTGGTACCGATGGCGGTACAGGTGGTGGTGGTACCGATGGCGGTACAGGTGGTGGTGGTACCAATGGCGGTACGGGTGGTGATGGTACCGATGGCGGTACAGGTGGTGGTACAGGTGGTGGTGGCACTACCGACGGTGGTACGGGTGGTGGTACTGGTGGTGGTACCGATGGCGGTACTAGTGGTGATACTGGTAGCGGGCCTGTGTGGCAGTATAGATGCTGGGCCTGGTGGCGGTACTGGTGGTGGTACTGGTACCGATGGCGGTACTGGTAGCCTGTGTGGCGGTGCCAATGGCGGTATCGATGGAGGTGGGCCTGTGACAGATGATTGACAGATGGGCTGATTGATTGACGGATGGGCTGATTGATTGATTGACAGATGGGTTGATTGATTGACAGGTGGGGTGATTGATTGACAGATCGGCTGATTGATTGACAGATGGGCTGATTGATTGACAGATGGGCTGATTGATTGACAGATGGGCTGATTGACAGATGGGCTGATTGACAGATGGGCTGATTGACAGATGGGCTGATTGGCTGGGCTGATTGATGTGCTGGGCTGTGTGACAGGTCCTCTTTATGGGGGGGGCGTGTTGTGCACTGTAAACTTATGTAGACAAACTACACTGAGCTAACTTACTGATCTCTTCTCTCTCCTCACAGATCGGTGTGTGAGGAGAGAGCAGGGATCAGGTAGTAACTCCTGTGGAGTTTGTTTACATTTGTGACCGGCTGTGATTGGACACCGCCGGTCACGTGGTAAACAGCCAATTCATTGGCTGTTTACTCTGATCGGGGACGCGCTGTGTCCAAGGGACACTCGCCTTCCCCGATCCCCGCTCTGCAAGCCTGTGGCGGCGCGCACGGAGCGCGCCGCCGAGTTTGTTTTGACAGGTGATCGGCTGTGACTTTGACACAGCCGATCACATGGTAAACAGCCAATGAAATTGGCTGTTTACCGTGATCGGGGAAGCGCTGTGTCCGAGGGACACATGCCGTCCCCGATCACCGCGCTGCGCGCCCCCGCGGGCGCGCGCAAGGCATTATCCTGCAGGACGTCATATGACGTCCAGTATCGATATTGCAACCACTTCCCGGACGTCAATTCACTATTGACTGGGTGGGAAGTGGTTAAATCAGGTTTGGTCTCCACTCAGAGACTGGCCACATCAATCACCTTGCAGGTGGACAGACAGACAGGGTTGCATCATAGCCAAAACCAGGATGCTGGAATAAGACCAGCAGCTGTCAAAGAACAGGATTGTTTACACACTAATGACACTGGATATATGCACAGTGACATTGGTCTAAGCTGGAAATATGTAAAAATTGCCATACCTGGAATTCAGCTTCATTTCAGCTTTATTGAAATGTCACTCCAGTCTCCGATCTGGAGCGTGTGTGCAATAAGGGGAGCTCTGCTCACTGCATGCCTGTCTGTCCCCCTCCCATGTGATAGTGCTGCTCTCAGGGGCACCTGGCCCTCCTGCCCATCCCTTCTCCACGCCCTGGGTATATGCATAGTTACATTCAATATCTTTAATCCAGCTTTAAGGGTTCATTCACACCAGTGGTTGAGGGGCTGGTAAAACCCTGCTGTTGAGCTTCAAGTTAATGGGGCCACTTTTCAAGCGCCCCGCAACCGTATATAATGCACACGGTTGCGACACGCTATTGTGGGCTTCAAGAGGATAAGGTAGGCAGCAAGTAGACAATACAACACCTCCTCATCCTCTGTTAAAGTGGTAGTAAACTCTGGTACATCACTTGTACACACAGACAAGCCTATAATAAGGCTTACCTGTAGTAGGGATGAGCTCGGTGTTCGAGTCGAACATAAGTTCGACTCGAACATCGGCTGTTCGACCGTTCGGCAAACATCGAACGATTTGGGCCGTTCGCGCCAAATTCGAGTGACGCGAACGGCCCACAATACACTGCGCCATCGCAGTGCAATCCCGGCGCTGTGATTGGCCAAGCATGCACTGTGACCCCGCATGCTTGGCCAATCACAGCGCCGGCAGCTAGGAGAGCCATAATTGGCCACAGGCAGGTTGCCTGTGGCCAATTATAGCTCAGGGGGTTTAGCACACGCCCCACACTATAAAAGGCCGCCAGCGCGGCGGCCTTGTGTAGTGTGTTCCAGCGTAGGGAAAGAGTTACATAGGCAGGGACAGTGTCAGTGCTATTTGTACCTCAAACTTGTGTGTAGGGAGAAAGAAGGATAGGCAGGGAGAGTGTCAGTGTCATATTCTTTGCTAAACCTTGTGTGCAGGGAGAGAGAAGGATAGGCAGGGGACAGTGTCAGTGTCACATTCTTTGCTAAACCTTGTGTGCAGGGAGAGAGAAGGATAGGCAGGGAGAGTGTCAGTGTCATATTCTTTGATAAACCTTGTGTGCAGGGAGAGAGAAGGATAGGCAGGGAACAGTGTCAGTGTCATATTCTTTGCTAAACCTTGTGTGCAGGGAGAGAGAAGGATAGGCAGGGAGAGTGTCAGTGTCACATACTTTGATAAACCTTGTGTGCAGGGAGAGAGAAGGATAGGCAGGGGACAGTGTCAGTGTCATTGTTGCCAAGCCTCCTGCACCTTATACACCTGAAGTTAGCCTGTATTGCTGCGTTTTCCTGGTGTGTTACACCAACAGGCATTTGCAGCACTTACAGCGGGCGGAGTGTGCCTCCTGATCATATTACACCTGAAGTTAGCCTGTATTGCTGCTTTTTCCTGGTGTGTTACACCAACAGGCATTTGCAGCACTTACAGCGGGCGGAGTGTGCCTCCTGATCATATTACACCTGAACTTAGCCTGTATTGCTGCTTTTTCCTGGTGTGTTACACCAACAGGCATTTGCAGCACTTACAGCGGGCGGAGTGTGCCTCCTGATCATATTACACCTGAAGTTAGCCTGTATTGCTGCTTTTTCCTGGTGTGTTACACCAACAGGTATTTGCAGCACTTACAGCAGGCGGAGTGTGCCTCCTGATCATATTACACCTGAAGTTAGCCTGTATTGCTGCTTTTTCCTGGTGTGTTACACCAACAGGCATTTGCAGCACTTACAGCGGGCGGAGTGTGCCTCCTGATCATATTACACCTGAAGTTAGCCTGTATTGCTGCGTTTTCCTGGTGTGTTACACCAACAGGCATTTGCAGCACTTACAGCGGGCGGAGTGTGCCTCCTGATCATATTACACCTGAAGTTAGCCTGTATTGCTGCTTTTTCCTGGTGTGTTACACCAACAGGCATTTGCAGCACTTACAGCGGGCGGAGTGTGCCTCCTGATCATAGTACACCTGAAGTTAGCCTGTATTGCTGCGTTTTCCTGGTGTGTTACACCAACAGGCATTTGCAGCACCTACAGCAGGCGTAGTGTGATTCCTGCAAAATATACTCCTGAAGCTAGGCCTTATTGCTGGTTTTCCCATTTCCCTGCAGGCCATTAGAATGTCTGGAAGGCAAACAAGGAGAGGCAGACAGTCAGGAGCCAATAAAAGAGGGCAAGCAGGCTCTGTGTCTAGAGACAACAGTTCTGGTCGTGGACGCGGTGCATCGCCATCAGCACGTGGCCATGGGACACGCTTGTCCTTCTTTTCGGCAGCTGGACGTGTTGAGCCGCATCATGCCGAAGACTTGGTAGAGTGGATGACCAAGCCCTCCTCATCCTCCTCATCCTCTCTCACCCAGGCTCAGGGTACTGGCAAAGCAGCTGCCAAAGCGTCCTCTTCCCTGGTATCAATGTCATCATCAGTCACTCCTTCCCTAGACCAACCATGTTCTCCTGAGGAGTCCCCCGAACTGTTTGAGCACAGTGTTGGATACATGCTCCAGGAGGATGCCCAGCGTTTCGAAGGGTCTGATGATGATACCCAGCTAGAGGAAGGCAGTAGCGTGAGAGCAGAGAGAGGGGATGCTCAAGAAGGACACCAATCTGGCAGTCATGTTCCAGCAGCTGCAGCATACTGCCAGATTGGCTCCAGTGATGAGGAGGGAGGGGATGATGAGGTCACTGACTCCACGTGGGTGCCTAATAGGAGAGAGGAGGAGGAGGAGGAGGATGAGGAGGAGGCACATCTCCAACGAGGCAGGATGCCCTCGGGGGGCCAGCGTAAGGGCAGCACACCAACGGAATCACACCGCAGAGCTCCGCCTGTGCAGGGCGCTGCCTCTGCCCGTTATTCAAAAAGTTCTTTGGTGTGGGCCTTTTTTGAGTCGAGTGCATCAGATCGCACAGCTGCTGTTTGCAACATATGTCTCAAGCGTATATCGCGTGGCCAAAACATCACCCGCTTGGGCACCACATGCTTGACCAGACATATGTTGACCTGCCATGCAGCTCATTGGCAAGCCTACCTTAAAGACCCACACCAAAGAACAAAGCGGACCTCTCCTTGCACCGCATCAGCTGGGATCTCCAACCCCACTATACCTTCAATCCTCTCTGAAACCTGCACTGAGAGGAATGAAGGTGTAGATTTAGGTGTGTCACAGCCAAGTACTTGCGGGCACTCTGCTAGCAGTACACCGACGTCCGATTCTAGCAGGCAAATTTCCCTGCCCCAGCTGCTGGACCGTCAAAAGAAGTTCACTCCCAGCCATCCACATGCCCAGCGGTTGAATGCTAGCTTGGCTAAATTGCTAGCGCTTCAACTGCTGCCTTTTCAGTTGGTAGACTCGGCCCCCTTCCGTGAGTTTGTGCAATGTGCGGTTCCTCAGTGGCAGGTTCCCAAACGCCACTTTTTCTCACGGAAGGCGATTCCGGCTCTCTACCGGCATGTGGAAGGCAATGTCTTGGCCTCGCTGGACAGGGCGGTCAGCGGTAAGGTGTATATTACCGCTGACTCATGGTCCAGCAGGCATGGACAGGGACGTTACCTTTCTTTCACGGCCCATTGGGTCACTCTTTTGGCAGCTGGGAAGGATGCAGGACAAGGTGCAGTAGTGTTGGAGGTTGTTCCACCGCCACGCCTCCAAAATGCTACTACTGGTTGTGACACAACCCTCTCCTCCACCCCCTCCTCTTCTTCTTCCTCCATGGCCTCTTCCTGTGGTTTGTCCTCGGAACCAGCGGTGCTCCGTAGGCGTTCAAGGGGCTACGCAAGTACGCAGGCAAAAAGATGCCATGCCGTGCTTGCGCTGGTGTGTTTGGGGGACAGGAGCCACACTGGGGCAGAGGTTCTGTCTGCTCTGCAGGGGCAGGCCGAGAGGTGGTTGACGCCACGCCAGCTTAAGCCAGGAATGGTAGTTTGCGACAATGGCACCAACCTCCTCTCCGCTCTCCGACAGGGACAACTGACCCATGTGCCCTGTGTGGCTCATGTCCTTAACCTGGTGGTGCAGCGGTTCTTGGGCAGGTACCCGGGCTTACAGGATGTCCTGAGGCAGGCCAGGAAAGTCTGTGTGCATTTCTGCAGATCTTATAATGCCAGTGCTCGCCTGGCTGAGCTGCAAAAGGAGTTGAACCTGCCCAAGAACCGCCTTAGATGTGACATGCCCACCAGGTGGAACTCAACGTTGGCCATGCTGCAGCGGCTGTACACGCACCAGAGGGCCATCAATGAGTACCTGTGCGACTACGGCACCAAGACAGGGTCAGGGGAGCTCGGTTTTTTTTCACCACGCCAGTGGGGCATGATCAGGGATGCATGCACTGTCCTGGCACCATTTGAGGAGGCCACGAGGGAGGTGAGCAGTGACAGTGCATGCATCAGTGACACTGTACCTCTTGTCCACCTGTTGGAACATACGCTGCGTGGAATAATGGACAGGGCACTTGAGGCAGAACAGAGGCAGGAAGAGGAGGACTTCCTTGCCTCTCAAGGCCCCCTTTACCCAGACAGTGTTCCTTCTGTCCCACCCATCGCACAGGAAGAGGAGGAGGAGGAGGAGGAGGATTGTGTCAGCATGGAGGTGGAGCCTGGCACTCAGCATCATCAGCAGCAGTCTTTTAGGGATGATTTACAGTCCCAAGAAACCAGTGGACTTGTACGTGGCTGGGAGGAGGTGGCTGCGGATCATGTCGTCCTTAGTGACCCAGAGGACTCCGGACCGAATGCCTCAGCTAACCTACGCTGCATGGCCTCCCTGATCCTGCAAAGTCTGCGGAAGGATCCTCGTATTCTTCGGATCAAGGAGAGGGACCATTACTGGCTGGCCACTCTCCTTGATCCACGGTACAAGGGTAAGGTTGCGGACCTTATCTTACCGTCGCAGAGGGAGCAGAGGATGAGACAACTCCGGGAGGCCTTGCAGAAAGGTCTGTGCAACGCGTTCCCAGAGACTGGGAGGTTACAAACTCCTGGTCCTGGACAACGAGTTGCTGAGGCTTCGGTCAGTCAAAGAAGGAGCGCTGGGGAAGGTGGCCGTCTGACCGATGCGTTCAGACAATTCTTTAGTCCGCAGCCCCAAGGTATGATTGGTTCCAGCAACCATCGCCAGCGTCTGATATACATGGTGCAGGAATACCTAGGGGCAAGGTCAGACTTGGACACCTTCCCCACCGAAAATCCTCTGGACTTACTGGGTCTTGAGGATGGATCACTGGCCAGAGCTTGCACAGTATGCAATTGAGCTACTGGCCTGTCCTGCATCCAGCGTTCTTTCAGAACGCACATTCAGTGCTGCTGGAGGATTTGTCACGGATCACAGGGTGCGCCTGTCCACCGACTCTGTTGATCGACTGACCTTCATAAAGATGAACCAGTCTTGGATTACCACCAGCTACCAAACACCTGAAGCTGATATAACAGACTAATTTATTTTCAAATGTCACATCCCTTCAAGACTGATGCTGATGCTGAGAGACTGTCCTGTTATGTTGACTGACTATCCTCCTCCTCCTCAATGATCCGATTGATGATGATAGCTTGGAAGAACATTTTTGTTTCTGGGTGCCGCCACCAGTGGCTAAGGCCCAATTTTTCAGCCCCTGTTTAACAGGGGTATGTAATTACAATTTTTTATGCAATGCTTTGCAGCAGGGCTCATTCCTGCACTCCAACTAGAGTATCTGGGAGAGGTTGCAGTGTCGTGGCACCAGCACCAGTGGCTAAGGCCCAATTTTTCAGCCCCTGTTTAACAGGGGCGTGTAATTACAATTTTTGATGCAATACTTTGCAACAGGGCTCATTGCTGTGCTCCAAGTACAGTATTTGTGAGGGGTTGCAGTGTTGTGGCACCAGTGCCTAAGGCCCAATTTTTCTGCCCCTGTTTAACAGGGGCATGTAATTACAATTATTGATCTAATAATTCACAGCAGGGCCCATTCCTGCGCCCACCAAGAGTAACTGTGAGGCCTTACAGTGTTGTGTCAACACCACCACCACCACCACCAAAGGCCCAATTTTTCAGCCCCTGTTCAACAGGGGCATGCAATTGCAATTCTTGATCTAATAATTCACAGCAGGGCCCATTCCTGCACCCACCAAGAGTAACTGTGAGGCCTTACAGTGTTGTGTCAACACCACCACCACCACCACCACCAAAGGCCCAATTTGTCAGCCCCTGTTCAACAGGGGCATGCAATTACAATTCTTGATCTAATAATTCACAGCAGGGCCCATTCATGCGCCCACCAAGAGTAACTGTGAGGGCTCACAGTGTTGTGGCAACACCAACATGTAAGGGGCAAATTTCAGCTGAGTATATACGGCAGGCCCCTACTTTCAAACATCCAACTTACAAATGACTCCTCCTTGCAAATGGAAGGATACAACAGGAAGTGAGAGGAAATCTACCCCTAGGAAGGCAAATTCTCTCCTGTAAGAGTTAATATGGGGAAAAAAGTGTCTCCTCTCCACTGATGCTTTATCACCAATTCTTGTTTCAATAAAAACCCCAAATTTTCAAAAAACATTTGTCATTAGGACGGAAAGTGAGGTGAACTGTTCTGAACAGGTGCACACTGCACAGACAGCAAAACAAATGTTACAGGGGTGATAACCCTTCCCTATGTTTTCCAAAAAGCTTAAAAATAGATTTTTTGGCTGGAGCTACACTTAAACAATGTACCTGTTCAAAATTACAAACAGATTCTACATAAGAACAAACCTACAGTCCCTGTCTTGTATGCACCGCCTGTATACGGCTGTTCAGAGTATATAGGGCCTTTTTTATTTTGTGTGCGGGGTTCCCCTTAATATCCATACAAGACCCAAAGGGGCTGGTAATGGGCTGGGGTGGGGGGGGGGGGGGTGATGGGGTAGCTATGCCATTTTTCTTAAAGATTTTCATCCATATTACCGGGACCAGACATTGCATTAAAGCCGCAAGCAGTTTTAAATGACTTTTATTCCTTTAGAAATGTAATTTTGTGCAGGGACAGTTCTAAACACGGGAAACACGTGGCACTTCACAGGCATACTTTAGACACCCCCCAGGTACGATATTTAAAGGAATATTTGACTTTTTTTTTTTCACTTTATGCATCATTAAAATGACTGCTCCCAAAAAACGGCCGTTTTTAAAACTTATTTTTGCATTGATACATGTCCCCTGGTGCAGAACCCGGGTTCCCAAACCCTTTTTAGGACAATAACATGCATAATA
Source organism: Rana muscosa (assembly GCA_029206835.1). Classification (NCBI taxonomy): domain Eukaryota; kingdom Metazoa; phylum Chordata; class Amphibia; order Anura; family Ranidae; genus Rana; species Rana muscosa. Next base: position 58,059,240 of record CM055124.1, on the reverse strand, counting down.
GTCGTTATAATTAGCACTTTAGATTTCGAACGTTCGCATCCATTGTATTTAATAGGGTTCTAAAGTTCGTGCAAACTTTCGGTCCGTTCGCGGGTTCTGGATGCGAACCGAACCCGGGGGTGTTCGGCTCATTACTAACCTGTAGGTACTGTTTATACACTATACAGGTCCTTCTCAAAAAATTTGCATATTGTGATAAAGTTCATTATTTTCTGTAATGTACTGATAAACATTAGACTTTCATAGATTTTAGATTCATTACACACAACTGAAGTAGTTCAAGCCTTTTCTTGTTTTAATATTGATGATTTTGGCATACAGCTCATGAAAACCCAAAAATCCTATCTCAAAAAATTTGCATATTTCATCCGACCAATAAAAGAAAAGTGTTTTTAATACAAAAAAAGTCAACCTTCAAATAATTATGTTCAGTTATGCACTCAATACTTGGTTGGGAATCCTTTTGCAGAAATGACTGCTTCAATGCGGCGTGGCATGGAGGCAACCAGCCTGTGGCACTGCTGAGGTGTTATGAACACAAGATGCAGGTGCAAACTCTGCTGAACACACGTTTTTAAACGCTGAAACCGGCGTTTAAAAACGCGCGTTTTGCCCTGTTTGCGGCCGCGTTTAGCGGCGTTTTACCGCGTTTGCGTTTATAAGCGTTTCATCATAGACCCTCCCTAAGCTCAAAAAACAGTACATTTTAACCATTTCAGCCAGTTTGTGAGACCAGAGTGAGTAGCAGCAGCTGAGAGAGCAGCAGTGTACTTGTATTTAGCGTGTCACTTGCCACATCACCTGCCACAAGTTATGGATTGTCCACTTGCCACGTCACCTGGCCACGTCACCTGCCACAAGTTGTGGATTGTCCACTTGCCACGTCACCTGGCCACATCACGTGCCACGTCACCTGGCCACGTCACCTGCCACAAGTTGTGGATTGTCCACTAGCCACGTCACCTGCCACATCACCTGGCCACGTCACCTGCCACAAGTTGTGGATTGTCCACTTGCCACGTCACCTGGCCACGTCACCTGGCCATGTTACCTGCCACGTCACCTGGCCACGTTACCTGCCACATCACCTGGCCACGTCACCTGCCACAAGTTGTGGATTGTCCACTTGCCACGTCACCTGCCACGTCGCCTGGCCACGTCACCTGCCACAAGTTGTGGATTGCCCACTTGCCACGTCACCTGGCCACGTCACCTGGCCATGTTACCTGCAACGTCACCTGGCCACGTCACCTGCCACGTCACCTGGCCACGTCACCTGGCCACGTCACCTGCCACAAGTTGTGGATTGTCCACTAGCCACGTCACCTGCCACGTCACCTGGCCACGTCACCTGCCACAAGTTGTGAATTGTCCACTTGCCACGTCACCTGTCACGTCACCTGGCCACGTCACCTGCCACAAGTTGTTGATTGTCCACTTGCCACGTTACCTGCCACAAGTTGTGGATTGTCCACAATGCAATGCAAGCAATTACAGTTTTCTTTTATATTTTTTAATAGTTTTTCATCATTTGCCATAATTTTTGAGATTTCTAATGTTAAAAAATAGGTCCCCTTTAAAAACGCTTATAAACGCAAACGCGGCAAAACGCCGGTACCGCGTTTAGCAGCGTTTAGCGTCTGAAACGTGGAAAACTTTTGCGTCTGAACCCATTTTTTTGCTTCTGGAAAAACGAGGTTAAACGCAACTGCTTGTAAACGCCAAAAAACGAGAGTGTGTGCATGGACACATAGGATAACATTGAATGGGTTCAGGGGCAGTTGAAAAAAGCGTCCAACTGCCTCTGAACACGCGTTCAACAGCAAATAACAGCGTCTCGTGTGCATGGGGCCTTAAGCTCATCCAGAGTGTTGGGTCTTGCGTCTCTCAACTTTCTCTTCCCAATATCCCACAGATTCTCTATGGGGTTCAGGTCAGGAGAGTTGGCAGGCCAATTGAGCACAGTAATACCATGGTCAGTAAACCATTTACCAGTGGTTTTGGCACTGTAAGCAGGTGCCAGGTCGTGCTGAAAAATGAAATCTTCATCTCCATAAAGCTTTTCAGCAGATGGAAGCATGAAGTGCTCCAAAATCTCCTGATAGCTGGCTGCATTGACCCTGCCCTTGATAAAACACAGTGGACCAACACCAGCAGCTGACATGGCACCCCAGACCATCACTGACTGTGGGTACTTGACACTGGACTTCAGGCATTTTGGCATTTCCCTCTCCCCAGTCTTCCTCCAGACTCTGGCACCTTGATTTCCGAATGACATGCAAAATTTGCTTTCATCCGAAAAAAGTACTTTGGACCACTGAGCAACAGTCCAGTGCTGCTTCTCTGTAGCCCAGGTCAGGCGCTTCTGCCGCTGTTTCTGGTTCAAAAGTGGCTTGACCTGGGGAATGCGGCACCTGTAGCCCATTTCCTGCACACGCCTGTTCACGGTGGCTCTGGATGTTTCTACTCCAGACTCAGTCCACTGCTTCCGCAGGTCCTCCAAGGTCTGGAATCGGTCCTTCTCCACAATCTTCTTCAGGGTCCGGTCACCTCTTCTCGTTGTGCAGCGTTTTCTGCCACACTTTTTCCTTCCCACAGACTTCCCACTGAGGTGCCTTGATACAGCACTCTGGGAACAGCCTATTCGTTCAGAAATTTCTTTCTGTGTCTTACCCTCTTGCTTGAGGGTGTGAATGATGGCCTTCTGGACAGCAGTCAGGTCGGCAGTCTTACCCATGATTGCGGTTTTGAGTAATGAATAGGGATGAGCTCGGTGTTCGAGTCGAACATACGTTCGACTCGAACATCGGCTGTTCGATCGTTCGCCGAACAACGAACGATTTGGGCCGTTCGCGCCTAATTCGCGGCCCACAATGCACTACGCCATCGCAGTGTCATCCAGGCGCTGTGATTGGCCAAGCATGCACTGTGACCCCGCATGCTTGGCCAATCACAGCGCCGGCAGCGAGGAGAGCAATGATTGGCCACAGGCAGGATGCCTGTGGCCAATTATTGCTGAGGGTGTTTAGTACACGCCCCACACTATAAAAGGCCGCCAGCACGGCGGCCTAGTGTAGTGTGTTCCGGAGCAGGGAAAGAGAAGCATAGGCAGGGACAGTGACATTTTTTTTCTTGCTTAACCTGGATTCCTTTAGTTTAGGGAAAGAGAAGGATAGGTAGGGAGAGTGTCAGTCTGGTTTACTGTGCTAAACCTTGTTTGTAGGGACAGGGAAGGACAGTGAGGGAAATTCTCATTGTGCTATACTGTGCTAAAGCATTCATCATCAACCATCTTTAAAAAAACATTTTTTATAGGGACAGAAAACTATAGGTAGGGAGAGTGTCAGTGTGTTTTACTGTGCTAATCCTTGTTTGTAGGGACAGGGAAGGACAGTGAGGGAAATTCTCATTGTGCTATACTGTGCTAAAGCATTCATCATCAACCATCTTTAAAAAAACATTTTTTATAGGGACAGAAAACTATAGGTAGGGAGAGTGTCAGTGTGTTTTACTGTGCTAATCCTTGTTTGTAGGGACAGGGAAGGACAGTGAGGGAAATTCTCATTGTGCTATACTGTGCTAAAGCATTCATCATCAACCATCTTTAAAAAAACATTTTTTATAGGGACAGAAAACTATAGGTAGGGAGAGTGTCAGTGTGTTTTACTGTGCTAATCCTTGTTTGTAGGGACAGGGAAGGACAGTGAGGGGAATTCTCATTGTGCTATACTGTGCTAAAGCATTCATCATCAACCATCTTTAAAAAAACATTTTTTATAGGGACAGAAAACTATAGGTAGGGAGAGTGTCAGTGTGTTTTACTGTGCTAATCCTTGTTTGTAGGGACAGGGAAGGACAGTGAGGGAAATTCTCATTGTGCTATACTGTGCTAAAGCATTCATCATCAACCATCTTTAAAAAAACATTTTTTATAGGGACAGAAAACTATAGGTAGGGAGAGTGTCAGTGTGTTTTACTGTGCTAATCCTTGTTTGTAGGGACAGGGAAGGACAGTGAGGGAAATTCTCATTGTGCTATACTGTGCTAAAGCATTCATCATCAACCATCTTTAAAAAAACATTTTTTATATGGACAGAAAACTATAGGTAGGGAGAGTGTCAGTGTGTTTTACTGTGCTAATCCTTGTTTGTAGGGACAGGGAAGGACAGTGAGGGAAATTCTCATTGTGCTATACTGTGCTAAAGCATTCATCATCAACCATCTTTAAAAAAAACATTTTTTATAGGGACAGAAAACTATAGGTAGGGAGAGTGTCAGTGTGTTTTACTGTGCTAATCCTTGTTTGTAGGGACAGGGAAGGACAGTGAGGGAAATTCTCATTGTGCTATACTGTGCTAAAGCATTCATCATCAACCATCTTTAAAAAAACATTTTTTATAGGGACAGAAAACTATAGGTAGGGAGAGTGTCAGTGTGTTTTACTGTGCTAATCCGTGTTTGTAGGGACAGAGAAGGACAGTGAGGGAAATTCTCATTGTGCTATACTGTGCTAAAGCATTCATCATCAACCATCTTTAAAAAAACATTTTTTATAGGGACAGAAAACTATAGGTAGGGAGAGTGTCAGTGTGTTTTACTGTGCTAATCCTTGTTTGTAGGGACAGGGAAGGACAGTGAGGGAAATTCTCCTTGTGCTATACTGTGCTAAAGCATTCATCATCAACCATCTTTAAAAAAACATTTTTTATAGGGACAGAAAACTATAGGTAGGGAGAGTGTCAGTGTGTTTTACTGTGCTAATCCTTGTTTGTAGGGACAGGGAAGGACAGTGAGGGAAATTCTCATTGTGCTATACTGTGCTAAAGCATTCATCATCAACCATCTTTAAAAAAACATTTTTTATAGGGACAGAAAACTATAGGTAGGGAGAGTGTCAGTGTGTTTTACTGTGCTAATCCTTGTTTGTAGGGACAGGGAAGGACAGTGAGGGAAATTCTCATTGTGCTATACTGTGCTAAAGCATTCATCATCAACCATCTTTAAAAAAACATTTTTTATAGGGACAGAAAACTATAGGTAGGGAGAGTGTCAGTGTGTTTTACTGTGCTAATCCTTGTTTGTAGGGACAGGGAAGGACAGTGAGGGAAATTCTCATTGTGCTATACTGTGCTAAAGCATTCATCATCAACCATCTTTAAAAAAACATTTTTTATAGGGACAGAAAACTATAGGTAGGGAGAGTGTCAGTGTGTTTTACTGTGCTAATCCTTGTTTGTAGGGACAGGGAAGGACAGTGAGGGAAATTCTCATTGTGCTATACTGTGCTAAAGCATTCATCATCAACCATCTTTAAAAAAAAATTTTTATAGGGACAGAAAACTATAGGTAGGGAGAGTGTCAGTGTGTTTTACTGTGCTAAACCTTGTTTGTAGGGACAGGGAAGGCCAGTGAGGGAAATTCTCATTGTGCTATACTGTGCTAAAGCATTCCTCATCAACCATCTTTAAAAAAAATTTTTTATAGGGACAGAAAACTATAGGTAGGGAGAGTGTCAGTGTGTTTTACTGTGCTAAACCTTGTTTGTAGGGACAGGGAAGGACAGTGAGGGAAATTCTCATTGTGCTATACTGTGCTAAAGCATTCATCATCAACCATCTTTAAAAAAACATTTTTTATAGGGACAGAAAACTATAGGTAGGGAGAGTGTCAGTGTGTTTTACTGTGCTAAACCTTGTTTGTAGGGACAGGGAAGGCCAGTGAGGGAAATTCTCATTGTGCTATACTGTGCTAAAGCATTCCTCATCAACCATCTTTGAAATCCTTGTTTTTTGGACAGTCAGGGAAATTGTCATTGTGCTATTCTGTTCGAAAGCAATCATCCTCAACCATATTTAGAAATCCTTAAGTAAAGGGACAGAGAAGGACACCTGAAGGTAGCCCTTATTGCTTTTTTCCCATCTCCCTGCAGGCCATCCATTAGAATGTCTGGAAGGCAAACAAGGAGAGGCAGACAGTCAGGAGGCAATAAAAGAGGGCAAGCAGGCTCTGTGTCTGGGGGCAACAGTGCTGGTCGTGGACGCGGTGCATTGTCATCAGCACATGGCCATGGGACACGCTTGTCCTTCTTTTCGGCAGCTGGACATGTTGAGCCACATCATGCCGAAGACTTGGTAGAGTGGATGACCAAGCCCTCCTCCTCCTCCTCATCCTCTCTCACCCAGGCTCAGGGTACTGGCAAAGCAGCTGCCAAAGCGTCCTCTTCCCTGGTATCAATGTCAGACTCATCATCAGTCACTCCTTCCCTAGACCCACCATGTCCTCCTCCTGAGGAGTCCCCCGAACTGTTTGAGCACAGTGTTGGGTACATGCTCCAGGAGGATGCCCAGCGTTTCGAAGGGTCTGATGATGAAACCCAGCTACAGGAAGGCAGTAGCGTGAGAGCAGACAGAGGGGATGCTCAAGAAGGACACCAATCTGGCAGTCATGTTCCAGCAGCTGCAGCATACTGCCAGATTGGCTCCAGTGATGAGGAGGGAGGGGATGATGAGGTCACTGACTCCACGTGGGTGCCTAATAGGAGAGAGGAGGAGGAGGAGGATGAGGAGGAGGCACATCTCCAACGAGGCAGGATGCCCTTTGGTGGCCAGCATAAGGGCAGTACACCGACGGAATCACACCGCAGAGCTGCGCCTGTGCAGGGCGCTGCCTCTGCCCGTCATTCAAAAAGTTCTTTGGTGTGGGCCTTTTTTGAGGCTAGTGCATCAGATCGCACAGCTGCTGTTTGCAACATATGTCTCAAGCGTATATCGCGTGGCCAAAACATCAGCCGCTTGGGTACCACATGCCTGACCAGACATATGTTGACCTGCCATGCAGCTCGTTGGCAAGCCTACCTCAAAGACCCACACCAAAGAACAAAGCGGACCTCTCCTTGCACCGCATCAGCTGGGATCTCCAACCCCACTATAACTTCAGTCCTCTCTGAAACATGCACTGAGAGGAATGAAGGTGTAGAATTAGGTGTGTCACAGCCAAGTACTTGCGGCCACTCTGCTAGCAGTACACCGACGTCCGATTCTAGCAGGCAAATTTCCCTGCCCCAGCTGCTGGACCGTCAAAAGAAGTTCACTCCCAGCCATCCACATGCCCAGCGGTTGAATGCTAGCTTGGCTAAATTGCTAGCGCTTCAACTGCTGCCTTTTCAGTTGGTAGACTCGGCCCCCTTCCGTGAGTTTGTGCAATGTGCGGTTCCTCAGTGGCAGGTTCCCAAACGCCACTTTTTCTCACGGAAGGCTATTCCGGCTCTCTACCGGCATGTGGAAGGCAATGTCTTGGCCTCGCTGGACAGGGCGGTCAGCGGTAAGGTGCATATTACCGCTGACTCATGGTCCAGCAGGCATGGACAGGGACGTTACCTTTCTTTCACGGCCCATTGGGTCACTCTTTTGGCAGCTGGGAAGGATGCAGGACAAGGTGCAGTAGTGTTGGAGGTTGTTCCACCGCCACGCCTCCAAAATGCTACTACTGGTTGTGACACACCTCTCTCCTCCACCCCCTCCTCTTCTTCTTCCTCCATGGCCTCTTCCTGTGCTTTGTCCTCTGAACCAGCGGTGCTCCGTAGCCGTTCAAGGGGCTACGCAAGTACGCAGGCAAAAAGATGCCATGCCGTGCTTGCGCTGGTGTGTTTGGGGGACAGAAGCCACACTGGGGCAGAGGTCCTGTCTGCTCTGCAGGGCCAGGCCGAGAGGTGGTTGACGCCACGCCAGCTTAAGCCAGGAATGGTGGTTTGCGACAATGGCACCAACCTCCTCTCCGCCCTCCGACAGGGACAACTGACCCATGTGCCCTGTGTGGCTCACGTCCTTAACCTGGTGGTGCAGCGGTTCTTGGGCAGGTACCCGGGCTTACAGGATGTCCTGAGGCAGGCCAGGAAAGTCTGTGTGCATTTCCGCAGATCTTATAATGCCAGTGCTCGCCTGGCTGAGCTGCAAAAGGAGTTGAACCTGCCCAAGAACCGCCTTATATGTGACATGCCCACCAGGTGGAACTCAACGTTGGCCATGCTGCAGCGGCTGCACACGCAGCAGAGGGCCATCAATGAGTACCTGTGCGACTACGGCACCAGGACAGGGTCAGGGGAGCTTGGTTTTTTTTCTCCACGCCAGTGGGGCATGATCAGGGATGCATGCACTGTCCTGGCACCATTTGAGGAGGCCACGAGGATGGTGAGCAGTGACAGTGCATGCATCAGTGACACTGTACCTCTTGTCCACCTGTTGGAGCACACGCTGCGTGGAATAATGGACAGGGCACTTGAGGCAGAACAGAGGCAGGAAGAGGAGGACTTCCTTGCCTCTCAAGGCCCCCTTTACCCAGACAGTGTTCCTTCTGTCCCACCCATCGCACAGGAAGAGGAAGAGGAGGAGGAGGAGGAGGAGGAGGAGGATTGTGTCAGCATGGAGGTGGAGGCTGGCACTCAGCATCATCAGCAGCAGTCTTTTAGGGATGATTTACAGTCCCAAGAAACCAGTGGACTTGTACGTGGCTGGGAGGAGGTGGCTGCGGATCATGTCGTCCTTAGTGACCCAGAGGACTCCGGACCGAATGCCTCAGCTAACCTACGCTGCATGGCCTCCCTGATCCTGCAAAGTCTGTGGAAGGATCCTCGTATTCTTCGGATCAAGGAGAGGGACCATTACTGGCTGGCCACTCTCCTTGATCCACGGTACAAGGGTAAGGTTGCGGACCTTATGTTACCGTCGCAGAGGGAGCAGAGGATGAGACAACTCCGGGAGGCCTTGCAGAAAGGTCTGTGCAACGCGTTCCCAGAGACTGGGAGGTTACAAACTCCTGGTCCTGGACAACGAGTTGCTGAGGCTTCGGCCAGTCAAAGAAGGAGCGGTGGGGAAGGTGGCCGTCTGACCGATGCGTTCAGACAATTCTTTAGTCCGCAGCCCCAAAGTATGATCGGTTCCAGCAACCATCGCCAGCGTCTGATAAACATGGTGCAGGAATATCTAGGGGCAAGGTCAGACTTGGACACCTTCCCCACCGAAAATCCTCTGGCTTACTGGGTCTTGAGGATGGATCACTGGCCAGAGCTTGCACAGTATGCAATTGAGCTACTGGCCTGTCCTGCATCCAGCGTTCTTTCGGAACGCACATTCAGTGCTGCTGGAGGATTTGTCACGGATCACAGGGTGCGCCTGTCCACCGACTCGGTTGATCGACTGACTTTCATCAAGATGAACCAGTCTTGGATCACCACCAGCTACCACACACCTGATGCTGATATAACAGACTAATTGATTTTAACATGTCACATCCCTTCAAGACTGATGCTGATGCTGAGTGCCTGTGCTGTTATGTTGACTGGCTATCCTCCTCCTCCGAGTCCTCAATGATACGATTGATGATGATAGCTTGGAAGATCATTTTTGTTTATGGGTGCCGCCACCAGTGGCTAAGGCCCAATTTTTCAGCCCCTGTTTAACAGGGGCGTGTAATTACAATTTTTGAAGCAATACTTTGCAACAGGGCTCATTGCTGTGCTCCAAGTACAGTATCTGTGAGGGGTTGGAGTGTTGTGCCACCAGTGCCTAAGGCCCAATTTTTCAGCCCCTGTTTAACAGGGGCGTGTCATTACAATTTTTGAAGCAATACTTTGCAACAGGGCTCATTGCTGTGCTCCAAGTACAGTATCTGTGAGGGGTTGCAGTCTTGTGCCACCAGTGCCTAAGGCCCAATTTTTCAGCCCCTGTTCAACAGGGGCATGTAATTACAATTCTTGATCTAATAATTCACAGCAGGGCCCATTGCTACACCCACCAAGAGTAACTTTGAGGGCTTACAGTGTTGTGGCAACGCCACCACCACCACCACCACGAAAGGCCCAATTTTTCAGCCCCTGTTCAAAAGGGGCATGTAATTACAATTCTTGATCTAATAATTCACAGCAGGGCCCATTCCTGCACCCACCAAGAGTAACTCTGAGGGCTTACAGTGTTGTGGCAACACCACCACCACCACGAAAGGCCCAATTTTTCAGCCCCTGTTCAACAGGGGCATGCAATTACAATTCTTGATCTAATAATTCACAGCAGGGCCCATTGCTGCACCCACCAAGAGTAACTGTCAGGGCTTACAGTGTTGTGGCACCAGCACCACCATCAAAGGCCCAATTTTTACTACCACTGTTCAACAATTATATGTAATTACAATTCCTGATATAATAGTTGACAGCAGGGCGTTCCAGCACCAACCAAGAGTAACTGAGTGCTTACAGTGTTGTGCCAACACCAACAACTAAGGGGCCTATTTCTGCAGAGTATATACGGCAGGTCCCTACTTTCAAACATCCAACTTACAAACGACTCCTACTTGCAAACGCAAGAAGACAACAGGAAGTGAGAGGAAATCTACCACTAGGAAGGAAAATTCTCTCCTGTAAGAATAAATATGGGAGAAAGGTGTCTCCTCTGTACTGATGCTTTATCAGCAATCCTTGTTTCAATAAAAACACCACATTTCAAAAACAGTTGTCATTGGGACGCAAAGTGAGGTGAAATGTTCTGAACAGGGGCACAGACAGCAAAACAAATGTTACAGGGGTGATAACCCTTCCCTATGTTTTCCAAAAAGTTTAAAAATAGATTTTTGGGCTGGAGCTACACTTAAACAATGTACCTGTTCAAAATTACAAACAGATTCTACATAAGAACAAACCTACAGTCCCTGTCTTGTATGCACCGCCTGTATACGGCTGTTCAGAGTATATAGGGCCTTTTTTATTTTGTGTGCGGTGTTCCCCTTAATATCCATACAAGACCCAAAGGGGCTGGTAATGGGCTTGGGTGGGGGGGGGGGGGGTCATGGGGTAGCTATGCCATTTTTCTTAAAGATTTTCATCCATATTACCGGGACCAGACATTACATTAAAGCCGCAAGCAGTTTTAAATGGCTTTTTTTTCCTTTAGAAGTGTCATTTTGTGCAGGGACAGTTCTAAACACGGGAAACACGTGGCACTTCACAGGCATACTTTAGACACCCCCCAGGTACGATATTTAAAGGAATATTTGACTTTTTTTTTTTCACTTTATGCATCATTAAAATGACTGCTCCCGAAAAACGACCGTTTTTAAAACTTCTTTTTGCATTGATACATGTCCCCTGGTGCACAACCCGGGTTCCCAAACCCTTTTTAGGACAATAACATGCATAATAGTCGTTATAATTAGCACTTTAGAATTGGAACGTTCGCATCCATTGTATTTAATAGGGTTCTAATGTTCGTACGAACTTTCGGTCCGTTCGCGGGTTCTGGTGCGAACCGAACCCGGGGGTGTTCGGCTCATCACTAGTAATGAACCAGGCTGGGAGTTTTTAAAAGCCTCAGGAATCTTTTGCAGGTGTTTAAAGTTAATTAGTTGATTCAGATGATTAGGTTAATAGCTCGTTTAGAGAACCTTTTCATGATATGCTATTTTTTTGAGATAGGATTTTTGGATTGTCATGAGCTGTATGCCAAAATCATCAATATTAAAACAAGAAAAGGCTTGAACTACTTCAGTTGTGTGTAATGAATCTAAAATATATGAAAGTCTAATGTTTATCAGTACATTACAGAAAATAATGAACTTTATCACAATATGCTAATTTTTTGAGAAGGACCTGTATTACCAAAAGTATTGGGACACCTGCCTTTGCATGCACATGAACTTTAATGGCATCCTAGTCTTAGTCCATATATATAAAGGGTGGGCCAATATTGAGTTGGCCCGCCCTTTGCAGCTATAACAGCTTTAACTCTTCTGGGAAGGCCGTCCACAAGGTTTAGGAGTGTCTATGGGAATGTTTGACCATTCTTCCAGAAGCGCATTTGTGAGGTCAGGCACTGATGTTGGATGAGAAGGCCTGGCTTGCAGTTTCCGCTCTAATTCATCCCAAAGGTGTTCTATCGGGTTGAGGTAAGGACTCTGTGCAGGCCAGTCAAGTTCCTCCACCACAAACTCGCTCCATGTTCGGTTCACAATCAGAGATCAAAGCATGTGCGAATAAGCCCTAAAAGAACGAATGTTTGTGACCACATACAGTCTAATTCTGGATGAAACGTTTCCTGGCGCCTCCATGTTACAATAAGTACGATTTTTCCCAACTGCGGACTGCATTACCAGTTAGAATTTCATCTATTGATATAGGAAACAAGAAAAATGTTCCATCCTTTGCCTTTGATTTTTTCCCATTAACCATTAAAGAAAATCGATTGAACGTCTCAAAAAGTAATGTTTTCAGACAAAATTCTAACTGTGTATGTCCAGCTTTAGGCCCCATTCACACCTGAGGGTTTTGTAGCTCGAAGCTCCAAACCGCTGGAGGAGAAAAAAAAAAAAATCGATTGTTCTCTATGGAGGAGGTTCACTTCTCCACTCCAAGTCGCCTGAAGCCAAACGCCGAAATCTCAAAAACGTTCTGGAACTTTTTTTGTAACTCGATTTAAGCAGACTGGTGCATTTTGGAAACATTTTTTTCCAATGAAACGCGTGATTTGCGTGTTTCTAAGCGTTTTCGTGCAATAATAAAATAAAAATGAAATAATAATAAAGAAAGAAATGATAAATATATTAAATAAATAATAAAGACATACAAATAAATAAATGAATAAAATAATAGTAATGATAAAATATAATACAAACAAAAAATGAATAACTAATAATAATCATAAATAAAGAGAAACTAAAAAGGTCTCGTGCCCAAGAAATAATAAAGTTCATAAAATGTGTAAATGAATAAATCCTGTGAATTTGGCTGCCGCGGTATAAAACAAGTGCTATATAATCAAAACACAAAACAAAAGATAATTTTTATAGATAAACAGCGCTGCTCTATTATCTCTGAAATCATCTTTAATACTAATAATAAATGAAATAATAGTAATGATAATAAATAAAATAAAATAAATAAATAAAATAAATAAAATGATAGTAATGATAATAAATAAAATAAAATAAATACATAAATTAATCCCTAACAAAAAATGAATAAATAACAACGATAAGCAAATAAATAATAACAACAAATAAAGAGAAACTAAAAAGATCTCGCGCCCAGGAAATAATAGGTTAAGGTGTATAAAATGTGTAAATTAATAAATGCATAAATTAACCCCTAACAAAAAATTCATAAATAATAATAATATTAAGCAAATAAATAAATAAATAAATAATAATAACCAATAAAGAGAAATTAAAAAGATCTCGCTCCCAGGAAATAATAAGTTAAAGTGCATAAAATGTGTAAATTAATAATTCCTGTGAATTCAGCTGCTGCGGATTAAAACAACAAGTATATAATCAAAACACTGAGTACACAAGATAATTTTTAAAGATAAACCCCATTACTATATTATCTATGAAATCTTCTTTAATAATAATAATGAATAAAATAAATAAAATTAGTTAATAAAAAGAATAATGAATAAAATAAATACATAAATTAACCCCTTACAAAAAAATGAATAAATAATAATAACAATAATATGCAAATAAAGAAATAATAATAATAAATAAAGAGAAACTAAAAAGATCTTGTGCCCAGGAAATAATAAGTTAAAGTGTATAAAATGTATAAATGAATCAAATAACTTAATACAAATTATAATAAAAAATACATAAATTAACCCCTAACAAAAAATGAATAAATAATAATAAAAATAATAATAAGAAAATAAATACATAATAATAATAAGTAAAGAGAAACTAAAAAGATCTCATGCCCAGGAAATAATAAGTTAAAGTACATAAAATGTGTAAATTAATAATTCCTGTGCTACGGATTAAAACAAGTACTTTATATTTAAAACACTAAATACAAAAGATAATTTTTATAGATAAACAGCGTTACTCTATTATCGATGAAATCATCTTTAATAATAATAAATACAATGAATTAATTAAGTAAAACGATAATAAATATAATAAATACATAAATTAAACCCTACTCTATTATCTATGAAATCATCTTTAATAACAATAAATACAATTAATTAATTAATTAAAACGATAATAAATAAATAAATTAGCCCCTAACAAAAAAATGGATACATAATGAGCAAATAAATAAATAAATAATAATAAATAAATAAATTAACCCCCAACCCCTAACTTTAACCACAAACCTTAACACCTAACTAAGCCTAGACCCTTACCCCTAACCCTAACAAAATAATAATAATAATAATAATAATAATAACAATAAAAAAACACATTAAAATTAAAAGGAAATTAAAATACTTAAAAATAAAATAAATATATAAATTAATAAAAATAATAATACATAAAATAAAATAAATACAAAAATTAACCCCTTACAAAAAATGAATAAATAATAATAAGCAAATTAATTAATTCATTAATTAATAATAATAATAATAACTTAATTAATTATTTAACCCCAACCCCTAAATCGAACCCCAAACCTTAACCCCATACTATTAGATGCCATGCATGCCGGTCTATCCTTCCCCTCCCCCTTCTATCCCTTCCTAATTCCCCTCCCTTCCTTTTTTTTTTTTTTTTGGATACTTAGAGAGAGAATTTAAAGAAGTTGTGATAAATTAAGTATGATCAATGCACATGGAGAAGGGGGGTGAGTTTTTTGTGTATAAGTTTTCCTTTTTTTTTTTTTTTTTTTTTTCTCCTCTCCTTTTCACATATAAGTTGGGTCACTTTATCAATATAGCCAACCGTAAATTTATTTTTTACATTTTTTTTTTTTTTTAATAGCCCATTAACGGACCTTAACACCAGGTTTTTAGTTTGAAGTCGTTTTTGGAATCACATCACTTTAAGGGGTATCAATATTAGAGTTTCATCACATAAGATATCAGGGGGAGAATAAGGGGATCTTATTCCCCTATCCCCCCTCCCCTCCTCAATTTTCCACCCCCCCTTTTTTTTTCTTTCTTTCCCTTCCCCTTTCTCACATACTGGTGAGGCCACTTACTGTCACCTTTTATCTCTACATAAATGTTTTGTCACCCCATCAACACAGCCATTTGTAAATTTATTTCTCAGTCATTTATATAGCCCATTTTTGGACTCTAATATTTGGGGGTTGGGGTTTTTTTTTTTTTTTCTTTGAAGAAGTCTTTGGAAACACCCTTTGTCACCCCACATTAAGTATTTTCATTTAAAAGGGCACTAACATTAGAGTTCTAGCACATAATAAACTTTAAAACACTTAGGGGAGAAAACGAGGGATTGTACCCTCCACCTTTCCCTCTCCCCCCCCCCCCCCCGCCCCTTTTTTTTTTTTTTTCTTCTCTCCCTCTCCTTTTTCTCCCATGCACCCTTTTCCCCCTTCTCTGCCCATTTTATATAGGAGTATAGATTAATGTTTTCGTGTTTTTTTTTTTTTTTTTCCTTCTTTCTTTCTTCGGGAAATATTGAGTTGGTATATGTGTTTTATGGATTGTAAAGTGTGTTACAAGTTGTTGAAAAATTAATAAAAAGATATTAAAAAAAAAAAAAAAACCAAACTCTAACTATTAACCCTAACCCCTAGACCCTTACCCCTAACAATAATAATAATAATAATTATAACAACAATAAAAATTTATATTCAAAAATAAATATAAATTAAAAGTAAATGAAAAAGTAAATGAAAAAGCTGAAAAATATATACATACATTAACCCCTAACAATAAATAAATAATAAGAATAAGTAAAGAGAAACTATAAAGATCTCATGCCCAGGAAATAATAAGTTCAAATGACATAAAATAAAATAAATACATAAATTAACTCCTTACAAAAAAATGAATAAATAATAAGCAAATAAATAAATTAATAATAATAAAAAATAAAATAAATAAATCCAACCCCTAAATCTAACCCCAAACCTTGAAGCGGTTGTATACCCCCTGCTGTTTTTTTTTTTTTTTTTACATACCTGAAAGGCAAAAGGCATAATGAGCTAGTATGCACCGCATACTAGCTCATTATGAAATACTTACCTTAGAACGAGGCGTCGGCAACTTACCTGGTCCACGCCGAGGGAGATGTCATCTTGCCTCGGCGTGTCTTCCGGGTATCGCCGCTACAGCGCTGTGAGTGGCTGGAGCGGCGATGTCGTCACTCCCACGCATGCCCGTGGCAGACTTCTTTCCGGCGAGGTCCGGCGGCTGCCGGGCTTTAGCCGAGAATCCCCGCTGCGCATGCGCCGCTGCAGTCAGCGGCTCATTGCAAGGGGAATATCTCCTAAACCGTAGAGGTTTAGGAGATATTCATTTTACCTACAGGTAAGCCTTATTATAGGCTTACCTGTAGGTAAAAATGTGAAAGCGGGGTATACAACCACTTTAACCCCAAACTCTAAGCCTAACCCCTAGACCCTTACCCATAGTCCTAACAAAAATAATAATAATAATAAAAAATATATATAAATTAAAGGTAAATTAAAAAGCTGAAAAAAATAAATAAACACATAAATTAATAAAAATGAAAATAAAAAAAATACATAAATTAACCCGTAACAAAAAATGAATACACAATAATAAGCAAATAAATAAATTAATAATAGATACAATAAATAAATTAACCCCCAACCCTTAACTCTAACCTCAAACCTTAACCCTAACCCCTAGACCCTTACCTCTAACCCTAAAAAAATAAAAATATCAAATAAAGTAATATTAATAATAAAAAATAAAAATTAAAAGTGAATGATAAAGCTGAAAAATAAAAATTAAAGGAGATGGAAAAGCTGAAAAATATAGCAACAAATGATGAAAAAGATGATAATTTTCTGTACAAAAACACTCAAAAACACGATCCTCAGGTGTGAACGCAGCTTTAGTCTGAGCACTGCTGTACAGCTGCTGTGTACTTGCATTTAAACATATGTATTTTCTTGAATGAATTTATGACCGAATGATTTGGCATTTTATTTAATTCTGCCTGGAGTTCAGCTTTAAACATTTGTCGATTTCAAATGTCAAATCATTGATTTTACTATTGATCCGTTATTGATTCCTGTGAAGTAATACAGGACATGCATAAAGCAATCCTGAGCCCTCGCAGTCACACAGCTGAATGCCGACAGACACTCACCCAGGGAAAGCTGCAGATCCTCAGTCCATGAATCCAAACAGAACAGGAAAGTCCGATGTTAGACCCGCACTGTACAGACATACAATCGGCAAGGAAGGATCCCTCCTGGGAGCCAAAGCTTATTGTGAGGAAAATTTAGACTTCACTCATTTAATTAGCAAGTACCTGCATTTTATTTAGGATCAGCCCCTTGCAGTCTATGATACAGCAGAGCTCAGAGAGGAGTAGAGAGAAGCAGCACTAAAAGTCAGGGAGGTGTGCTGCAGTACAAAGAGAATGCTGACAGGAGTAGAGAGCAGAGAGACAGAAGAACTCATCGGTGTGCTGCTTCTCCTTTCACTGTCCAGTCGCAGGGTGGGGAAGTAAAAGTGAAACTGCAGCAGAGAAAGACCAGACCCCTTCCTATGTCTGGCAGAGCAGAGCTGTGCAGGACTGGATGGACAGAAATACAATTGTTCATTGTGATACCGTGTGTTGCTGGAATGGGGGGAACAGAAGGAAGGCCAGGAAGAAAGCCCAGTGGGTGCACAGGCCCAGGGAGATTGTGCATGCAGCATTGTTGCTCTACATAAAGATGGCCTAGGCTATAAGAAGATTGACAACACCCTGAAACTGAGCTGCAGACCATACAGCGGTTTAACAGGACAGGTTCCACTCAGAACAGGCCTCGCCATGGTCGACCAAAGAAGTTGAGGTCACGTACTCAGCGTCATATCCAGAGGTTGTCTTTGGGAAATAGACGTATGAGTGCTGCCAGCATTGCTGCAGAGGTTGAAGGGGTGACAGGTCCCCCTGTCAGCCTGTCAGTGTTCAGACCATACGCCGCACACTGCATCAAATTGGTTTGCATGGCTGTCATCCCAGAAGGAAGCCTCTTCTAAAGATGATGCACAAGAAAGCCCGCAAACAGTTTGCTGAAGACAAGTAGACTAAGGACATGGATTACTGGAACCATGTCCTGTGGTCTGATGAGACCAAGATAAAATTATTTGGTTCAGATGGTGTCCAGCGTGTGTGGCGGCAACCAGGTGAGGAGTACAAAGACAAGTGTGTCTTGCCTACAGTGAAGCATGGTGGTGGGAGTGTCATGGTCTGGGGCTGCATGAGAGCTGCACGCACTGGGGAGATACAGTTCATTGAGGGGACCATGAATGCCAACATGTACTGTGACATACCGAAGCAAAGCATGATCCCCTCCCTTCGGAACTGGGCTGCAGGGGAATATTCCAACGTAACGATCCCAAACACACCTCCAAGACGACCATTGCCTTGCTAAAGAAGCTGAGGGTAAAGGTGATGGACTGGCCAAACATGTCTCCAGACCTAAACCCTATTGAGCATCTGTGGGGCATCCTCAAACGGAAGGTGGAGGAGCGCAAGGTCTCTAACATCCACCAGCTCCGTGATGTCATCATGGAGGAGGGGAAGAGGACTCCAGTGGCAACCTGTGAAGCTCTGGGGAACTCCATGCCCAAGAGGGTTAAGGCAGTGCTGGAAAATAATAGTGGCCACACAAAATATTGACACTTTGGGCCCAATTTGGACATTTTCACTTAGGGGTGTACTCAATTTTGTTGCCAGTGGTTTAGACATTAATGGCTGTGTGTGAGTTATTTTGAGGGGACAGCAAATGTACACTGTTATACAAGCTGTACACTCACTACTTTACATTGTAGCAAAGTGTCATTTCTTCAGTGTTGTCACATGAAAAGATAGAAGAAAATATTTACAAAAATGTGAGGGGTGTACTTACTTTTGTGAGATACTGTATTACTGTACTGAGCACACACGCAGATGGACTCTGATGTAAGGGGGGACTCTGGTGTGAGAGGGGACTCTGATGTGAGAGGGGATTCTGATGTAAGCGAAGACTCTGATGTGAGAGGGGACTCTGATGTGAGGGGGGACTCTGATGTGAGGGGGGACTCTGATGTAAGGGGGGACTCTGATGTAAGGGGGGACTCTGATGTAAGGGGGGACTCTGATGTAAGGGGGACTCTGATGTAAGGGGGGACTCTGATGTGAGAGGGGACTCTGATGTGAGAGGGGACTCTGATGTGAGAGGGGACTCTGATGTAAGAGAGGACTCTGATGTAAGAGAGGACTCTGATGTGAGAGGGGACTCTGATGTGAGAGGGGACTGTGATGTAAGAGAGGACTCTGATGTGAGAGGGGACTCTGATGTAAGAGAGGACTCTGATGTAAGAGAGGACTCTGATGTGAGAGGGGACTCTGATGTAAGGGGGGACTCTGATGTAAGGGGGGACTCTGATGTGAGAGGGGACTCTGATGTGAGAGGGGACTCTGATGTAAGAGAGGAATCTGATGTGAGAGGGGACTCTGATGTAAGAGAGGACTCTGATGTGAGAGGGGACTCTGATGTGAGAGGGGACTGTGATGTAAGAGAGGACTCTGATGTGAGAGGGGACTCTGATGTAAGAGAGGACTCTGATGTAAGAGAGGACTCTGATGTGAGAGGGGACTCTGATGTAAGGGGGGACTCTGATGTAAGGGGGGACTCTGATGTGAGAGGGGACTCTGATGTGAGAGGGGACTCTGATGTAAGAGAGGAATCTGATGTGAGAGGGGACTCTGATGTAAGAGAGGACTCTGATGTGAGAGGGGACTCTGATGTAAGAGAGGACTCTGATGTGAGAGGGGACTCTGATGTGAGAGGGGACTCTGATGTAAGAGAGGACTCTGATGTGAGAGGGGACTCTGATGTAAGCGAGGACTCTGATGTGAGAGGGGGACTCTGATGTAAGGGGGGACTCTGATGTAAGCGAGGACTCTGATGTGAGAGGGGACTCTGATGCAAGAGAGGACTCTGATGTAAGGGGGGACTCTGATGTGAGAGGGGGGCTCTGATACATAAGACAAATGAATTAAGCAATATTTGCCGATCTCGGAGTTCAGCCTAATGCTGGCCATACACAGAAAATCGTTTGAAAAGAAAATCGGTCGGGTTTCTAAAGATCTTCTGAAGATGCATGCCATTACGCCATCCTTGTGTCCATACACATCACCTAATGATCGATAATATCATAAATGATACATTTTTTCATCGACCGATTACACGATCCGGGGGGTTCCATTGTATCACGGGAATGCGCTGTAGATTTTTTTTCAAACTGTTTCCGATCGATCCCACTACTCATGTTTAGAAAATCGATCGTTTAGGCTCCAAAAAATTCAACACAACAATTTGTTTTTGTTTTTTTTTGCTTTCCAATAATCAAAATTAGCGCAGTAACGATTCAAAAGTCGAGCGATCAAGCAGATGGATTTTCTGGCCAGATTTCGGGCCGGTTCACTTTTTTCTTTTGCATCAGAAACGCATGGATAGCAGGTTTTTGTTTGGTTTCTAATTGAATAGTTCACAGGAAAACCTGAACTGAACTGTACTGGAACGTGTCCTTATTTAGGGCCGGTTCACACAACATGCAGTCCAGTGCGTTTTTTTTATTCTGCATCAGAAACGCATGGAAAGTCAGTTATATGGCTTCCAATGGCATCGTTCACACCAGTGCGGTCAGATCCAGAAAAAAAAAAAGTAGAACATGCTGCATTTTTTCTGCACAGAACTGCACAGGAACGCGGTAAAACGCAGGGCCGCCATCAGGAATTTTGGGGCCCCTTACACAGCTTCAGACATGGGGCCCCCCCCTGGAGAAAATTGAGAAGCGGGGGGGGGGGGGGTGCCACGAATTGAGAAGCAGGGGGTTTGGGTGCTGACGAACACATTTATAAAAAAAAAAAAAAAAAGGGGGGAGGTTTCCATCCGGGGCCATGGGGACCTCCGGGCCTCTGGGGACCTCGGGGCCCCTTACAAAAAAAAAAAAAATGTAATAAAATAAATAAATAAATACAAATTTAATAAAAAAATATATAATAATTTATTTTTATAAAAAATAAATAAAAAAGGGAGGTTTCCATCCGGGGCCCTGGGGGCCTCTGGGGATCTCTATCTCTGGGCCCCTTACAAAAAATACATAAATAAAAAAATAAAAAAAATTTTAATAAAAAAATTAATAATAAAAATAATTATAAAAAAAAATACAAAAAAGGGGGGTTGACATTCGGGGCCCTGGGGAACTCTGGGCCCCTGGGGACCTCTGGGCCCCTTACAAAAAAAGAAAAAAAAAAGGGGTGGGCCATCCGGGCCCCTGGGGACCTCTGGGCCCCTTACAGGTGTACTGCCTGTACCCCCCTGATGGCGGCCCTGGTAAAACGCACAAAAAAAATGCACCGGAACGCACATAAAATTACCAGAATGCACATGTCCCCATTTAAGATGAAGAAAAAAAAGGGGTGGGGGTGGGCACTGGAAAGCATCAAAAACGCACTGGAAACTCTGCTTTTAAGGCCAGTTCACACCAAAGAAACACAGTCCAGATGCTTCTCTGCATGCGCATTTTTTTGATGCATTCCGGCACATTTTTGATGCATTTCTGCTGCGTTTTTAAAGCATTCTAGTGCATCCCCCCCCTGTTTTTTTTCTTCAGCTTAAATGAGTCCACCTTAAATAAATGAGTGTTTGGGTGCGTTCCGGTGCATTTTTTATGTGTTTTACTGCGTTATTGTACCAGTGCAGAAAAAATGCAGCATGTTCTACTTTTTTTTTCCTGGAACTGACCGCACTGGTGTGAACTATACCATTGGAAACCATATAACCTGCTTTCCATGCGTTTTTTATGCAGAAAACACACTGGACTGCATGTAGTGTGATCTAGTCCGTAATGTGTTTTTGGTGCGTTCACGTATGCATTCCAAATGCTTTTTTTCTTCTTTTTTTTTTTTTTTTCACTGTACTGGGGTCCGGCGTGTTTTTGATGTGTTCTAGTGCATTCTGGTGCATTTTTGATGCGTTCTAGTACGGTCCACTGCAGGAAAAATGCAGCATGTTCTTTTTTTTTTTACTTTTAATTTTATAAAAAAAAAAAATAAAGAAATAAAAAAAAAAAAAGAAAGAAATAAAAAAAAAAAAAAAAATGCAGCATGTTCTACTTTTTTTTCTGGAACCGAAATGCACTGGTGTGAACTATGCCATTGAAAATCATTGACCTATTATCCATGCCTTTTTGATGCAGAAAAGAAAAACGCACTGGACTGCAGGTTATGTGAACTGGCCTTAAATAAGGACATAATGTATATGTTAAATAAAGATTTGTTTTTTTTTTTTTTTTTTTTCCTTAGTTTGAATGTACCTTGTGGGGTCTGATAAATACACAAACTAAGGAAATAAAAAAATAAAAAAATCTTTATTTAACATATACGTTATGTCCTTATTTAACCACTTCAGCCCCGGACCAATATGCAGCTTAAAGACCAGGCCACTTTTTGCGATTCTGTACTGCGTCGCTTTAACTGACAATTGCGCGGTCGTGTGACGTGGCTCCCAAACAAAATTGACGTCCTTTTTTTCCCACAAATAGAGATTTCTTTTGGTGGCATTTGATCATCTCTGCGGTTTTTATTTTTTGCGCTATAAACAAAAAAAGAGCGACAATTTAAAAAAAAAAAAAGCAATATTTTTTTTTATGCTATAATAAATCTCCCCCAAAATATATATATAAAAACGTTTTTTTTCCTCAGTTTAGGCCGATGCGTATTTTTCTACATATATTTGGTAAAAAAAAAATCGCAATAACCGTTTATTGATTGATTTGCGTAAAATGAATAGCGTCTACAAAATAGGGGAAAGTTTTATGGCATTTTTATTATTATTATTTTTTTACTACTAATGGCGGCGATCAGCGATTTTTATCGGGACTGCGACATTATGGCGGACACATCGGACACTTTTGACACATTTTTGGGACCATTGTCATTTATACAGCGACCAGTGCTACAAAAATGAACTTATTACTGTAAAAATGACACTGGCAGTGAAGGGGTTAACCTGTAGGGGGCGCTGAAGGGGTTAAGTGTGACCTAATGAGTGATTCTTACTGTAGGGGGGCGTGGCCTGGCGTGTGACGTCACTGATCGTCGTTCCCTATGACAGTCTCACTAGGAAGAACGGGGAGAGGTTTGTTTACACTTACCTCTCCCCGTTCTTCCTCTCTGTGACCCGATCGCGGGACATCGGCGGCGATCGGGTCCGCTGTTCCCGCTGTGTCCCATAGACACTCCTAAACCTTGTGGACAGCCTTCCCAGAAGAGGTGAAGCTGTTATAGCTGCAAAGGGGGGGCCAACTCAATATTGAACCCTACGGACTAAGACTGGGGGGCCATTAATGTTCATGTGCGTGTAAAGGCAATGCTTTCCCCTGCTGCCCAGAACTGACCTTTGATTTAGATCCAGATCTCCCTGGGTAAAGCCTCATGCACTCGATCGGATTTTCTGCAGACAAAGCGTAGGACTTTTGTCTGAAGGGCGTTGGCCAGGAACTTGTCTTGCATACAAACGGCAAAGAATTGTCGGCCAACAAACACGAAACTACGTGGTTTTTCAGCTCTTTAGCGCCACCCTATGGGCAACTTCTGCTTGTGTTATGGTGAGCATTGCTTCTGAGCATGCGTGTTTGTACTGTGGAGTTTTGCGTGATGGACTTGTGTACACACGATCGGATAAACCGACAACACACATTTGTTGGCAGACAATTTTAAAGCATGCCATCCCACATTTGTTGGCGGAAAATCCGACAACAATTGTCTGATGGAGCGTACAAACTTTCGGATTTTCCGACAACAGCCTGTCATCACACAATTACCGTCGGATAATCCGATCGTGTGTAGGAGGCTTTAGTGTGAGGACCAGCGTGGGCGAGGTTGGCATAGAACTCATGGTATCGCCATGTGCATAGGGTGACCACGTGTCCCGGTCTCCCGGATTGCCCGGGACAGTCCCGCATTTTGCAGGTCTGTCCCAGGCACCTTCATTCCAGGACAATACAGTGTCCCGGAATGAAACTGACACAGCCCCCCCCCCCCAGGCCAATCTGATGCCCCCAAAAAAGGCCGCCACATCACCTCTTTACTCACTGACAGTACTTGTCCTGGCCGGGAATGCCTGGAGGAGCACAATCCCCGCCCCCTGCTTGTGATTGGAGAAATCATAAATCCCGCCTCTTGTGTCCAATCACTGTGCTGTGATTCGTTACAGCACAAGCTGATTTTTGGGAAGGGGGAGTGTCCCTGAATGGTAGTTTGGAAATGTGGTCACCCTACATGTGCATGACACTAGTGGGAGCCCAAAAATTGTATACTGCGCTCAGGGGGGTACAGGCAGTACATCTGTAAGGGGCCCAGAGGTCCCCAGGGGCCAGGGTGGCAACCTGCTCTTTTTTTTTCTGTAAGGGGCCCGGAGGTCCCCAGTGCCCCGGATAGCAACCCCCCCCTTTTTTTTTTATTAAAAAAAAAAATGTAAATTTTTTTTTTTACATTTTTTTTAAAATTATTTTAAAATATTTTTTGTTTTTTTTGTAAGGGGCCCAGAGGTGCCCAGAGGCCTCGAGAGGCCCAGAGGTCCCCAGGGGCCCAGATGGCAACCCCCCTTTTTTTAAAAAAAAAAAAATATATTTTTTTTTGTAAGGGGCCCAGAAGCCCGGAGGTCCCTAGGGGCCCGGGTGGCAACCCCCACTTTTTTTTGTAAGGGGCCCAGGGCCCCAGATGGCAACTCCCCTTTTTTTCATTTTTTTATAAAAACAAATTGACATTTAATTTTATTTCTTTTATTTCTTTTTTTATTTGTCTTATTTTTACTTTTTGTAAGGGGCCCAGAGGTCCCCAGAGGCCCGGATAGCAACCCCCGACCTCAATAATTTGCAGCGGCAGCACCCCCCGCTTCCCAATTCGTGGCACCCCCCCCCGCGCTTCTCAATTTGCAGCGGCAGCACCCCCCTCCCCCGGCTCTCTGCTCCAGGGGGCCCATGCCTGAAGCTGTGTAAGGGGACCCAAAATTCCTGATGGCGGCCCTGCCTGCGCTATACAAAAAAAACACAACATAAATACAGAGACCAGGCAGCAGCAGCAGCTTATTCTGTGACACACACAGAGTTAAAGTCAATATTCCAAAAATAAAGTTGCGCTAAAATAGTGAGAATTTTTTTTATAAAAGAACAGCAACGCTGCAAGCAAAAAGTCCACACAGTGATGAAAGAAACAATCCCACGGTGCACTAATAATCGCCAGAATAGCGTGAGAGTTCCAGAAGAAAAACCTCCACCTTTAACCACTTAAGGACCAGAAGATTTCCCCCCTCAATGACTTGGCCATTTTTTGTGATTTTTAACTTTTAGGGCCAGTTCACACCATAGAAACGCAATCCGGATGCGTTCCAGGTGCTTTTTTGCACACGCATTTTTGACGCCTTTTTGATGCGTTCCAGTGCGTTTTTGGTACGTTTTTGATGCAGTTCAGTGCCCTTTTTTCACCCCTCATTTTTATTAACATTAGATAAGGACAAGTGTGTTCCAGTGCGTTTTTGGTGCATTCCAGTGCGTTTTTGATGCGTTTTACAGCGTTCCAGTACAGTCCAGTGCAGGTAAAATGCAGCATGTTCTACTTTTTTTTCTGGAACTGGAACGCACTGGAACTGCAAGCACTGGTGTGAAATATGCCATTGAAAACCATATAACCTACTTTCCATGCGTTTTTGATGCAGAAAAAAAACGCACTGGACTGCATGTGGTGTGAACTGGCCCTTAGGGTCGAAAGCATCTGGATTGCGTTTCTATGGTGTGAACTGGCCCTAAGGGGCCCTAAGGGCCAGTTCACACCATAGAAACGCAGTCTGGATGCGTTCCAGGTGCTTTTCTGTATGTGCGTTTTTGATGCGTTCCAGTGCGTTTTTCATGCGTTTTTGATGTAGTCCAGTGCTTTTTCCCCCCTCTTTTTTCTTAACCTTAAATAAGGACAAGTGTGTTTTTTTGTTTATAGCGCAAAAAATAAAAACACAGAGGTGATCAAATACCACCAAAAGAAAGCTCTATTTGTGGGAAAAAAAGGACATCAATTTTGTTTGGGTACAACGTCACACGACCGCGCAATTGTCAGTTAAAGCGACGCAAAAAGTGCTCTGGTCAGGAAGGGGGTAAATCCTTCCGGGGCTGAAGTGGTTAAAGAGGAAGTAAACCCTGATGGGTTTTACTTCCTCTTTTTCTACCTGAAAAGCCTACAAATTAAAAGCATAATGGGCTAGTATGCATTGCATACTAACCCATTATGTGACACTTACCTGCAAAAGAATCCAGCGATGTCCCCTGTGCAGGCTGCGTCCATCTTCTGTCTCCTCTTCCTTTTCGGGCTGCGGACTCCGGCTCTGTGATTCGCCGGAGCCGCGTGACGTCGCATAAGCAACGAGAGCTGCCATTCACGGCACAGGCTGGGGACGAAACGGCACTTAGTTTAGTTTCTTCCCCGCGCATGCGCCGTTGGGATTTGCGACAGACTACAAGTGAAATATCTCCTAAACGACGCACGTTTAGGAGAGATTTCCACTACCTATAGGTAAGCCTTATTCTAGGCTTAACTATAGGTAGAAGTAGTCAACCACTTTAAGGTGCTAATTAAACTCACTGGGTGCCTTATCTGCATTAAATTAGCCTCAGAACCTGTGTAATTCATATGTGTTTCGGGTTTAAGGCTCGGTTTCCACTTGTGCGACTTGTCATGCGACTTGGGACTGAAAAGTCGCATGACAAGTCGTACCCCCATGATTTCCAATGAGTACCGTTCCTATCTGTGCGACTTCAAGTCCCAGCGACTTCAAAGTAGTCCCTGCACTACTTTGGTCCCACTTTTATGCGACTTGAGGTCCATAGACCTCAAGAATACACAGGCATTTCTTCTAGTCGCGGTAAAAAATTGCGGTAAAATCGCAGCAAAATCTCGCGACTTTGGGGTTGCAATAGTGGAAGCAGAGCCTTAAGCATAGGTGTGCGCAGCCTATTGCATTAGGGTGTGCACCCCAAAGCTCAAACACATACTACCGATCACTCACGATGAAAGGGAAGGGGCCGGTAAGTTACATATTTACCGGCCCCTTCCCCCCACTCATCCTAAAACATCCCTGCAGCAACAGCCAGAGGGAGAGGAGAGTAGGGAAGCCGGCAGCGCTGCAAGGGGAAGGAGGGGGGGGAACCTAGAAAGTAGGGGGAATCTGTGCTGTGCAGGGTGATTAGGGTGTGCCTGGGCACACCTGGCACACCCTGTGCGCATGCCTATGGCCTTAAGGGATGAAGTGGCAACCCTACTCTGGAGCAACTGCACTTTGCAAAGTGCACAGACTTGTTGCCTTTAGTAAATCAACCCCCAAGGTATCACCATATGCGGGACACTACTATGAGCCTTATGGTAAAGTGGAACATTTTTCAGATTTTAGCACAGCCGTTGGGTTTGCTGGATGGCTTTAGAAGCTGGTGATAAATCTTACACTTGTTGCCCAGATCTGCTCTTTTAAATGTGGTCCGAGTCTTCCCCGGCTCTCCATTAGGTAAGTGTGAAGACCAGGTAGGTATCACTATTGGTATGACCCACGCACAGTACATGGACACACATGAACTCTGACACCGGCTATCCTTGGTGTCTGTGCTGCACATTTCCACCTCCAGCAAAGCCTTCAATGAATGGGTAATGGGGGGGGGGGGGTGAGGGAGGGAGTGCTGGGAGAGGAGAAGAGTAGAACAATCCATGGTGAGAATACAAGACGAGTCAGCCTCAGCACCATCAAGGGAGGATGGAGAACCCAGGAATGGGGTGAGTGGTGGACAAAACCAAATTATTAACCAGGAAAAAGAAAAGAAAAGAAAAAGCATGGGAAGAATGGAGGAGAAAGAGGGGACAGCTGCGGGAAAGGAGCAGAGCAAAGGGGGCAAAGCTGGAGAGGATAGCAGAGGGGGCATAGACACAAGACCAGATAGAAAAAAAAAAAAAAAGGATGAAAGGGAGAGGGAGGGAGGAGGCGTGGTGTGGCGATATGGAGAGAAGTGTGTGAGACTCCTGCAAAGGGAGGGAGACAGCGGAGGAAGTGACTGGGAAATGGTAATAGAGAGAGACCCTACAAATCTGGATTCCCCCCCCCTGCACCTGCTTCGCAAAACACGCGGGGGTCCTACCCACACGCCGGTTATAAATATGCACTGCAGACGCACTGCATCCTTCTGATGGCATGTCATCACTGCATGCATAGCCTCCTCTCTCTTCCAGCACAGCGTATGCACACCTCATCCTCCCCGCTGTCCATTTCTCTGCACTGACAGGCACTTCACATGCACCATCCGCCTTCGTCGTGCACACAACAGCTCCTCGCCCCCCCAGTCTTGTTTTTTTTTTTTTTTTCGAAAGAGGCCTGCAGACCACATCCCACCCTTATGACCGAGGCTTCTTCTTCTTCTTTATTTATTTATTATTATATATCATATATTTTTTTTATCTTTTTGCTTCTTGGAGGTAGAAGACCCTTTATTGGGACAAAGAAGGTAAACTAAGAGGGAGAAAAAAAAAGACTCCCCCCACCAACCACCACCACCGTTGAGTTTGGACCAAGACCGACCCTGAAAGGCATCAACCCTGCTCCTCAGGATTCTTTCACGTATTCTGTGCTACATGCCGTCTTCCTGCCGTGAAAACCTCTGACTACCTCTCGAGAGCCCTCCATTCGCCCACCTCCAGGATCTGGTTCTCCGTGGACTCTTTGGTTTTCTCCTGGTGGAACCGATCGCCTGTAAGCGTTTTTGTATCCTTCTCACCTGGGGAGGGGGCAAACGGAAGACCGTCAACATGGCCTGCGCTTGGTTTCGCTGTTTTAGATTCATAGCCGCGCTCTCCCATGCCGCCACGACCGCCAGTGGGTTTTCGTGAAGCAACCGGCCGAGTCAACGGAGGTCTCCAGGTTGGTTCGGGTGATTTCTGGTCAATGGTAGCCCCCCTTTTTTTTTTCCTGTGGGACTCTGTGCCTTAATAACATTACCTGCGCCTTGCATCGCCAAGCTGGGGAGATAGATATTGTTAGCTTCTCGTACCCCCCCCTCCACCCCAAAAGGACGTGATTACCCCCCTCCCTGGCGGATGAGGCGGCATCTCCCCCCTCTGTGCGCTGTCTCCGGGAGACGAAGGAGGAATTGAGGAGGGAGAGAGCGGAATTGTGTCGGAGAGGGAATGGATTCCTTGTGGCTTGTCTTGGGGGGGTATTTTCGAAGAGTGTGACCCTCCCCTTCCTCTCTCCACATAATTTTTTGCCTCTGGGCTCCCTTCGTTGCTCCGGTGTGTTAGGTACTAAGGAACCAGAGAGCAAACAGGACCAAGCTCTCCAACTGCTGCATCCTCATCTATCTGTGAGTGCAATTTTTTTCTGCTCCTCATTGGGGTGGCTGGGAAATCATCAAAAGGGAAGGGGAAGAGGGGGCTGCATAGCCAAGAATGTCCATGTCCTGGTGGGTGGAATTTTTTTTAATAGATATGATAATTGACTCAGGGGCCCTTTAAAAATGGCGGTGCAAGGGGAACCATTGAGCCTTGCCAGGTTCAGGCTTGAGACAAAGAGGGAAAAGATGGTGGGCTGCAATGTTTGTTGGGTAGAACGATGGAATGGCCAATAATTTGGTTGACTTCTCCATGGCAAGGCTTTGGGACCAGATGTTGACGGTGGTAATAAGGGGGGGGGGGGGTTGTTTACCAGACCAGGCCTGTTTGGGCTATGGGCACAATGCTGGGGACCAGAGTACAACAAGGCATATTCGAGGTTAATCTGACACTTGATGAGCTTGGTAATCATGCTGTCAGGTCGCTGGGACGCTCGTCATGTGTATATAAGTATAAGAGTACAAACACAGCTGATATATACATGTGTTGAGCTGTCTACACATAGTGCTATTCACTGCTCATTTCATACAGTCAACCAGTATGTGTACACCAACCAGACACCGTAACATATGCACTCCTGCGTGGAAAGGTGCATCAGAACGTCTTTTGTAGGCACACAGATAGAAGAACATATGGGATGTACCTAACAGAAGCATAGGGCCAGCACACTATATACAATGAGATGTACCATTTAATGTAGACGTCCTGTAGACCCCAATACCTAGCTCATTTCTGATCAAGTCAACCGATAGCGCAAACAACATGAATACACAAAGAGTAATGAGAACTTGGGATGTACACAACAACTACTGAGAACTTGGGATGTACATAACATCTACCATTTGTCACATAGAAAGTGCCACCAAATTCAAATATGTATTAACTAAAAAAAGTCTATTGCTCTCAACCTCCTCCAAATCTCCAAATTTCTTTCTCTGTGATGCGACTTCCTGGTAGAGGGTGACTACGTTCATTCTCCATGGTCCCACTGTATGTAGCAAGGTAGCCACCCTGGACAACAAAACAGGGATTGACAGGTGGATGACCACATACTTGTATTAATAAGATCAGGACTTGACAAATTTGCTTTGATTCTAGGGGCCAGCTATAAAAGTTAGGAGTCAGTGTTTGGTAACCAACAAAGCTTACGGGTAGAACATGTAACATGTTCCCGAAGGTGAACTTATCCTTTAACCCTTTCACAGCCAGAGCAGATTTTTGCATTTTTTACACACGTTTAAAAAATAATTTTAGACCTGAAGATTACCTAAAACCCCTAAACAGACACCCTAGAGAATAAAATCGTGGTAGTTCCAAATTTTTGTGTCACGCGATATTACTGAAAAATTTAAGTAAAAAACACATTAAAAGTTCATTTTAGGGAGCACAAAAATGCAATAAAGTACCCAATTTTTTGTTAAAATATAAAAGCAGAGGTTGCACCGAGTAAATAGATATCCAACGTTCACGCGCGAAAAACTTCAGTATTCTGTATTTCCATAAGTGATGCTTTAAAAGCCCTCTATAGGTCATCGGTTTAGCGTTACAAAGGAGTTCTGGTGCCAGAATTATTGATCTCATTCCAGCGTGCGCGGCAAGATATAACATGTGTATCGCAAATGACTTTTTCAGGCGTAGGCGCCCCCCCTCTTTAATAAGACATCCAGGGTCTAAAAGACCCTGCATATCGCCCCTGTTCTCCACTGAATATAATGCAATGCACATCACACTGCATTACATTTTTTCCCAGGCACACTGGGTGGGGACACTGAGAGGCGGACCCGGAAGTTACGTCAAACACGTGGCTGGGAAAAACTGTCAACGGGGACCGGGAAGTGACGTCACACGTCACTTCTGGGACAACAACAAGAAGGGGAGGAGAGCGTACCAAGGTCCGCTCTGGCTAAGGTCCATACATTTATTGAAAGAAAAAAAAAATAGCATAGCACACAAGAGCAAGTGTTGACGCGTTTCATGCAAAAAATGGCCTGGTCGTTAAGGGGGCAAATCCTTCTGGTTCTTAAGTGGTTAAGCTTATCATATTTAGCACTTTGAATCTAAATGCCAAAGTATTCAGGATTAGTTATTAAGGGCAACAGCAGAAATTACCAGTAGCACCCAATGAGCATTCGCCTTTCCCTGGTCTGACTAATGAAAACTAATGAAAGTTGAGAGGTGTTTTTTCTGCACTACTTTAAAGTAGATGTGAAACCAACCACTAAAATTTATTATAAGCTTTAAATCTGCACTCACATTAAAAAAATGTCTGCAGATTCTGTGATGAAAGTCTTTGTTCTGGCTCTTCCTGTTATAGGGTGACAACACTCTATCCCTGTCTTTCAATTGAGCAGCTGCGTTGTCACCCTGTTTTAGGAGACTTCTGATGGAGACTACAAGTGGTTGTTCTTAACAGATTAGGCAGCCATGGTGTTCTGTTGTCGTCATCAGAAAGCTCACCTTGAGAAGTGCCATGTGGCCAGCGCTGGAGTGCGTGTAGACATGAAGTGGCTGCAAAGAGGCTGTAGGGGATCACAACACTGAGATAACACTAAGATTTGTTTTATAAAAAATAAAAAAAACATAGCAATTGCTTGTAGTACACAGTGCTTGTGCAAACTAATTGTCATTCAGTTAGGGTTCACATCTCCCTTAACCATCGAGTTCATATTTAATTCTCCAGGCAAACGGCTAAATACACAGACTGTAATTATGTGAACTGTGTTGTGCGAATTTTATGATTCTGTTTGGCCAGTCTTCAGTTCCTCTATTATGGAATGGAAAATAAACGGAGTGACGTGCAGCAGCCTATAGCAACAGACTGCTTCCACTGTGAACTGGGATGGAATGCTTTCTGAATCATTGCTGTCTGTGATGTCACCAAGAAGTTTTCACTTTTTTTGTAGAAACATGCCCTATTGTACCTACGTAGGGTATGTATAAGTAGATAGGTGGGAGAGACAGAGAGGGAAAGAGAGAGAGAGAGAGAGAGAGAAAGAGAGAGAGAGAGGGAGAAAGAGAGGGAGAAAGAGAGGGAGAGGGAAAGAGAGATGGAGAGAGAGAGAAAGAGAGGGAGAGTGAAAGAGAGATGGAGAATGCAGAGAACGAATTACATTAAGAGACAGAGAAAGAAAGAGAAGGAAAGGGGGAAGAAAGAAAGAGAAAGAAGGAGAGAGAGAAAGAAAGAGTGAAGGAAAGGGGGAAGAAAGAAAGAGAAAGAAGGAGAGAGAGAAGGAAAGAGTGAAGGAAAGGGGGAAGAAAGAAAGAGAAAGAAGGAGAGAGAGAAGGGAAGAGTGAAGGAAAGGGGGAAGAAAGAAAGAGAAAGAAGGAGAGAGAGAAGGAAAGAGTGAAGGAAAGGGAGAAGAAAGAAAGAGAAAGGAGAGAGAGAAGGAAAGAGTGAAGGAAAGGGGGAAGAAAGAAAGAGAAAGAAGGAGAGAGAGAAGGAAAGAGAGGGAGAAAGAAAGAGAGAGAGAGAAAGAGAGAGAGAGAGAAGGAAAGAGTGAAGGAAAGAGAGTGAGAAAGAAAGAGAGAGAGAAGGAAAGAGTGAAGGAAAGAGAGGGAGAAAGAAAGAGAGAGAGAAAGAGAGAGAGAGAAGGAAAGAGTGAAGGAAAGGGAGGGAGAAAGAAAGAGAGAAAGAAAGAGAGAGGGGGGTGGGAGAAACAGAAAGGAGTGAGAAAAAAGGAGAGAGAGGGGAAGAGATGGAAGATAGAGAGTAAATAAAGAGAAGAAAAGAGAGAGTGAGAAAGAGAAAAATAAGGAAGTGAGAGACAGAAAGAAAGTGAAATAAAGAGAGGTAAGGAGAGAGAGAGAGAAAAGAGAGAGGGGGGAAAGAAAAAAAAAGGGAGAGAATAATGCCGCGTACACACGATCATTATTCACGGCGGTTTAAAAACTGCCGTGAATAATGACATTTTAAACGAGGGAACAGCTTGTTCCCCACACACGGTCATTTTTCTCGTCATTTTTTAAAATGACGAGAAAAACGATCGTCTATGGGCTCCGCGGCAGTGTTTCCCTATGGGAAACACTGCGGCGGAAGAAATGTCAGGAAAAACGACGAGAAAAATTAGAACATGTTCTAATTTTTCTCGTCGTTTTTAATGCCGTTTTTCACGTCGTGAAAAATGACAAAAAGACCACACACGGTCGTTTTTCTTGTTGAAAACAAAAAATTTCATTTTTCACGACGTGAAAAATGATCGTGTGTACACGGCATTAGGGAAAGAAACATACGGAAGCGCGAGAGAGAGAGAAAGAAAGAAAGAAAGAAAGAAGAAGCAGAGATAGAAAGAGAAGAAGAAAGTGGGAAAGAAAGAAGATAGAAAGCGAGAATAGAAAAAGAGGAAGAAAGGATATTGCGACACACAGATCGGACACTTTTGACACTTTTTTTGGGACCATTGACATTTATACAGCGAACAGAGCTCAAAATAGCCACTGATTACTGTATAAATGTCACTGGCAGGGAAGGTGTTAACACTAGGCTTTGATCAAGGGGTTGAGCGTTCCCTAGGGAGGTGTTTCTAACTGTAGGGGGATGGGACTGACTGGGAGTACAGAGAGATCGCTGTTCCTGATCACTAGGAAGAGCAGATCTCTCTCTACTTCCCTGACAGAACAGGGATCTGTTTGTTTACATAAACAGATCCCCGTTCTGGCTCTCTGAGGAGCGGGTGTGAGCGCGCGCCTCCTATAGCTCTTAAAGCGCCCGACCTACACCTACGGCGGTTAACGTAGCCGTGCCAACCTGCCGCAGTATAATGACGGCGGCTGGTCGGCAAGCGGTTAAACCTGCTTAAAGAGCAGAGTGACAGCTTCATCAGTGTCCTGATTATTATTATTATACAGGATTTCTAGACTGCCAACAGCGCTTTAGAAAACAAAGGGTACAGTTACAGTACAATTCAATACAAAAGGGTTAGGAGGGCCCTGCTCCTGAGAGCTTACAATCTGAAAGGGAGGGACAAGTGATACAAAAGTTAATTACTGGGGGCATAGGCGTGCGCACAGGGTGTGCCAGGCGCGCCTGGGCACACCCTAATCACCTTGTGCAGTGCAGATTGCCCCTACTGCCCTGGCTCATTCCTGCCCCCCCTCCAGCAGCACTGCCGGCTTCCTTCCTCTTCTCTCCCAAAGGCTGCTGCTGCTGGCACACACGGGGAAGTTTTAAAAGGAGAGGGGGAAGGGGTCGGTAAATATATAATTTACCAGCCCCTTCCCTTTGTGAATGAGCACAGTAAGTGATCGGCACCATGTGTTTGAGGTTTGGAGTGCACACCCTAATGCAATAGGCTGCGCACACCTATGACTGGGGGGGAATGAGTTGATGGTAAAAGTATACGTTTTTAGGTAGAGGCGGGATAATTCTCTACAGCCGATTCTATTTCAATGGCCAATCACAGGTTGAGTAAGGAAAAAAAGGGGCACCAACCTGGCTGTACTGTCCTGCAAAAGTGCCTGGACCACAAGGCTGGCTGAACACTATTACAGTTTATGCATATGTGTATCTACTGTGTATTTAGCTGGTCACCTGGAGTTCATCTTATGGTATGAATACAATTCACATGCAATTTAGCTGCACAGTAGGAAGTAGAGAGAAAAACACATCAAAAGCGCACTTTAATGGAATATAAGATACACTAAAAATGCATATTACAATACAAACAAGGTGGGTTTATTTACTAAAGGCAAATCCACAGTGCACTGCAAGCGTACTTGGAAGTGCAGTCGCTTTGGATCTGGGAGACCTGCAAGGAAAATAAAAAAAACAGCTCTTTTGCTTGCACATGATTGGATGATAGAAATCAGCAGAGCTTCCCCCTCATTTCAGATCTTCCCCTCAGATCTACAGCGACTGCACTTCCAAGTGCGCTTTCAGTGCACAGTGGATTTGCCTTTAGTAAATAACCCCCATTGTGTATGTACCAAGGCAGTGACTAAAAGGAATCCTGTCTGAGAATATGGAAGCTGCCATCTCCTTCTAAAAGTGCTGGCTGCCTGGCTGGAACTCTCACCCAGTTGCTTCAAAGCTATCTGAGACAATGACCTGAAACCAGTATGCAAATCAGAAGTTTGGACTTCTTCCTGACATTGACTTGCTTGCTTTTTCTGGATTGGTGACAGTATTGAAATACTGCAGCCAGAGATAGGCCAGCAACAAGCATTTTTCTATAGGAGGTCAACGATAGTGATCTCACTTTATTTATCTCAGTCCAGGCTTTTTTGAACATACAGGTATACTGGAGAATGTCTGTATCAGCCATTCTCCTTGGAGGTCCTTCAGAGGTTGCTAAGGGTTGGTAGATGTGGCTGATTGACCTCCATTTGGTGGTGTCTGCATAATTCTGGGGCCAGTGGCACTTGGCAGAACCAGCTGCATGACACCAATTATATTTTTAGCTGTCTGTAAGGGGGGCATTCTTCTCACTGACGACCAATTTAAGGAACAATATTCCCACTGACCACCAACGTAAGGGACATTATTGCCACTAACCACCAATGTAAGGAGCTATCTTCCCACTGACGACAAATGTAAGGGGCTTTTTTCCCAGTAACCACCAGTGTTAGGGGTTTTCTTCCCAGTGGCACACAGTGTAAGAGGTTTTCTTTCCAGTGGCACACAGTGTAAGAGGTTTTCTTCCCAGTGGCACACAGTGTAAGAAGTTTTCTTCCCAGTGGCACACAGTGTAAGAGGTTTTCTTCCCAGTGGCACACAGTGTAAGAGGTTTTCTTTCCAGTGGCACACAGTGTAAGAGGTTTTCTTCCCAGTGGCACACAGTGTAAGAGGTTTTCTTCCCAGTGGCACACAGTGTAAGAAGTTTTCTTCCCAGTGGCACACAGTGTAAGAGGTTTTCTTCCCAGTGGCACACAGTGTAAGAGGTTTTCTTCCCAGTAGCACACAGTGTAAGAGGTTTTCTTCCCAGTGGCACACAGTGTAAGAGGTTTTCTTTCCAGTGGCACACAGTGTAAGAGGTTTTCTTCCAAGTGGCACACAGTGTAAGAGGTTTTCTTTCCAGTGGCACACAGTGTAAGAGGTTTTCTTTCCAGTGGCACACAGTGTAAGAGGTTTTCTTTCCAGTGGCACACAGTGTAAGAAGTTTTCTTCCCAGTGGCACACAGTGTAAGAGGTTTTCTTCCCAGTGGCACACAGTGTAAGAGGTTTTCTTTCCAGTGGCACACAGTGTAAGAGGTTTTCTTCCCAGTGGCACACAGTGTAAGAAGTTTTCTTCCCAGTGGCACACAGTGTAAGAGGTTTTCTTCCCAGTGGCACACAGTGTAAGAGGTTTTCTTCCCAGTGGCACACAGTGTAAGAAGTTTTCTTCCCAGTGGCACACAGTGTAAGAGGTTTTCTTCCCAGTGGCACACAGTGTAAGAGGTTTTCTTTCCAGTGGCACACAGTGTAAGAGGTTTTCTTTCCAGTGGCACACAGTGTAAGAGGTTTTCTTTCCAGTGGCACACAGTGTAAGAGGTTTTCTTCCCAGTGGCACACAGTGTAAGAGGTTTTCTTCCCAGTGGCACACAGTGTAAGAGGTTTTCTTTCCAGTGGCACACAGTGTAAGAGGTTTTCTTTCCAGTGGCACACAGTGTAAGAGGTTTTCTTCCCAGTGGCACACAGTGTAAGAAGTTTTCTTCCCAGTGGCACACAGTGTAATGCCGCGTACACACGATAATTTTTCCCGTCGGGAAAAATGACATTTTTTTTTTCGCCGAGAAAAACGATCGTCTGTGGGCTTTATGTCGTTTTTCTCGTTGAGAAAAACGGCAGAAAAAACGACGAGAAAAATTAGAACATGTTCTAAATTTTCTCATCGTTTTTTCCATCATTTTTTTCCGCGGCAGTTTTCCCATAGGGAGACACTGCCGCGGAGCCCACAGACGGTCGTTTTTCTCGACAAAGAAAAAAATGACGGGAAAAACGGTCGTGTGTGGGGGAAAATGCCGTTCCCTCGTTTTTCATTTTATTTCATGTCGTGATTCACGGCAGTGTTTTCACCGCCGTGAATCACGATCGTGTGTACGTGGCATAAGAGGTTTTCTTCCCAGTGGCACACAGTGTAAGAGGTTTTCTTTCCAGTGGCACACAGTGTAAGAGGTTTTCTTCCCAGTGGCACACTGTGTAAGAGGTTTTCTTTCCAGTGGCACACAGTGTAAGAGGTTTTCTTCCCAGTGGCACACAGTGTAAGAGGTTTTCTTCCCAGTGGCACACAGTGTAAGAGGTTTTCTTCCCAGTGGCACACAGTGTAAGAGGTTTTCTTTCCAGTGGCACACAGTGTAAGAGGTTTTCTTCCCAGTGGCACACAGTGTAAGAGGTTTTCTTCCCAGTGGCACACAGTGTAAGAGGTTTTCATCCCAGTGGCACACAGTGTAAGAGGTTTTCTTCCCAGTGGCACACAGTGTAAGAGGTTTTCTTTCCAGTGGCACACAGTGTAAGAGGTTTTCTTCCAAGTGGCACACAGTGTAAGAGGTTTTCTTTCCAGTGGCACACAGTGTAAGAGGTTTTCTTTCCAGTGGCACACAGTGTAAGAGGTTTTCTTTCCAGTGGCACACAGTGTAAGAGGTTTTCTTCCCAGTGGCACACAGTGTAAGAGGTTTTCTTCCCAGTGGCACACAGTGTAAGAGGTTTTCTTTCCAGTGGCACACAGTGTAAGAGGTTTTCTTTCCAGTGGCACACAGTGTAAGAGATTTTCTTCCCAGTGGCCACCAATGTAGAGGAATCTTCTAACATTTGACCATTAATGTAAGGAGCAGTCTTCCCACAGACCACAAACCTAAGGGACATTCTTCCCACTGACTACCAATGTAAGGAGCATTCCTTCCACTGTCCAGAAATGTAAGGGGCATTATTCCCAGCTTCCACCAATGTAAGGGGCTTTCTTCCTAGTGGCCACCAATGTAAGGGACTTTCTTCCCAGTGGCCACCAATGTAAGGGACACTCTACACATTGAGCATTTATGTAAGGGGCATGCTTCCCACAGACTACCAATGTAAAGAGCATTCTTTCCACTATCCACAAATGTAAGTGGCATTCTTCCCAGTATCCACCAATATAAGGGTCTTTCTTCCTAGGGACCACCAATGCAAAGGACATTCTATCCACTGACCACCAATGTAAGGGACATTCTTCCAACTGACCACCAATTTAAGAAGCTTTCCTTCTACTGACCACAAATGTAAGGTTTTTTTTCCTAGTGGCCACAAATGTAAGGGGCAGTCTTCCCACTGACCACCAATGCAATGGGCTTTCTTCCCAGTGGCCACCAATGTAGAGGAATCTTCTAACAATTGACCATTAATGTAAGGGGCATTCTCCCCACTGACTACCAATGTAAGGAGCATTCCTTCCGCTGTCCAGAAATGTAAGGGGCATTATTACCAGCTTCCACCAATGTAAGGGGCTTTCTTCCTAGTGGCCACCAATGTAAGGGATTTTCTTCCTAGTGGCCACCAATGTAAGGGACTTTCTTCCCAGTGGCCACCAATGAAAGGGACACTCTACACATTGACCATTTATGTAAGGGACATGCTTCCCACAGACTACCAATGTAAAGAGCATTCCTTCCACTATCCACAAATGTAAGTGACATTATTCCCAGTATCCACCAATATAAGGGGCTTTCTTCCTAGGGACCACCAATGTAAAGGATATTCTATCCACTGACCACCAATGTAAGGGACATTCTTCCAACTGACCACCAATTTAAGGAGCTTTCCTTCTACTGACAACAAATATAAGGGGTTTTCTTCCTAGTGGCCACCAATGTAAGGGACAGTCTTCCCACTGACCACCAATGCAATGGGCTTTCTTCCTAGTGGCCACCAATGTAAGGGGCTTTCTTCCTAGGAGTCACCAATGTAAGGGACACTCTACCCATTGACCATTAATGTAAGGGGCATTCTTCCCACTGACCACCAATGTAAGGGGCATTCTTCCCACTTACCACCAATGTAAGGGACATTCTACCCACCGATCACCAATGTAAGGGACATTCTTTCTACTGACCACCAATTTAAGGAGCATTCTTCCCACTGATCACCAATGTAAGGGACATTCTTTCTACTGACCACCAATTTAAGGAGCATTCTTCCCACCGATCACCAATGTAAGGGACATTCTTTCTACTGACCACCAATTTAAGGAGCATTCCTTCTACTGACCACAAATGTAAGGGGTTTTCTTCCTAGTTGCCACCAATGTAAGGGACATTCTTCCCACTGGCTGCCAATAAATTGGTTTTAGCAGGGTTCCCCACGACCTGAAAATTGTTTCAAGGTTGAGAAAGGCTGATCTATATATACAGAGGGTACAGAGGGTGTACCTAATTCTGGGCCCAGCCATGGTATGATAGAATTCTTGCTTCGTTTTTCTAATATACAGAATGCAGCATCCTCCATGTACATACAAAAGATAAAAGTATTCAGTAAGAGTACAACATGCATAATGTGTGCTTATATAGTATGCAGTTTTGGTTTTATTATAGATGTGTTTTTACAATTATTTTTCTAGTCCATATAGAGGATTGAATACTATTGTAATGCTAATAGGTGTATGCAGAATGCACAGTGGATGTGTTTATCATGAGCTTTGCATGAATTTCAATGTACTTGAATGGCGCTCATTGTAAATGCAATATTCAAGACTTCTTCAAATGCTTTGATTTCCAATGCACACAGTGTTGCTTGAAATGAATGTGATTTTAGATGTTGTTCCATGAATCGGGTAAAGTACATGAATAGCACACCTATGACTTAAACCCTAACAATGAACTTCTCTTATTTTCTCTTTTTTTATTATACCATTAAAATGATTTTGTTATATATATCTCTTTAATAAGTACAATTCCAATACCTGTTGATCCTGCCAGAAATGCAATCAGCCAATAACTTCCTGTAAACTCTGCCTCTGCTTCACCATTAATATTGTTCTCAGTTCTTTCTGTGAAATACGGAACACATCTCCCTATGTTATAGAGATGAGGTGATTGGGAGGTGTTCTGTAGTCCTAACACACTTCCTGTTCTGGGGTAACAAGTCTTCATAGATTAGGGTGACCAGACATCCCCGGTTTCTGGGGACAGTCCCTGGATTGAGGACACTGTCGCCAGAACAAGTCTGTCCCCGGTTTTGTCCCCGGATTGGATTTGAACAGGGGCTGGGGCAATTTCAAAGACAGTCAGTGCAGAATAAAAAAAAAATCTGAATTACACACTCCTGCTCCGCCACTCCTACTAGCTTAGGGAGGTGTAATTTTTTTCCATTATCTGTGCCCCTTTCTGATGATCATGTGCTGGTCGGAGCGGAAGGAATATTTCTTCAGTTTCGGGTACATGCCCATTCCTCTCCAGCTTACATGTTCTAATGCCTTGGCTCAAGTCCTGGCCAGCCACCTGCTTATCTCCTTGCCTTCCCTGGCGGAGTGATCTTACCAGTAGTAGCCGGGGCCCGGAGAGTAAGACTTGACAGGCTGCGAGGCAGGTGGCGACGGGCAAAGAGTCGCCGATAGCCGCCATTACTAGTAAAGAAAAAAAAATGTCCCCGGATTTCATTTTAAAAATCTGGTCACCTTATCATAGATACAGTACAGTGAGTAAGCGTTGTCACCCTAGGGAAGGGAGTGTGTTACTGGCAGGATCAGCAGGTGATAA
Organism: Rana muscosa; assembly: GCA_029206835.1. Lineage (NCBI taxonomy): Eukaryota > Metazoa > Chordata > Amphibia > Anura > Ranidae > Rana > Rana muscosa. The sequence goes on along the minus strand of CM055124.1, from coordinate 58,018,224 downwards.
TACAGGTAAACAAAAGCTCTTAAATAAGAAATTGAAGGCAGCCACCACATCTAAGGACTGATAAGCTCCTATATATTACATATTTGTTCTTGGGTTTGGATACACTTTACTGTAAGGAAATTGGTATTTTTAATAACTATTATGTACAAGTGATGTTGCATATGCATAATATGGCTATTTGTATAGTTTGATTTGTAGGGACACACACACCTCTGTTGAGATACAATCATAATTCGGAAAGTTCTGCTTATTACAAATTGGTGGACTGGGGTGACATTAGGGATATGTGTAGCGCCACTTGATTTCACTTTTTAATGGCCTGGTGCAAGCATGCTGTACCTGCGAAAAATGTCAGTGCTATAGATGGCTTGCTTATATATTGTACAGTGCTGCGCATAGGCATGCGCACAGGGTGCGCCGGTTGTACCTAGGCACACCCTAATCACCCCATTCACATTAGCATTATTACTCTGTGTGCCAGCTGGAAGATGGGGAAGATCTCTATCTTACTGGCTTACGCACTTCTTTTTCACTGTGCCGTCCGGGAGGTTGATCTCCATGCTGGCACCATATATATGTAGAAACACGTGTGCTTGAGCTTTAGGGTGAACACGCTAATGCAATAGGCTGAGCACACCTATGGCGCTGCGTAAACTTTTGGCATCATATAAATCCTGTATTATAATAATAAACTTAAAGCTGAAGTGTAATGCATGGTTGTAATACCTCCCATTGTCCCTCCCAACATGTAGTTAACATTTCCTAATCTATTCATTTTGTTTTGACTAAATACCTCTTTTGAAACCCAGCGATGTCATCACTTGATCTGTCAGTTACTCGTTCCTCCGAGTTTCGCTGGAGGGGCCACAAGGCTCCTGTAAATTGCAAAGAAATTGGATCTGCTTTCAAGAATGTTATGTAAAACAACCTATTCCTGGCACCTCTTTACATGTGCATGCACCTCCCTGCTGGCCATTGGATTCTGCAGACTTTACCTGTGCAATCTGATGATCAGTTGCTTGAGCATGCACATCTAAAGGGATACCGTGGATGTGTTTTTTTATCTGAGCCCCCTCTTTCAAATCAGAAGACCCCAATTCCATCACACCCCCTTCCATCAGAAGTCCCCCCTTTCAGGGGCGGCCCATCCACCCCCCCCCGTCCAATGCCGCCACCCCTATCCATGCGTCCGGCCCCTTTCAGGACACGGCGCATAAATTCCAATGGAGAGGGGCTGTTTTTTTGAAGCACCGATAAGAGCCAGAGGCTCTAATAGTCTTCAATATAGGGTGGGCTCGGGTCACAGAGAGTGCGCTCTCAGCCCACCCAGGTGTGTTACAACAGCGAATGAATATTCGCTGTTGTAACACTGACCCTCCTCCCGGCCAATCAGGAAGTGAGTTTTGACACCGGTCACCCGATTGTCTGAAAGGACAGGCGATCCTATTGGATGCCTAGGAGGAGGAGGGGAGGAGCTGGAAGCCGCCGTGGAGGAGAGGACTCAAGACCGAGCCACTGCACCACGCTGCCTTCCACCCGCCACGATGGGGTAAGTGCCGGACCGACTGGTACACAGCAGGGGGGTGGGTGGTTGTTTGCTCCCCCCCCCAAAAAAAAAACACTGGTCACCCTATTGGCTGAAAGGACAGACAATCCTATTGGATGCCTAGGAGGAGGAGGGGAGGAGCTGGAAGCCGCCATGAAGGAGAGGACTCTGAGCCGAGCTGCTGCACCACGCTGCCTTCTACCCGCCACAATATGGTAAGTGCCGGACCGACCGGTACACAGCAGGGGGGTGGGTGGTTATTTGCTCCCCCCCCCCAAAAAAAAACACTGGTCACCCTATTGTCTGAAAGGACAGGCAATCTTATTGGATGCCTAGGAGGAGGAGGGGAGGAGCTGGAAGCCGCCATGAAGGAGAGGACTCTGAGCCGAGCCGCTACACCACGCTGCTTTCCACCCGCTACGATGGGGTAAGTGCTGGACTGACCGGTACACAGCAGGGGGGTGGGTGGTTGTTTGGTCCCCCCCCTCCCAAAAAAAAAACACCAGCCGCCACTGCTCTCATCACATTAGAGTTCCCGTGGTCCAGGTAGAATCTTGTAACGGGACGGATGTGTCCCTCAGGTCATAGTTTGGAGACCCCTCCTCTATAATATCCCCCATCTCCTCTCTCCCAGCTCCATAATAAAAGGTTATGTAGGGAAGGAAGGATGGAGGAGCTGGGTCAGCACAGACAGTAAATGAACACTCTCAGAAGAAAAGAGGGCTGTGATGTGCATGGAGGGAGAGGGCTTTGCCCCCAAAAAACCCCAAAAAACTGTAATTTTCTGGACAAGTATAGAGGAACATTGCAATACAATAAAAATTAATGATGACAAGGAGGAAAACTGCAAAGAAACCTTTCAAAATACGTTGTTTTTAATTAACTGCCTTGTTCCTAAATTGGTGACAGGGACTCTTTAAAGAACAAAGAAAACTTTGGGAGACATTGATGTGATTGAGAGATGATGGAAGGCTCTAAAATTAGCCTGAACATTGGCAAGTGAATGTCCACCAAGCAGACGGTTCCAGGAAGCTGGTCCCACAGATCACATTTGATGGACTATTAGGGACCAACAAGACAAGACGTGTCCAGATAGAAAGGTGCCGTAATTTAGGGTTTCCCGTCAGCCTGCAGAATACAGGTTTTGGAACCCTGCGACATCCAATCAAATCCCTTTTAGCTTTTTTTTTCTTGTTCTGATTAACTCTCAACTTTAGTGGTTGTAAACCTCAGACATGAAATATGAACAAAGCATATCCCTCTATAGTGTGTACAGTGGAACCTTGGATTACGAGCATAATCCGTTCCAGGAGAATGCTTGTAATCCAAAGCACTCGCATATCAAAGCGAGTTTCCCCATAGAAGTCAATGGAAACAAAGATAATTAGTTCCGCATTGACTTCTATGGCATGCAATACCGCATCTGGCCAGAGGTGGGGGGCGCCGGAGAGCCTCGGAAATACTCGGGGACAGCTCGGCTGATCTCTGAAACCCTCGGAAAGGTTCGGAAACACTCGGGAATGGAGTATTTCCGAGTATTTTCGAACGCTCCGAACCGTTCCGAGTGTCACCGGCGCCCCCGCTCCTCTGGCCAAATGTGGTACTGCACACCCCATTAGCTTGAATATTGCTTGTTTTGCGAGACACTCGCAAACCGAGTCAGAATATTTTTTTTTAAAGTTGCTCCTTATTCAAAATGCTCGTTAACCGCGTTACTCGTAAACCGAGGTTCCACTGTACTTGTCTCAATCCAGAGCACTACGTGTCATTTCTGTCTGCTGCTTCGTTCCTCTGCTATCAGCATGAGTCACTTCTCACACGTTTTCCTGACACCAAGAGAAAAAATGGTGACAGTGGAGGGATCTCCAGCATGCAGCCTGTGATTAACAGCCTCAGCTCTGTTCTTGTGTGCTGTGTGAAGGGGGAGGGGTGTCCCTTCCCTCCAATCAGCTGTCAGAGCTCTCTTCACTGAGCTCTGCAAAGTGTAACTTCAACTCCCTGCCCCCTGCTTTCTTAGAGCTCAGACAAGCTGTGTAAATTCTGCACTTTGAACGGCTGTAGAGAAAAGAAGACTGCAGATAAACAGGTGCAACTTATGTAGGAGGAATTGTTTCACCTCTGTGTATCACCGGAGTCCAGTCACTTCACTGGCTATATGTGAGGATTTACAACCACTTTAAGACCCCTTTCACACTGGAGCGTTTTTAGAGTGTTTTAGTGTTAAAAATAGTGCTATTAAAACGCTCTCCATGCATCTCAATGGACCCTTTCACACTGAGGCGTTGCGCTGGCGGGGCGTTGAGAAAAGTTCTGCAAGCAGCATCTTTGGAGCAGCTTTTGGGCGCTGAAAAAAACACTCCAAAAACGCCTCTCTTTATCGAAATGAATTGAAAGCGCTGTAAAAATGCCTGAATAGCGCCTATAATACGCTCTGAGCTGTAGAAAAGTCACATGATCTCCCAAAAATGTAAACATGCAAGCAAAAAAAAAGAGCATCTACAACAGCAGGACTGAAATTGCCCATGCTGCAATAACGCTTGAAAAACGCTGTTAAAACGCCTGCAGCATTGCGTTAATTTTACCGTTAGCGCCCTAAAAACGCGGTAAAAGCGCTAAAGGCGTTTTAGGGTGTTTTTGCAGCGCCTCAGTTTGAAAGGGCTCTAAATGTAACTTTACAAGTGTGAAAAAAAAAATCCTGATATCCCGCTATATACAGCAACAGTATCATTTCACAAATAATCTGTACCTCATTAAAAAGAAATTACTTCGCCTAGATTAACCTCTTGTCTACCGCCCACCGTCAAATGACGGCGGGCGGAAGACTCTCTCGTTCTGACAGGACGTCATATGACATCCTGCCTTTAAAAGCAGCTAGGGGGTGCGCGCACGCCCGCCGCATCGCTGGGGACCTGATGCGTGTGCCCGGCGGCCGCGATGGCCGCCGGGCACCCGCGATTGCCCAGTAACCGAGCAGGACAGTGGATCTGTGTGTGTAAACACAGAGATCCATGTCCTGTCAGGGAGAGGAGACCCATGGTGTGTCCCTTGTACATAGGTCACCTCCCCCAGTCAGTTCCCTCCCCCCACAGTTAGAACACATCTAGGAAACACATTTAACCACTTCCTCGCCCCCTAGTGTTAACCCCTTCCCTACCAGTCACATTTATACAGTAATCAGTGCATTTTTATAGCAGGGATCGCTGTATAAATGTGAATGGTCCCAAAAATGTGTCAAAAGTGTCCGATGTGTCCGCCACAATATCGCAGTCACAATAAAAATCGCAGATCGCCGCCATTACTAGTAAAAAAAAAAAAAATGCTATAAATCTATCCCCTATTTTGTAGACGCTATAACGTTTGCGCAAACCAATCAATATACGCTTATTGCGATTTTTTTTAACCAAAAATATGTAGAAGAATACGTATCGGCCTAAACTTAGGAAAAATTTTAATTAAAAAAAATAATAATTATATTTATTGTAGCAAAAAGTAAAAAATATTGTGCTTTTTTTTCAAACTGGACGCTCTTCTTTTGTTTATAGCGCAAAAAAAAAAAAAAAATCCGCAGAGGTGATTAAATACCATAAAAAAAAGCTCTATTTGTGGGGAAAAAAGGACGCAAATTTAGTTTGGGTGCCACGTCGTACGGCCGTGCAATTGTCATTCAAAGTGTGACAGCGCTGAAAGCTGAAAAATGGCTTGGACAGGAAGGGGGTTTTCGTGCACAGTAGGCAGGTGGTTAAGATGGTACCAAAAGTCTGCTGCAGGCAAAAAAAGGACATTGCCACAGTCTCCTCTCCCTCAGCAATCAGGCTTCAGCATTGTAATGAGAGGCTGCAGCAGGGGTGATCTGTGCCAGACATTTGTGGACACAGCCACGAAGTGCACAGGAGAGGAAGAAGCAGCACAAGAGGCCAATCAGTTCACGTGCTGATAAGAAGCATGCTGATAGATGGGGAGAGCAGAGAAATTCTGTGCTGCTTTTCTTTTCACTGTCCAGTCACAAGCTGACAGCAGGTCCTGGGCTCCGAAGAAGTGAGGCTGGTCATCAGATTGAGGACATCTAGTGGCAGACAAAAAGTACTGATGGGGAATCTCTAAACTGAAGGCGAATGCAGAAAAATCTGGTTTTATTTCATCTTTTAGCCAGCTATTCATTTTTAATTTCTTTATTTTTGGCTGTAGTTCTGCTTTGAAATATCCTGTTGTGCATTTTTCATTCAGACCGAAAAATCCGTTTATGTGCTGACAGGAAGCATAGTGACAGGAGGAGAGAGAAGAGTGACATAGAGATGACTTCAGCACCATGCTGCTTCTCCTTTCACTGTCCAATCACAGGCTGGGGGTGGATCCACACATCAAAAACGCATAAAAAACACACTGCATAAAAAAAAAAAAAAAACAGGAAAAAAAAAAAAAAGCATCTGGAATGCATCCGGTAATGCATCAAGAACACATCAGAATGCGTTAAAAACACGCATACAGAAACGCATCCTGAACAGATCTGGAGTGCGTTTTTGTGGTGTGAACCAGCTCCTAAAAGCCTTTACAGGTCACCACTTTAGATTTACAGAGGAGGTCTGGTGCTAGAATTACTGCCAATGATCTGACGTTTGCGGCGATCCCTCACACGTGTGGGACGATCGCTGTTTGCGTACATGCGGGGCCTTTGTGCACAAGCATGAGGGGACAGGAGAGCTTTAATCTCTCTTTTATAAAAAGTATTAATTTATTTTATTTTATTTTTTAACAATGTTGCTTCCAGGGCTTTTTTTCAGCGGGAACGCGGGGGAGCGCAGTTCCGGCACCTCCTGGACTGACTGTATGTAATGTCAAGGGGTGCTGGGTAGGGTGACCACATTTCCAAACTGCCATTCAGGGACACCCCCCCCCCTTCCCAAAAATCAGCTTGTGCTGTAACGAATCACAGCACGGTGATTGGACACAAGAGGCAGGATTTATGATTTCTCCAATCACAAGCAGGGGGCGGGGATTGTGCTCCTCCAGGCATTCCCGGCCAGGACAAGTACTGTCAGTGAGTAAAGCGGTGATGTGGCAGCCTTTTTTGGGGGCATCAGATTGGCGCAGGGGGTGGCTGTGTCAGTTTCATTCCGGGACACTGTATTGTCCTGGAATGAAGGTGCCCAGGACAGATCTGCAAAATGTGGGACTGTCCCGGGCAATCTGGGAAACGTGGTCACCCAAGTGCTGGGGTGTGCTGCAGGGTATTGATGCTCACTGCTGGCGGATCTATTCTAGCTGGAGGGGATCTATTTTTGCGGGGGGGGCTATTGTTGCTGAAGGAGATCTACTGTTGGGGGAGGGGTCTATTGTTGATGGCAGCCAGAGAGTTTATTAATGCTGCCTGTGCGGAGATCTGTTGATGCTGCCGGGAGTCTATTGTTGTTGGGGTGGGGCGGGGGGATTTTGTTGTGGGTGGTACATAGTTAGGGGGATCTATTGTTGCTGGCTGAAGGGGAAACCAAATTCCATACAAATTGATACTTGGTTCTGTATTGTCTAAAAGGGGCGGTACTGGGAGGTGGGTAGGGGATGGAACCAAGGGACGTTGCTCGGAGGTGGGTAGGGGATGGAACCAAGGGACGTTGCTCGGAGGTGGGTAGGGGATGGAACCAAGGGACGTTGCTCGGAGGTGGGTAGGGGATGGAACCAAGGGACGTCGCTCGGAGGTGGGTAGGGGATGGAACCAAGGGACGTCGCTCGGAGGTGGGTAGGGGATGGAACCAAGGGACGTTGCTCGGAGGTGGGTAGGGGATGGAACCAAGGGACGTTGCTCGGAGGTGGGTAGGGGATGGAACCAAGGGACGTTGCTCGGAGGTGGGTAGGGGATGGAACCAAGGGACGTTGCTCGGAGGTGGGTAGGGGATGGAACCAAGGGACGTCGCTCGGAGGTGGGTAGGGGATGGAACCAAGGGACGTCGCTCGGAGGTGGGTAGGGGATGGAACCAAGGGACGTTGCTCGGAGGTGGGTAGGGGATGGAACCAAGGGACGTTGCTCGGAGGTGGGTAGGGGATGGAACCAAGGGACGTTGCTCGGAGGTGGGTAGGGGATGGAACCAAGGGACGTTGCTCGGAGGTGGGTAGGGGATGGAACCAAGGGACGTTGCTCGGAGGTGGGTAGGGGATGGAACCAAGGGACGGTGCTCGGAGGTGGGTAGGGGATGGAACCAAGGGACGTTGCTCGGAGGTGGGTAGGGGCAGAGAAAACAAGTGACTCGGAAAAGGGGAGTTCCTGCACCTATTGTCTGAGAAAAAAAGCCCTGGTTGCTTCCATTTTATTTTATTTTTGTATCACTTTTATTGCTGTCACAAGGAATGTAAACATCCCTTGTGACAGTAATAGTCAGTGACAGGTGCTCTTTATGGAGAGATCTGGGGGCTCTAAGACCCCACATCCCTCTTCTGCTCTAAAAGCATTCAAAACAATCTGCCTCGGCGTGGACCAGGTGAGTTACCGACGCCTCGTTCTAAGGTAAGTATTTCATAATGAGCTAGTATGCGGTGCATACTAGCTCATTATGCCTTTTGCCTTACAGGTGACAAAAAATTATTTTTTTGGGGGACTATACAGCCGCTTTAAGGCTTACCTGTAGCTAGCCAGGATATTTCCTAAACCTGCACGGTTTAGGAGATATCCCCCTGTGTCTGCTTGTTCTGAAGTCATCGGCACATGCGCACTAGGGCAAACTGAAGCGATGGCACTTATGTGCGCGGGAGTGATGTCATCGCGGCTCCGGCCAAACACAGCACCGGAGCCGCGATACCCGGAAGTAACTCCGGGATGACATGTCGGCGGCCGGAGGGGGAGACGTGGACCGCTGTGGGGGCTTCGATCTAAGGTAAGTAATACATAATGAGCTAGTATGCTATGCATACTAGCTCATTATGCCTTTGTCTTGCAGGTTTTTTTTTTTGGGTGATTTTTGGACGAGGGTTTACTTCCTCTTTAAATATCAAGTCCCATCATGCCTCTGCCTATGGGAGTCACGCTTGTAACTCTCAGCCTTGCAATGCCTCATGGGACTTGTCGTTCTGCAACCGCTGGAGGGCCACAGGTTGAGCACCCCTGATATAGAGGTAATGCGCTAGGTCGGTGCACCGTCTCTCTGTTGTTTTATTTACTGTCCAATTACAGGCTGACAGCAGGTCCAGGATGACCTGGGCTCAGAAGAAGTGGGTTTAATGATGCTGGCCCTCATATTGAGGACATCTAGTGGCAGACAGCGAGTACTGCAGGAGAATATCTAAATTAAAGCTGAGCATTGCAGCAAAAGCTGTTTTTTTATTATTATTTGTGGCTGTAGTTCTGCTTTGAAATAATCCGCCGTGCACTTTATATTTATAATGAATATATCCACTCTGGGTACGGTATCAATAAGCCCCAAAATATTTCCCTTTGTAGTTAATCTGATCCTGCTATTTTCTGTTATGTATTTCCGAACATGTCAGTGTATTTGGCCGGCTTTATGCAGTGTGGGATTTTTAAGATAATGCGTGTCAAGGGGTCTGCAGCGGAGTGTGTAAGTGGCTCGGTGAAAAGTCTATCGCTGAAAGCGCTATTGTTGTTGTTGGCAGCGTTCAGCGTATTAGGGACTGCCGTATTATGTGGACTTACTTTAATGCCTGTATTTGATACATAAGATCTGTCCAACAAGACAGGATTGTCTGATGTTATACTGTATAGAGATGGGTAAGTCTATGCAACATAAAGTCTCAGCTGGTCTAAAGCTACCCTGTTGTTATAGAAAAGTAACTGAAGCAAGGCATACCTGTAAAAGAAATAGTACATACAAAGTTAAGATATTGTCCTCCTGCACATCCAGCCTTTGAGGTACGGCCCTTGGATCCAGAGAAATGGATGATCAATAAGGAGGATCACTTAATGGTCTGATCTGACAAGCTCAATGCTCCAGTGTGGCGGCACCAACCTCAAACAGGTAGGAAAATACCGACTGTGCACAAAAAAAAGAACACAAGATATCGGGTGCACACCTAGTGCATTCAATGTGACACCTTGAAGATGAATAAAATAAGTGATATTTTTATTCATCTCTCAGCTGTCATGTATGATACACTAGAGCAGGGGTGTCAAACTCAATTTCATAGCGAGCCGCATCAGCAGTATGGATGCCTTTAAAGGGCCAGTTTTATCTGGGGTGCGCTACGTACAGAGTGCAGGACACAGGAGTGCATTAGGTACAGAGTGCAGAGTTTAGGATTATGTTATGTACACGTGATATGCTATATGCTACGTACAAAGTGCAGGGTTCAGAGGTGTGCTATGTATAGAGTGCAGAGTTCAGGGATGTGCTATGTACAGAGTGCAGAGTTCAGGGGTGCATTATGTACAGAGTATAGAGTTCATGGGTGCGCTATGTACAGAGTGCAAAGTTCAGTGGTGCGCTTTGTACAGAGTGCAGAGTTCAGGGGTGCACTTTGTACAGAGTGCAGAGTTCAGGGGTGCGCTATGTATAGAGCGCAAGGTTTAGGAGTGCGTTATGTACAGAGTGTAGGGTACAGGATAGCATTACGTACAGAGTGCAGAGTTCAGGGGTGCGCTATGTACAGAGTGCAGAGTTCAGGGGTGTGCTATGTACAGAGTGCAGGGTACAGGAGTGCGAAACGTGCTGAGCTCAGGATTACAGTATGCACAGAGTGCAGAGCTCAGGAGTGCGTTACGTACAAAGTGCAGGGTTTAGAGGTACGCTATGTACAGAGTGCAGAGTTCAGGGGTGCACTTTTTACAGAGCGCAGAGTTCAGGGGTGCGCTATGTACAGAGCGCAAGGTTCAGGAGTGCGTTATGTACAGAGTGCAGGGTACAGGAGTGCATTACGTACAGAGTGCAGAGTTCAGGGGTGCGCTATGTACAGAGTGAAGAGTTCAGGGGTGCGCTATGTACAGAGTGCAGAGTTCAGCTGTACGCTATGTACAGAGTAAAGTGTTCAGGAGTGCGCTATGTAGAGAGTGCAGGTACAAGAGTGTATTACATTCAGAGTTCAGGATTACAGTACACAGAGATCAGGAGTGCGTTACGTACAAATTGCAGGTGCGCTATGTATAGAGTACAGAGTCCAGGGGTGCGCTATGTACAGAGCACAAGGTTCAGGAGTGTGTTATGTACAGAGTGCAGGGTACAGGAGTACATTATGTACAGAGTGCAAAGTTCAGGAGTGCATTATGTACAGAGTGCAGGGTTCAGGGGGTGCAATGTGTACAGAGTGCATGATTTAGGGATACGCTATGCGTAGTATATGATATGATACAAATGATGGTCAGAGACCAAAGAGACAACCAGCATTCACACATACCTTTTGGGTGTGCTGTCCTCCAACGATGTGCAGTCCAAGATCCCAGCTTGTACTGTGTCCCAGGCGTTGCCATTTATTTTCCTCTTCTTCCAAGTCCGCCATCTTTTTGCTTCCCCCATTAGACAGGCACTGGTGATGTAACTGCCACATATGCGTGCTGGAGGTACATTATCTCTGCACCTGGCTTCATTCCTGGCATCTGTAAGAGGCTGAGACTGTACTGTGCAAATGCCAGAGGTAGTGCAGTGTTTAAAAAAATTGCTAGCAGGTAAGTAAAATAATTTTTTTCTCCCAAAGACCCTACACAGCCTTTCTTGGCCTTTTTACCCCAGAGGAACCCTTGAAATAAATTTCAGGTCTCAGAGAACCCCTGGTATGATCAGTACATCAGAGGTCATAGCCTCTGTAATGTAGGGGGAATATGCCCCTTACCAGTGATGTAAGTAACTGAGTTAGAATAAACTGAGTTACGTAACGCAGTTACTTTAGAGGGTAACTAGTAATCTAACTGATTACTCTTCCCCTCATGGTAACGCAGTTACCATTACTTGGGCGGCGTTACCCCAATTACATCTACCGCCACTAGATGTCAGTAGTGTAATTCCTCCTCTCCTCTATGACCGGGTCTCTCTCATGTCACGGCACTGACGTCAGTCACGCTGCTCCCCGCAGCCCCTCCTCTCTTCTCGTCCATCCCCATTTGCTTGTGACATCATCTAGGATGGACGAGAAGAGAGGAGGGGCCCGCCGGGGAGTAGCGTGACTGCCGTCAGTGCCGTGACATGAGAGAGAACTTATTACACACGCTTCCTTCGCTACTTTGCATGGCTGGTAAACAATGTGCTATGTGCCCTGCCCTGATGTGCTATGTGCCCCGCCCTGATGTGTTATGTGCCACATGTCCTGATGTGCCCTCATGTGCTATGTGCCCCATGCCCTGATGTGCTATGTGCTATCATGTGCCCTGATGTGCTATGCGCCCTGATGTGCTATGCGCCCTGATGTGCTGTGCGCCCTGATGTGCTGTGCGCCCTGATGTGCTATGTGCCCCCTGATGTGCTATGTGCCCCCTGATGTGCTATGTGCCCCATGCCCTGATGTGCCCCGTGCCCTGATGTGCTATGTGCCCTGATGTGCTATGTGCCCTGATGTGCTATGTGCCCCATGTCCTGATGTGCCCTCATGTGCTATGTGCCCTGTGCCCCATGCCCTGATGTGCCCTGATATGCTATGTGCTATGTGCCCCATGCCCTGATGTGCTATGTGCCCCATGCCCTGATGTGCTACTGTATGTGCCCTCAAAAAAAAAAGTCAGTTACTTTGCTGAGTAACTAATTACTTTTTCAATGTAGTAACTGAGTTACTAACGCAATTACTTTTTGGGAGAAGTCATTTGTAGCTGTAACTAATTACTTTTTTAAAGTAAGATGACCAACACTGCCCCTTACATTGGTGATGGTAGGTGGTTAAGAATGCCCCGTTTACCGGGGTGTCCAGAATAACCCTTGCAGTCCTGCCCCTGACTCTGCCAAGTTTGACCTGGAGCTATGCAGGTACCATCAGATGGGAGGTCATTTAGCCACAGCTCAAGGAACCCCCAGCCAACCCTGGAGGAACCCAAGGGTTCCACAGAACACTGGCTTGGAATGGCTGTGCTAGCACATTTTTATTTTTTAGCTTTACTTCTGCTTCAAGATCACTGAAAACCAGTCAACATTGACAGCTGTGACATACCGAAGGCTCAAGTAGATGGGTGTTGTTTTCCTGCCCTTGACATGCATTTGAAACACACATCAAACACAGGTTCACGCATTCCTATTTACTTCAATGGAGCAGTATGGATGACAGCTCTGAGGCTGTGGTTGACCTGCTTTGCGTTTTTGAATGCAGCAGGTCTTATTAGGCTTCATTTGCACAGCAATAAAAAAATTACTGATGTTGTTACACATGTTTTTTCTAGGAGAAAAGTTCCTGCGAAATGATCAGTAAAATATTTGTGTATAGATGAGTTTAAATGGCTAAAGATGCATATGCGTATATAACATGTTTTTATGATAATTTATTTGTCCCCTTTGTGTACACTTGCCTTATCTTCTCCCTCTCCTGATGTGGCCGTATCCATCATGTGGGTATTTGAAGCCCAGTTTGTTTTCCTTCCTGGTTTTCACGCTGAGGTGCATGCTGGTTACCCAGCATGCACCTCTCGATATCGCGCGTGCGCAGTAGAACGACGCCCGTAGCGCAGTTTGTTTGTTTTGTTGACATGACAACGGGCGGCGTTGGAGGAACGTCCCGCCCCGTTGTTATGACAACACTGATAACACAATCCAAATCCCGTGATTTTTCGGCACAGAAAAGCGCAGTTTCCTGGGAAATTATGACACTCATTTCCCAGGAGTCTGTGCGGCTTAGGTAGGAAAGAAGAACCACTGCAGTCCAGGAAGAAGGCAGATTAGCAATTCTGCCTAGTAACAGGGTGTTCAAGGCAAGCAAAAACATTTTTTTGCAAGCAACTTTTTTAATCACATTAAAAGGAAGCTAGTGCAATAAAGTTTAATTTTAGGGTGGAGCTCCGCTTTAATTTATGTGCGTACAAACGCATATACATGTGCTAATATGGGTAAGCAAGTAAAACGCATGTTCTTAGACGCAGAATTTTGGATTCTGTGTTATGGATCTGAAAGCAGCTCATGATTACGCACCTGGGTGAATGGCTCTATTGAAAACAATGCAGATCCGTAATTAAAAAACACTTGCACATGCATTTTTTTTATGGCTGTGTGAATGAAGCCGTAGATCAGGGGTCTCAAACTGGTGGCCCTCCAGCTGTTGCAGAACTACAATTCCCATGAGGCATTGCAAGGCTAAACAGTTACAAGCATGACTCCCATAGGCAAAGGCATGATGGGACTTGTAGTTCCGCAACAGCTGGAGGGCCGCAGGTTTGAGACCCCTGCTGTAGATGCTTTGCATTGCAGGTATCACCTTTTATTTTTCTCTCCCTCTACTGAGATACTGATGTTGTGCTGCATCATCCTCCTCCGGCCAGCAGGGGGAGAGCTAAAGCCAAGCAAGGCCCATAGACATGCAGAGTGCCGAGAACCTTGGGCATTGTAGTTTGAGATGGCAGCCATATAATGGGGCCAATGGACTCCTTACAATACACTACAGATCCCAATAGACACTGTGCAGTAGGAGGAGTGAGATGATTTTTATTAAACTGCCCAGGAAAGCTCTTCCTCTTGGTGGCGAAAGAGTGAGAGAGAGTACCTCTGCCAGAGGGACACCACACCAGCTGAGATCTGAGTCTTAGGCCCCTTTCACACTTATACGACTTGTCCTATGATTTGTGATGGCAAAGTAGCATGACAAGTCGTTTCCCATGATTTCCAATGACAACCATTCATATTGGTACGACTTCAAGTCGTTCCGACTTCAAAGTAGTCCCTGCACTACTAAAGTCCAATTTTGATGCCACTTACATACACAGGAATTCCCTGAAATCACGGCAAAATCGCACCTGCGAAATTGCGGTAAAATCGCGTGACTTTGAAGTCGCAGTAGTGTGAAAGGGGCCTTACTGGCAGTGAGGACACATGGGGCAGCACAGTTTACATCACAGCACCTGCACTGTCTCTTCAGGGAGACTGGGGTGTGCAATACTATTGAATGTTTGAGAACAACGCTCCTGTGGTTGTCTTTTTTTTATTTTTTTTAATCCTCATTGTCATGTGGTCAATGTACATACCAAGACTAGAGGTCTTTAAAGGACAACTACAGGTGGGAAGATTTGTATGTTCAATTATTTTCAGCAACAGGGGACAAAAATAATGATCATTGTGGCAAAAGAGCTTAATTATTGGAGCCCTATTGCCAGCAGATTTATATAATATCCGGTAAAGTTCTATGCGCTTTGTTTTCTTAATTAAATGAGCCGCAGAAGTACCTGCATTACGATGAACACCGGGGGTTTTTCCTACCTGGTAGTGGCTCTAGGTTCCTATACGTAGGATAGTATGCCAGCCGTATTATGCTGTACGGTTCTCAAGTCACTTAGTAGGCATAGGATAGTGAAGTGACAAGATCAATGGCACCATTAAACCGTATTCTTCACCAGCACATCTCTGTTATATGAAGGAAAGAATTACTTAGTCAGCATTATAGGCATCATACAATTCCCAACTGTGTAATGACACTAATGCTGACTCAATAATACTGCATCAGTAAATCTTTCCTTTACAAAAGGGAGGTGTGCTAGTAAAGAATACTGTTCCTGGGTCCTTGCAGCAGGCACATCCAAGCTATGGCCATGATCTGGCCTAGCCCCTTGGGCCCCATGCTTCCTTATTAACCAATGAAGCACTAAACATTTGGTAACTGATAGAGGGGGGAAGTGCAACCATGCCAATTCTGTCCTCAATAGGGCACCCTGAGTTTAGATGTTCCTTGAAATAATGTATGAATGCCTGCTTATAGTTGTAGCACACAGATCCCTTCCTTGCTTACCTCTGCTAGCAGGTGGGACACACCATGCCACATGCCCAGTGTCCTCCTTGTTTAAGAGGGTGAGCGGTGTTATCTTATTTGGGTCCTGCAGCGAGTTACCTCTTTCCGTTGGTTCTCTTCCCTAGAGTGTAGGGAAGAGTCTATTCTCTCTCTTTATTTCAAGAAGGTCATTGTCCAGACAGTATTAAACCCAATAAAGAAAGGTTTATTTTGCTTGCTTGATAACTTGACAGGAAAGTTGGAGATAGAGAAAAATGAACAGGGAGGTAGGTTCAGGCACACAGCACTTAACTAACAATCATCGCCACTCAGGCCTGAGTGGGATTTGCTCACCCGGATAGTCCCCTCTCACGGTTCTAGCAGCCGGTGTGGAGCACGGAACATTCACTTGCAATTTCCTAGGGATACTATCAAGAGACAGCTTCCAAATCTTGATCTTCCCAGCACTTGTAATATCTAAGTCCTTAGGTGCCAATGGGGCACATTACAAGGCTTGTGGCGGATTATGGAGTCCTTCCCTCTGATAGGTAACCAGGCCTCTCCCGAGACAGTGACTTCCTTCACCGATCCCCTTGGATAGGTCCTCCCCTCGTCTCCTCTCCTTCAGAGCGGGTTACCCCTACTTGAGCACCCTGGGACTCCTCTTCTAATGTAGGCCTCAGCTAAAGGTGCTGGGCCTACCTGGAATGATGCAGCCTCGGGCTAAAGGTGCCCGGGACTGAATAAACATGCACGTACCCCTAGCCATGAGGGCCACCGAAGGAGGGGTACGCGCCTAGGACCAAGGGGTCCTCTGGATCACCTCCGAACTCCCCGCCTAATGGCGTCTGCCCCTTAAGTACCCTCTCCCGACATACACAGTGGGTAGACCACGCCCACTGAAGGGCCGCCAAGAGAGGACACCCAATAGCGCTGCAATGCTACCCGTGGTTCAACCCGAGCCTGGGGCAAAAGTGCCACCCACAGGCCACAGGGAACTGCACTGCCAGGTAACATTACCTTAGAGCAGAAGCCAGTTTGAAGAATTCAACAGCCTAAGCCCAACTATTAGCTCAGGCTACCCTCTAAATTTAGGCATAGCGACCCCTGCTATTGGGGGGTCCGCTACATAATATACCCTAAAGCAGGGGTCTCCAAACTTTCTAAGCGCAGGGCTAATTTACTGTCCTTTAGGTTTTAGGGGGGGCGAACTGTGGCCAGTGGGAGTAGAAAATGACCCAGCATCAGTTGCCCCATCATTGGTTTTAATGGGAGAAACAGTGTCAGTTGAGGGAATGGTGCTCCATCATATGTACCACCCATATTAGTCACCCACGTTTTAACTGAGGGGGGGGCGTAGACTTTCAGCCGAGCAGAATAACCTTTGAAATAGGGCCCTAGAGAAAGCCATCCTCGTCAAGTCCTCTGGGATGACCTCCTCTAGAACTCCAAGCAGACAGTAGATAGGATTCATAGGAACAAACACCTGGAAAATTCCATTAAGTGTGGCGAGTACCCTGCTTCAGTAACGGTGGAGCTTTAGGCATCCCCAAAAAAGATTGATAAGATCCCCCGATGTACGCCTACATTTGTTACATAGCAAGTTGGGCATCCTGTCCATCCGATAAAGTTTCACTGGGGAGTGTAGTGTACTCTGAGTAGAATGTATAATTGGGATACCTTCTGTGATACTGTATTAGCCGACTGAAAGACCTCCCACTGATCTCACGTTAATGTGCCCACATCCTCCTCCCACTGAGACATCGCCCTGATAGGGTGAGCCCTCAGGAACTCTGTCAGGAGCATGTGATAACATTGCGAGATAAAGCTCTTTGTTTCAGACACATTCTGAAGTAAATGAAAAATGGGAGTGGGTTAAAACACCTATTCTGCCATCTCACCCTGAGCCTTGACTGCATGAGCCAACTGCAAGTAATAATATAACATGTGTGGAGGTAATGCAAACTTATGCCTCGTACACACGACCGGTTTTCCCGTCGAGAAAACTGCCATGACAGCTTTTGGCCGGGAAAACCGGCCGTGTGTAGTTTTCCCGACATGAAAATTGCGGAAAAAAAAAAAGAGAACCAGCTCTCTTTTTTCCCGTCAGGATACAAATCTTGCCAAGAAAACCGGTCGTCTGTATGCTTTCCCGAGGGGAAAAAAAAACGCGCATGCTCGTAAACAATTTGACGCATGCGCGGAAGCATAGAACGTAATTTTGTCGGCTCGCCGTAGTCTTTGACGTCATCACGTTCTTGGCATTCAAAAGTTCAGCGGTCTTTTGTGTGACAGTGTGTATGCAAGGCAGGCTTGAGAGGAATCCCGTTGGGAAAAGCGTCCATTTTTTTCCTGACAGGAAAACCGGTCGTGTGTAGGAGGCATTAGCCTGGAGATCTGGGATCTTAGTCCAATTGATAGTCCGGTCGGAGTACTGCCTAAAATCAGAGATGATGGACATAACCCTGGTTAAAGATGAGGAACTATCTCCCAAGAATAACATCGTTGGCGTAGAGCATGATCTTCTCATGCAACTCGGCATATTTAAACCCGGTGATGAGCAGGTCGGCACACACTAATGCAGCCAAAGGTTTGATTGCAATGGTGAAGAGCAGTGGTGACAGGGGACATCCCTGCCTGGTTCCCCTGCCCAGTGCAAAGGCAGGCGACATTCTATATGAAACCGCTGAGGGTTCTTTGATCTGTGGCTGATTGACCTCCATTTGATGGTGCTTGCATAGTTGCAGGGCCAACACCACTTGGCAAAGCCAGCCGCATGACACTAATTATTTTTTTAGCTATCTTTAAAGATGGAATTCTGACTAACACTGTAGGGGTGCATTCTTCCTACTGTCCACCTATGTAAGGGGCATTTTTCCAATTGACCCCAGATAAACTGGTTTCAGTAAGGATTCCCTGAGGCCTGAAATTTATTTTAAGGGTTCCTCTGGGGTAAAACAGAAAGGCTGGTGCACAACATTCTGATTCGAGAGACTGACCCAAAACAGTGCCAGATATGTTGTTTGGAAAGTGATCCTATAATCTCTGAGTTTCAATCACAACATTATATGCATATCTATTGTGTTCACTACCCAGGCTCCAGATTTTCTGACTGCTATGGAGGAAACAAACGTAGTTGTTTCCTCAGATCCTAATGAGCTCTGAATAGATCTTAGATTAAAGCACCAGATCCTTTCAGTCACAAGCCAAGGAAACTGGAAATTTTTGGCATTGATAAACTGCCAACCTGGACACCCTGACCAAATACCACCAGAAATGACTATACTAATAGGATAATCAACCCCAGGGTCTCCATCTGAGTTAATCTTCCCTCTTCCTCACATCTGTTTTGGATCCAGGAGCCTAGAGGTTTTGTAGAGCTTTGGGTGGAATAAAGTCTCCATTTCTAGGTCTACATCCTACCTGGTAGCCAGACCTTTTCATTAGTCTCACCTGTCCACAGTAACAAACAAACAATTTCCCAGCACATTCACCAGCTAGACTGCAAAAAAAAATCTGTCCTCGGGCCTTTATATATGTGACTAACTGATGCTCAGGGCTCACTCTTGGGCTAAGTTTACACTTGTGGTTGGGGGGGGCCATAAAAACACGTGGTTGAGCAGCTCCCTCCTCCCAACTGTTTTACTGCTCCCCCTTAAAAAGGAAGTAGACGGGGGAGTACACATGCTGTGTCTGCAATGCATTGTAAAAATGATCCCTTCTGTCAAGTTTGGTGTGCAGTACCACCGGCCGAACGTAACCCAATCAATAGAATAAGGCTGCACTGTAACTACTGTGCAATTTTGTTGCACTGTAGTGTGGGTTTTTAGGGGATAAAACAGGCAGTAAGGAGGCGACATACCTCCTCACCGCCTGTCAAATGCCCTCTGAAGAGGGGGCACAACTAGTGTGAGAAATCTCTTACTGCCTCTCTTGGAGGAGCCTGCTGCTGGGTGAAAAGGTTGAATGCTGACAGAATACTAAAAAGGTACAGGTGCTGCCTGTTTGTTTTGGGTAACCCATTAGGGGCACTCTGTTAGTGGGGAATGGATCAGCAAGCAGATGTTTTGCATGTTTTAGGCTATGGACCTACTGTACAAAACCCAAACTGCTTGTTTGCTGCCTTGCTAAATAAAAGTGCTGGACAGACCTGCTTGGACTGTGTCTGTGTGTCCCTGTCCCATGGATGCCAATACCTGTTAAGCATGTCCTCCTTAAAGCCTTTATAGCACAAGAACTTAGAAATTCACATTTCCTATGACAAGAGAGCAGGCCGTGATCACTGGACTAAGTGAGTTTACTTGAGAAAATAAATGTCTGAAAACACGACCTCAGCTCTGAACTGGAGCAAAGAAAATGCCAGGAAAAATAGAGGTGCTGACCATAAAAATTAAACAAGATGTGACAAGGAATAGGACTATTTTTATGAACATCAAATAAACAAAAAAGAGAATGTAAGGCTGTTATTTTCTCCAGGAAAGGGGCAGCAAACTCAGTGTTGCCCATAGCAACCAGTAAGATTCAGTGCGTTTCATACTAACAGAGCAGAGAGAGAGAGAGAAGGAACGGTAACATCTGATCAATTGCTATGGCAACGCTTACATTTTCCTTTCTGCACTTTTTATAAACAAGGCCCAATGAGGTAAATTTTCTATTACTGAAGATATTTTTAGAGTCATCCTGCTGCCTAAACACTCTGGGCCATTTGGTGAATTTGATGTATATTATTTAGAATATACCTATGAAAGGAAAAATACAAGTGTTGGCTGGAATTGGGCTTTAAAAGGTTAGGTATACTTTTAGAGAAAATGTACTTACCCTACCCTTCCCCCAACCTAAACTACCCACCCGCTTACTTACCTGAATTTCACACCTTCGGCTTACCGCATTGTTCACATCCTACAGTCCAGGTACATAGCCTATGAAAGGAAAAATTTAAATTTTGTCTGGAACTAGATTTTAAAGATTAGGGATACCTTAAGAGAAACTATATATACCCTACCGACCCCCCAGCCTAAACTACCCACCCGCTTACTTACCTGAATTTCACACCCCCAATTGTTTACATCCTACAGTCCAGGAGCATAGCCAATGAAAGGAAGAATATTCGTTTTGGTGGGAACTGGGCTTTAAAGGTTAGGTATACTTTTAAAGAAAATAATACGTACCCTACCCTTTTCAGCTTAAACTACCCACCCGCTTACTTACCTGAATTCACACCCTCTGCCTACCACATTGTTTACATCCTGCAGTCTAGGAGCAAAGCATATGAAAGGAAAGATTATACATTTTGGCAGGAACTGGACTTTAAAGGTTAGCTATACTTTCAAAGAAAAGAATACGTACCCTGCCCGCCCCCCCCCCCCCCCCCAGCTTAAACTACCCACCAGCTTATTTATCTGAATTTCGCACCCTCGGCCTACCACATTGTTTACATTCTGCAGTCTAGGAGCATAGCATATGAAAGGAGGAAATATAAATTGTGGCAAGAATTGGGCTTTAAAGGTTAGGTATACTCTCAAAAAAAAAGAATACATACCCTACCCCCAGCCTACCGCATTGTTTACATCCTGCAGTCCAGGAGCATAGCATATGAAAGGAAAAATTAAACACTTTGGCTGGAACTGGGCGTTAAAGGTTAGGTATACTTTCTAAGAAAATAATACGTACCATACCCCATCAGCCTAAACTACCCATTGGCATACTTACCTGAATTTCGTACTCTTGGCCTACCACATTGTTTACATCCGGTGGGTTGAATCTATCTCCTCCTGTAACTGCGCTCCTGGGCCTATAGGCTTATGCGGGACCATCTCATAAGTACCTCCTCCCTCAAAAATGGCCACTTTAAAATCTAAGGTATCAACTGTGCAGGTGCCGCCAGTGAAAATAAGACTTTACAAGTGAATATAAACTGAGAGGGTACGCCGCAGCCATAGTTAGGCGTTACATTTTTTTGGAGAATAAGTGCTGGTTCACATATATGATTCCAGTGCAGGTTCCTGCATCGCACGTCACCTGCCGGCGGTTCACACTGACATCTGCGAACTGCTGCGAGTGTCAATTCAAAATTAATGACACCCCTAAATCAGTTCGCAGATCGCAGTGCGAACTGCCAAATGGTGCAGGAATCAGATCGCATGGGTGTGAACACCCATGCTATCCGATTCCAGTGCCGACCAAAAAATAGGGTCCTGCACCATTTTGGTGCGAATGCGTTTCGAATTCAGCCATACAATCTGTATGGCTGACTTCGCATCACACAGACATCACATGCGATCTGCACAGCAGTGCAGTGCGAATCACATGCAATGTCTAACATCGCACAAGTGTGAATCCAGACTTAAGCCCTGTACACACG
Source organism: Rana muscosa (assembly GCA_029206835.1). NCBI lineage: Eukaryota > Metazoa > Chordata > Amphibia > Anura > Ranidae > Rana > Rana muscosa. Next base: position 57,996,502 of record CM055124.1, on the reverse strand, counting down.
ATAGGTCTAACCGATGAAAACAGTCCGATGAACTTTTTTCATCGGACAAACCGATCGTGTATGGGCCCCATCGCTCTTTTTTCCGTCGGTGTTTAAAAATAGAACATGTTTTAAATGTATCCGATATCCGAAAAAAAACTATAGCAAATTACTATCGTCTGTGGGGAACTCCATCGAATAAAAAACCCACGCATGCTCAGAAGCATTGAACTTCATTTTTCTCGGCTCATCGGAGTGTTTTACGTCACGGCGTTTGGAACGGTCGGTTTTTTACTGATGGTGTGTAGGCAAGACTGATGAAAGTCAGCTTCATCGGTTTTCCGATGGAAAAATCCATCGGTTAAAAAACCATAGGAAATCCGATCGTGTGTACAGGGCTTAACACTGGTCTTCTGGTCTTCTTCCTATTAACAACATAAGCAACAAGTCCTATGGGATAGCAGTCAGCAGTTGAAAAATATTTGCCGCGGCCTTTATTATTGGCTTTAATAAATAAATATTAAAAGTTAAACTTCAGAACACGTAAAAACAGTTCAGCCACTACGGCTCAAGCTGTATAATCAAATAAAGGGGAATCTTCCCACTTCAACATATAATATTAATACCTTTAAATAACTTGTTTAACTTTGTATACAAAAACGGTCCCCCTTAAAAGGTGACACTAGCCACATAATAAAGTTTAATGCCGCGACTTAGAGAGGGAACACCACAGCTGATGCTATTGAGGCGACTGAGCCTCTGGGGCTCAGAACTCCTCTATTTAAAATTCTTCACAGAAACCCCCTAAACTGCCCAGATACAGTGGTCATCTGACCAGTTCAGAGCAGAAAAGGGCCAATGGGAAGACTTCCCGCACTTTTTAAAACTTGAAGAGGTTATCTAATACTACACTAGCAACCCCTAAAACTGCCCAGATACAGCCTGACCTTTTCCAGAGGCCAAGGGCCAATGGAAACTCTTCCTGCAAATTTCACTTTGAGGGGAGACTGAAAACCCCGCTGCTGCAATCATCCCATGAGGCAAGGGGGGCTTAAAACTGTTTTCCCCCCTTTTTCCTTGCATTTTTACCAGGAAAATACCACCAAGGTGGCAAGTGGCAACCCCAGTAAGAGGTAAATAAGCATTTTATCTTTTAATTGTCGATGACAGCACCGCAAATGTTGTGTTTTAACAAATGTGACTGAATTTCTAATGAAGGTCAATGCTAATTCTGATTAACATTTAAAGGCATAGTTCACCTTTACCAAAACAATTAAAAACTGCCTATGCAGGTAAGGGGTGACTGCAGGTAAAAACAAAGTCTGTGGCTCTGACCAGCATTGAATGATGCCCTTGCTATAGGTGTAGGCCATTTACATAACTCATGAAACCTGACTGAAAATCTCCCAGGACGTTGCTAAGACCCCTTTCACACTTAGGAGTTTTTCAGGTGTTTTAGCGCAAAAAATAGCGCCTAAATACCGCCTGTAAAACTCCTGCCCTGCATTCTCAATTGTGAAAGCCCGAGGGCTTTCACACTGAGGCAATGCCCTGGCGGGAATGCTCCAAAAGTCCTGCTAGCAGCATCTTTGGAGCGGTGAGAGGAGCGGTGTGTTTACCGCTCCTACACCGCTCCTTCCCATTGAAAGCAATGGGAAACTGCGGTAATACCGCTGGCAATGCGCCTCTGCAGAGGCGCATTGCCAGCGGTATTAACCCTTTTTTCGTCCGATAGCGGGGGTTAAAACCGCACCGCTAGCGGCCGAATACGCCGCAATTCCGAAGGTTTAGCGCCGCTAAAAATAGCGGCGCTATACCGTCACCGCACCTCCCGCCCCAGTCTGAAAGGGGCCTAAGAGAGGCCTAGCCCTTACTGTTCACCTCCACCATTACAGGAGCAAGTTCTTTCTCTAATTCAAACCCACTCACATGCGTTTTTTCTCCGATGGTGCAGTAGCTCTGAGCTCAGCATTTAAATGCTCGCTCCTGTGGTGATGGACAGTAAAGGCCCATACACACTATCTGATATTCCGACAACAATTGTGTGATGAACGTGTTTTGTCGGATAATCCGACCGTCTGTATGCACCATCGGACAATTGTTGTCGGAATTTCCAACAACAAATGTTGGATGGTCATGCTCTCAAATTGTCCGACAACAAATGTGTTCTGTCGGATTATCTGATCATGTGTACACAAATCCGTTGTTTTAAAATCCAAAGTACAAACACGCATGCTCTGAACCAATGCTAACCATCAGACAACATTGCCCAAAGGGTGGCGCTAAAGAGCTGAAAAATTACATAGTTTTCTGTATGTTGGCTGAAAAATTTCTGCCGTCTGTATGCAGAATAAGTTCCCGGCCAACGCCCCTTCAGACAAAAATCCACGGATTTGTCCGATGGATATCCAATTGTGTGAATGAGGCTTAAGAGTTGGGCCTCTCGTAGCAACAACTTGGGAGTTTTTCAGTCAGGCTTCATGAGGTATGTACATGGTCTACACCTATAGTAAGGGCATTATTTAATATTAGCCAAAAATGTAAAGTTTGTTTTTATCTACAGAAGTCTCTTACCTGTATAGGCAGTCTTTTGGTAAAGGTGAACTAACCCCTTTAAAGCGGAATTAAACTTCAGTTTAAAAAAAACAAAAAAAAAACACTGAGAGACTTTTTATGACAGAAGAGACCCAAGCGATCTCTTCTTTCATAAATGCTTCTCCCTGCCTGTCAGTGGTAACGAACGCTGAGCTGTGCATGCACAGCTCAGAGTACATTTACAGAACCGCTCTGTGGTGTAATAAAGTGACTCTCGTGGGCATGTGCGGGACTGGCGTCATCATGTCCCAGAGAGAGAACCCAGAAGGAAGACCAGAAGAAGATGGAAGCCCCTGGGACCAGCTAGAGCACTGGAGGGCTTTGTATGACAGGTAAGTCTGCCATAATGTGCTAATGCATACTATCACTTAATGGCATGAACATCCTGAGGGCCTATTTAAAACTAAATATACATTGGAGTTTAATTACGCTTTAAAGTTTTTTTAAAGCAAAAACTATTTTTTTATTTTTTTTTAGCTTCCAATAGAGTGGGGAAGTACTAAAACCCCTGTTGGGTTTATATTGCTTATTGCGACAGAAAAGCGTTTGTCACTTTGAAGAAGGGGACCTGTGCGTCTTTGAAACCCCTGGGGTGTCTCCTTGAGAAAGGAGACCTGTGTTGGTCTGAAGCATTGGTGCTGCCACCTTGAAAAAGGGAAGCTATGTGTCTTTTGCCACTGTCACCATGAGAAAGAGGACCTGTCTGTCTCCTAAATATAGTCACTGTCACCTTAGGATAATGGACCTGTGTGTCTCCGAAAAACACAGGCGCTGTCACTTTGTGAAAGGGGACCTGTGTGTCTCTGAAATGTCTACATTGTCACCTTTAGAAGGTGAATTGTGTGTCTTCGAAACGTCAATGCTGTTATATTGAAAAGAGGACCTGTGTGTCTCCAAAACACCAGCACTGTCACCATGAGAAAGGATAACTGTGTCCCCAAAACATTGGTGTCATCTTGGGAAAGGGGACCTGTGTGCCTCTGAAACATTTAGGGCCAGTTCACACCACATGCAGTCCAGTGCGTTTTTTTTCTGCATCAAAAACGCATGGAAAGTAGGTTATATGGTTTTCAATGGCATAGTTCACACTAGGGTGACCACATTTCCAAACTACCATTCCCTCCCTTCCCAAAAATCAGCTTGTGCTGTAACGAATCACAGCACAGTGATTGGACACAAGAGGCGGGATTTATGATTTCTCCAATCACAAGCAGGGGGCGGAGATTGTGCTCCTCTAGGCATTCCCGGCCAGGACAAGTACTGTCAGTGAGTAAAGTGGTGATGTGGTGGCCTTTTTTTGGGGGCATCAGATTGGCCCGGGGGGTAGCTGTGTCAGTTTCATTCCGGGACACTGTATTGTCCTGGAATGAAGGTGCCCGGGACAGACCTGCAAAATGCAGGACTGTCCCGGGCAATCCGGGACACGTGGTCACCCTAGTTCACACCAGTGCTTGCAATTCCAGTGCGTTCCAGTTCCAGAAAAAAAAGTAGAACATTCTGCATTTTAACTGCACTGGACTGTACTGGAACGCTGTAAAACGCATCAAAAATGCACTGGAAGACTCTGGAACGCACCTAAATGCACCAAAAACGCACTGGAACACACTTGTCCTCATCTGAGGTTAGTAAAAAAGAGGGGTGAAAAAAAGCACTGGACTGCATTAAAAACCGTACCAAAAATGAACTGGAACGCATCAAAAACGCGCATAAAACGCGCATGCAAAAAAGCACCTGGAACGCATCCGAATTGCGTTTCTATGGTGTGAACTGACCCTTACACTATCACCTTAAGAAAGGGGACCTGTGTGTCTCTGAAACATCAGCACTGTCACATTAAGAAAGAAAAACTATGTGCCTCTGAAATGTCAGGTCCCTCACCCTGAGATAGGGGACCCGTGTGTGTCTCCAAATCGTCAGTAAAACTAGAAACATTGGTGTTTTTATGTCCTTTTTTGTACTTTGAATCTGTTCCTGACACTAGTACCTTAGTAAAATAATAGGGTCCAGCTTGCTGGCTTTTTTTGTTGCAAGTATTCTACGGTATCACAGATTGCTGAGCTCCCTCCTACAAGGTGTCAAAGGTACAGGTGCGGAATCATTTTTTTTCCAGGAGATTCACTCTCTCGATTTTGTCCTGATGATCATTGTCACTGGGGCAGCAAGTGACATGAAATCCAATATTTCACAGTGGTCACCAGAACAAGAGTTGAAGGAGAGTCTTTCAATGGGGACAACTGTTGCAGACAGATGGCTACGATAGGATTTCTGTTTAGGGTCATGTCCTGTTGTGTCTCCAGGACAGGAAATGGAAGGAAAATCCCCCTAAAAGACACAGACAGTACCTGTCAGTGTTAACTTATTACCTTTTGTATTGAAAACAAATTCCAGAAAACTTTAGGATTTAGACATACTTTAGGGCAGCCTTTCTAATCCAGGGTTTTGTGGATTCCTAGGCTTGCTAGTGGTTCCTGGAACAGTGAGAAATATCTGCCACTTAGATGAATAACTACTGAGGCTCCATGTACACAGAAGCTCAAAAATTTTCGTTTTTAAAGCAGCAGAAAAAGCTAGCTTTTATCAGCGTTTTTTTACTAGCTTTTTATTAGCGTTTTTCAGTGTAGCGTTTTGTCGTTTTTTTTTTTTTTTTTCAATGGACCAAAAAACGCTGAAAAACGCTCGCGGACAGCGTTTATGAGCGTTTATGAGCGTTTTTCGGCATTTTGCATTTTTTTGTGTTTTTTTCTGCCGAAAAACGGCACTTTGAACGCAAATTTCTTGCGTTCAGAAAAAAGCCCATTAACTCCACTGCTCATTAAAGCTAAAAAACGTTATGTGTACATGAACACATAGGCTAACATAGAGTGCAGTTAATGGGCTTTTAAAAAAAACGCCAAAACGCCAATAAACTGCAGTTTATCAGCTTCTGTGTACATGGAGCCTGACACTTATGATCTTTTTAGCTATTACTGTGTTTCCCCGAAAATAAGCCCGGGTCTTATAATAATTTTGGCAACAAAAGACACAGTAGGGCTTTTTTTCGGGGTAGGTCTTACCATGTAATGTGCTGTCTTCTCTCCCCCTCTCTCTCCCTGCCTGTCAGGAATCCCCAGTGTGAACCAAGTTAAAATGCTTGTAAAATCCTATAATCCACTCTATTACAGTATTATATAATGTACAATGTGTGTGTTTCTGTAATATAATTGTGCCAAATACCTTTGTTATAGCGCCGCTCTGTGCTTCTGTGACGCGCCGGAGCTCTCTTCCCCAAAATTATATTACAGAAACACACACATTGTACATTATATGCTCCTGTAATAGATTGGATTATAGGATTTTACAAGCATTTTAAACTAGGGCTTATTTTCGGGGTAGGGCTTATATTGCAGCCCTCCTGGAAAATAACGCTAGGTTTTTTTTTCAGGGTAGGTCTTATTTTCGGGGAAACACAGTAGTAAGGAAGGGGGGTGTCTTCCAACTGACACCAAATGTAAGGAGAATTTTTCCCACAGACAACCAATGTAAGAAACATTCTTCTTATTGACCACCAATGCAAGGAGCATTCTTACCACTGACCACCAATGTAAGAGGCATTCTTACCACTAACCACCAATGTAAGAGGCATTCTTACCACTGTAGCACTTACCCCCATTTAAGGGACCGGCTGGTTTGTTTTGGGTCTGCAGCAATTACCTCTCTCGATTGGATCCTTTAGCTTCGTTGTCTAGGCAAACAAAAATCTCCAGGAATAAGGCCAATATCCACACATGAGTAAAATCTAATCAGCAAGGCTTTATTCTTTTTCTCTTTGAGTCAACTTGAAGAAAGAGAGAGCAGAAAGTTGAAAGAAGTAGGGGAAGGTTCAGGCACGCAACACTTAAAGTACAGTATCTATACTCGTTGCCACTCAAGCCTGAGTGGGTATTGCTCACCCGGATAGTCCCTATGAGAGCGGTCCTAGCAGCCGGGATGGAGCACGGATATCAGAGACGATGAATCCCTCTTAGGCGAGTTTCCAGGCCTCTCCCCGAGATAGCAGTACTGTCGCTAATCTCCTGAGACTGATCCTCCCCTGGACTCCTTTCCTCAAGATGGGCCCCCTACAAACGGGCAGCCTGGGATCCTTCTCTGAAGCATAGGCCCTTGTCAGCGGAGCTGGGCCTACAATGCAGCAACAGGGCCTCAGGCTGAAGATGCCCGAGGCCTAAACACTCGCGCACCTCGTGCCATGCTGGCCACGAGGCACACTCCCTGGACCATAGGTCCCCCCTTCAATGCCTTGGGGTCCCCCTGGAATCGCCTCATGCCAAATGGCGTCTGCCCCTTTTGTATCCTCTCCCAGCATGCACAGCGTGTTGACCACGCCCACTGCACGGCTGCTGAGAGAGGACACTCAAGGTGCTGTGATACCCCCGTAGTTTAACCTATGCCGGCGGTGACAGTGCCACCTACAGGCAACAGAGAACACTACTGCCAGGCAGTATCACACCCAGAGCAGAAGCAAAATCGAATCCTTGATTGGTCTGAGCACAAGTATCGGCTCAGACTACCCCTAAATTTCCACATAGCGCTACACCACTAACCACCAATATAAGGAGCATTGTTCTCCCTGACCATAGATGTAAGAAGCATTCTTCCCAATGACCACAAATATAAAAATAATTCTTCCAACTGACCATAGTTGGAAGGAGAATTTTTTCTACAGACAACCAATGTAGGGAACATTTTTTCTCGTTGAACACCAATGTAGGGAGCATTCTTACCACTGACCACCAATGTAAGAAACATTCCTCCCACTGACCACTAATTTAAAAGGCATTCTTCCCACTGACCACAAATGTATAGGGCAATTTTCCTACAGAGAGCCAATGTAAGGAACATGCTTCTCACTGACCACTAATGTAAGGGACATTCTTCCCACTGACCTCCAATGTAAGGGGCATTGTTCCCACTGACTGCCAATGTAAGGCGCATTCTTCCAGCTGATCACCAATGCAAAGAGCGTTCCTCCCATGGACCACAAATGTAAGGAGCATTCTTCTCACTGACCTGAAAAGAAAGGAGCATTCTTCCCACTGATTACAAATGTAAGGAGCATTCTTTCCAATGACTGGCTAACTGTTGAGGATCAATTGATTTCACTCTAAGTCTGTAATTGTTGCACTTCTCTCTTTTGCCGCTAGGTACCTGGTGGCATTAGATAAAAGAAGGGCAATGCAAGGTAAGATTATGGGTATATGGGGTATCCCAGCCAATGGGCAGGGGTTTTCTTAAATCCTTTGGCCTGCTGGGAGAACCTATATATAGGCTGTCCTCCTGTTGAAGTCTCAGGGTCTGACAATTAATCTTGTAACTACCTAAGGGTGTCCTGGCCCTAACCCTCTCTCCCATAGTTCTGTTAAGAGAAATAAAATCTCTTTTGCATTTAAGAAGTGTCTGGCGCCCAATGAATCTAATTGCTTTGCACCCACTATGCCTCAGAACCCACCACAGAAGGATATCAGCTATCTCTGGCCCTGGTGGTTCTCATTAGACTGAAGGAGGTCTGGGACCTTGCTACATAAGGAACCTTCTTTCCCGTGAGCATTACACTAATATACAGTGAGCTGTAGAAATCGTAATTATTAGCAGGGTTTCCTTGAGTCTGAGAAGGGTTCCTTCATGTTAAAAAGGCTGACCTCCAGTGTAAGGGGCATTCTTCCCACTGATCACAAATGTAAGGAGCATTCTTCCCACTGAAAACTGACAACCAATATAAGGAACCTTCTTCCCAGTAAGCATTACACTAATGTGCAGTCAGGGCCGGTGCTACCACTAGGCAAACTAGGCAACCGCCTAGGGCGCACTGCTGTCTAGGGGTGCCTGGCCACTGGTTTCCCTCCGCGTCTGCATGCTCTGCAGGCTACAGCATGTAACTAACTCAGTCTCAGGCAGCTGCTCCGTCCAACCGGTAGTGTAATTAGAGGCGCAGTGCAGCACTGGAGCCAGCGCTAGAGGAAGCAGAGCTTCCTGTATAGCGCCACCTCCTGTCACATGGGCAGGACAAAGGGGGTGGAGTCAGGGGTGAAACCTATGGGGGCGGTAAAATTAGGTTTCGCCTAGGGTGTCAAAAATCCTTGCATCAGCCCTGTGTGCAGTGAGCTGTAGATATAGTAATTATTAGCAGGGTTTCCCTGAGTCCGAGAAGGGTTTCTTCATGTTAGAAAGGCTGACCTCCAGTGTAAGGGGCACTCTTCCCACTGACTTCTAATGTTATGCCTTGTACACACGATCGAAATTTCCGATGAAACAAGTCCGATGGACTTGTTTCATCTGAAATTCCGATCGTGTGTGGGCCCCATCGGACTTTTTTCCAGCGGTGTAAAAAAAATAGAACATGTTTCAAATTTTTCCGATGGACAAAACTCGGATAGGAAATTTCGATCGTCTGTGTGGAACTCTGACGGAGAAAAAACCCACGCATGCTCAGAATCAAGTCGACGCATGCTCGGAAGCATTGAACTTCCTTTTTCTCGGCTCTTCGTAGTGTTGTACGTCACCGCGTTTTGGATGGTCGGAATTTACTCTGACAGTGTGTATGCAAGACAGCTTGAACGGAATTCCGATGAAAAATTCCATCGGATTTTAGACCATCGGATACTCTGATCGTGTGTACAGGGCATAAGAGGCATTCTTCCAACTGATCACCGATGCAAGGAGCATTCCTCCTATGGACCACAAATGTAAGTAAGGAGCATTCTTCCCACTGACCTGAAAAGAAAGAAGCGTTCTTCCCACTGATCACCAATGTAAATGGCATTCTCCCGACTGATCACGAATGTAAGAAGCAATCTTCCCGATGACCACCAATGTGAGGATCATTCTTCCCACTGATCTCCAATGTAAATGGCATTCTCCCGACTGATCACGAATGTAAGAAGCAATCTTCCCGATGACCACCAATGTGAGGATCATTCTTCCCACTGATCTCCAATGTAAATGGCATTCTCCCGACTGATCACGAATGTAAGAAGCAATCTTCCCGATGACCACCAATGTGAGGATCATTCTTCCCACTGATCTCCAATGTAAATGGCATTCTCCCGACTGATCACCAATGTAAGAAGCAATCTTCCCGATGACCACCAATGTGAGGATCATTCTTCCCACTGATCTCCAATGTAAATGGCATTCTCCCGACTGATCACGAATGTAAGAAGCAATCTTCCCGATGACCACCAATGTGAGGATCATTCTTCCCACTGATCTCCAATGTAAATGGCATTCTCCCGACTGATCACGAATGTAAGAAGCAATCTTCCCGATGACCACCAATGTGAGGATCATTCTTCCCACTGATCTCCAATGTAAATGGCATTCTCCCGACTGATCACGAATGTAAGAAGCAATCTTCCCGATGACCACCAATGTGAGGATCATTCTTCCCACTGATCTCCAATGTAAATGGCATTCTCCCGACTGATCACGAATGTAAGAAGCAATCTTCCCGATGACCACCAATGTGAGGATCATTCTTCCCACTGATCTCCAATGTAAATGGCATTCTCCCGACTGATCACGAATGTAAGAAGCAATCTTCCCGATGACCACCAATGTGAGGATCATTCTTCCCACTGATCTCCAATGTAAATGGCATTCTCCCGACTGATCACGAATGTAAGAAGCAATCTTCCCGATGACCACCAATGTGAGGATCATTCTTCCCACTGATCTCCAATGTAAATGGCATTCTCCCGACTGATCACGAATGTAAGAAGCAATCTTCCCGATGACCACCAATGTGAGGATCATTCTTCCCACTGATCTCCAATGTAAATGGCATTCTCCCGACTGATCACGAATGTAAGAAGCAATCTTCCCGATGACCACCAATGTGAGGATCATTCTTCCCACTGATCTCCAATGTAAATGGCATTCTCCCGACTGATCACCAATGTAAGAAGCAATCTTCCCGATGACCACCAATGTGAGGATCATTCTTCCCACTGATCTCCAATGTAAATGGCATTCTCCCGACTGATCACGAATGTAAGAAGCAATCTTCCCGATGACCACCAATGTGAGGATCATTCTTCCCACTGATCTCCAATGTAAATGGCATTCTCCCGACTGATCACGAATGTAAGAAGCAATCTTCCCGATGACCACCAATGTGAGGATCATTCTTCCCACTGATCTCCAATGTAAATGGCATTCTCCCGACTGATCACGAATGTAAGAAGCAATCTTCCCGATGACCACCAATGTGAGGATCATTCTTCCCACTGATCTCCAATGTAAATGGCATTCTCCCGACTGATCACGAATGTAAGAAGCAATCTTCCCGATGACCACCAATGTGAGGATCATTCTTCCCACTGATCTCCAATGTAAATGGCATTCTCCCGACTGATCACGAATGTAAGAAGCAATCTTCCCGATGACCACCAATGTGAGGATCATTCTTCCCACTGATCTCCAATGTAAATGGCATTCTCCCGACTGATCACCAATGTAAGAAGCAATCTTCCCGATGACCACCAATGTGAGGATCATTCTTCCCACTGATCTCCAATGTAAATGGCATTCTCCCGACTGATCACGAATGTAAGAAGCAATCTTCCCGATGACCACCAATGTGAGGATCATTCTTCCCACTGATCTCCAATGTAAATGGCATTCTCCCGACTGATCACGAATGTAAGAAGCAATCTTCCCGATGACCACCAATGTGAGGATCATTCTTCCCACTGATCTCCAATGTAAATGGCATTCTCCCGACTGATCACGAATGTAAGAAGCAATCTTCCCGATGACCACCAATGTGAGGATCATTCTTCCCACTGATCTCCAATGTAAATGGCATTCTCCCGACTGATCACGAATGTAAGAAGCAATCTTCCCGATGACCACCAATGTGAGGATCATTCTTCCCACTGATCTCCAATGTAAATGGCATTCTCCCGACTGATCACGAATGTAAGAAGCAATCTTCCCGATGACCACCAATGTGAGGATCATTCTTCCCACTGATCTCCAATGTAAATGGCATTCTCCCGACTGATCACGAATGTAAGAAGCAATCTTCCCGATGACCACCAATGTGAGGATCATTCTTCCCACTGATCTCCAATGTAAATGGCATTCTCCCGACTGATCACGAATGTAAGAAGCAATCTTCCCGATGACCACCAATGTGAGGATCATTCTTCCCACTGATCTCCAATGTAAATGGCATTCTCCCGACTGATCACCAATGTAAGAAGCAATCTTCCCGATGACCACCAATGTGAGGATCATTCTTCCCACTGATCTCCAATGTAAATGGCATTCTCCCGACTGATCACGAATGTAAGAAGCAATCTTCCCGATGACCACCAATGTGAGGATCATTCTTCCCACTGATCTCCAATGTAAATGGCATTCTCCCGACTGATCACGAATGTAAGAAGCAATCTTCCCGATGACCACCAATGTGAGGATCATTCTTCCCACTGATCTCCAATGTAAATGGCATTCTCCCGACTGATCACGAATGTAAGAAGCAATCTTCCCGATGACCACCAATGTGAGGATCATTCTTCCCACTGATCTCCAATGTAAATGGCATTCTTCCCACTGATCACAAACATAATGCCGCGTACACACGATCAGTTTTCTCGTCGGGAAACCTGTCATGTTTTCTCTTGGACGAGAAAAACAGCCGTGTGTAGGCTCTCCAGCAGTTTTCCTGGCGAGAAAACCGGCGAGAAAATTTAGAACATGCACTAAATTTTTCTCGTCGCAAAACGCTGCGTTTTTTTCCTCTGCAGTTTTCCCATAGGGAAACACTACTAGGGAGCCTACACACGGTCGGACCTCGTTATACCAGTCGGGTTTCACAGCGGTGTTTTCACCGCCGAGAAACTTGATCGTGTGTACGCAGCATAATGTGCATTCCTCCTACTGACAACCATTGTAAGGAGCATTCTTCCCAGTGAGCATCATGTACATTGAGCTGTAGATATAGTAATTTCTAGCAGGGTTTCCCTGAATCTGAAAAGGGTTCCTTCATTTTAAAAGGTTTGAGAAAGGCTGCTTTTGGATTGAAAGAAGCCTAAATTCACATTTCAGCCTCATAATTAGTCTGCACAACTATTTATCTCTTTATTTTCCTACTGAGCCCCGTCTTCTCTGTATCCCGGGCAGCCACCTCCATGCCCTTCCCTAATTGTACCCCCAGGACCCCTGTCACAACACTTCACTGTACATCCCCCAATAATACCACGTACCACAGCCTGCCACAGCAAATTATCCTGTGATACACACTGTCAAAATAGATCAAAAGCAGGCAGAACATTTCACAATATATCATAACAAAACCCATTATGTCACAGCATGCAGTGAGCTGTAATTACAGGCCTGTCAGAGCACCAACAGGAAAGAGAATTTGGGGACCAACTTAAAACAAGGTGACACAGCGGCTTGTCTACAAAAGTCAACAAATGGCACTTAGGGGAATAACGGACACTGGAAACTGCAAAGAAATGAGACCTTAGCATATCCGTCATGTTAATGAGCTCAGGGGGGCTTTCAGATCAATAACTTATTAACAAAATTGCCGGTGACACCAATGGCAGAGGCCTTCATGAACACAGAACTGCTTACGTAAAAGCATCAGGCTTGAGTAGTGTACAATGGGTCAAATTAGTTTGGTGACAATGATGAAATAATCACATGATGATTTTTCTGAGGTATTAACCTCTTGCTGACCAAGTAACCATAGGTGCAGCAGGAGGGAGAGAAGGAGGGCAGGTTCTTAATGCCCACTTCCTGCATCCATGGTTTCTGTGCTGAGAGCGCTCCCAGCCAACCAAGCTATCACAGGTAACTCTGTTTATGATTGGAAGCCAGCATGTGGGCACCATGACAGCCTTGATCATGTGATTGGGTTCTCCATCCCACCTTCTGGCATTAAAACGGAACTAAAGGCAGACATACAGTACTTACCCTAGGTCAGCCATAGATGGGCAATTTTCTGGCTGCAGGGAAGAAAATAACCGATTTGGGGTAATCTCTCCCTCAGAGCCATTGTGTTCTCCCAGCGGGGGAAGCCGTCCCTGCCGGGAGAACACAGTGATTGCTATAACATGTAAAATCTGATAGGCTGGTTGTACCCAAGTTGGTCAATTGATCAACTTGGGTACATTTAGCCTGGCCATACATGGTTCGAATCTCATCCGGTCCCTGCTGAATCGGCCAAGGTTCAAACCGTCTATGGTCGGTACTAGTTCCAACGGTCCGATCAGGGGAGGGCTGGTGGCCTTAGGCCTGGGGGGCAAGTCCAGTCAAGTGGCCCATTGAACCGCCGAATCAGCTCACCATCCATGGCCCACCTAGTTTTTCAATGCAGCCTCACCAGTGCCCATCAGTGCAGCCAACTCCAGTGCCCATCAATGCAGCCTGATCACTGGGGCAGGTTACATGAGGGGGAGATGGGGGGGTCAGCTAGGGGTGTCAGGGTCTCTCACCTCAGCGATCTCAGCTCAGCAGGTACTTGCACGCCACGGTTTCCTGGGGGGGGTAACGCTCCTGATCCTGGGGTCAAGTTGCAGCCAGCGCCCAGCCCTGCAGCCCTGCATCCCGACTCCCTGGCATGCCCTGCCTCTGCCTGCTTCCAAGAATCCGGTCCCAGGGAGTTGTAGTTTCCTCTGCGCTGCTGTGCTTTCCACCCACCAGAAGCTTGAGTGCGGACTACAACTCCCGGAATGCAACAGCTAGTGGTTGGAAGTGCCCCCGGCCCGACTTCCTAGACCAGAATAAAAAAGAAAATGGTAGCGGGCAGCAGCTGCCGGCCATTTTGAACATAAGTTAGGGTGGCCTGGGAGGCAATTGCCACCCTGCCCCCTGGCCCAGCCATCCCCTGGGTCCAATGTCCACTGGGTCCCTTGCCAACATCCTCTCCCCAGCTTCTTCCAGGTGCCAGTCTTTAGCCATTTTAAGTGGCAAGTGCAGGATGATGTCACTCCAGTGTGCCGGAATGTAAACTGACCTGCACATGTACAGCTTGTGTACATTCCGCAGAGGATTGTGAATAGGCAGGTAAGTGTACTCTATTGCAGAAGAGACATTGCATCTCTGCAATAAAAAGCCTTCCTGTTCATAATTTTTTTACTTTTTGTATTTAGTTCGGCTTTAAGACCCAGTTAAAGGGCTGTTGGGAGGGGGCAGGGAGGGTTTAGAGGCCCTGTCATCCTGCTGATTAAGGGCACATTACAGGGTCTTTTTAAAGTATATATGAGGGATATCCACTCTAAAATCTCATAAACACAATCGGACTTCCATCAGACTTTTCCGTGGATTTTTGTCTGAAGGGGCGTTGGCCGTGAACTTGGTATGCATACAAGCGGCAGAACTTTTTCAGCCAACATTCACCAAATCACGTGGTTTTTCACCTCTTTACCGCCACCCTTTGGGCAACTTCTGCTATTGTTGTCTGATGTTTAGCATTGGTTCGGAGCATGCGTGTTTGTTCTTTGGACTTTGGTCCGATGGACTTGTGTACACACGATCGGATGATCCTCCATCGGACATTTGTTGCCGGAAAGTTTGAGAGCATGCACAGCGAACATTTGTCCGTTGAAAAACTGACAACAATTGTCCGATGGAGCATACAGACGGTCGGATTGTCCGATAAAACTCGTCCGTCTGACCGTTGTTGTTGAAAAGTCAGATCGTGTGTATGGGCCTTTAGACACTTGTCAAGGGAACAAGTGTACCCATTGGAAGATTTCCCTTTGATTCCTGTTGTGGTGACAACTCAAAACTTTGGATATACTCATCATTTTAATTCCCAGGGACTTTGGTGATCAGGAAAATCACAGGGAGCCAATCTCTCTAACAAGGACACAGCAGTAAAAACCTCACCACTCTATGCAAAGCTAAACAAAACATTTTGCTTACTTTAACATTTCTGCTGCTAGACCATTTTTCCATTTTTCACATATATGCAAAAATGCACATTTTTCCCAAGGAGGCAGCAAAAAGCAGTTTCACTTGCCTAATCCTTCCCTCCCAAAGTTTCCCTCCCAGCTTTAAGACTGAATCCCACAGCCTCTCCCCTCTATGGGGACGGCAGATCAAGTTATTTTGGGCTTTATAAGTAAGTAAGTAGGCCAATTTTAAGGGATATCCCCATTTAATTGTAAGCTAGTGTTGGAGTAATATGGTAGTGACGGCGTTGGTGAGTGAGGAGGAGACTGGCTGGTGTATTCTGTATCTGTTGAGATAAAATATCATAAGGAGAGAAATAGATGAGCTTATGAATACAGATCCCAGATATACTGTATAATAAGAGAAGTCCTTATAAAGCCAAATGACTTGTGTTTGGCAGCTCTCCATAAAGTAGAGGCCCCTTTTCAAAAAACAGAGGTCCCCCAGTTTGGGAAACCTATATGCATTTCAACCAAAGAGGGCACTAAACAAAAGTCACCAAGTCCAAAGTATTTTTTTATTGATCCCACAAATAACAATAAGAAAAAAAAAAACACTAGTCAGCCAACACATTTTGGGTGCCCAGCATTCCCCTTCATCAGGGCTTTCATTCCTCAGCTGTCAGGACCAGGACCTGAACCCATGACCATTGCTGCACCTGGCAGTAGCACTCCTTGCTGAGCCACCTGAGATGCTGGACAGCATTCTCTCTGAAACCCTCAGATAATCTTGCCTTGTACCCTGTTTCTGGTGAACTATGAACTCCTTGCGTCTCCCATGAACTTCTTATTTAAGCCATGCCTTTGCCAGATTATTGTTCTCTCTCCAGCTGATATCTTGCTCCTTTGTGTACCTGCAGCTGTCCTTATCTCCACTACCACTCGTTACTGACTTTCGGCTTGTTTCTTGACTATGCTTCTGCTTGAACAGAACCTGCAACCACTTGTTAGACCTTTGGCTTGCTTACTAACTACGCTTCCCCTTGATTCCTGCCTGCTATATCTGCTACTGGACCTTGGCTTTCCCACCTCCTTGTGAGGCGATCCTGAGAACCGTGACCTGGGGAACACTGGTTAGTACTCAGACTCTGCACCTCGGGTGCGTCTGTGTCATATGCCAGGGTGTACCTACTGTATTCAGCTGGTCGATGAAAGCCTCTCTACTGCTATAGCTACTGACCCCTGACTGTGACACCAGCTCTCATATCTCTGTCCGGCCTAATTTATTCCTCAGATTACCACTGATTATCAGTCACACAGGGGGTGCATTGTTTTTTTTTTTTAAATGAGTCGGACAACTCTAATGCCTCGTACACATGACCGGTTTTCCTGTAGGAGGAATCCCGACCATGGGTATGCTTCATCTGAGTTTTTCCCACAGGAGAGCAGGATCTCTTTTTTCCCGTCAGGAAAAAATCCTAGCGGGAAAACCGTTTGTCTGTATGCTTTTCCGACGGGAAAAAAATGTGCATGCTCGGAAACAAATCGACGCATGCTCAGAAGCATAGAACTTAATTTTCTCGGATCGTCGTAGTCTTTTACTTCACGCGTTCTTGGCAGTCAAAAGTCCACCGGACTTTTGTGTGACCGTGTGTTTGCAAGGCAGGTTTGAGAGGAATTCCGTCAGGAAAACCATTGTTTTTTTTTTCCAACGGGAAAACCGGTCGTGTGTACGGGGCATTAGATTTAAACTGAGAGGGAGCAGTAAAGCACCATGGTGTAGCACAGGGAGCAGAGTCTGTAAATGTAATGAGAAAATAAACTGATCTTCTTATTTATTGTGTTGATCTGATTCATGTAGCAAAAAGCACATTATAGATTCCTTGCTCTCCCCCTGGATCTATAGAATAGGCAGCTTTGCGCTGACCCGTGTCATAACCTGGCCCCTGGGATCTGACATTTGTATACAGGGGGGGGGGGGGAGTCAGTATATCTGTACAATAGACCTTGGTTTTCCATAGTTGTATTCAGCTAAGTCAGGCATTCATGGGAACGAAGATGCTGTTGCAGAATGCATTTTCAAGGATTATCAAGGGGAGGAAATATTATATGTCATGAAATTCACACCACAGCGCTGGTCCTGACCTTGTGTAATTAAATCTAACCTCAAGTCATTCATGTTATTTTTGTACAACTTTCAGATTGACCTTACTCTTGCTACGCAATGGAAGGACGTTTATGAAAACAGGTACAAAGGAAGAGCGAAGGAGCTGCCATTAACAATAGAGGAAAACAACAGGATAAAAATTGCAGCATAATATCAGGTTATGAGTTCTCAGTAATTCATTTTCATACTGTGACCTGTAGATGTTCCCTCTCGGAGGGTTAAAAATAATTTTCCAGAAGCTCTGTGTTGATTGGCTGTCCAAGCAGTTGTAAATGTAGGGGTGACCATTGGACGGAATCGTCTGCAGTGAATGGTTGTGTCAATGGTGTGAAGCAGTGTTTCTCAACCTTTTTTCAGTCAAGGCACCCTTTAAAAATGATGGACAATCTCGAGGCACCCTTTAAAAATTATGGACAATCTTAAGGCACCCTTTAAAAAATTATGGACAGTCTCGAGGCACCCTTTAAAAATGATGGACAGTCTCAAGGCACCCTTTAAAAATTATGGACAATCTCGAGGTACCCTTTAAAAATTCTGGACAGTCTCGAGGCACCATTTAAAAATTATGGACAATCTCGAGGCACCCTTTAAAAATTATGGACAATCTCAAGGCACCCTTTAAAAATTATAGACAGTCTCGAGCACCCTTTAAAAATTATTGACAATCTTGAGGCACCCTTTAAAAATGATGGACAGTCTCAAAGCACCCTTTAGAAATTATGGACAGTCTTAAGGCACCCTTTTTTGATGTGAAGCAGTGTTTCTCAACCTTTTTTCAGTCAAGGCACCCTTTAAAAATGATGGACAATCTCGAGGCACCCTTTAAAAATTATGGACTGTCTTAAGGCACCCTTTAAAAAATGATGGACAGTCTCGAGGCACCCTTTAAATATGATGGACAGTCTCAAGGCACCCTTTAAAAATGATGGACAGTCTCAAAGCACCCTTTAAAAATTATGGACAGTCTTAAGACACCCTTTAAAAAATTATGGACAGTTTTGAGGCACCCTTTAAAAATGATGGGCAGTCTCAAGGCACCCTCTAAAAATTATGGACAGTCTGGAGGCACCCTTTAAAAATTATGGACAATCTCGAGGCACCCTTTAAAAATGATGGACAGTCTCGAGGCACCCCATTTTAAAATGTAAAAATCTATTCTAATCGTTTTACATAATACAGCAACATTCACAAGTCCAAGTAGGACACTCAACATTTGAGGTGATTCTTCCAAAGCAAATACACTTTTGCAAACTGGTACTGACCAGTATTCCAATGTTTCTCTTCTCCCTCAATTTTTCTCCATCACTCAGCTAATGTGACCCTCAATGCTGACGTAGAAGGACAGGAGAGGGGGATACAAGGATGCTGTGCAGGCGACTGACATCCTCCCTATCAACTGATGATGCCATTGGTCATTAGGATGCCAGCAGCCGGAAGGTTGTAATGGTGCACAATGAAAACCTGTGGCTTAGTGTAACTAAAAGGCAGCTTTCATCCATAGTTTATAAAAAAAAATGAGAATTTTTAGGCATTTTGCCACATCACCCCAAGGCATCCTGGTTAAAAAAGGCTGATGTATAGAATGATTTTTCAAGGCTTTTTGGATTCTGCCTAAAATTCAGTGGAGCCGCATACGTTCTACCAAACTAGGCAACCAAAAATGGAGGGTAGATGCAACATGTACAGCATTTATGGCAAAACATTATCATTTGTCTACAGTTCTCCTAGGGTAGCTTTACACCTGTTTATGTGTGTGACAATAGCGTGCAGTGTATTCATGGTGCAGTGCATTGCCAATTATTCTCAATGGCATCCCAATGCGCATACAAGGCAAAAAAAAAATGCACCGTCCCCTCAGCCCACATCATAGCAAGCAATATAGAAGACACGCATTGCATTACAATGTACTCCGTCGGACAGAAAATCATGCGTTTTTTACTGTGTTGGGCTCATTGGAACTCAGTGCACATGTCAACACACTTTTATGCACATTACAATTCATGGGTGTGAAAGGGCTCTAAAGGGTTGACGACGTTTTACCAGACAGAAAGTGAGGAGGAATCACCAACAGAAACAAAGACAGACATAAAAATTTTTTTTCTTATGTAGAGTACGGGAAGAGTAGTATATTTTATTCTGTTTCTCTGTTGCAGATTTTTCTTTACTTCCTATCTGGTGAAAGCTTTGGCAGCAGGGCAGGAATTGAGGATAAATCTTTCTATTAGAGCCCCTGATAGCAGTAAAAACCCAACAGCATAATAATAATTCCCTACATTATCACATCTATGTATTAACTGCAAGTCTTGACTTTGAGCTTATATAGCGCTTCCTCCTTTTACCATAGCTCCCAACTGTCCCTGATTTGGAGGGACTGTCCCTGATTTAGAACAAAGTCCCTCTGTCCCGCTTTCCTCCTCATTTGTCCCTCACTTTGGTTTGATCAATATAATTGTATATAAAATGCACTATTTATCCATCAAAAAGTGTTTCATAGTGCTAAACCTTTCATCCATTTGCCAAATTGCTGCATTTGTAAATTCCAGAAGTTAGTATAAAGGAATAGTAGTGGTAAAAAAAGCACTTGTGGGTTTAACTAAATATAATTTTTTGTATAATTCTCCTTTTAAGGATGCATGGTGGGGGTGTGTGTCCTATGCCTACATACTTTTGCTAATAGGTGTCCCTCATTCCCATCTCAGAAAGTTGGGAGGTATGTTTTTCTCCTGGTGGTAGAATAGAGCGAAGGGAAGGGGAGTATGAAGTGCTGGAGGACAAGAAAAGGGGCAGTTAAATTACCCTGTTGCGTTGCTTTACATGGGAAGAGCCCAGGTGTGATTTAAAGAACTCTAATCGTGAAAATGTTTAAACTTTTATTGAATCCTCCAGGGCAGTGGTCATCAACCTTGTCCTCAGGGCCCACTAACAGGCCAGGTTTGCAAGATAACTGAAATACATCACAGGTGATATAATTTGCTGCTCAGTGATTGCAGTATTCTAGTCTGCATCTCCCCAAGATAATACATAAAACCTGTTAGTGGGCCCTGAGGACTGGGTTGATGACCACTGCTCCAAGTGCATGTAGCAATTAGTCCAGTTTTGATCGATGGCCCCGTTGTGGATCAAAAGCACCTCTTTATTTATGTTAATGCTGGCTCCACCTCAGTCTGAAACCCAAATTAGGGGCAGTCCTGTGGGGGAGGTACAGCCAGCACTGAAGTAGTAGTAGTTATTGTAAAAGATCAGTCAGTGCTGCAGGGCTGTGTGAGTTATCTGATGGTGCTACGGGTACATTTACAAGCAGCTGCAGGTAGATCAAAAAGCACCACAGTGCTGTGTAATCTTTTACTACTGCGAATGAACAAGCAGCGCTGATTGCTGATTTACAATAGTAAAAGATCACTCAGGGCTGGGGAGCTGTGTGATTTACCAGCTGCCGGGGCTTGGAATTTACAAGCAGCCGCAGATAGATCACACAGTCTTGCAGCGCTGAATGATCTGTTGCGAGTGGTAGCACTGATCTCTAGAGCATGCCTGTTGCCAGAGACCAGCGCTGTCTTATATATTTGGTTCATTGCTAGCAGTGTGGTCGGAGAGCGGTGGTGGGAGGCAGTGGCGGCTCGTCGTTTTTTGTTCGGGGGGAGCAGCAAACAACCAACCCCCATGGCCCCATAAAGCCCCCCTCTCCCCGCTCGCTATCTGCTGGTCGGTCCACTTACCCCATCTAGGCGTCGGGCATAGGGCAGTGGCAGTCATAAAGGAGCTGAGGGGATCGGGGCTTCGGCGGACATCAGGCTGTGGCAGGCATCGGGTCTCCACCTCCCTCCTCCTCACTTCCAACGTGCTACTCATGCATTCCTCCTAAGCGTCCAATAGGATCGCCTGTCCTTTCAGCCAATCAGGTGAAGGGTATCAGACCAGCTTCCCATTTGGCCAGGAGGAGGATCGGTCTTGCAACAGCGAATATTCATTCGCTGTTGTAACACCTGGGTAGGCTTGTGGCGCAATGCCCTGCGCCACGAGACCACCTTATTTTGAAGCCTATTAGAGCCTCTGGAGGGGGTGGCGGCCGTGGATAGAGGAGGCGGTGCTCGGGCGCCCCTAATGAATGGGCTGCCACTGGTGGGAGGGGTGGCAAACTGTCCAACCATACTGCTCATCAATGGCAGAACGGATTTGAACAGGACCAAGTGCTAAATGCACTTGGTTCTCTTGGGGATTAAAGAACATTAAATTATATATTTTTGAGACTTTTTCTTTACATATCATGAGCCAGAGCTCTGGCAGTCACAGTACGTGTTTGAAGACTCGGCTCAAAGCAGAGAGTTCCTGTCTGTGGTGGTCAGGCAAGATTTTCAAGTCTGTTTTATCAGGTTGATGCCAATGATGTTTAATGAAGCCCATAAGCACAAAACCATTGTTCAAATGGACAGAAAGACAGCCAGATCGGGAATCGTTAATTCATGTTTGGTAGTAACGTTAGTATATACTAGCTACAGGCATTTGACAGGGCAACAGCTGTCAGACCTCAGGGGCCTCTCGGTTTTGACATTTCCTCGGGCAAATATATATCTTTCATAAGTGAGTCTGCACAATTATAATGAAGACTGCACTGTCAGATCGTTAGATAAGCCCAATTGTGACTAAGCCAGCAAGAGCCATGCTGTGTCTGTGCCCGGCCCCCTGCATTGTATCATCAGATCAGAACACTCCTATCGGATCCTAGGAGATGGCCTTTATTCCTTCCTAAGTCAGATCTTCCAGCTTTTGGTGTCCATAGATAAAAGCTGTTTATCCAACTTATGTACTGTGTCAGTGTAGGATCAATTACTACACAGCGGAGTTCTCCTTAAAGCTGGCTGGATGTTTAAAAGCATCTCGGATTTTCTACACAAACAGGCAAATTAGCTTTTTAGTAAATCAGCCCGCGGGCTTTCACGGTGTACTCAGTTTTACGTTACTATATAACGCCACAGTTTTTATTTTATTTTTATAGTTCATGCTGATGACCTTGTTTGATACTACAGAAATTATGGAAGAGGTCCAGCTCTGGGCTTTTTTACAGCGCTTCGGGGAGTCACACTGTGTACACTTCTGATGACTCACCCACAACCTGATCTATGCTCGCTGCCTCTTGCAACCCTCACCATACACTATGGCGAATCATACACAGTCACTGCATAGCATAGTCAAAGCATATCATGGCACTACATTGCGTTCTGAAAAATGTTCACAATGCTAAGGCAATGCCATCATTTTATGGTTTAGTAAGCGAACCCTGGCTCTGTGAGATAAGTTAAGCCCTGTACACACGATCGGATATCCTATGGATTCTAATCCGATGTTTTTTTCCATCGGAAATCCGATGAAACTGTCTTCCATCAGTCTTGCCCACACGCCATCAGTCCAAAAACCGACCGTTTCAAACGCGGTGAAACACTACGATGAGCCGAGAAAAATTAAGTTCAATGCTTCTGAGCATGCGTCGACTTGATTCTGAGCATGCATGGGTTTTTTATCCGATGGATTTCCACACAGACGATCGGATTTTGCTATAGTTTTTTTTCCCCATCGGATAAATTTAAAACATGTTCTATTTTTTCACACCGATGGAAAAAAGACCGATGGGGCCCATACACGATCGGTTCGTCCGATGAAAACAGTCCATGGGACTGTTTTCAATGGTAAAACCGATCGTGTGTAAACGGCTTTACTCTTAGTGTGAAGAGAAATGTTTTGACAGCTTTGACAGCCCTCTAGGGGTTCCACCCATCTCTGGGTGGAGGTTACCACGGAGCACATTGCATGATATACAGCAATATCCCTATATATATATATATATATTTATATATATTTATATATATTTATATATACAGTATATCTATAAATAGATATATTAAGGAGATAATATGGGGTAGCGTCCTTGCATTGGGAACGTCATTTTTGACAAAACTAGTCAGGGCGGAGCTAAGCTGCTATGCTATAATCTGAAAGTCATGCAGTTCTGGTAAGTCTCACATGAAATATCTGTGGTGTGGGTTGTCTCACTGCTGTGGAATACACTTTATTGCCTTCAAGTGGACTTTGTAATTTTTTATAGACATTTTATACATTGGGATCTTTGTGATTTGTAACGTGGACTTTCTTTACACTGCTATCTAACGGTGGTGTTTTTGTAAATTTTTGTAAATTTTTATTAAAGTGCAGCACATTATTGTTTAATGATTTTCACTAGGTGAAACTTCTTTGAACAGCCCTTAAGCCAGAAACAAAGGGGAAGGCCAGAACTGAGACCCTGTAAAAGCTGTCTCAGAGAGAGCTACCACTGGCACCCCAAAAGTAGAGCAGCACACAGTAAGTAGGATCCTGAGCTCAGGTCAGTACCCACAATGTCCTAGGGCAGCTACCCACCTTCCAGCCCCCACTAGGCACTCTTCAGAGAGTTCTCCAGACCAGATCCTTAGGTGAAACTGCTTAGTTAGCTGCAAAGGTAATTAGGAATAGGCCTCCAGCTCTGCTATAGTTTGGAGCTCGATGAACATCAGCAGACTTCAGCAGAACTGCTTCAAAGGGGCAGCAGTCCCTGAGGCTGGAGCTTCTCCAGCAGGACAAGAACCAGTCTGGTCCAGACCCCAGACTATTTATGTTCCTCCCGGCCACTTACTGGGCACGCCTCCCAAGGGATTGGCTACAGCACAATAAATATTCAAGCCATTTGACTCTCCCAGCCCTCTATGTTCTGGAAGCCTCCAGAATACAAAAGGAAGCAATCAAACCTGCAGTCTGTGAGATCAAGAACAGCCCAGAGAATTCAACATCTGCTCCAATGGAGGAGCCAAAAAGAACTAAATTTACCTATCATCCTAGCAACTTACCTAGGAGGGTGCTACGCTGCTAGTTCAGGTACTTTATGTTATGCAGTCACATTTTTCTCAGTGCAGGTTTCCTCAAAAAAACCCTGTCACCAACTTAAAAAATTGCACATAAAAGCACAGAACACTAAAATTATGTTTCTTTACATGCTCACTTGCAGCATTTTTCCTTTCTATAATTATTTTTATTGGCTTTTAATACGCCTCTGAACTTGCTAGAGGACTGACACTCCAGGAACAGCTAATTCCCTAGCACAGCTCCCTCCCTTCTTGCCTTTTCCGGAAGGGCCTAATTACTGTGTGTGCTGGCTCAGCTCCTCTACCCCTCCCCTCACCTCCCTACATAGCTTTTTATGTTGCTGCAGGAGGAGGAACAAAGGAGAACACTATAGAGTGTCACTTGTGTGACAGCTCTGGCCTTTCTGACATCATATCCAATATGGCGGCACCCAGCAGCAATCTTGGGGCTTTTGGAGATCTACAGAAGGGAGGATATTTAAGGTGTAAATAGCATGTATAAAATATTTTATATGCACATATAATCTTATAGGTAGATCTTGTTGAAGAAATGGATCTGGTGACAGGGTCCTTTTAACAGTATTGCAAAAATTATGTCATCAAATGTGCCAAAAACGTAAAGAGATGCATTCCAATGCAATACCACGCTGATTTATAACTAACGGGTGGTATAAATACCAATAATAGAAATACTATTAATAACATGCCTCTGCAATGTGACAGCAATCTTTACGTAAATTAATTTCGCCTTAGAGACACATGAACAATGATGCGGTTGATGAAACATTTAAGAGTGGAGGTCAAGCTGATGAACATTAAAACGTAGTTACGCTATTGACTGTTTAAATTGTTTACTTACCATGTCTGCGCTAAGGATCATGGATCAGCCTTGAGGGGAGAAAGAGTCGCATTATAAGAATGCAGAAAGGCAATATTCATAATGCGTTTTCACCGAGGGATTGTTAACCTATCTTCAAGTAGAAACAAATATAGGGCTGTAATGTATTTCTATGCACAATTCCTATAGAAAGAAACCTGTAAGCTGCAGGAGCTCCCATACTTTAAACACTAGCTGCTTTGGTGCTTATGCTAAGGCCTCATTCACAAAGCTGTGCCGATCCGTACAACCCATGCAAAGAGCTGTCTTCACCAACGCTGAATGTTCAAATCAATGACAGGCGGCCGGCTGCACATACCTGCACAGATCTCCACATGCATCCCAAAGTATACAGTGCCTTGAAAAAGTATTCATACCCCTTAAAATTTTCCACACTAATGCCCTGTACACACAATCGGATTTCCGATGGAATAGAATACGATGGAATTTTCTGTCGGAATTCCGATGAAGCTGACTTCCATCAGTCTTGCATACACACTGTCAGACTAAATTCCGACCGTCCAAAATGCGGTGACGTAAAACACTACGACGAGCTGAGAAAAATTAAGTTCAATGCTTCCGAGCATGCGTCGACTTGATTCTGAGCATGCGTGAATTTTTCTCCGATGGAATTCCACACAGACGATCGGAATTTCCCATCGGATTTTTTTCCATCAATTTTTTTTTTTAAAACATGTTCTATTTTTTTACTCCGATGGAAAAAAGTCAGATGGGGACCACACACGATCGGAATTTCCGATAAAAAAAGTCCATCTGACTTTTTTCATCGGAAAATCCGATCACGTGTACAGGGCATAAGTCATGTTACAACCAAAAACCTAAATGTATTTTATTGGGATTTTATGTGATGGACCAACATAAAGTGGCACGTACACCCTGTTCCAAATTATTATGCCAATGATATTTTTCTCATTTACCTAAATAATTGATGTAAACAACAGTCAGCATAATTCTCACGTTATCAACTATTAAGAGTACAATTCAAATTTTATTGAACAAAACTCCTAATGATAAAAAAAAAATTCTAAATATAAAAACGTACAATGCACTGTTCCAAATTATTACGCACAGTAAGTTTCAAAACACTTTATAGGTTGTAAAGAACTAAAAATTGTCATTTGTTGTGTTTGCAGCATATTTACTGAAATCAAAAGCTTTTTCAACCAAACTTTGAACAACATTTTAACTTTTTAAACATTTTAGCAGGTCACGTTACATTTTAACATAGGACCCCTTATTTGATAGCAGCTTCACAAGTCTTGCATCCATTGAACTTGTGAGTTTTTGGACAGTTTCTGCTTGAATTTGTTTGTAAGATGTCAGAATAGCCTCCCAGAGCTGCTGTTTGGATGTAAACTGCCTCCCACCCTCATATATATTTTGCTTGAGGATGCTCCAAAGGTTCTCAATAGGATTGAGGTCAGGGGAGGATGGAGGCCACACCATGACTTTCTCTCCTTTTATCCCCATAGCAGCCATTGATGCAGAGGTATTCTTTGTAGCATGAGATGGTGCATTGTCATGCATGAAGATAATTTTATTACGGAAAGCATAGTTCTCCCTTCTGTACCAGGGAAGGAAGTGGTCAGTCAGGAACTCTACATACTTTGCAGAGGTCATCTTTACACCTTCGGGACCCTAAAGGGGCTGACCAGCTCTCTTCCCATGACTCAGGCCCAAAACATGACTCCACCACCGCCTTGCTGAAGTAGCAGCCTTGTTGGAACAGGGTGGCCGTCCACCAACCATTTTTCTGCCCAATGCAGCCATTTCTGCTTGTTAGTGGTGGCCGAATGGAAGGTTTATGCACAGTTGCAAGACTCTGGAGGACTTTACACCTTGATGTCCGTGGGACTCCAGAGGCACCAGCAGCTTCAAATATCGGTTTGCTGCTATGTAATGGTGTTTTAGCAGCTGCTCTCTTGATCCGATGCATGGATCTGGCAGAAATTTTCCTCAATGTGCCTTTATCTGCACGAAACCCGTCTGTGCTCTGAATCAGCCACAAATCTCTTAATAGTGCAATGATCACGCTTAAGTTTTCGTGAAATATCCAATGTTTTCATACCTCGTCCAAGGCATTGAACTATTTCACTGTTTTCGGCAGCAGAGAGATCCTTTTTCTTCCCCATATTGCTTGAAAATGGTGCTCTGCTTAATAATGTGGAACACCCTCCTTTAGTAGTTTTTCCTTTTAATGGGTCTCACCTGGCAATCTAATTATCACCGGTGTCCGAGATTGTTTTCAGTGATCAAAAGAGCCCTGAGACACAATGCCATCCATGAGTTAAACTGAAAAACAAAATATTTAATCTTTGTGACACTGAAATAGAATTTGCATAATAATTTGCAACAGGGTGCAATTGTGAAGTGGAAGGAAAATGATAAATGGTTTTCAATTTTTTTTACAAATAAATATCTTGTGGCATGCATTTGTATTCAGCCCCCCTGAGTCAATACTTTGTAGAACCGCCTTTCGCTGCAAATTCAGCTGCATGTTTTTTTGGGGATGTCTCTACCAGCTTTGCACATCTAGAGAGTGACATTTTTGCCCATTCTTCTTTGCAAAATAGCTCAAGTTCTGTCAGATTGGATGGAGAGTGTCTGTGAACAGCAATTTTCAAGTCTTGCCACAGATTCTCAATTGGATTTAGGTCTGGACTTTGACTGGGTCATTCTAACACATGAATATGCTTTGATCTAAACCATTCCATTGTATCTCTGGCTGTATGTTTAGGGTGAACCTCCGCCCTAGTCTCAAATCTTTTGCAGACACTAATGCCGCGTACACACGACTGTTTTTAATGTCATTGAAAAAAACTGCATTTTTCTCGACGTGATTTTTCGTGTTTCCTCTCAAGCCTGCCTTGCCTACACACTATCGTGGAAAAAAATGTTAGAGTAAAGCGCGGTGACGTCCAACACGTACGACGGCACTATAAAGGGGAAGTTCCATTCGGATGGCGCCACCCTTCATGTTAGTAAAGTTTGTTGAGCGACGATTCGCGCTTTTCAGCCTCGTGCTTTTCAGTCCGTTACAGCGCGACAAATGTGCTATCTCCATTACGAACGCTAGTTTTACCAGAACGAGCGCTCCCGTCTCATAGTTGATTCTGAGCATGCGCATTTTTTTTCATGTCGTTAAAGCCCACACACGGCCGTTTTTCATGACGAGAAAAACGGCGTGAAAAATTAGAGCATGTTCCAATTTTTTCATGGCCATTTTTCACGTCGTGAAAAATGCTCTGAAGCCCACACACGATCATTTTTAATGACCATTTAAAAAAAAATCATTTTTCTCGTCATTAAAAACGGTCGTGTGTACGCGGCATAAGAGGTTTTCTTCTAAGATTGCCCTGTATTTGGCTCCATGCATCTTCCCATCAACTCTGACCAGCTTCACTGTCCCTGCTGAAGAAAAGCATCTCCACAACATGATGCTGCCACCACCATGTTTCACAGTAGGGATGGTGTGTTCAGGGTGATGTGCAGTGTTAGTTTTCCACCACACATAGTTCAATTTTGGTCTCATTTGACCAGAGCACCTTCTTCCACATGTTTGCTGTGTCCCTTACATTTTTTCTTGCAAACTGCAAACAGGACTTCTTATGGCTTTTTTTCAACAATGGCCTCTTCTTGCCACTCTTCCATAAAGGTCAGATTTGTGGAGTGCATGACTAATAGTTTTCCTGTGGACAGATTCTCCCACCTTAGCTGTGGATCTCTGCAGCTCCTTCAGAGTTACCATTGGGCCTCTTGGCTGCTTCTCTGATTAATGCTCTCCTTGCCCGCCCTGTCAGATTAGGTGGATGGCCATGTCTTGGTAGGGTTGCGGTTGTGTTATACTCTCTCAATTTTTGGATGATGGATTGAACAGTGCTCTGGGAGATGTTCAAAGCTTGGGATATTGTTTTAGAACCTAACCCTGCTTTATACTTCTCCACAACTTTATCCCTGACCTGTCTGGTGTGTTCCTTGGCCTTCATGATGCTGTTAGTTCACTAAGGTTCTCTAACAAACCTCTGAGGGCTTCACAGAACAGCTGTATTTACACTGAGATTAAATTATACACAGGTGGATATTATTTAGTAATTAGGTGACTTCTGAAGGCAATTGCTTCCACTAGATGTTGGTTAGGGATATCAGAGTAAAGGGGGGTGAATATTTATTTGTAAAACATTTTGAAAACCATTTATCATTTTCCTTCCACTTCACAATGATGTGCCACTTTGTGCTGGTCTATCACATAAAATACATTTACGTTTTTCATTGTAACATGACAAAAATTTGGAAAATTTCAAGGGGTATGAATACTTTTTCAAGGCACTGTACCTCCAAACTGCATATGCTGCCCTTGTTTGCTTCGACTGCTATCTGGCCCTTGGGGTATTATTTCTCCCTCTGTCAGCAGCAGCAGGACATAGTTTCTGCCACTGATACCAAGGATAGGACACTATTCCCCCCATTGACACCAATGATGGGGCACTGGTCCTCCCATTGACACCAATGATAAGGCACTGGTCCTCCCACTGACACCATTGATGGGGCACTAGTCCTCCTAATGACACCAGTGATGGGGCATTATTACTCTCACTGATACCAATGATGGAGCACTATTCATCTTACAGCCACAAATGATGGTGTACTATTCCTCCCATTAATACCAATAATGGGACACTATTCTAACACCATTTTCATGGAAAAAAACAATAATAATATAGGGTATACAATTGCCACACAAGTCATATTGTAACTGAATGTTATTAATGACCTTTCCTTTATAGTGAATGTATATATACACTATATTACAAAAAGTATTTGGACACCTGCCTTTATACGCACATGAACTTTAATGGCTTCTCAGTCTTAGTCTGTAAGGTTCAATATTGAGTTGGTCCACCCTTTGCAGCTATAACAGCTTCAACTCTTCTGGGAAGGCTGTCCACAAGGTTTAGGAGTGTGTCTATGGGAATGTTTGACCATTCTTCCAGAAGCGCATTTGTGAGGTCAGGCACTGATGTTGGACGAGAAGGCCTGGCTCACAGTCTCCACTCAAATTCATCCCAAAGGTGTTCTATCGGTTTAAGATCAGGATGCAAGTGCATGGCAGTCAAGTTTCTCCACCCCAAACTCGCTCATCCATGTCTTTATGGTCATTTTGGAACAAGAAGGGGCCATCCCCAAACTGTTCCCACAAAGTCAGAAGAATGAAATTGTCCAAAATGTCTTGGTATGCTGACGCCTTAAGAGTTCCCTTCACTTGAACTAAGGGGCCAAGCCCAACCCTTAAAAAAAACAAAAAACACACCATAATCCCCCCTCCACCAAATGATTTGAAGGGGTGGCCCAATACTTTTGGCAATATAGTGTGGATGAGCGAGTTTGGGGTGGAGGAACTTGACTGACCTGCACAGAGTCCTGACCTCAACCCGATAGGATACCTTTGGGATGAATTAGAGAGGAGACTGCGAGCCAGGCCTTCTTGTTCAACATCAGTGCCTGATCTCACAAATGCACTTCTGGAAGAATGGTCAAACATTCCCATAGACACTCCTAAACCTTGTAGACAGCCTTCCCAGAGTTGAAGCTGTTATAGCTACAAAGGGGGGGCCAACTCAATATTGAACCCTACGGACTAAAACTGGGATGCAATTAAAATTCATGTGCATGTAAAGGCAGGCGTGACAATATAGTGTATGTAATATAACTGGATACTAACATTTATAGGTAAAGTCGATCCAGGGATCATCCGATTGCCTCTCGGGGGATCAGGAAGGAATTTTTCCCTTCCTGGGGCCAATTGGTTCATACTTTTCTGGGTTTTTGTGTTCGACTGTGAGTATGGGATTGTGTATATAGGATTGTAAAAAAAAAAAAATGTTGTCCCCCCCCCCTCCCTTTTTATTAGTTGAACTAGATAGACTTTTTTTCAACCTGACCAACTATGTAACTATGCTCTCACCTTAGTGATATGATACAGCTCATGTCTAATCATATCCAGCTTGTTGTTTCCAGCTAAAGGGGTCTTGTAGTATTATCCTGCTGTATATATCTCCTAGAGGATGAGTGTTCTGGTCCCTTAAAGAGTGCCATACTGAGGTTATGTTAGTTTACTCCCGTGCCATGTTGTGATAAAGAGGATGCCCCAAATAGTGTAAAACTGTATAGTGATACTGTATTTATAATTAAAATTATGCTTACATATAAAAATACAAATGTGAGCATTCAATGGGGGTAAACTCTTCCTGCCATGGCATTACTTACGGTCCGCGGTCCCTCCGGCTCCGCCCTTTGCGTTACGTCATGTACCACATGACTTCATCAGGAGTCTCTTATTTATACCTACAGGTTTAGCTTGATATCTTGTTTGGTTGCTTAGGGGGGGGGGGGGGATCATTTCTCATAATCCCCCTTCAAAAGAGCTAATATATGTATAAATAAAGATAATATTTGGTCCAGTGACAGGGTCTCTTTACGTCATGAATAGAGGTCCAACGATGCATATAACTTCCTTTACAACTGTGAAAATGTGTTGTTTTGTTAAGCAGAAAATATACAGTATTTGCAGCAATCTGTTTACTTGGAGAGTTCATGTATTCTTGTGATGATAGCCTCTAAAGAGAAATAACCCTCGAAAGCAATGTAGTACCAGGCGTGATCCCAGAAGAGAGAGACAAACTCCATCTTGTCTGACCTGCTAAAGTATGCAGACTGGTTTCTGAAGCATCTGGAAATGATGGAAAATAGTCGTACACATCCCCTTTAATAAAAAAAGATCCTGTGTAGAATGAGATTGCAGTAATTGTCCTTCGGCTTCTTAGCCTTTCGCAAGCTGTCAATGACGGTTGAGGAAATTTAAGTTATTGAGGCTTCCTGACTAAAGAGGAGAGACAAGAGTCTCTTAATAATATGAGTGATCTTGTGGCTTGATTCTCTGTAGGAAGTGATAAAGCATTCTGTTCTCTTCCAGACTTCTGGTGTCTCACCTCTTCACATGTTAATGCCAAGGCCTGATGTCACCAAGTCGCTTTTGTGCCTGTCTTTATATTGTCTGTCTTTTTCGGCTGTTAGATGGGAGAGCCCTGCTAAGTATTACTGGATTTTAAAAGTGCCATGTAACACTATTACATTATAATAAAAAAAAATGATAACTCTGGTACCCCCATTTTTCTAAACCGATGTTTCTCACACCCGGGTGCCCTTTGGCTTCTTTTCACCTGCTGTGTTGCTCTTGTGGGGCAGGGCCTTGCGCCCATGCGGGTACCTTTTCCATAGCTCCCAACTGTCCCTAATTTCGAGCAATGTCCCTCTTTCCCCCTCATTTTGGTCTGATCCATATAGTTGTATATAAAATGCACTTTTTATCTTTCAAAAATGTTTCCCAATGCTAAACCTTTCACCCAAATTCTAAATTGCTGCATTTGTGAATTTTAAAAGCCAATATAAAGGAATAGTAGTGGTAAAAAAGAAGCACTTGTGGATTTAATTAACCTTTTTTGGGGGTTACTTCTCCTTTAAGAGGGTGTGGCAGGAGGCGTTCCCTATGTCTACATAAGTTTGCTAGTAGGTGTCCCTCATTCCTATCTCAAAATGTTGGGAGGTATGCCTTTTCTCTTATGTGCACGCTCATCAATGCCCGGGACCAGGTGGGGCCGCGGTCATGTGAAAGTCAACATTAACCACTTGCCCACTGGGCACTTATACCCTCTTCCTAACCAGGCCAATTTTCAGCTTTTAGCGCTCTCACACTTTGAATGACAGTTACTCAGTCATGCAACACTGTAGCCGTATGAAATATTTGTCCTTTTTTTCACACAAATAGAGCTTTCTTTTGGTGGTATTTAACCACTTAAGCCCCGTACCATTTTGTTGCTAAAGGATCAGGCCCCTTTTTGCGATTCGGCACTGCGTCGCTTTAACTGACAATTGCGTGGTCGTGCGACGTGGCCCCCAAACAAAATTGACGTCCTTTTTTTCCCACAAATAGAGCTTTCTTTTGGTGGTATTTGATCACCTCTGCGGTTTTTCTTTTTTGCGCTATAAACAAAAATAGAGCGACATTTTTGAAAAAAATTCAATATTTTTTACTTTTTGCTATAATAAATATCCCCAAAAAATATATATAAAAAAAGTTTTTTTCCTCAGTTTAGGCCGATACGTATTCTTCTACATATTTTTGGTAAAAAAAAAAATCGCAATAAGCGTTTATTGATTGGTTTACGCAAAAGTTATAGTGTCTACAAAATAGGGGATAGTTTTTTATGGCATTTTTATTAATATTTTTTTTTTTACTAGTAATGGTGGCGATCAGCGATTTTTATCGTGGCTGCGACATTATGGCGGACACATCGGACACTTTTGACACATTTTTGGGACCATTGTCATTTTTACAGCGATCAGTGCTATAAAAATGCACTGATTACTGTGAAAATGACACTGGCAGTGAAGGGGTTAACCAGTAGGTGGCGCTGTAGGGGTTAAGTGTGCCCTGATGAGTGCATCTAACTGTAGGGGGGATGGGCTGTGTGTGACAAGACAGTGATCACCGCTTCCGATTACAGGAAGCGGTGATCACTGTCATTGTCACTAGGCAGAGCGGGGAGATGCTTGTTTACATAAGCATCTCCCCGCTCTATCTCTCCGTGAGACGATCGCAGGTTTCCCCGCGGGACCCACGGTTGGGCTCACGGAGAAAGCGGCAGGGTCGTGACCACACAGTGGCATCTTAAAGGGGACGTACCTGTACGTGCCTATGCCTGTCCGTGCCATTCTGCTGACGTATATATACAGGAGGGGGTCCTTAAGCCGTTAATCACCACTAGGTTTTTTATTTTTTGCGCTATAAATAAAAAACTAGACCGAAAATGTTATAAAATTTAGCAAATTTGTAATTTTTCTTCACAAATTATGGCCAAAAGTTATACTGCTACATATCTTTGGTAAAAATAACCAAATTCAGTGTTTATTATTTGGTCTTTGTGAAGGTTATAGAGTCTACAAGCTATGGTGCCAATCATTGACAATTGATCACACCTAATGTACTGACGGCCTATCTCAATTCTTGAGACACTCCAAGGTATTTAGTAAGGCTCCATTCACACCTGGGCGTTCTGCAGCAACAGAACTTTTTTTTGTTTTTTTACTTGAGCGTTTTTGGAGTGACACTATTAATTTGAATTGGCCTCCCTCCACTCCAAAAACGTTAAAAAAGAAGCTCATGTACGAAATCTTGGCACAGAGCCAGGAGCGTTTGCAGTCACGGTTTTTGCTGCGATTTGTTGCTTGACAATCGCGGCAAAATCATCCCAGGTTTGGGGTGCCATTAAGAAATAATGGCATTGCACCTACACAATGGAATGTTTACAGCTAGGGACAATGCTTGGGACTTTCTTTTTTCAAAATGAGGACTGTCCCCTGGAAATGGGGACAAATGGTATCCTTAGCTTGTAGGCACTGATGGGGAGGGGTTATGCCAATATAGACTTCTCTGTGCCTATTAAAATGCTCACCAATTGCATTTAAAGGGATTGGGGTACCAAAGCTGCTATCTTGCCTAGACTCCCATTCTGCCTTATTTCGTCTCTGCTCCAATGTTGGGAAATGTTTGTGTTGCGAGTTTATTCCTTCTTCTCTGCATGCAAAAGCTGAGCAAGTCTGAACATAGAAAAAAAAGATGTTCTCCCATGATGCAACAGAAGATTCCCATACTGTATGTTTTCCTATGTTGCAAAAGGGAAACATAAAGCACACTTGCTGTGCAGTATTAAGAAACCCGCATATGTAAAAATCAAACATGACCAAGCTTTGTAGATGAAAAAAGTGACCGAGGGGCAGAACAGAGTCCCAGCCAACTAAAGGGAAAGCTCACAACAGAAGTGTGAAGGGCATTGTGTGCTTTTGCCCAGTAATTATTGGCAGTGCGGTGCATCACAGGGATTTCCGTGTGACAGAACCAGGGGTCATAGCAGTCACAAGAGGTTGGAACCCAAATCCCCACCAAGGCTGCAAAAAGTCAACTATATCCTATTAGCAGTGACCCTTGGGTGGTGAAAGGAAAAATCAGAGACTGCTATTCAGTTAACTTGATAAATTCAGTATCCTGTTGCATTAAAGAAAAACCAATTCCATATTGTGTCCACGAAGCAGTTGTTTTAATGGCAAACTTACCTTCTATTGTGATCTTCCCCTGCAATGCCCCCTTTTGTTGCTCCTACCTACATTCCTACCACCATCTTCTTCTTGCAGTCTGTGTCCTCATTAACCACTTGGCGACCAGCCGTCGTCATTATGCGGCGGCAGGGCGGCTCATTCCTGCAAATCGCCGTAGGTGTACGTCGGCCATTACTAGTAAAATAATAATAATAACACTACCATAAATCTATCCCCTATTTTGTAGATGCTTAAACTTTTGCGCAAACCAATTCACCGATCAGGAGTGCCTTACGAATAACTTTTTGTGCAGCATGCTCTGTAGCAATGCCAAGGGCCTCCATATACACTCCCATGCATTTCGGGAGTTGTGGTTATTGGTTCTTGGTATTGCCTCCAGGTCTCCCATTTTCTTTTTTCTTTTTTTAATTTTGCAACTATATCCTTATGATATGGATTTATGATAAGTGTGTTGTTTGCGACAATGTGATATTGTAGACGTGTTACTGTCTGTCTATGCTGAGATAAATAAATAAAAAATGTGAATGTAAAAAAAAAATGAGGGTTTACAACCCCTTTATGTTTCAATATTTTTATTGAAGTTTTGTCATACAAAAAGTATAAAATGTACATCATGGCATTGTACAGTCATAATACAGCAGTTGGGATTCAAACCGTTAGGATCACAGCGCCCAGGGGTCTATGTTAAAGTATCCAAAAAACAAAACTAACGAAGAATCTCGAGCATGGGCTGGAGCATAATAGCACTTTTTGATATCCTACAGAAGACCACAGCACCCCTGAGTCACAAACACCCCCCAACATCCCAAGTTTCAACTAGTGAACCACCCACCTAGAAGAGCCATCCCCCCATCTGCTTATCGGGGGTACAACCCCTTTAAATTTAAGATTAAGGCTGGTTTCACACTGGGGTGGTGGGTGCGGTGGCGGTATAGCGCCGCTATTTTTAGCGGCGCTATACCGTCGGAATTGCTGAGGTATTCGGCCTCTAGCGGTGCGGTTTTAACCCCCGCTAGCGGCCGAAAAAGGGTTAATACCACCCTCGGGCTTTCACATTGGAGAGACAGCAGCCGCTGTTTAGGCTCGGTTTGCAGACGCTATTTTTAGCACAATAGCGCTTGCAAATCGCCCCAGTGTGAAAGGGGCCTAAAGGATAAGTTCACCTTTTGGAACATGTTTCACCCGTATTTATGGTGGAGCATGTAACATGTTCCAGCAGCTGCAACCTCTCCCCCTCTTTCCATGCTCCAAGTAAAAAAAAATATTAAGTGCACATATTTTACCTGCAAAATGATGTGCACTTATTTATTTTTTTCAAAGGTGAACTTATCCTTTAGCCCTGGTTCACATTGATGCTACTTTGAAATCGCGCTACTTCACTTGAAGTAGCACGATTTCAAATTAGCAAGGTCAGCGCAATTTCAGGTGCTACTTGATAGACATCTGTGTGGCTTCATACATAGATATCTATTGAAGTTGCAACTAAAATCGACAAAAGTAGTGCAGGAACTACTTTTGCAAAGCGGTGCAGCGCCGCAAAATTGCACCTATGGGGACAGTGCCATTGCCGCCAATAGGCTGCGACTTGTCATGCGATTTGATCTCTCAAATCGCATGACAA
Source organism: Rana muscosa (assembly GCA_029206835.1). Classification (NCBI taxonomy): domain Eukaryota; kingdom Metazoa; phylum Chordata; class Amphibia; order Anura; family Ranidae; genus Rana; species Rana muscosa. The sequence continues at coordinate 57,959,298 of CM055124.1, read as the reverse complement.
ATCGCTCCAATGTGAACCTAGGCTTAAAGTTGTTCTAAAGGCTCAAGTTTTTTTTTACCTTCATGCATTGAATCTTCTCTGTTCAGCCCCCCCCCTATTACTTACCTGAGCCCCATATCGATCCAGAGGTGTACACGAGTGACGCGGTTCTCTAGGGACTCTGCCTCCTTATTGGCTGAAACAGCAGCCACGAGAGTTTGTGCAGGGCCCAGCTGGAAAGCATCTGTTCCAGACGCCGAAAACAGGAAGGATAATTTACCTCATCGTTTTTTTTTTTGTTTGTTTTTTCTATAAAAACAACAACATGCCTATACTTACCTGCTCTGTGCAATCGTTTTGCACAGAGCAGCCCCTCCTCTTTATCAGGTGCCCCCATGGAAAGCCGCTCGCTCCTGAGTCCCGTTGCTGCATCCAGATAGGCTTACCTTTAGGTATAAGGTCAAAAAATGAGTTTGCTACCACTTTAATGTGGACACATTCCCATATTAGGTTAATGTCATAGACCTAATACAGACAAGTGGCCATATTAAATCAATCTCATAGCTCTAATACAGACAAGTGGACATATTAGGTCAATGTCATAGACCTAATATGGACAGGTGGCCATATTAGGTCAATTATGTATAGTGCATCCATGTCCCTTTGTATGTGTCCAGTTGCAGGCCAGGGAATCTCATGGCAGGGCGGCTACGCGTAACTATTGGGTTCGGACAGAAATCAAACTTATCCCTAAAGTGCAGTAGAGAAACATCAGGTCACAAACTTGACTCTGCCGTCTGGTAGGACTGTATTAACTTCAGGACTAGATAAGCAGACCTTAAATATTTTTCAATTATTTCATCTAGATTTCAATTTTAAAATGAGCTTCTTAAGAGTCGCACAGCCCCAGCTTAGTGACACTGGGCTAACAGAAATAATAAATATACGCAAAGAGCCTATTACGTCCTCTTGTACAACTGATACGCAAAATCCCAACTGTAATATTTCAGAAGCTGTTATTCAACATGGTTGTGCGTTCCACCAGCCATATTGTAATTCTATCAGCGATCCAGCTTCCCCTGCTGAAAGCCCCATGGTGAGACAGTACTTTATAGTGCTGCTATATGGCTCCTTTTTTAATGGCCTACCGCAGATTACTACTGTTTTACAGCACTAATTTACTACGGCAGTAATGGACCATCCCGATTTATTGCAGAGGGAGGAGTGCTTCAGATTAGCGATCATGATAACATGAAGAAACTGATGTTCCAAAATTGAAGCAGTTAAACAACATACAGTTTTATGCGAGCCACCAGCCAAGTGAGACAAAAGGCCGCAATGCACTTCCAGATATTGAGGATCTATATCACGCTTACTAACTTTATAAAAGTATGAATGTGCTGCCGGGGTAAATTTTACGTATTAAAAAAAAAATCAATTAACAGGAAGCTTCATCCATTTGGCTGAGGTGAGGGAGTTTGTGGCGTTGAATGTATAGAGGTTCGCTTTTAAATAACGATTTGGTTGTTTACATAAAGCAATTAGTGGATTACCGACAAGTGGGAAGAAGGAAAGGAGAAGGGGAAAAAAAAGCTGACTTAGGTAAAGTGCACCTATCATCTGAGCAAACTATTCCGGAAAATTATTGAACGAGACAGTTCAGCAATACGCGGTGACACGTGGCATGGAGTGTATTGCAATGCCATTCATTTAGTTTTTTTGTTTGTTTGTTTTGTCTTTTGGCTGAACTTGATGCACATGTTCCCTTTTTGATTCTTATTATGTAACTATGCAACTATGTACTGAAGCCTAGAATAAGCATGACATCCAATGAATTCTTAGGCCCATTTACATCTTTTTGGTATATTTAATGCACATCGGTTCAGATGCTTGTTGTGTCATGTAAATCAGGAGTCTTTGTCTCGTGAGGGGCACTGCCAAAAAATACTTTTTTTTTGGGCAATTTATCGGTAAAATGGCTGGTGTTGGCGCTTCAATCATCCTGGCACCATGGTTGTTATTGTGCCAGGATGATTGAAGCACATTATTTATATTATTACATTGTAATCTAAAATTAAATGGTTCAACTCACCATAATGCAGAATCAGTGGGAGCCCTGAGCGTGTCACTTGCCACCGTTGCCTGCCATACGTTGCGAATTGTCACTTGCCACATCACCTGCCACATGTTGCGGATTGTCACTTGCCTGCCACCAGATGCAGATTGTCACTTGCCACGTCACCTGCCACATGTTGCAGATTTTCACTTGCCACACCTTGCGGATTGTCACCTGCCACACCTTGCGGATTGTCACTTGCCTGCCACCAGATGCAGATTGTCACTTGCCACGTCACCTACCACAATTTGCGGATTGTCACTTGCCACGTTGCCTGCCACATGTTGTGGATTGTCACTTGCCACGTCACCTGCCACATGTTGCGGATTGTCACTTGCCACGTTGCCTGCCACATGTTGCGGATTGTCACTTGCCACGTCGCCTGCCACATGTTTCGGATTGTCACTTGCCACGTCGCCTGCCAAATGTTGCGGATTGTCAAGTGCCTGCTAAGGTGGTGTTTTGCTTGTCTCTTGCTGTGTTCCAGAGTCAAGCAACAGAGAGATAATGTAATCTCTATGCTGCATACGCTGCCTGCACAGTGAGGACGGAAGTTACTGCAGGGATGCAGGGCAGGCGTGGGGCGGTAAGAGATGATCTCTTCTCTCTGCTCCCCTGCCCGGGCGCTCGCTAATTGGCCAGCTGCCTGCTTTCACGGAGCCTGCTCTCTCCCCTGCCCACACACCGAGCCACCCGGCAGCCGGCCTGCCCGCTCTCTCACCCGCTGACAAACCGCGCCGCCCGGCCCGCCCGCTCTCTCACTCGCCCGCGGAGCCGCCCGCTCTCTCATCCGCCCAGCCGCCCGGCCCGCAACAAATTTCTCGGGGGTGGCAATTGCCCCGTTGCCCCCCCCACGGATCCGCCCCTGATGTAAATGTACATTAAGGCAGCCTATTGATGTGAATTGACTGCCTAATGCAGTGTTTCTCAACTCCAGTGCTCAAGACACCCCAACAGGTCACGTTTTCAGGCTTTCCATTATTTTTCACAGGTTATTTGATCAGTTTCACCGCCTTAGTAATTACCACAGCTGTTTCATCTGGGGGAAATCGTGAAAACATGACCTGTTGGGGCGCCTAGAGGACTGGAGTTGAGAAACACTGGCCTAATGTACCAAAAAGGTGCATGCAGCAACACACATCTGTGAGCAAGGTACATTGGAGTGCCATTTAGAAAGATGCACCGTGATATTGTGAATACAGTCTCACAGACAGAGGATCTTCACTCGCCCTCCCATGTTTTTTCCCCTCATACTTGTATTTTTGGGCTCTCTTTAAAACACACAGCCACCTGCGCAGCAAAACCAGCATTGTTCTGCTGTGACTGCTATTTAAAGCAGAAGTCAGTCCATAGATTTAACAGTTTTAAAAACAGTTACATTCCCGACACATGTTGGGAATGTAACTGTCACATTGGTTGTGCTCTCAACCAAACTATCAAACCATCCAATGGCTGGTGTCATAGCTGATGACATGTGGAGTACCATGGCAGTTGCCACTTCCAGCCTAAGGACATTATATGACGTCCTGGACTTTGAGTGGAGATATCTGAATGACGGGTGCAGCTACAGGCATCATTCAGATATCATCTTTTTCGGTCGGCAATTCCCGGAACCATAAGAACAATCATAGCGGCAGTTCAGCTGCTTGATCTTTTATTACAGGTGGTGGGAGGGGACATCACCCCCTCCCGCCGCCCTCCGGTGCTTCCCCGGGCTCGCCCGAGCGGTCGGCGAGCCAGAGAATGAACCAGTCTGCGTTAGAAATTGATCATAGAGATTTCTGGTGACCAGAGGGTCCCCAGTCATCTCTTTGACCCTTGGAGGCGCGGGCACGATGTTATGATGTCATGTCCGGGCCATTGGATGTAAACAATGCCGGGGACTATAAACCCCACATCTCTCCATAAAGAGGACCTGTCACGCACTATTCCCACGCACTATTCCTATTACAAGGGATGTTCACTTTTTGGAAACAAGTAGGAATTGTGACTCCAGTACAGACTACAGATGACATCACTGGCAATTAACAGACTGGCTATAATACAGTACATCACCCGGCCTATCTGTTCGGCTTCCATTGCTGCCTGGAGTATACCTTTTGAAGCTGCATCTTCAACGTGACGCCATCCTGTTAACTGGGAAACAAAATAATATTCAGCCTGTGTCTGAAATATGATAAAACAATTTGCTCTGCAGATTGTTGTAATTAAACAATTCCCACGTAGGTCGGTGCTTATGCGTCAGCACAACTGCAGTAGCTGATGGAGATAGCAGAGATGGGGATTTTATGAGATTCTTCTGAGTCAACAAGGTGAAACCTGGGTATTAGCGATGTAATTATTATTTGTTTGCAAGAATCCAATATTTTCTTTTCCACTGCAGAGTCCCCAGAGAGAGTTTAAAAGGCCGGGCACAGAGTGGCAGGATGTGTTTGGACTGTCATTTCACAGCTGCGTTGTCTTTCAGCACCTGTATTTTCCAACACAATAGATGGATACTTAGGCCCAGTTCATGCCAGCTCTAGTTTGTAAACGGTATTCTGAAGAGCATTTTCCCAGGCTTCTAGCCAGCCTTGAATAGCTTTCTTAAAGCCCTTAAAGTAGCCATTCTCAGCCAGGGATCCGTAGAACCCTAGGGTACCTCCTGAGGTTGCTAGGGGTTGGCTAGTTAATGGTGCCTGCATGGTTATTGGCAGAATCAGTGGCATGTAGGCATGGGCAGTCTACTTTCTCCACTGCAGGTGGCGCTACCCACAGCGGCACTGCAGATGGAGAAGAAGTCAGGAGGAACATGGTTCCTCTATGGCAGGGGTCTCTAAACATTCTTAACAAAGGGCCGATTTATTGTCCTTCAGACTCTTGGAGGGCCGGACTTTGGCAAGCGGGAGTGAAAATTTTCCTGGCATCAGTGGGAGTAAACATCTGGTATTAGGGGGAGGAATTGTGCCCCATTGCTGGTATCATAGGGAGGAATAGTGCCCCATTAGTGGTGTCAGTGGGAGAAATGGTGCTCCATTGTCGGTGTCAGATGTCAGAATAGTGTAATTGGAAGGGATAGTGCTCCAAGGGCCGGATAAAGGCACGCAAAGGGCCGCATCCGGCCCTCGGGCCGCAGTTTGGAGACCACTGCTCTATGGTTTCCTGGGTCACCGGGGAAGCGATCCAATGCTGCTGCCCCATGTGACTCTGTGACTCTGGCGACCATCTTGGATCAGGAAGAGCCTTCTTAAAGCCCTGGCTCCCAGGTTTGGCGTGCTTTTTGCAATTTGGTCGAGTAGGGACAGGTACACCACCTGTGAGGGACAGTACTAGCGCTAGGTAATGGTTCCTGACGAGGAGGGAAAGTGTAGGGTTGCATCTCTTCTGGATACCTTCCCGATTGGGCACGAGATAGCCAGGCCGCATTCTGCCCCCTCTCAACAGATGCTGTCAGCCCGACTGGAATCTGCTCCCTCGCGTTGTTGGAAACTGTGAGTGCAGCTGGCTGGGTAGCTTTCCCACCAGTTTGGTTTTAAACTGTTGCTACATTTCCTCAATACAAGTTTTATCGGACTGTGTGAATTATTACCACTGCACATGCTGCACCTCACTTACAGGCATGACACCAACAATCTGTAAGGGTGTCATTCTGAACACTGACCACCAATGTAAGGGGCATTTTTCCCACTAAATTGGTTTTAGCAAGGATTCCCTGAGACCTAAAAATCAAAAGTTCCTATGGTGGGGTAAAAAATTTGAGAAAAGTTGCCTTAAAGTGAATCTGTGCTATGGAGGGCAAAGCAGAAGGACAACTTTGAAGGAGAAGTACAGCCAAAGCTTGTTTGGCTGTACTTCTGTGGATCACAGGAGTGCAGTTTGTTCTTCACTCCTGTGACCCGAAGCCCCTGTGTCGGTTGATGTCACAGAGCCAGTCCAGGCTCGGGAAAAATTGCGACCATATGGTCGGGATCCGCCCACATGCCTGGACCGGCACCTGGCTCAGCCTCTCAGTGAGAGCCTGAGCTGGCCGCTCCCACCCCCTCCACAGCCCAGTGCTCCAGGGAGGGCAGAGCAGAGAGCCAGTGACTGACAGTCACTGCTCATGGAGCTATGGGAACCAAACGATCAGCGATGTTTGATCGCTCGGTTCTCAGAGTCTTAGAGCCAGCAGGGGACAGATGCAGCATCGGACTGATGCTGCATCCATCTAGGTATGTATGATTAAAAAAAAAAAAAAAAAACATTCCCATACTTCTCTTTTAATACAAATGTATGTCTTTTCTATTCATCCACCTGGAGTGAAAGGACCGTCCATGCAAGCTTTGTGTAGCCAAAGTAATGAACCAGGTATTTTCTTTGGCTTCTGGTGCTGAACCGAGCAGTGGACAAGCAAAGGAAAGGTCATTTTTTAAAAATTTGGACATTTTGAAAGAGAAGGTTCATGGTTCAAATATAAGATACTTTTATGAAATTTTTTAAAGCTGAACTCCAGGGAAGACAAAAATCCTCCCTTGCAGTGGGGCTGATCCCGCAATAGAAGGGTTAACTGCTCCTTTAGATCTAGGGTACTTCCATCTTCTCCTGGACTTCTTCTGGGTTCATAGTCATTGCCTTCTTGATTTGCCAGGTTGATGAAACTCCCACACAAATGGGAGTTACTTCACCCTGGCAGAGAGTCGTGCCAGGACTATACACCAAATTGTTTATGTGCAGCACACTGAACACCAAGAAAAAAAAGAAGACTTTACTTCTGCTTTAAACTACAGTGGAACCTTGGATTACAAGCATAATCTGTTCCAGGAGAATGCTTGTAATCCAAAGTACTCGCATATCAAAGCGAGTTTTCCCATTGAAGTCAATGGAAACTAAAATAATTTGTTCCGCATTGACTTCAATGGCATGCAATACCGCATGCGGCCAGAGGTGGGGGGCGCCAGAGACCACGGCAAACCTCGGAAAGGCTCGGGAACGGAGTATTTCCGTGTCTTTCCGAGCCCCTCCACCTCAGGCCAACTGCGGTACTGCACACCGCTTTGGCCTGAATCCTGCTCGTTTTGCGAGACAACATGCAACACTCGCAAACCGAGTTAGGATTTTTTTTAAAAATACAGTGCTCGTATTGCGAAACGCTCGTTAACTGCGTTACTCGCAATCTGAGGTTCCACTGTATTTACACATTCCTAACAAGCTGTGAAAAAAGCCCCATCTGACCTCTCTAGCTGCATTGGGAAGCAATGGCTCAGTGTTGTCATCTTGTTTTGCAACAAATTAACAAAAAAAAAGATAAGGAAGCCGTATACAGTGAGGCATGATGCCAAACTTCCCGGAAAATAGATTTAGGGTTTACATACACTTTAAATATCCTCCCTTTACTTTTCAAACCTGTCTAAGGATGATAATTGGAAGCTGAATTGTTGCTACAGGTAAAAAGATCACATTTTCTTCGAACACTCTTATATATGAGTCCCAAAGTCTCCTGCTTCCTCTCTATTGTGCTGTATAACAGCAGGAGGACAATTACTAATTGCCTGATTTTCTATGCTCTCTTAAAGCTGTCAGGGCAGACAGAGATACAGCACGGTAGTCATACGGCATTACCATGCCGCCACTAAGCACTTATGTCATGTGAGCCTCTGCTTCAATTCATTAGGCAGTGGAGAAATCACCTTCCAACAATTAAAGGATAGCTAAACTCGTGAACAAAAATTTTATATATTTCATCTTACCAGTCCTTAGATATGGTGGCTGCATTAGCTTTAATTTTTCAAGCTAAGAACATTTTCAGCAAGTACAGAAAATACATGTTGATCCTTCCAGAAATGCAGTGTCCTTGTCACTACCTGTAAGATGAATTGAAATAAAAAACAATGCCCCCCCCCCCCCAATCACACACATACTCACTTGTAATAGAGATGTATAAAGGCAGGTACTTTTATCTAGGAAGAGTGGGGTTAGGAAGGCAGGATAAATGTACTTTAACCGCTTGCCGACCACCTGCTGCAGTTATACTGCGACAAGGTGGCTCAGCTGTGCGAATCGACGTGTAGGTGTACATCAGTCCCGTGCACGGCCCTGTGTGGACACGAGGGCGCGGCCGGAGATGAACGCACACGCCGATTGGCCAGCGGGGGAGCCAATCAGCGGGTCCAGCGGACTCAATGTCCGCCGGCCACCCACGATCGTTCCCCGCAGAGACAGAACTGGGATCTGGCGAAGTAAACAAGGCAGATCTCCGTTCTGACAGGGGATTCCACTGAGATCTTGTCTTTCTGCTATGCAGGAAGACGGATCTCTGTGTTATCTCAGGCAGCCCAGTTAGTAAACACACCCAGGGAACACATTTAACCCCTTGATCGTCTTCGGTATGTCTTATAGCAGAAAATAAAAAATATTGTTTGTCTTCAAAATTGTCTGTCTTTTTGTTTATAGCGCAAAAAATAAAAACCGCAGAGGTGATCAAATAACACCAAAAGAAATCTCTATTTATGGGAAAAAAAGGACATAAATTTTATTTGGGCACAGTGTCGCACAACCGCGCAATTATCAGTTAAATAACGCAGTGCCGTATCACAAAAAAATTGCCTTGTCATTAAGGGGGTAATCCTTCTGTTCCCTAAGTGGTAAAAGAAAAGTCTAAAATAGACTAAAAGAGGAAAGATCTACTATGAAGTGGACAGGGGAATCACTCCCACAGTGCTATTGTGTTCTGCCGGCAGAATACAATGATCAGTGTTGCCGGCTATAGCCAGCAACACTGATCTGGCATAAAAAATCTGCTAGATTGGTTATACAGACTTCTGTATATTGCCGCGGTTTGCGGGCGGTATTACCACGGTGTCCCATTGATTTCAATGGGCAGCCGCTGTAAAGGAGCGGTGAACACACCGCTCCTTTACCGCTGTAAAGAAGCGGCTAGAAGGACTTTTGGAGCGGTCCTGCTAGCGCACCGCTTCAGTGTGAAAGCCTTCGGTCTTTCACATTGAAGGCTACAGGCAGGAATTTTTCATGCGGTATAATAGCGCTATTATTAGCGCTAAACCGCATGAAAAACGCCCCAGTGTGAAAGGGGCCTAAATGGTGTAAGGATTGCGGTTCCAGAAGGTGCAGCTGCAGTTGGTTACCTGCTCAAGGGTCGGGCTTTGTCTAACCATCTCTCTTAATTTTCCTATCCACATTATAAGTGCAACTCACAAGCAATAGGAAACTATTTCAGACACATTAATGATTAGCTCATTTGGTCTTGCACCACTAGGGTCCTCGGTTTGAATCCCAACCAGAACACTATCCTCATGTAGATTACATGTTCACCTTGTGTTTGGATAGATTGCCCATGGTTTCCTCCCACATTCCAAACACATGCTGGTAGGTAACTTGGTTGCTGTCTAAATTGGCCCTAGTATATGTGCATGTGAGGCAGGGACCTTAGATTGTAAGCTCCTTGAGGACAAGGACTGATATGAACATAGAATTGTTCATAGAATTGAACATAGAACATAGAACATAAATTGACGGCTCCATATAAATACCTATAATAATAATCATCTGTGTTTTAATTTATGAACCAGTCAGTTTGATTGGAAAATGACAGATGAAGAGTGAGATATTAAATCTAGTTGGTTGCTATGTGGCAATGCAGACAGTTCTTATTTCAGACATGTTGATAAATCACACTGAGGAGGACTTGCTATTAGCAGAGTCCAATCAGCTTGGATAGAGTGCAGCTGTGATTCATTAGCTTATTCAGGATACATTATTACTTGTTTTAGTCAATGTCCATTTGCCTTCGCTCGAGACACCTGAAATTAATTGGTACCCTTTGCTAAATGGCACACATGTTACAGAATCTCGCCGTACAAAGAGCTTGTAAAAGGCAGCGAGAATGGCTTTGTCTGTTGACAAATATGGCCCATTTTTAAAAGAGCCAAGAAAAGAATACTGATCACAAGGCAGTTTTCTGATATAGAGTGGAACTCATGGAAGAGAAGTAAATGCACTGTGGAAGTATATATATGTTTATATATATATATTTTTTTGTATTATTATTCTGTTTAGCCAATCTTGTGATTCCCACACCTTATGCCAAAATTTATAGTTAGGAAAAACACAACTTTCAGGTTCAGCTTTACTATTTCCTGCTTCAACCCCAATTGGACCAAGGTAATGATGCTGATTCATCGTTCACTGAGTAGTCTGGAGGAGGATAGGTGACACAGAAGCTGCATTGCTATACCAGGTACTAAATGTGTCACCTGCCTGTCCCTTCAGTGAGTAAATCATAAGAATGTTGAGGAACGTGGAAAAATAACTTTCGACCCATAAAGTTATCTTTTTCGTTTTGCTATCCTAAAGTATTGTAAACAGATAATATCTGCGCTAGGTCACAGAGATATTAGGATAAGGTGACCAGATTTTTAAAATGAAATCCGGGGACATATTTTTTTTTTACTAGTAATGGCAGCAATCAGCGACTCTCTGCCCGTCCCCGCCCGCCTCACAGCCTGTCAAGTCTTACTCTCCGGGCTATTACTGGGTGGGGAGCGGAGGAAGATCACTCCGTCAGGGAAGGCAAGAAGATAAACAGGCAGGCGGCTGGCTGGGACTTGAGCCAAGGCAGAAGAACATGCGAGCGGAGCTGAATGGGCATGCACCCAAAACTGAAGAAATATTCCCTCCGCTCCGACCAGCACATGATCATCAGAAAGGGGTACAGATAATGGAAAAAATACACCCTCCTAAGCTAGTAGGAGCGGTGAAGTGGGGGTGTGTAATTCAGATTTTATTTATTTTTTCTGCACTGACTGTCTTTAAAATTGCCCCTGCTCCTGTTCAAATCCAATCCGGGGACAAAATCGGGGACAGACTTGGTCTGGGGACAGTGTCCTCAATCAGGGGACTGTCCCCTGAAACCGGGGATGTCTGGTCACCCTATATTAGGAATAAGCAGCTACCTTAATAGCAGTCAACCAAATAAAACAAACCAAAAAGCAGCGCTAATTCCAATTCAATTCCCAGCACGTGATAGACATTCAACACCAATTTTGTAAAAATACATACAGTAAAAATCTAAAACATAAAATAAAGCAAAAAAGTGTTCCCTAAAGAAAGTGTATCCAGATGTCGTGACTTAGCGATCTTCCTTAGAGGACCGCAATCCAAAAAGGTCCAATCCTTAAAAGAAAAGTATGGGGTTTGAGTTTTTTTCAGATTCATACTTACCTAAATGGATGTAGAATCGGTCCGATGCTGCATCCTTCCCCCGCCAGCTCTAACACTGAGAACTGAGTGATCAAACATTGCTAATGGCTTGGTTCTCAGAGCTCTCTGCTCTGCCCCCCCCCCTCTCCAGGCTCACTGGAGTGCTGGGCTGCGGAGGGTGAGGGAGTAGCTGACTCAGGTTCTCAGAGGCTCACTGAGAAGCTGAGCCGGCTGCCAATCCAGGCATGTGGGCGGATCCTGAGCAGTGGCGGCCCTTCCATATGGGGCGCAGGGGTGCCACCCCCCTAATCCATGCGCCCAGCCCCTAATCTACATGCAGGGTGCCGAACGGATGTACTCCAATGGGGTTTTTTTTTTTAGAAGCACATGAGGCTGTAATTGGCTTCAAAAAAAGGGTGGGCTCTGAGCCCACACAGTTGTGTGACAATAGCGAATTAATATTCGTTATTGTCTTCCTGATTCTCCACCCGGCCAATCAGGAAGCGGGTCCTGAGAACCGTCACCCGATTGGCCGAGTGGATAAGTGATCCTATTGGCCACTTAGGAGGAGGAGGAGGGAGGAGACGCATGATGGAAGCCGCCGTGATGCTGAGGAGAAGGAGACGCAGGGGAAGCCGCTGCCCGCCACCCGGAGGAAGCGCTGCTCTTGACCTAGAAGGGGTAAGTTCAGGGCTGGTGACCAACCGTCCAACTGGGGCATTGTTTGCCGCCCTCCCCCAAAAAATATACCACTAGCCGCCACTGATCCTAACCATACGGTCGCGATCCTTCCCGAGCCTGGACCAGCTCTGTGACGTCAGCTGACAGCGGGCTTCAGTGAGCTTTTACTGTACTTTTCCTTTAAGATTAGGGATGAGCTTCGTGTTCGAGTCGAACATACGTTCGACTCGAACATCGGCTGTTCGATCGTTCGACGAAGATCGAACGATTTGGGCCGTTCGCGCCAAATTCGAGTGACGCGAACGGCCCACAATGCACTACGCCATCGCAGTGTCATCCAGGCGCTGTGATTGGCCAAGCATGCACTGTGACCCCGCATGCTTGGCCAATCACAGCGCCGGCAGCGAGGAGAGCAATGATTGGCCACAGGCAGGATGCCTGTGGCCAATTATTGCTGAGGGGGTTTAGTACACGCCCCACACTATAAAAGGCCGCCAGCACGGCGGCCTAGTGTAGTGTGTTCCGGAGCAGGGATAGAGCAGCATAGGCAGGGACAGTGACTTTTCTTTCTTTCTTGCTTAACCTGGATTCCTTTAGTTTGGGGAAAGAGAAGGATAGGTAGGGAGAGTGTCAGTGTGTTTTGTGCTTGTGCTATATTGTGCTTAAAAAAAACATTTTTTCTAGGGACAGAAAACTGTAGGTAGGGAGAGTGTGTCAGTTTCTTTCACTGTCAAAGTCCTTGTTTCCAGGGACCTGGAAGGACAGTGAGTGAATTCTCCTTGTGCTATATTGTGCTTAAAAAAAACATTTTTTCTAGGGACAGAAAACTGTAGGTAGGGAGAGTGTGTCAGTTTCTTTCACTGTCAAAGTCCTTGTTTCCAGGGACCTGGAAGGACAGTGAGGTAATTCTCCTTGTGCTAAATTGTGCTTAAAAAAAACATTTTTTCTAGGGACAGAAAACTGTAGGTAGGGAGAGTGTGTCAGTTTCTTTCACTGTCAAAGTCCTTGTTTCCAGGGACCTGGAAGGACAGTGAGGTAATTCTCCTTGTGCTAAATTGTGCTTAAAAAAAACATTTTTTCTAGGGACAGAAAACTGTAGGTAGGGAGAGTGTGTCAGTTTCTTTCACTGTCAAAGTCCTTGTTTCCAGGGACCTGGAAGGACAGTGAGGTAATTCTCCTTGTGCTAAATTGTGCTTAAAAAAAAACATTTTTTCTAGGGACAGAAAACTGTAGGTAGGGAGAGTGTGTCAGTTTCTTTCACTGTCAAAGTCCTTGTTTCCAGGGACCTGGAAGGACAGTGAGGTAATTCTCCTTGTGCTAAATTGTGCTTAAAAAAAACATTTTTTCTAGGGACAGAAAACTGTAGGTAGGGAGAGTGTGTCAGTTTCTTTCACTGTCAAAGTCCTTGTTTCCAGGGACCTGGAAGGACAGTGAGGTAATTCTCCTTGTGCTAAATTGTGCTTAAAAAAAACATTTTTTCTAGGGACAGAAAACTGTAGGTAGGGAGAGTGTGTCAGTTTCTTTCACTGTCAAAGTCCTTGTTTCCAGGGACCTGGAAGGACAGTGAGGTAATTCTCCTTGTGCTAAATTGTGCTTAAAAAAAACATTTTTTCTAGGGACAGAAAACTGTAGGTAGGGAGAGTGTGTCAGTTTCTTTCACTGTCAAAGTCCTTGTTTCCAGGGACCTGGAAGGACAGTGAGGTAATTCTCCTTGTGCTAAATTGTGCTTAAAAAAACATTTTTTCTAGGGACAGAAAACTGTAGGTAGGGAGAGTGTGTCAGTTTCTTTCACTGTCAAAGTCCTTGTTTCCAGGAACCTGGAAGGACAGTGAGGTAATTCTCCTTGTGCTAAATTGTGCTTAAAAAAAACATTTTTTCTAGGGACAGAAAACTGTAGGTAGGGAGAGTGTGTCAGTTTCTTTCACTGCCAAAGTCCTTGTTTCCAGGGACCTGGAAGGACAGTGAGGTAATTCTCCTTGTGCTAAATTGTGCTTAAAAAAAACATTTTTTCTAGGGACAGAAAACTGTAGGTAGGGAGAGTGTGTCAGTTTCTTTCACTGTCAAAGTCCTTGTTTCCAGGGACCTGGAAGGACAGTGAGGTAATTCTCCTTGTGCTAAATTGTGCTTAAAAAAAACATTTTTTCTAGGGACAGAAAACTGTAGGTAGGGAGAGTGTGTCAGTTTCTTTCACTGTCAAAGTCCTTGTTTCCAGGGACCTGGAAGGACAGTGAGTGAATTCTCCTTGTGCTATATTGTGCTTAAAAAAAACATTTTTTCTAGGGACAGAAAACTGTAGGTAGGGAGAGTGTGTCAGTTTCTTTCACTGTCAAAGTCCTTGTTTCCAGGGACCTGGAAGGACAGTGAGGTAATTCTCCTTGTGCTAAATTGTGCTTAAAAAAAACATTTTTTCTAGGGACAGAAAACTGTAGGTAGGGAGAGTGTGTCAGTTTCTTTCACTGTCAAAGTCCTTGTTTCCAGGGACCTGGAAGGACAGTGAGGTAATTCTCCTTGTGCTAAATTGTGCTTAAAAAAAACATTTTTTCTAGGGACAGAAAACTGTAGGTAGGGAGAGTGTGTCAGTTTCTTTCACTGTCAAAGTCCTTGTTTCCAGGGACCTGGAAGGACAGTGAGGTAATTCTCCTTGTGCTAAATTGTGCTTAAAAAAAACATTTTTTCTAGGGACAGAAAACTGTAGGTAGGGAGAGTGTGTCAGTTTCTTTCACTGTCAAAGTCCTTGTTTCCAGGGACCTGGAAGGACAGTGAGGTAATTCTCCTTGTGCTAAATTGTGCTTAAAAAAAACATTTTTTCTAGGGACAGAAAACTGTAGGTAGGGAGAGTGTGTCAGTTTCTTTCACTGTCAAAGTCCTTGTTTCCAGGGACCTGGAAGGACAGTGAGTGAATTCTCCTTGTGCTATATTGTGCTTAAAAAAACATTTTTTCTAGGGACAGAAAACTGTAGGTAGGGAGAGTGTGTCAGTTTCTTTCACTGTCAAAGTCCTTGTTTCCAGGGACCTGGAAGGACAGTGAGGTAATTCTCCTTGTGCTAAATTGTGCTTAAAAAAAAACATTTTTTCTAGGGACAGAAAACTGTAGGTAGGGAGAGTGTGTCAGTTTCTTTCACTGTCAAAGTCCTTGTTTCCAGGGACCTGGAAGGACAGTGAGGTAATTCTCCTTGTGCTAAATTGTGCTTAAAAAAACATTTTTTCTAGGGACAGAAAACTGTAGGTAGGGAGAGTGTGTCAGTTTCTTTCACTGTCAAAGTCCTTGTTTCCAGGGACCTGGAAGGACAGTGAGGTAATTCTCCTTGTGCTAAATTGTGCTTAAAAAAAACATTTTTTCTAGGGACAGAAAACTGTAGGTAGGGAGAGTGTGTCAGTTTCTTTCACTGTCAAAGTCCTTGTTTCCAGGGACCTGGAAGGACAGTGAGGTAATTCTCCTTGTGCTAAATTGTGCTTAAAAAAAACATTTTTTCTAGGGACAGAAAACTGTAGGTAGGGAGAGTGTGTCAGTTTCTTTCACTGTCAAAGTCCTTGTTTCCAGGGACCTGGAAGGACAGTGAGGTAATTCTCCTTGTGCTAAATTGTGCTTAAAAAAAACATTTTTTCTAGGGACAGAAAACTGTAGGTAGGGAGAGTGTGTCAGTTTCTTTCACTGCCAAAGTCCTTGTTTCCAGGGACCTGGAAGGACAGTGAGGTAATTCTCCTTGTGCTAAATTGTGCTTAAAAAAAACATTTTTTCTAGGGACAGAAAACTGTAGGTAGGGAGAGTGTGTCAGTTTCTTTCACTGTCAAAGTCCTTGTTTCCAGGGACCTGGAAGGACAGTGAGGTAATTCTCCTTGTGCTAAATTGTGCTTAAAAAAAACATTTTTTCTAGGGACAGAAAACTGTAGGTAGGGAGAGTGTGTCAGTTTCTTTCACTGTCAAAGTCCTTGTTTCCAGGGACCTGGAAGGACAGTGAGGTAATTCTCCTTGTGCTAAATTGTGCTTAAAAAAAACATTTTTTCTAGGGACAGAAAACTGTAGGTAGGGAGAGTGTGTCAGTTTCTTTCACTGTCAAAGTCCTTGTTTCCAGGGACCTGGAAGGACAGTGAGTGAATTCTCCTTGTGCTAAATTGTGCTTTAAAAAAATTTTTTTTCTAGGGACAGAAAACTGTAGGTAGGGAGAGTGTGTCAGTTTCTTTCACTGTCAAAGTCCTTGTTTCAAGGGACAGAGAAGGACACCTGAAGGTAGCCCTTATTGCTTTTTTCCCATCTCCCTGCAGGCCATCTATTAGAATGTCTGGAAGGCAAACAAGGAGAGGCAGACAGTCTGGAGGCAATAAAAGAGGGCAAGCAGGCTCTGTGTCTGGGGGCAACAGTGCTGGTCGTGGACGCGGTGCATTGTCATCAGCACATGGCCATGGGACACGCTTGTCCTTCTTTTCGGCAGCTGGACATGTTGAGCCACATCATGCCGAAGACTTGGTAGAGTGGATGACCAAGCCCTCCTCCTCCTCCTCATCCTCTCTCACCCAGGCTCAGGGTACTGGAAAAGCAGCTGCCAAAGCGTCCTCTTCCCTGGTATCAATGTCAGACTCATCATCAGTCACTCCTTCCCTAGACCCACCATGTCCTCCTCCTGAGGAGTCCCCCGAACTGTTTCAGCACAGTGTTGGGTACATGCTCCAGGAGGATGCCCAGCGTTTCGAAGGGTCTGATGATGAAACCCAGCTAGAGGAAGGCAGTAGCGTGAGAGCAGACAGAGGGGATGCTCAAGAAGGACACCAATCTGGCAGTCATGTTCCAGCAGCTGCAGCATACTGCCAGATTGCCTCCAGTGATGAGGAGGGAGGTGATGATGAGGTCACTGACTCCACGTGGGTGCCTAATAGGAGAGAGGAGGAGGAGGAGGATGAGGAGGAGGCACATCTCCAACGAGGCAGGATGCCCTTTGGTGGCCAGCGTAAGGGCAGTACACCGACGGAATCACACCGCAGAGCTCCGCCTGTGCAGGGCGCTGCCTCTGCCCGTCATTCAAAAAGTTCTTTGGTGTGGGCCTTTTTTGAGGCTAGTGCATCAGATCGCACAGCTGCTGTTTGCAACATATGTCTCAAGCGTATATCGCGTGGCCAAAACATCAGCCGCTTGGGTACCACATGCCTGACCAGACATATGTTGACCTGCCATGCAGCTCGTTGGCAAGCCTACCTCAAAGACCCACACCAAAGAACAAAGCGGACCTCTCCTTGCACCGCATCAGCTGGGATCTCCAACCCCACTATAACTTCAGTCCTCTCTGAAACATGCACTGAGAGGAATGAAGGTGTAGAATTAGGTGTGTCACAGCCAAGTACTTGCGGCCACTCTGCTAGCAGTACACCGACGTCCGATTCTAGCAGGCAAATTTCCCTGCCCCAGCTGCTGGACCGTCGAAAGAAGTTCACTCCCAGCCATCCACATGCCCAGCGGTTGAATGCTAGCTTGGCTAAATTGCTAGCGCTTCAACTGCTGCCTTTTCAGTTGGTAGACTCGGCCCCAGGGCCGGCCCTACCATGGGACCCGATGGGACCATGGTCCCAGGCGGCACTTTAAGAGGGGCGGCAACAGGGGCGCACTGCCTGAGGACAGGGCCGGATTCCCCACAAGGCCACAGAGGCCAGGCCTCGGGGCGGCAGTGAATGCAGGGGCGGCGCCGCGGCACCCCCCCCCTCTTCCGCTGCAGAGGAGAGAGGAGGGGGGAGAGGTGAGATGTGTCAGGACTTTCGGTAGAAACCCCCCCCCCCCGCTCCTCAATCCAATCCGCATGGCAGAGGAAGGGAGGGAAAGAGGTGAGATGTCTCTACACAGGCTGCTGGAACTCTGTTAACACAGGTCACGGCCGCCACTCACTTCCCGTTGTGCAGCCGTGCCTGTTGTCAGCTCCAGGGGGAGGGCTGCAGGACTGAGCTATGTCTCGTCTCACACATAGCTTAGCCTCAGAGCACACTGGCGCTGACATCCCTCTCTCTGCACAGACAGAGGAGAGATAGAGCTCTGATCCTCCTCCTTCTGAGTCTGCCCCACCCACACTCCCATGTGAGGGCACTGGGCAGGAAGTTTGAACCCAGAAAAGTGTCAGACAGCCAGCACCTCAGCCTCCATCCTGGTAAGCTCACCCTCTCTCCTGCCTCCCAGTGTATAAAAAGGGGTGCTCTGTGGACTTTGTTAAAGGGGAGGGGGGCAGGCTTTGGTGAGCAGAGACCCCCTTTACACCAGAGTCCACAGCATGCCCCCTTAAATCAAGTTTCCCAGAACACCCCTTAAATTAGGGTTCCCGTTTACATTAGAGTCCACAGAGCTCCCCCTTACAGTGTAAGTGGAAATTCTGTGCGGACTCTGATGTAAGGGGGGCCTCTGTGCGGACTCTGATGTAAGGGGGGCCTCTGTGCAGACTCTGATGTAAGGGGGGCCTCTCTGCAGACTCTAATGTAAGGGGGCCTCTGTGCGGACTCTGATGTAAGGGGGGGCTCTGTACAGACTCTGATGTAAGGGGGGCTCTGTGCAGACTCTGATGTAAGAGGGGCTCTGTGTGGACTCTGATGTAAGAGGGGGCCTCTGTGCGGACTCTGATGTAAGAGGGGGCCTCTGTGCGGACTCTGTTGTAAGGGGGGGGCTCTGTACGGACTCTGATGTAAGGGGGGTCTCTGTGCGGACTCTGATGTAAGAGGGACCTCTGTGCGGACTCTGATGTAAGGGGGACCTCTGTGCGGACTCTGATGTAAGGGGGACCTCTGTGCGGACTCTGATGTAAGGGGGACCTCTGTGCGGACTCTGATGTAAGGGGGACCTCTGTGCGGACTCTGATGTAAGGGGGACCTCTGTGCGGACTCTGATGTAAGGGGGGGCTCTGTGCGGACTCTGATGTAAGGGGGGCTCTGTGCGGACTCTGATGTAAGGGGGGGCTCTGTGCGGACTCTGATGTAAGGGGGGGCTCTGTGCGGACTCTGATGTAAGGGGGGGCTCTGTGCGGACTCTGATGTAAGGGGGGCTCTGTGCGGACTCTGATGTAAGGGGGGCTCTGTGCGGACTCTGATGTAAGGGGGGGCTCTGTGCGGACTCTGATGTAAGAGGGGGCTCTGTGAAGACTCTGATGTAATGTAAGGGGGGGCTCTGTGCAGACTCTGATGTAAGGGGGGCCTCTGTGCGGACTCTGATGTAAGGGGGGCTCTGATGTAATTTGGACCTTTGGCAGCAACCCAGCAACCCCCCCCCACTTCTCAATTCGAGGGGCAGAAGAGGAGGGGAGAGATGAGAGGAGAGGTCACTTGGACTTTTCCGGCCAGCACATCTCCCCCCCCCCAGTTCTCAACCCGTCAACCCGCGGCATTGGGGCGGCAAAAGGGAGGACCCGGCCTTGGGGCGGCAAAGGGAATAAATCCGGGCCTGCCTGAGGACCTGGGTTTCCCTCCATCTAGTGTGCATTGTCAATGTCATACTGTACTGCATCGCCGGCGCCGCTGTCACTGGCCGCAGTGGCAAGACGCACTTCAAGGGTCTCTCCAGCGGCCCCTGCTTCACTGCCCAAACTGGTTGCTAGCTGCGGCCCGCTTTGTGTCTAGCAACCAGTGACGTAAGGAGAGAGAGGCCCATCATTCATTGCAGAGAGTATTTCACTTCCTCCTCCTCCGCTAGCTCCACCCACCTCCTCCCTGTATGTAACAGCATGAGATCGGAGCGGCTGTGTGTGTGGAGAGAGAGCAGCTGCGGGCTCTTCTCCCCCCTCCTTCTCCTCCTCATGCTGCTGTTCCTAGGACAGCCACCGCTATGTTTCTTCCCCCTTTTCCTCCCATTGGCCAGGGAAAAAAACTAAAAGGAGAAAAGAGGATTATGGGATATGTAGTGCAAATGGCTGGCCCATTGCAATTCTAGGGGGGAAACTGCAGCCCCCAGCATGCCCATCTGAAGGGAAGGGAGAGAGAGCCAGGCTGAGTGACAGGCTGCATCTGGTGACAGGCATCAGTGACAAGTGACAGGCTGCATCTGGTGACAGGCATCGGTGACAAGTGACAGGCTGCATCTGGTGACAGGCATCGGTGACAAGTGACAGGCTGCATCTGGTGACAGGCATTGGTAACAAGTGACAGGCTGCATCTGGTGACAGGCATTGGTGACAAGTGACAGGCTGCATCTGGTGACAGGCATTGGTGACAAGTGACAGGCTGCATCTGGTGACAGGCATTGGTGACAAGTGACAGGCTGCATCTGGTGACAGGCATTGGTAACAAGTGACAGGCTGCATCTGGTGACAGGCATTGGTGACAAGTGACAGGCTGCATCTGGTGACAGGCATTGGTGACAAGTGACAGGCTGCATCTGGTGACAGGCATTGGTAACAAGTGACAGGCTGCATCTGGTGACAGGCATTGGTGACAAGTGACAGGCTGCATCTGGTGACAGGCATTGGTAACAAGTGACAGGCTGCATCTGGTGACAGGCATTGGTGACAAGTGACAGGCTGCATCTGGTGACAGGCATTGGTGACAAGTGACAGGCTGCATCTGGTGACAGGCATTGGTAACAAGTGACAGGCTGCATCTGGTGACAGGCATTGGTGACAAGTGACAGGCTGCATCTGGTGACAGGCATTGGTGACAAGTGACAGGCTGCATCTGGTGACAGGCATTGGTGACAAGTGACAGGCTGCATCTGGTGACAGGCATTGGTAACAAGTGACAGGCTGCATCTGGTGACAGGCATTGGTGACAAGTGACAGGCTGCATCTGGTGACAGGCATTGGTAACAAGTGACAGGCTGCATCTGGTGACAGGCATTGGTGACAAGTGACAGGCTGCATCTGGTGACAGGCATTGGTGACAAGTGACAGGCTGCATCTGGTGACAGGCATTGGTGACAAGTGACAGGCTGCATCTGGTGACAGGCATTGGTAACAAGTGACAGGCTGCATGTTGTGGCAGGCTATGGGTGGCAAGTGGCACAGCTGCATCTGGTGGCAGGCAACGGTGGCAAGCAATAAGCTACATCTGGTGGCAAGCAATGGTGGCAAATGACAAGCTCAGGGTTCCCACTGATTCTGCATTATGGTGAGTTAAACTATTTCATTATATATTACAATGTAGTAATAGAAATAATGTGATTTGATCATCCTGACACCATATCAATCATAATGTTAGGATGATTTAAGTGCTAACACCAGCCATTCGCCCGACAAATCACCCGCTGCCAAATTCCCTGTCAGCGAGACTACACCCCCCCCCCCTCATCTTTTTTTGGGAAGGAAGGGCGGTATCCCTGAATGGCAGTTTGGAAATGTGGTCAATGCAGCGCTGTTGCATGCAGCATGTTGCATCACTGAGCTGGGATCAGAGCGTAGCTGGTCGGTGGAAGTGGAGAGAAAGGGGGGAGCTTTCGTGGTGCTACACAATACTCTTTGCAGGAAGGAGCTAGGGTGACCACATTTTTAAACTACTATTCACGGACACCCCCCCTTCCCAAACATCAGCTTGTTCTGTAACGAATCACAGCACAGTGATTGGACACAAGAGGTGGGATTTATGATTTCTCCAATCACATGCAGGGGGCGGGGATTGTGCTCCTCCAGGCATTCCCGGCCAGGACAAGTACTGTCAGTGAGTAAAGAGGTGATGTGGCGGCCTTTTTTGGGGGCATCAGATTGGCCTAGGGGGGTGGCTGTGTCAGTTTCATTCCGGGACACTGTATTGTCCTGGAATGAATGTGCCCGGGACAGACCTGCAAAATGCGTGGTCACCCTAGAAGGGGCATGTCTCTTTGCTGAATATATGGGATGTCTCTTGCTGAATATATTGGGCTGTCTCTTTGCTTTATGGAAACGTCTCTTTGCTGGATGGGCATAGGATTTTTTTTGGGGGGGGCAGCATTTCATTCTTGGGCCCAGGCAGCACAATGTCTTTGGCCAGCCCTGCTCGGCCCCCTTCCGTGAGTTTGTGCAATGTGCGGTTCCTCAGTGGCAGGTTCCCAAACGCCACTTTTTCTCACGGAAGGCTATTCCGGCTCTCTACCGGCATGTGGAAGGCAATGTCTTGGCCTTGCTGGACAGGGCGGTCAGCGGTAAGGTGCATATTACCGCTGACTCATGGTCCAGCAGGCATGGACAGGGACGTTACCTTTCTTTCACGGCCCATTGGGTCACTCTTTTGGCAGCTGGGAAGGATGCAGGACAAGGTGCAGTAGTGTTGGAGGTTGTCCCACCGCCACGCCTCCAAAATGCTACTACTGGTTGTGACACACCTCTCTCCTCCACCCCCTCCTCTTCTTCTTCCTCCATGGCCTCTTCCTGTGGTTTGTCCTATGAACCAGCGGTGCTCCGTAGCCGTTCACGGGGCTACGCAAGTACGCAGGCAAAAAGATGCCATGCCGTGCTTGCGCTGGTGTGTTTGGGGGACAGAAGCCACACTGGGGCAGAGGTCCTGTCTGCTCTGCAGGGCCAGGCCGAGAGGTGGTTGACGCCACGCCAGCTTAAGCCAGGAATGGTGGTTTGCGACAATGGCACCAACCTCCTCTCCGCCCTCCGACAGGGACAACTGACCCATGTGCCCTGTGTGGCTCACGTCCTTAACCTGGTGGTGCAGCGGTTCTTGGGCAGGTACCCGGGCTTACAGGATGTCCTGAGGCAGGCCAGGAAAGTCTGTGTGCATTTCCGCAGATCTTATAATGCCAGTGCTCGCCTGGCTGAGCTGCAAAAGGAGTTGAACCTGCCCAAGAACCGCCTTATATGTGACATGCCCACCAGGTGGAACTCAACGTTGGCCATGCTGCAGCGGCTGCACACGCAGCAGAGGGCCATCAATGAGTACCTGTGCGACTACGGCACCAGGACAGGGTCAGGGGAGCTTGGTTTTTTTTCTCCACGCCAGTGGGGCATGATCAGGGATGCATGCACTGTCCTGGCACCATTTGAGGAGGCCACGAGGATGGTGAGCAGTGACAGTGCATGCATCAGTGACACTGTACCTCTTGTCCACCTGTTGGAGCACACGCTGCGTGGAATAATGGACAGGGCACTTGAGGCAGAACAGAGGCAGGAAGAGGAGGACTTCCTTGCCTCTCAAGGCCCCCTTTACCCAGACAGTGTTCCTTCTGTCCCACCCATCGCACAGGAAGAGGAGGAGGAGGAGGAGGAGGAGGAGGAGGATTGTGTCAGCATGGAGGTGGAGGCTGGCACTCAGCATCATCAGCAGCAGTCTTTTAGGGATGATTTACAGTCCCAAGAAACCAGTGGACTTGTACGTGGCTGGGAGGAGGTGGCTGCGGATCATGTCGTCCTTAGTGACCCAGAGGACTCCGGAGCGAATGCCTCAGCAAACCTACGCTGCATGGCCTCCCTGATCCTGCAAAGTCTGCGGAAGGATCCTCGTATTCTTCGGATCAAGGAGAGGGACCATTACTGGCTGGCCACTCTCCTTGATCCACGGTACAAGGGTAAGGTTGCGGACCTTATGTTACCTTCGCAGAGGGAGCAGAGGATGAGACAACTCCGGGAGGCCTTGCAGAAAGGTCTGTGCAACGCGTTCCCAGAGACTGGGAGGTTACAAACTCCTGGTCCTGGACAACGAGTTGCTGAGGCTTCGGCCAGTCAAAGAAGGAGCGGTGGGGAAGGTGGCCGTCTGACCGATGCGTTCAGACAATTCTTTAGTCCGCAGCCCCAAAGTATGATCGGTTCCAGCAACCATCGCCAGCGTCTGATAAACATGGTGCAGGAATATCTAGGGGCAAGGTCAGACTTGGACACCTTCCCCACCGAAAATCCTCTGGCTTACTGGGTCTTGAGGATGGATCACTGGCCAGAGCTTGCACAGTATGCAATTGAGCTACTGGCCTGTCCTGCATCCAGCGTTCTTTCGGAACGCACATTCAGTGCTGCTGGAGGATTTGTCACGGATCACAGGGTGCGCCTGTCCACCGACTCGGTTGATCGACTGACTTTCATCAAGATGAACCAGTCTTGGATCACCACCAGCTACCACACACCTGATGCTGATATAACAGACTAATTGATTTTAACATGTCACATCCCTTCAAGACTGATGCTGATGCTGAGTGCCTGTGCTGTTATGTTGACTGGCTATCCTCCTCCTCCGAGTCCTCAATGATACGATTGATGATGATAGCTTGGAAGATCATTTTTGTTTATGGGTGCCGCCACCAGTGGCTAAGGCCCAATTTTTCAGCCCCTGTTTTACAGGGGCGTGTAATTACAATTTTTTTAGCAATAATTTGCCATAGGGCTCATTGCTGTGCTCCAAGTACAGTATCTGTGAGGGGTTGGAGTGTTGTGGCACCAGTGCCTAAGGCCCAATTTTTCAGCCCCTGTTTAACAGGGGCGTGTCATTACAATTTTTGAAGCAATACTTTGCAACAGGGCTCATTGCTGTGCTCCAAGTACAGTATCTGTGAGGGGTTGTAGTGTTGTGCCACCAGTGCCTAAGGCCCAATTTTTCAGCCCCTGTTCAACAGGGGCATGCAATTACAATTCTTGATCTAATAATTCACAGCAGGGTCCATTGCTGCACCCACCAAGAGTAACTCTGAGGGCTTACAGTCTTGTGGCAACGCCACCACCACCACCACCACGAAAGGCCCAATTTTTCAGCCCCTGTTCAAAAGGGGCATGTAATTACAATTCTTGATCTAATAATTCACAGCAGGGCCCATTGCTGCACCCACCAAGAGTAACTGTCAGGGCTTACAGTGTTGTGGCACCAGCACCACCATCAAAGCCCCAATTTTTACTACCACTGTTCAACAATTATATGTAATTAAAATTCCTGATATAATAGTTGACAGCAGGGCGTTCCAGCACCAACCAAGAGTAACTGTGAGTGCTTACAGTGTTGTGCCAACACCAACAACTAAGGGGCCTATTTCTGCAGAGTATATACGGCAGGTCCCTACTTTCAAACATCCAACTTACAAACGACTCCTACTTGCAAACGAAAGAAGACAACAGGAAGTGAGAGGAAATCTACCCCTAGAAAGGAAAATTCTCTCCTGTAAGAATAAATATGGGAGAAAGGGGTCTCATCTGTACTGATGCTTTATCAGCAATCCTTGTTTCAAGAAAAACACCACATTTCAAAAACAGTTGTCATTGGGACGGAAAGTGAGGTGAAATGTTCTGAACAGGGGCACAGACAGCAAAACAAATGTTACAGGGGTGATAACCCTTACCTATGTTTCCCAAAAAGTTTAAAAATAGATTTTTGGGCTGGAGCTACACTTCAACAATGTACCTGTTCAAAATTACAAACAGATTCTACATAAGAACAAACCTACAGTCCCTGTCTTGTATGCACCGCCTGTATACGGCTGTTCAGAGTATATAGGGCCTTTTTTATTTTATGTGCGGGGTTCCCCTTAATATCCATACAAGACCCAAAGGGGCTGGTAATGGGCTGGGGTAGGGGGGGGGGTCATGGGGTAGCTATGCCATTTTTCTTAAAGAATTTCATCCATATTACCGGGACCAGACATTACATTAAAGCCGCAAGCAGTTTTAAATGGCTTTTTTTTCCTTTAGAAGTGTCATTTTGTGCAGGGACAGTTCTAAACACGGGAAACACGTGGCACTTCACAGGCATACTTTAGACACCCCCCAGGTACGATATTTAAAGGAATATTTGACTTTTTTTTTTTCACTTTATGCATCATTAAAATGACTGCTCCCGAAAAACGACCGTTTTTAAAACTTCTTTTTGCATTGATACATGTCCCCTGGTGCACAACCCGGGTTCCCAAACCCTATTTATGACAATAACATGCATAATAGTTGTTATAATTAGCACTTTAGAATTTGAACGTTCGCATCCATTGTATTTAATAGGGTTCTAATGTTCGTTCGAACTTTCGGTCCGTTCGCGGGTTCTGGTGCGAACCGAACCCGGGGGTGTTCGGCTCATCACTATTTAAGATATCAACAAAATTTGCTTCTTATCTACTTTGCAGAGAAATACACCACCATGTGATAAAGATTAAGGACGCCTCAGATCTGTTGGACCATTATATTATTCATAGTCATAATGCGCTCGTTATGTCAGGGTTAGAGACAATTCCACCACGGCATGCAAGCAAATCCAGGCATAGAGGTCACCATTAAATATAAAATATGCAAACTCCCATTGTGAAGTACCGTATATACTCGAGTATAAGCCGAGTTTTTCAGCACATTTTTTTGTGCTGAAAATGCCCCCCTCGGCTTATACTTGAGGACCCGGTACCGGCTGGCCGTAGGTCCCCTGGACCCCAAACTTGGCACACATGTAGCTTCCACTTCCTCTACAAGTGTGCACAGGTTGTTGTCCGGGGACCTACGGCTGGGGAGCACCGATTTTTCAAAGCCGGGCACACCTTCAATAGACTCCCATGTTAAACGGTAATTTCTCAGGTGAGTTTGGGGACCCGGTACCGGCCGGACGTAGGTTCCCTGGACCCAAAACTTGGCACAGATGTAGCAGCCCCATTTCTCCTCTATAAGTGTGCAACGTTTTTTGTCTGGGAGACCTACGGCCGGGGAGCACCGACTTTTCAAAGCCAGGCACCCCTTCCATAGACTCCCATGTTAAACGTCAGTCTAGGCATGGGCACAGTGAGGCATGGGCACAGTGAGGCATGGACACAGTGAGGAATGGACACAGTGAGGCATGCACATGGACACAGTGAGGCAAAGTGAGGCACAGTGAGGCATGCAGATGGACACCCTAGGCTTATACTCGAGTCAATACGTTTTCCCAGTTTTTTGTGGTAAAATTAGGTACCTCAGCTTATATTCGGGTCAGCTTATACTCGAGTATATACGGTATGTAAAAACTCTAACCCCCTTATTTTAGTTCACAATACCAAATGGCAGTAAAAAAGGAACCATTCCTTACATCAAAATATCATACAAAAGCCCGAGCTGTCAGCCTGACATAACGAGCACGTTATGACCATTTATAATATAATGGTCCACCAGATCTGGTAAGAGGCATCCTTAATCTTTGTCACATGGTGGTGGATTTCTCTGCACAGTAAATGAGAAGCAAATTTTGTTCACATCTTAAGGATTTGACCTTTTTGGATGGAGGTCTTCTAAGGAAGATTGCTAAGTCACGATATGTGGATACACTTTCTTTATGGACACTTTTTTGTTTTATTGTATATGTTTTCGATTTTTTCTGTATGTATATATCTTCAGGAAAATTGGTGTTGAATGTCTAACCTGCTGGGAATTGAATTGGAATTAGTGCTGCTTTTTTGTTTGTATTATCTTAAAGAATTGATGTTGATGTAAATAATCCGGGCAGGCAGCTTCTGCACCACAGAGGATCTCCACGGTCTCCTTGGCTTGTAGTGTAATGTAACTAAGAGGTAAACCGAAGCGCCGCACCACTGCTAAAAGGTTCAGATGACTTTATTTCAATAAAAGCCTGGAGGGCAATGCAAAGAGTAAGCAACGCGTTTTGAGTGTCCAAAATGCCCATCATCTGGACTGGATTGAAAACAATGTGAATGAACTAAAAGTGAACTGGACCTTTAATGATATTTCTTCCAATGTGATTACAAGCAAAGGTCTTGACAGCAGCTGGTTTTGGCAACCACAAGACTGAAAGAACTGAAATGGCCTCTCAGTTGTCACTGAAACAAGTTTCCCCAATCAGAGATTTCCCCTCACCTCTGGTTCCAGTGACACATTTTGGATTTGCCAGAATTTTAAGCTCTGGTGACAATGACTGCCTGGAAATACAGTCATGATTAATCTCCCTAGACAGCAGAAATACCCTGACATAGGTTCTATCCCTTCCCAAAGCTATTTAAAGCTTATTCAAGTGAAGTCTATAGATACATTAGAAAGTAATTTTCAATTTGATTTTCATAGTTTTACAAGCTTACTGGTGCCTAATTTTTGTATTGAATTTAGATATGTGTAGATAAGCCACTACAGGCAGAGTAGATAGGCTACTACAATGATTCTGCTTCTCTAACATCATCCATACTGTAATGCCGCGTACACACGATCGGACATTCCGACAATAAAACCGTGGATTTGCATTTTTTTCCGACGGATGTTGGCTCAAACTTCCCTTGCATACACACAGTCACACAAACGTCAAGAACGCGGTGACATACAACACTACGACAAGCCGAGAAAAATTAAGTACAATGATTCCGAGCATGCGTTGAATTGATTCCGAGCATGCGTAGAATATTTGTGCGTCAGAATTGGATACACACGATCGGAATTTCCGACAACAACTTTTGTTGTTGGAAAAATTGAGAACCAGCTCTCAAACATTTGTTGTTGGAAATTCCGACAGCAAATGTCCGATGGAGCATACACACGGTCGGAATATCCGACAAAAAGCTCACATTGAACATTTGTTGTCGGAAATTCCGATCGCGTGTACGCGGCATAAGAGTGTTTTTTCCTTGCACAAAAATGTCATTGGTTTTAAGGTATAAAAAAACATAAAATAAATAAAAAGAAAACTGCGCCAGTGAAAAATATCCCAATATGGGATATATAAGTCCAAAGGTGTATCCTCCAGATGGAAGGAATCCAGGGAAGAGATATCAATGGGCTATAGTGTGTCCAACGGTCCTGTACATTAACACATCCTGCTTGGCATCAACACCATTAGAAGTGACTGCTTACCAGATGGAAGCCAGATAAGCGCAGTCGGCTATGACCCAGCCGCTGCCTTTACATAGAGGGGATCCAGAGATACCATAAACACTCTTCCAATATTTAAGGGCCTCTTGATGACTCAATGGCACAAAAACAAAAATAAAAAAGAACATAGGATAATACCATTTGATAGGTATAGGATAGTCAAGCACCACCACCGTGAATAATGAAAACAACCGTGAATAGCACCCTGATGGTAATGACTCCTTACCGGACGCAAGGAAGGGGCTCACGATCAATGTAACCTGACCACGGCCTGTGTCCTGCACGATATGGCCCAATTCAAACTCATGGAACTCTCCTCACCGGTACCAGAGTGCCGCTGATATTCCATATACCATACCAACATTGTCAATGAGTAGTGCAAAAAAAAATCCTATAGTTTTTAACAGGAATGTTAACTATATATCTATAACTATATCCCTGATGTAAAGCGCTGCGCAAATTGTTGGCGCTATATAAATCCTGTATAATAACAATAATAACTATATGGTAGTACAAATAGTTGGCTTGGGGGTGGAAGCTGATGTGTATATGTGATAGCTAGTGATGAGCCGAACACCCCCGGGTTCGGTTCGCACCAGAACCCGCGAACGGACCGAAAGTTCGCACGAACTTTAGAACCCTATTAAATACAATGGATGCAAATGTTCGAAATCTAAAGTGCTAATTATAACGACTATTATGCATGTTATTGTCCTAAAAAGGGTTTGGGAACCCGGGTTCTGCACCAGGGAACATGTATCAATGCAAAAAGAAGTTTTAAAAACGGCCGTTTTTCTGGAGCAGTCATTTTAATGATGCATAAAGTGAAAAAAAAAAAGTAAAATATTCCTTTAAATATCGTACCTGGGGGGTGTCTAAAGTATGCCTGTGAAGTGCCACGTGTTTCCCATGTTTAAAACTGTCCCTGCACAAAATTATATTTCTAAAGGAAAAAAAGCCATTAAAAACTGCTTGCGGCTTTAATGTAATGTCTGGTCCCGGTAATATGGATGAAAATCTTTAAGAAAAATGGCATAGCTACCCCATCACACACCCCCCCTACCCCAGCCCATTACCAGCCCCTTTGGGTCTTGTATGGATATTAAGGGGAACTCCGCATACAAAATAAAAAAGGCCCTATATACTCTGAACAGCCGTATACAGGCGGTGCATACAAGACAGGGACTGTAGGTTTGTTCTTATGTAGAATCTGTTTGTAATTTTGAACAGGTACATTGTTTAAGTGTAGCTCCAGCCAAAAAATCTATTTTTAAGCTTTTTGGAAAACATAGGGAAGGGTTATCACCCCTGTAACATTTGTTTTGCTGTCTGTGCAGTGTGCACCTGTTCAGAACAGTTCACCTCACTTTCCGTCCTAATGACAAATGTTTTTTGAAAATTTGGGTTTTTTATTGAAACAAGAATTGGTGATAAAGCATCAGTGGAGAGGAGACACTTTTTTTCCCATATTAACTCTTACAGGAGAGAATTTGACTTCCTAGGGGTAGATTTCCTCTCACTTCCTGTTGTATCCTTCCGTTTGCAAGGAGGAGTCATTTGTAAATTGGATGTTTGAAAGTAGGGGCCTGCCGTATATACTCAGCTGAAATTTGCCCCTTACATGTTGGTGTTGCCACAACACTGTGAGCCCTCACAGTTACTCTTGGTGGGCGCATGAATGGGCCCTGCTGTGAATTATTAGATCAAGAATTGTAATTGCATGCCCCTGTTGAACAGGGGCTGAAAAATTGGGCCTTTGGTGGTGGCGGTGGTGGTGGTGTTGACACAACACTGTAAGGCCTCACAGTTAGTCTTGGTGGGAGCAGGAATGGGCCCTGCTGTGAATTATTAGATCAAGAATTGTAATTACATGCCCCTGTTAAACAGGGGCAGAAAAATTGGGCCTTAGGCACTGGTGCCACAACACTGCAACCCCTCACAGATACTGTACTTGGAGCACAGCAATGAGCCCTGTTGCAAAGTATTGCATCAACATTTTTTATTACATGCCCCTGTTAAACAGGGGCTGAAAAATTGGGCCTTAGCCACTGGTGCTGGTGCCACGACACTGCAACCACTCCCAGATACTCTAGTTGGAGTGCAGGAATGAGCCCTGCTGCAAAGCATTGCATAAAAAATTGTAATAACACACCCCTGTTAAACAGGGGCTGAAAAATTGGGCCTTAGCTACTGGTGGCGGCACCCAGAAACAAAAATGTTCTTCCAAGCTATCATCGTCAATCGGATCATTGAGGAGGAGGAGGATAGTCAGTCAACATAACAGGACAGTCTCTCAGCATCAGCATCAGTCTTGAAGGGATGTGACATTTGAAAATAAATTAGTCTGCTATATCAGCTTCAGGTGTTTGGTAGCTGGTGGTGATCCAAGACTGGTTCATCTTTATGAAGGTCAGTCGATCAACAGAGTCGATGGACAGGCGCACCCTGTGATCCGTGACAAATCCTCTAGCAGCACTGAATGTGCGTTCTGAAAGAACGCTGGATGCAGGACAGGCCAGTAGCTCAATTGCATACTGTGCAAGCTCTGGCCAGTGATCCATCCTCAAGACCCAGTAAGCCAGAGGATTTTCGGTGGGGAAGGTGTCCAAGTCTGACCTTGCCCCTAGGTATTCCTGCACCATGTATATCAGACGCTGGTGATGGTTGCTGGAACCGATCATACCTTGGGGCTGCGGACTAAAGAATTGTCTGAACGCTTTGGTCAGACGGCCACCTTCCCCACCGCTCCTTCTTTGACTGACCGAAGCCTCAGCAACTCGTTGTCCAGGACCAGGAGTTTGTAACCTCCCAGTCTCTGGGAACGCGTTGCACAGACCTTTCTGCAAGGCCTCCCGGAGTTGTCTCATCCTCTGCTCCCTCTGCGACGGTAAGATAAGGTCCACAACCTTACCCTTGTACCGTGGATCAAGGAGAGTGGCCAGCCAGTAATGGTCCCTCTCCTTGATCCGAAGAATACGAGGATCCTTCTGCAGACTTTGCAGGATCAGGGAGGCCATGTAGCGTAGGTTAGCTGAGGCATTCAGTCCGGAGTCCTCTGGGTCACTAAGGACGACATGATCCGCAGCCACCTCCTCCCAGCCACGTACAAGTCCACTGGTTTCTTGGGACTGTAAATCATCCCTAAAAGACTGCTGCTGATGATGCTGAGTGCCAGGCTCCACCTCCATGCTGACACAATCCTCCTCCTCCTCCTCCTCCTCCTCCTCTTCTTCCTGTGCGATGGGTGGGACAGAAGGAACACTGTCTGGGTAAAGGGGGCCTTGAGAGGCAAGGAAGTCCTCCTCTTCCTGCCTCTGTTCTGCCTCAAGTGCCCTGTCCATTATTCCATGCAGCGTATGTTCCAACAGGTGGACAAGAGGTACAGTGTCACTGATGCATGCACTGTCACTGCTCACCATCCTCGTGGCCTCCTCAAATGGTGCCAGGACAGTGCATGCATCCCTGATCATGCCCCACTGGCGTGGTGAAAAAAAGCCGAGCTCCCCTGACCCTGTCCTGGTGCCGTAGTCGCACAGGTACTCATTGATGGCCCTCTGCTGCGTGTGCAGCCGCTGCAGCATGGCCAACGTTGAGTTCCACCTGGTGGGCATGTCACATATAAGGCGGTTCTTGGGCAGGTTCAACTCCTTTTGCAGCTCAGCCAGGCGAGCACTGGCATTATAAGATCTGCGGAAATGCACACAGACTTTCCTGGCCTGCCTCAGGACATCCTGTAAGCCCGGGTACCTGCCCAAGAACCGCTGCACCACCAGGTTAAGGACGTGAGCCACACAGGGCACATGGGTCAGTTGTCCCTGTCGGAGGGCAGAGAGGAGGTTGGTGCCATTGTCGCAAACTACCATTCCTGGCTTAAGCTGGTGTGGCGTCAACCACCTCTCGGCCTGCCCCTGCAGAGCAGACAGAACCTCTGCCCCAGTGTGGCTCCTGTCCCCCAAACACACCAGCGCAAGCACGGCATGGCATCTTTTTGCCTGCGTACTTGCGTAGCCCCTTGAACGCCTACGGAGCACCGCTGGTTCCGAGGACAAAGCACAGGAAGAGGCCACGGAGGAAGAAGAAGAGGAGGGGGTGGAGGACAGAGGTGTGTCACAACCAGTAGTAGCATTTTGGAGGCGTGGCGGTGGAACAACCTCCAACACTACTGCCCCTTGTCCTGCATCCTTCCCAGCTGCCAAAAGAGTGACCCAATGGGCCGTGAAAGAAAGGTAACGTCCCTGTCCATGCCTGCTGGACCATGAGTCAGCGGTAATATGCACCTTACCGCTGACCGCCCTGTCCAGCGAGGCCAAGACATTGCCTTCCACATGCCGGTAGAGAGCCGGAATCGCCTTCCGTGAGAAAAAGTGGCGTTTGGGAACCTGCCACTGAGGAACCGCACATTGCACAAACTCACGGAAGGGGGCCGAGTCTACCAACTGAAAAGGCAGCAGTTGAAGCGCTAGCAATTTAGCCAAGCTAGCATTCAACCGCTGGGCATGTGGATGGCTGGGAGTGAACTTCTTTCGACGGTCCAGCAGCTGGGGCAGGGAAATTTGCCTGCTAGAATCGGACGTTGGTGTACTGCTAGCAGAGTGCCCGCAAGTACTTGGCTGTGACACACCTAATTCTACACCTTCATTCCTCTCAGAGCAGGTTTCAGAGAGGACTGAAGGTATAGTGGGGTTGGAGATCCCAGCTGATGCGGTGCAAGAAGAGGTCAGCTTTGTTCTTTGGTGTGGGTCTTTAAGGTAGGCTTGCCAACGAGCTGCATGGCAGGTCAACATATGTCTGGTCAAGCATGTGGTGCCCAAGCGGGTGATGTTTTGGCCATGCGATATACGCTTGAGACATATGTTGCAAACAGCAGCTGTGCGATCTGATGCACTTGACTCAAAAAAGGCCCACACCAAAGAACTTTTTGAATAACGGGCAGAGGCAGCGCCCTGCACAGGCGGAGCTCTGCGGTGTGATTCCGTCGGTGTGCTGCCCTTACGCTGGCCCCCCGATAGCATCCTGCCTCGTTGGAGATGTGCCTCCTCCTCATCCTCCTCCTCCTCCTCCTCCTCTCTCCTATTAGGCACCCACGTGGAGTCAGTGACCTCATCATCCCCTCCCTCCTCATCACTGGAGCCAATCTGGCAGTATGCTGCAGCTGCTGGAACATGACTGCCAGATTGGTGTCCTTCTTGAGCATCCCCTCTCTCTGCTCTCACTTTACTGCCTTCCTCTAGCTGGGTATCATCATCAGACCCTTCGAAACGCTGGGCATCCTCCTGGAGCATGTACCCAACACTGTGCTCAAACAGTTCGGGGGACTCCTCGGGAGGACATGGTTGGTATAGAGAAGGAGTGACTGATGATGACATTGATACCAGGGAAGAGGACGCTTTGGCAGCTGCTTTGCCAGTACCCTGAGCCTGGGTGAGAGAGGATGAGGAGGATGAGGAGGGCTTGGTCATCCACTCTACCAAGTCTTCGGCATGATGCGGCTCAACACGTCCAGCTGCTGAAAAGAAGGACAAGCGTGTCCCATGGCCACGTGCTGATGGCGATGCACCGCGTCCACGACCAGCACTGTTGTCTCTAGACTGTCTGCCTCTCCTTGTTTGCCTTCCAGACATTCTAATGGCCTGCAGGGAAATGGGAAAAGCAGCAATACAGGCTAAGTTAAGCTGTAATATGGTCAGGAGGCACACTCCGCCCGCTGTAAGTGCCGCAAAATCCTGTTGGTGTAACACACCAGGAAAAAGCAGCAATACAGGCTAAGTTAAGGTGTAATATGGTCAGGAGGCACACTCCGCCCGCTGTAAGTGCCGCAAAATCCTGTTGGTGTAACACACCAGGAAAAAGCAGCAATACAGGCTAAGTTAAGGTGTAATATGGTCAGGAGGCACACTCCGCCCGCTGTAAGTGCCGCAAAATCCTGTTGGTGTAACACACCAGGAAAAAGCAGCAATACAGGCTAAGTTAAGGTGTAATATGGTCAGGAGGTACACTCCGCCCGCTGTAAGTGCCGCAAAATCCTGTTGGTGTAACACACCAGGAAAAAGCAGCAATACAGGCTAAGTTAAGGTGTAATATGGTCAGGAGGCACACTCCGCCCGCTGTAAGTGCCGCAAAATCCTGTTGGTGTAACACACCAGGAAAAAGCAGCAATACAGGCTAAGTTAAGGTGTAATATGGTCAGGAGCAGAGGCGTACTAAGTGGGGGGCGGGGGGGGCGGGCCGCCATGGGTGACAGACACTGGGGGGTGTCAGGCCAGCGCCCCCCCCCCTCCGCGGCTGAAATGAAAACAAAGGGGCGGGCGCCGGGCGGGTTTAAGCCGCGGCACCGCAGCGGTGACAGAACGCGCGGAAAGCCTGTAGTGGCTTTGCAAGAGAGGGGGGGAGGCGAGCCGAGTGACCCGGGACCCGCAGCGATCCCCCTCTCTCATTGCCGCGCCGCGGCTCTGTTCAGTCCCGAGCAGAGTGAAGAAGCCGCCTCCCCCTCCTCCTCCCTACACAGGGGGAGGGGACCGGTCACCTGACCAGTTGCTCGCTTATCTGACTGCACTGAGGTACATTATGTGTCTAGTGTCTGCACTGTAGGGGGGTCTGTACTGTGGGGGTGTCTGTACTGTGGATGGGGGTCTGTACTGTGGGGGGGTGTCTGTACTGTGGGGGGGTGTCTGTACTGTGGGGAGGTCTGTACTGTTGGGGGTCTGTACTGTTGGGGGTCTGTACTGTGGGGGTCTGAACTGTAGGGGTGTCTGTTCTGTGGGGGTGTCTGTACTGTTTGGGGGGTCTGTACTGTTGGGGGGGTGGGGGTCTGCACTGTAGGGGTGTCTGCACTGTAGGGGTGTCTGTACTGTGGGGGGGTCTGTACTGTGGATGGGGGGGTGGGGGTCTGTACTGTGGGGGGGTGTCTGTACTGTGGGGAGGTCTGTACTGTGGGGAGGTCTGTACTGTGGGGGTCTGAACTGTAGGGGGGTCTGTACTGTGGGGAGGTCTGTACTGTGGGGAGGTCTGTACTGTGGGGGTCTGTACTGTGGGGGGGTCTGTACTGTGGGGGGGTCTGTACTGTTGGGGGCTGAACTGTGGGGGGGGGGTCTGTACTGTTGGGGGGCTGCACTGTGGGGGAGTGGGGGGCTGAACTGTAGGGGTGTCTGTACTGTGGGGGGGTCTGTACTGTTGGGGGGCTGTACTGTTGGGGAGTGGGGGGCTGCACTGTTGGGGTGTATGTACTGTTGGGGGGTCTGTACTGTTGGGGGGGCTGTACTGTGGGGGAGTGGGGGGCTGAACTGTAGGGGTGTCTGTACTGTGGGGGGGCTGTACTGTAGGGATGTCTGTACTGTTGGAGGTCTGTACTGTGGGGGGGGTCTGCACTGTAGGGGTGTCTGTACTGTGGGGGGGTCTGTACTGTTGGGGGGCTGTACTGTGGGGGAGTGGGGGGCTGCACTGTAGGGGTGTCTGTACTGTTGGGGGCCTTTACTGTGGGGGAGTGGGGGGCTGCACTGTAGGGGTGTCTGTACTGTGGGGGGGGGTCTGCACTGTGGGGGGCTGTGTAATGTAAAGAGGTCCTTAGGTGCAAGGGACTGTGTAATGTAAAGGGGTCCAGTGTAATGTAAAGGGGTCCAGAGGTGTAGAGTGCTGTGTAATGTAAAGAGGTCCTTAGGTGAAATTAGCAGTGTAATGTAAAGGGGTCCAGAGGTGCAGGGTGCTGTGTAATGTAAAAGGGGTCCAGAGTACTGTGTAATGTAAAGGGGTCCAGTGTAATGTAAAGGGGTCCAAAGGTGCAGTGTAATGTAAAGGGGTCCAGTGGTGTAGAGTGCAGTGTAATGTAAAAGGGTCCAGAGGTGTAGGGTGATGTGTAATGTAAAAAGGTCCTTAGGTGCAAGGTGCAGTATAATGTAAAGGGGTCCAGAGTACTGTGTAATGTAAAGGGGTCCAGTGTAATGTAAAGGGGTCCAGAGGTGTAGAGTGCTGTGTAATGTAAAGAGGTTCTTAGGTGCAATTTGCAGTGTAATGTAAAGGGGTCCAGAGGTGCAGGGTACTGTGTAATGTAAAGGGGTCCAGTGTAATGTAAAGGGGTCCAAAGGTGCAGTGTAATGTAAAGGGGTCCAGTGGTGTAGAGTGCAGTGTAATGTAAAAGGGTCCAGAGGTGTAGGGTGATGTGTAATGTAAAAAGGTCCTTAGGTGCAAGGTGCAGTGTAATGTAAAGGGGTCCAGTGTAATGTAAAGGGGTCCAGAGGTGTAGAGTGCTGTGTAATGTAAAGAGGTCCTTAGGTGCAATTTGCAGTGTAATGTAAAGGGGTCCAAAGGTGCAAGGTGCTGTGTAATGTAAAGGGGTCCAGGGTGCAAGGTGCAGTGTAATGTAAAGGGGTCCAGAGGTGTAGGGTGCTGTGTAATGTAAAAGGTCCTTTGGTGCAAGGTGCAGTGTAATGTAAAGGGGTCCAGAGGTGTGGTGCTGTGTAATGTAAAGGGGTCCAGGGTGCTGTGTAATGTAAAGGGGTCCAGAGGTGCAAGGTGCAGTGTAATGTAAAGGGGTCCAGAGGTGCAGTTGTGGAGAGGGGGTACACAGTAGTGACAAAGAGATATTAAAGGATACAGAGGTATGCCGGGGGCACAGTGGGGTGTTTTTACATTTTAATGTGGGGGGGGGGGGGGGTGCCAGATATAGGATCCGCCCCGGGTACCAAATGCTCTAGGTACGCCCCTGGTCAGGAGGTACACTCCGCCCGCTGTAAGTGCCGCAAAATCCTGTTGGTGTAACACACCAGGAAAAAGCAGCAATACAGGCTAAGTTAAGGTGTAATATGGTCAGGAGGCACACTCCGCCCGCTGTAAGTGCCGCAAAATCCTGTTGGTGTAACACACCAGGAAAAAGCAGCAATACGGGCTAAGTTCAGGTGTATAATGTGCAGGAGGCTTAGCAACAATGACACTGACACTGTCCCCTGCCTATCCTTCTCTCTCCCTGCACACAAGGTTTATCAAAGTATATGACACTGACACTCTCCCTGCCTATCCTTCTCTCTCCCTGCACACAAGGTTTAGTAAAGAATATGACACTGACACTGTCCCCTGCCTATCCTTCTCTCTCCCTGCACACAAGGTTTAGCAAAGAATATGACACTGACACTGTCCCCTGCCTATCCTTCTCTCTCCCTGCACACAAGGTTTATCAAAGTATATGACACTGACACTCTCCCTGCCTATCCTTCTCTCTCCCTGCACACAAGGTTTAGCAAAGAATATGACACTGACACTGTCCCCTGCCTATCCTTCTCTCTCCCTGCACACAAGGTTTATCAAAGTATATGACATTGACACTCTCCCTGCCTATCCTTCTCTCTCCCTACACACAAGGTTTATCAAAGTATATGACACTGACACTGTCCCCTGCCTATCCTTCTCTCTCCCTGCACACAAGGTTTATCAAAGTATATGACACAGACACTCTCCCTGCCTATCCTTCTCTCTCCCTACACACAAGGTTTAGCAAAGAATATGACACTGAGCCCTCGTACACACGGCCGAGATTCTCGTTGAAAAAAACATGTCGTTTTTTTTGACGAGATTCTTGGACAAGAAACTTGTCCCGGCCGAGTGTACACACGCTCGTTTCAAAGAACCCGCGGTTCTTTGAATGGAGCGTACGCGGTGACGTCATTGACTACGACGAGCATGCGCTCGTCACATTCGATGCCGTCGCCGCCATCTTGGTATACCCTACGTATGCCTAGGAAGCTACCGCGCATGCGTCGAATTCATTTCGAACATGCGCGGGCTTCCGGGAGGACAGGTAAGTGTACACACACTCACTTTTCTCGTCGAGAAACATGCCGACGAGAATCTCGACGAGAAAATAGAGAGCAGGTTCTCTATTTTCTCGTCGAGGTTTCTTGTCGGTTTTCTCGACGAGAAACCCGATAGCCGCGTACACACGACCGATTTACTCGGCAAGACCTCTCTGCCAGCAAGTTTCTTGCTGGTTCTTGCCGAGAAAATCGGCCGTGTGTACGAGG
This sequence comes from Rana muscosa, assembly GCA_029206835.1. Lineage (NCBI taxonomy): Eukaryota > Metazoa > Chordata > Amphibia > Anura > Ranidae > Rana > Rana muscosa. The sequence continues at coordinate 57,920,677 of CM055124.1, read as the reverse complement.
CCTGACACTCTCCCTGCCTATCCTTCTCTGTCTCTACACGCAAGGTTTAGCAAAGAATAGATTTGACAAGATTTGACACTGTCCCTGCCTATCCTTCACTTTCCCTGCTCCGGAACACACTACACAAGGCCACCGCGCTGGCGGCCTTTTATAGTGTGGGGCGTGTACTAAACCCCCTCAGCTATAATTGGCCACAGGCATCCTGCCTGTGGCCAATCATTGCTCTCCTCGCTACCGGCGCTGTGATTGGCCAAGCATGCAGGGTCACAGTGCATGCTTGGCCAATCACAGCGCCGGGATTACACTGCGATGGCGCAGTGTATTGTGGGCCGTTCGCGTCACTCGAATTTGGCGCGAACGGCCCAAATCGTTTGTTGTTCGCCGAACGCACGAACAGCCGATGTTCGAGTCGAACCTATGTTCGACTCGAACACCGAGCTCATCCCTAGTGATAGCACTGGACAAATAGAAAGAACCATTGGTACTTTTGAATTTAGAAGAGTAGGTATTCCGGGGCTGATATGCAGCGAGGGTGAAGTGTAAAAAGAAATGTAAAAAGAACCTTGTTCCCCCCAAAACGCTTTGGTTTCTCCTGAGGCTCTTATTTAAATATATATGGAATAAACCTCTGAGTGTCACGGACTTTTAAACTGGGCGGTCCTCAACACCCACAGTCCAGAGTTTGGAGGTGGAAGGGATGGGTTAGGGAGGTGTTCTGTCATGGGTGGGAGACCAAGGTATTACATAGGGATATTTGGAAAGGTCTGAGGGTACCATGGGGAGAGTCCCCTGGGACTTGCAAAATTATTTGGGTATTAAAGGGGAGAGGGGGGGGGGGTCAGGAATTGGGAGGGTAGTGGCTGGGAGTATAGCAGGGATATAAGGAGGGTAGAGAGGGGGAAGGGAGCATCCAGGACCCAGAAAGTATGAGAAGAGAAAACAGGAGAGAGAACCCAGTAGCCACTTGGTATTTAGACTGATGCCGCGCACACACGATCGATTTTTTTCGACGGTGAAAACACCGTCGAGAAAATCGACGTTAAAAACGAGGAACAGCTTGTTCCCGTCACACACGGCCGTTTTAAATGTCATTTTTTTTTTGGTCGAAAAATGACCGTGTGTGGGCTCCGCGGCAGTGTTTCCCTATGGGAAACACTGCCGCGGAAAACATGTCGAAAAAAACGACGAGAAAAATTAGAACATGTTCTAATTTTTCTCGTCGTTTTTAATGCCGTTTTTCTCGTCGAAAAAAACGACAGAAAGCCCACAGACTATCGTTTTTCTCGTCGAATGGGAAAAATGTCGTTTTTTTCGACGGAAAAAAGGCCGTGTGTACGCGGCATCAGAGTAATTTAGAGTGAGTTAATCTCTTTTACATGTACACCATAATGGCCAAACCTTTGTAGACACCTGATCGTTAGATCTACAATTTATGGGAAAAAGTAAGTTGACACTCCTCCAAATTATTAAGTTCAGGTGTTCCTAGTAAAGGGATTTGTTAGACATTTTAGGCATGCATGCCTTCAACTTTGGGGAAAGCCATTTTCTGATCTGGTGTGATTATACCCCTGTGCACAAAGCCAGCTCCACAAAGTCATGATTTGGGGAATTTATTGTGGAGGAACTCGAGTGCACAGAGCCCTGACCTCAACTCTACTGAACACCTTTGGGATGCACTGGAACGCCAACTGAGATCCAAGTCTTTTCCTCCAACATCAGTACTTGACTTCACAAATGCTGTTTAGGCTTAATGGGCACTCCCACCGACACACTCCAAAATCTTGTGGAAAGCCTTCCCAGAAGTGTGGAGGCTGTTATAGTCACAATGGGAAAATGGTGCAGGGTGGACAACTTCAGATTTTTGTCCATAGTTTTGAAAAGGGTAGCCAACAAGCTCATATAGGTGTTATGGCCGTGTGTGCACTAACTTGGTTTGTAAAAATAAGCATTGGTGGCAGTGTTTTTAGTAGGAAAGAGCTATTTTTTTCTTCCAGAAAACATAGCAACCTTATGGATATCGAAATAATTATTCAAAACACTATACATTTTCTTTAACTGTGCAAAGTGATGTTGCCAAATGCTCAATGGCAAAACTAATTATCACGCTGTGAGATTATGTGCATACTTATATGCTATTAGTAAGCATGGACACCCATTGATCTCTGTGCATTTTCTTCAAAATTTGCATAATTTTTCTATATGTATGTTTACTGTTCAGTTTATTTACATATGTTTCAAATTAGACAGCATTGTTTGACTCCCAACATGCATGCCAAAGCGTTTTGCTTACTTCTCTGCCTTCTTTTTCAAATAATAAAATGAAAGTACAGGCATCAGATACAGACAAATCAGTTCCTGTTGCCCTAATCTAGCAATGGATGGGCAGGGTTTACATCCTGTGACCCTCTGGATTCCACTGAAATGTCTCACTTGCGAATAATGAGTTATATTTGTTTTATTTTGGAACAACTATTATTCTCTATGGCTCAATCTAGAGCATACCTATCTCAATAGACGATGGAGGATTTAGGGTCCAATACAATGTTTGACCGACTCCTCCCTTTCTCTTCCCTGAAGACCCCTGATACCTATTTTTAGACCAGTGACCTACCTACAGGGGTCACGGGGGTCATAATTGCAACCTGGCTCCATGCTGCAGGGGGCCAGTACGCCCCCCTGTATGCCTGGGTAAAAGGAGCGGTGGGGGCGGCTGCATATAGGGGAACTGATCTGTACGTTTTCCTCCTGCAGCCTCTGAATGCCTGCGGGAGGGAGAGGAGAACAAGCAGGCATTCAGTGGCTGCAGGAGGAAAATTGACAGATCAGTTCCTCTATATGCAGCTGCCCCAACGGCTCCTCCTATCCAGTTTCCTTTTGCTGCCCCCCCTGTTCTCTCCAGCCCCCCTGTGCTTTCTCCTGCCCCTCACCCTTGTCTGTCAGTATCTGTCAGGATGGAGAGTGGGGAAGGGTCTGGTAAATGTGTAATTTACCGGCCCCTTCCCTTTCTAAATGGAGAGTCAGTGATCCGTACCGATCACTGACTCTGACCATTCATAACTTAAACATAGTAAATTGTGTTTACTATGTTTCAGTTTGTGAATGGAGGGAAAGCTCTGTACAGAGCTATTTCTATCCATCCATTCAGCGCAGTTTATGCTGCAGAGAAGGAGATTAAGGGCAGTGTCCTCAATCTCCCTTCTCTGTCTCAAAGGGGGAACATCAGAGATCTGTTTAGACCCCTGATATTTCACCAAAGCCCCCCAATGGAACTCCTTAAAAAATTGTAAAAAAATAATATAAAAAAAAATGATAAAAGAAAAATAAAGTAACAAAAATAAAAAAAACTACTGACATAGTTACATAGTTACATAGTATGCAGGTTGAAAAAAAGACACAAGTCCATCTAGTTCAACCATAAAAAAATAAAATAGTAATATCATACAATCCCATATACCTAATTCTATACCCACAGTTGATCCAGAGGAAGGCGAAAAACCCCAGCAGAGCATGATCCAATTTGCTACAGCAGGGGAAAAAATTCCTTCCTGATCCCCCGAGAGGCAATCGGATATTCCCCGGATCAACTTTACCTATAAATGTTAGTACCCAGTTATATTCTGTACATTTAGGAAAGAATCCAGACCTTTCTTAAAGCAATCAACTGAGCTGGCCAGAACTACCTCTGCAGGGAGTCTATTCCACATTTTCACAGCTCTTACTGTGAAAAAACCTTTCCGTATTTGGAGGTGAAATCTCTTTTCCTCTAGACGTAAAGAGTGCCCCCCTGTCCTTTGTGTTGACCGTAAAGTGAATAACTCAACACCAAGTTCACTATATGGACCCCTTATATATTTGTACATGTTGATCATATCCCCCCTTAATCTCCTCTTCTCAAGAGTGAATAAATTCAGTTCCTCTAATCTTTCCTCATAGCTGAGCTCCTCCATGCCCCTTATCAGTTTGGTTGCCCTTCTCTGCACTTTCTCCAGTTCCCCGATATCCTTTTTGAGAACTGGGGCCCAAAACTGAACTGCATATTCCAGATGAGGTCTTCTTAATGATTTGTACAGGGGCAAAATTATATCTCTCTCTGTGGAGTCCATACCTATCTTAATACAAGAAAGGACTTTGCTCGCTTTGGAAACCGCAGCTTGGCATTGCATGCCATTATTGAGCTTATGATCTACCAAAACCCCCAGATCCTTCTCTACTATAGATCCCCCCAGTTGTACTCCCCCTAGTATGTATGATGCATCCATATTCTTAGCCCCCAAGTGCATAACTTTACATTTATCAACATTAAACCTCATCTGCCACATAGTCGCCCAATTAGACAGGGCATTGAGGTCGGCTTGTAAATTGGCGACATCCTGTAAGGATGTTTAGCATAGCTTAGTGTCATCTGCAAAGACAGAAATGTTACTTTTGATCTCAGATCCAATATCATTTATAAAGATATTAAAAAGTAGGGGTCCCAACACTGAACCTTGGGGTACATCACTGATAACCTTAGACCATTCAGAGTAAGAATCATTAACCATGACTCTCTGAATTCTGTCTTTTAGCCAGTTTTCTATCCATTTACAAACTGATATTTCCAAGCCTGTAGACTTTACCTTGCACATGAGCCGCGTGTAGGGAACTGTATCGAACGCTTTTGCAAAATCCAAGTATACCACGTCCACAGCCACCCCTCTGTCCAAGGTTTTACTTACCTCTTCATAAAAAGAAATCAGGTTTGTCTGACAACTTCTGTCTTTCATGAATCCATGCTGTCTGTTGCTTAAAATATTTTTTTCCAGCAAGAACTCATCTATGTGGTCTTTTATTAATCTCTCCAATATCTTCCCAACTATAGAAGTTAAACTAACAGGTCTATAGTTACTTGGTAAAGACTTTGTTCCCTTTTTAAATATAGGCACCACATTGGCCCAGCACCAATCTGACACCAGTGCCGGAACTACCAGGATCACAAAGGTTGCACTTTTGACCGGACCCTGGCGTTCCGCCCCCGGGCTCGGAGGGAAGGGCCCTGGCTGGGGGTCAAGGGAGCCCTTCATGTTTTTTTGCACCGGGGCCCTGAAGTTCTAGTTACGCCACTGTTTTGGACTTCATGTTTTGTCTCTGGTGTGATGATGTGCCCCCCAAGGGGTGTGTCCAAGATAACCGGCACAGAACAGTGAATCTCTAAAGAGGAAGTGAGTATTGTAGCAGGAGCAACTTTTTTTTTTAAAGAAAAGGTGAAGTTGAGCTTTAAACACAACCTAGGCTTGGCCAGGTTGTTGTAGTGACTACTTTGACTTACCTGCATCTGAAATATGTACTTTTATTAATACAATTTAAAATTTATATCTAGTCAAAACTTAAAAGTTGGTAAAGAAACGGGTTGGGGCAAAACCCTTTTAATTTTTTTTTTCTTTTGCCTGTGTCCTGTTGAGTAGATCTCTCTTCTCTTCCTGTCCTGGAAACTCAAAGCTTGGGATTCAAATTTCATACTTGCCAACACCTTGAGACAGTCCCTGGGACATTGTCACCCCACCTACAGCCCACACTTTATACGCATAAATTAACTCAAATATGGTTGATGTTGTGATCTTGGAGACAATCACAGCAACAGTGGGACAAAGGAAAGAGATGCAGGACTGTCCCAGCAAATTCGGAAAAGTTGGCATCTATGCAATCCCTCCCGTGTAGAGGTGTATTTTTGTGATATCTGATATTCTCAGCTTCTACAGGATCCCGATTGAGGTTACTGGGGCCTAGGTGAGCAAGTTGAAATCCGGAGTCTAAGGTAAGTATCTAATTTATTTTTAAAATTATACACACTTAAGATACAAAGATGTGTGTTATGATACAATCCTTGGCTGGCAATAAGTCTTCTTCCTCTCCATTCATGTCATGCGTTAGACTTTTCTATGGGCCTTCCCAACAGAGTTATATTGCCCAATCCCTGGTAGAAGTGGCCGAGAATAACAAGGGAAGTGTCACACTTACCCCTAACGCAGAGGGTCAGACACTAGAACTAACTTCTGTGTTGTTCACCTATAGCAGCCCCCTTTCCCACAAGGCAAGCAGGCCTACCGATACTTGGTTGCCCCCAGGTCTTATACACAATTCTATAGTGCCTGGCCACCACGCCAGGACAGATGCGAACTGAGCAAAGCAAACATGCATTTGCAGATTGCAGACAGGCAAGGTGGTTCAATGACAGTCCAGGTATAAGGCAGGCAAGGTTCAGAGTAGTCAGGGTCCAATCCATAGTCAGGGCAGGAAGAGTTCAAACAATAGTGTATATCAAATCTGAGGTCATAAACAAGGAAATCCAAATCAGCAGAGTAGACAAACAGGAAGCTTGGAGCACATGTTACAAACGCAATATTACAAGCATGAGACTGCAGGCTTTGCTAGCTTAAATCAGGTTTGGTCTCCACCCAGAGACTGGCCACATCAATCATCTTGCAGGTGGATAGACATACAATGATGCATCATAGCCAAAACCAGGATGCTGGAATGAGATCAGCAGCTGTCAAAGAACAGCTCCTGACAAAACGGTGATAATGAAGGAAAAATAAATAAAACAGTTATTGTAGCACAGAGATGAGATACATAATATGCGGAATCTCCATAGTAATGGCACCTATGATCTGGTGTTTATAGCAATACCTTGGGGTGCTGAAATATGTACTTCTATTTACAATTTAAAATGCATCACTAGCCAAAATGTGTTTTTGGCATTGAATAAAACAAGGATGGGTAAATACTGTCATGTTTTTTGTGCCAGTTGGGGGTTTTTCTTTTCACTTCCTCTCCTTGAGACACAAAGCCGAGGATCCCAATTCCTCTCGTGTAAAAGAACATTCACGCAAGACCTGGCAAGCTCACCTTATTCCTTTTTAATGGTAATTTTTTTTGTTTTCTGTTTGATTTTTCCTAGTGATTTTACATGGGGAGAGGGCTTATAAATAGCAGTTACTTGTATTTTGATGAAAGGTTGACTTTAACTGGTGGCATGCTTGACCCAGGTCAGTAGATCCTCATTCAGATGGGCCAACGTGGGCATTTAGGCTGCTGTAGATACAGCAGCATTCTGTGCTATGGCCAGTTTGTATGCAGCCATAAATGCCATCCCTGGGCGCAAACTGTCTGCATCCAGGTCCAATCAGAGTTCCCTATCGCAGTGGCAGCGCTGGCCATGAATTTATACAGGATAAAAATCTGACTGTGCTGTTGCTGGCAGCGGCTGTTTGCACACACTGCATGTTTTCAGCTAGTTTCTCCTCTTTCAAGAATTGCTGATTCTTGGTGGTGGCTGCCTGCAGCCACCCATATGAATGAAGCCTTAATCATTCGAATTAGGTTCAGCATGACAGGCCTGATCACTGCACATCTAACAACAAGGCAGCGATGGTAGCCCCCATATTTTTACATTTACCAATTCCCTGTAAGCCATAAACTTACACCTAAAAAAATCCAATCCGTGCCTTTAAAGGAAGCTAATTTCATTCATCTGACTTATTTACTAGATAAGCCTTGCAGCTGATTATATGCATAAAAAGTAAATGCCTGCACTGTGGATAAGTTGGTGCCTTCAGGCCAGAGAAGGTATATATTTTCTTTACGTTCCATTTCTATCCAATTACACAGCAAATAGGTTCAGATACAGGACTGATGATGTGTGTTTACAATACAACAAGTCCCCGGGTGGAAATAAGTCTTCTCTCTCCATTCCAGTTCTGCGCTGGACCCTGCTATGAGCTTTCCCAACAGAGTCATATCGCCCAATCCCAGGCACTGGCGGCCGAAAATAAGAAGGGAAAGCAACATAGAAGGAAAAATAAAAAATAATAGTTTATTTTGGCGCAGAAATAAGAGACATAATACGCGGAATCTTTGTGATAATGGCGCCTGTGAGCTGGTTTTTATAGCAATACCTTAGGGTGCTGTAGCAACATTAGACTTGGCTTCATGCAAGGAAGCAATTTGCTAAAGTGGATCCTGAACACATTGACCAGGGTGGGAATTCTAGGGCTTGTTTCAAGGGCACCTTTCTGAGATCGTCTACCCATGAAATGGTAATCTTATATCTGATAATCATTTATTTTCCTCTTTTTGTGATTTTTTTTTTTCCTGCTGTGTCTTTTTGGACCAGCCTTTGTTGTCAAATTTTGCTGGTTCTATTAGTGGGATGTATGCTGCTATGGCTAATGTCACACAAGTAGTTCCGGATAAGGAGATATTCTGGGCTGCCTCTGCTCCACAACACCAGCATACTGCAGAGATTGAATATATTTAACCCTCTCAGAGCTTAACCATTCTCCATGAAATACAGCTCTGAAGAAGGGGGAGGCAATTCCCCCGAAACGCATTGGCTACACTTGTATACTTTTATCTTCAAGGCTGCCTCTGCTCCACAACGCTGGCATACTGCATAACCGCTGATCGAATATATTTAATGCTCTCAGAGCTTAACCATTCTCCAAGAAATACAGACCTGAAGAAGGGGAGGCAATTCCCCCGAAACCCATTGGATCCACTTGTGTACTTTTATCTTCAATAGACAACTATAAAAGTCATTTAATGAGAAATTTTTCTGGACGCCGGGCGCTCCTCTCCAATCATTCAAGGATAAGGAGATAGGAAGTCACTCCAATCAAATGTGTATCACATATTTTATTGTGAAGACGGCGTCACACAACTCCAAGTTTCTGGAGATCACAGGTTCCCTTCTTCAAGGTGACATAGTGGACTTGAGATTAAAGCCCAGCACAAAGAATGTATTGTCCAGGTATAAATTTATTCCATTAATTGGAATCCTGTTCCCACAGATGAGGATAACAATTAAGGAAAGCCCAGATGAAGGATTTGCAGGTCCCTGAAACTTGTTGGCTGTATCCTTTATGGTAATTCACATTGGAATAAATGTATACTTGGAGAATTCTCAGTGTGGACCTTTAATCTCGGGTTACAAGCCAAGGAAAATGGATATCGTCTGGCATGGGAGAAGCTGCCAGCCCAAAATCCAAACACCCTATCCAAGTACCACCATCAATTGTTTCACTAATAGGATAACCCTAGGATTCCAATTCTGAACACACACATGTAACAATTTCATACATGTATTTACTTTCAGTATATCAGCTTTAGGAAGGAGATTATGTGATGCTGTCTTCACAATAAATTTAGTGGTATGCATTTAATTGGAGTGCTGGTGACTTCCTATCTCCCTATCTTGTTTTGGCATGGCACTATCCATTGCAATCATTAAGAGCACCCACTAATCATTTTGGTCAAGTACCAAAGTGCAGCTTTAAACTTGGACATCACACCTGGACTTCAATCTTCACAATAGCAATCATGTTGCTTTCAGCAATTCATCAGGGACAGAAGAAGAGCGCAACGAGAACATTTACTTGTGCCTACAGTATCAGTGTCTTTCTGGCCACATCAACGAGATATGGCTCCATTGCTGCTCCTGACAGAAATTATGTGTAAAACCGTTGTAGCACCCGCCTAGATAGGTGCTAGGATTAGGCAAATTTTGTTTTGGCTCACTGTAACCAGTGTTGCTGTGTTTGATTATTCTGGTCTGTTCATTGTTTCACCCGCTGCAGGTTTGATTGCTCTCTCTGCTTTCTGGAGTACTGTGGGTGGTTCTGGAACATGTAGGTGTGGAGCAAGGCAAATAGGCAGCATGAATATTTGAACAGCCCTTTACAATCCTTGAGAGGGTGGCTCAGATGGCTACTGGGAGTCTGTATAAATACTCTGAGACACAGATCATCCAGGTCTTTTTTCTTGAGAAGGAGATCACAACCTAAATTGTGCTGCTTGCCCCCTTAGACCAGCCTGCCATGTGCCTATGGGGTGCCAAGGCCTCAGGTGGGCTACCTAGAGGCCTGCTTTTCTGGAAGCTGCAGAGAGCTGAGTGAGGGACTGTCGTCTGAGGATTTGGTTTGGTATCCCAGGGAGAGAGTGTCCAAGTTACCCAAAAATAAAAACACCAAAAAGAGAACCCCTGGACTGTTCATTAAAGCGGAAGTAAACCCATCGATTTAACAGTTTCAAAAAGCAGTTACATTCCCGGCATGCCGGGAATGCCAACTGTCACATTGGTTGTGCTCTCAATCAAACTTTAAAACCATCCAATGGCTGGTGTCATAACTGATCACATGTGCAGCATCAAGGCAGTTGAAAATTAAACAGAGGCCAAGATGGCAGCTTCCTTGCCTGAAAATGATAGGAGGGTTTACTTCCACTTTAAGCTGAAGAGTGACTATGGCCGTGTGCCTGACTGTGAGGCAACTGTTGGGAAACTTGGGCATCTTTCTAGTGGCTCCTACCGGGGTAGCACTACACTGTCTGTAGATACATTTTTATTATTCTATCATACCCTGCCCATATTATCACTGAATCCAAAAAATTGTAAGTACAGAATGTTATGTTTTTTCAAAATGAAACATATCTAAACAAAAATATAATATAATATATTTGCAGCTTAGCAGTCCTTAGATGTGGTGACTGCATCAATTTCCTCTATCTCTCTACCTGGTGATCCTTCCAGTTACATACATTTATGTCCTAGAACAGGGATTGTTTTAGTACTACAGAACACTGTATCCTCTCCTCTTCTCAATAACATGGGGGGGGGGGGGGGGTCTGTACTACTCAGAGATAGTTGGGAAACAGTGCTGATAAGTCAGCACAGGCATGAAGCACAGAAAGTTATAAGTTAGACGGTATGAAAAGGTTTCCATATTAAATAATATTAAGGAACACCCACCTTTTATTATGCCCATCAATCGACACTTCCCTTTCATGATAGGAAAATATGCCCCTATCATGAAAGGGCTAATTGATTGTGTCTGTCCCCCAGACCAAAGGCTCTCAGGGCTCTCCTACCAGGGACACAACTTTACCTCTGTAAAGGAGCTTCCTGTAATTAAGACCAGCGACTACTGCTCTCTCTCCTTGTGCAGGGTGACTGGTCTTGTCTTCACCCCTCTTGTATTTATCTGTAGACAGCCTGTAGTGGGTGGAGTCTGTTGGGCCCTCCTGCAGATCTTTTCTCAGCACAGGGGATTTATATTCTCTGTGGCTATTAAAGCGGAGTTCCACCCACATTTTTCACCCCTCACCATGTAGCACTAATGTGCATCCTTAAAGTGGTTGTAAACCCACTTTATAAACAAACACCTACAGGTAAGCCTAGATTAAGTCTTACCTGTAGGTGCATGAAATATCTCCTTAACCTACACGGTTAAGGAGATATTTGCATTTAAATGCGGCGACGCTGACGTCACGCGCATGCGCATGGGGTTGACCCCATTCACAAATTCGGCTAGGTCGCAACATTCGACGACGTAGCCGAATTCGACGGATCACGGGCGCATGCGCGGAGTCACGTCTTCGCCGCTCCGGCCAATCACAGCGCCGGAGCGGCGCTGTGATTGGCTGCAGCGGCGATACCCGGAAGTAACATTCCGGCTATCGCCGCAGCGATGGATGCGGCTAGAGGAGGGACACGGACGACTTCGGGGGCCCCCGATCTAAGGTAAGTGGTACATAATGAGCTAGTATGCTAGTCACACTAGCTCATTATAGCTTTGTCTTGCAGGTTAGATAAAAAAAATAAAAATAACGACAGGGTTTACAACCACTTTAAAATGAATTGGCAATTTATTATTTTTTTTCTGTTCACTTACCTGATTTATGCCTATATCTAATTTCACTTCCTCCTCTAGGGGGCCGCGACGCTGTGCGTCATTTCCGGTTTTGCATTGGCTCCTGGGAGATCTAGGTTAGCTTGGCATGGCGTCTATGGAAATTCCTGGCCAGCTTGGCATAGCACGGCTCCAGTAACATTTAACATTGGCATCTATGGAAATACTTGGTCAGCTTGGCATTGCAATGCTCCAGTAACATTTAACATTGGCGTCTATGTAAAATCTGGCTGTGCCATGCCAAGCTGACCAAAATTGCACCGCACTGCACATGTGCGAGGTCGGCAGGTGCATGCTGGGTAGCCAGCATGCACAGAATCCAGGAAGAAGGACACTGTGGCTTCAGCTGCCCACACTGGAGATGGTTGTGCTGTGCAGAAATTTCACACAGTAAGAAAACAATGCTGCACAGATTGAAAACTGGGCATAGTTTACAGCATACCTTTGTTACATTGCACGAAGCATGAGTATTCTAGGGGTATTTTTATCTTAAGGCCTCATGCCCACGGATGTTTTTACAGCCGCGTTTTTGAGCGTTTTTTACAGCTTAAAAACGCCTGTCCATGTTAGTCTATAGCTTCATGCCCACCTAGGCGTTTTTGAGCTGCAAATAGCATAGGCGTTTTTAAGCTGTAAAAAAAAAAAAAGGACCAGTGCGTTCCCTGGTGTCGGCGTTAGGCATAAAAAAGCGAAGCGTTAAAAAACACGCAAAAAAATTGCGTTTTTGAGCTCTGGCGTTTTTGTTTTTTTTTCTTTTTTTTCAAAAAAAATATGGTCGAAAAATGTATACAATAATGGACAGGCGTTTTTAAGCTGTAAAAAACGCGGCTGTAAAAACGTCCGTGGGCATGAGGCCTTAAAGTCATATTTCGGCCGGAACTCCCCTTTATTAAGGAATATATTTAAAGGGTAAGTTCACCTTTTCATGAGAAAATGAAAAAGTAAACTAATTCAAGTTAGTTCTGATGTGAAGGGGGCGACGACGACTGTGCTGTTATAGGCTGATTCTGATGTGTAAGACGGGACTCTGATGTGATGGGAGGACTCTGGTGGAAGGGGGGACTCTGATGCGATAGGCAGGTTCTGATGTGTAGGGGGGAGGGGGACTCTGAGGCGTAAGGGAGGACTCTGATGTAATGGGGACGGGGGGGACGGTGAAGACTGTGATGTTATAGGCTGGTTCTCATGTGTAAGGAGAGACTCTGAAGTAATGCGGGGAGACTGATGTGATAGGCGGGTTCTGATGTGTAGGGGGGGGGACTCTGAGGTGTAAGGGAGGACTCTGATGTGAAAGGATAATCTGATGTGATGGAGGACTTTTGATGTGACGTTATTTCTTGAAACATGTTCATTCGTTCATTTAAACAATAATCGTTCCTTTTTTTTTTTTTTTCGGCCTGTGAATATTTGTATATAATGTTACCCTCATACTGCTTAAAATTAAAGTTTTTGTGCCCAGAGTACAGCTTTAAGGGTGGCAAGGAAGAGACACTGGTGGTATGTTGGGAGGGAGAAATGGTAAAAACACGGCTTTAGAAAACGCTCAACTGAAGTGTTAAAGCAGGGAAGGGACGTGATATATTAGACACAAATGAAGGGCGACAGCGCTAATATGGAAGCAAAAGGTTTCTGGTCGGGAAATACAAAACGCGCTAACAATCGCTGAAAACTCAATCTGTTCCTCCCAATGTGGGCGACGTGGCGGCCTGATTTATTTACCTGCAAATAAGAATTCCGTGTCGCCGGGAATGTGCAGGAGTAGACCCATGTCACCTATTAGAGACGAGGTTTGTAGAGATTAAATGGAAAATACAAACTGGCTCACTGCATGACTAGGTCTTGTTTACCAGCCAGCAACAGATCACCTTTGATCCGCTGGAGGTGGAGATGACTTTGGATGTAACGAAGGTTGGCTGAGGGTACAGCTGTCCTAGGGCCCAGGAGGAAAAGGGTGTTTTATAGGTAATATAGACCAGAATTTCCTTACTTCACATGCTACTGTTCAGTATCTAGAAGAATCTACAATGGTCACATACAATCAATCTGCTGCACTCCTGCACAGTAGAACCTGGTAGACTTTCCTAGAATTATCTCTTGGGTATCTTTGCCCAATAAGGGAGGGGGAAGGTAAGGTACTTTAGGGTACTTTAGGTTCAGGGTCGGGAACAAAAACGCTTATCATTTAAAGGTGGAACTTCAGGCAGATACTGTATAAAGGCCAACTTCTTATGCCTTGTACACACGACCGGACTGTCCGTCGGAATAAAGTCCGACGGATTGTCTGACGGAGTTCCGACGGTATTCCACTCAAGCTGTCTTGCATACACACGGTCACACAAAAGTCAGACCGTCAAAAACGCGGTCACGTACGACGAGCCGAGATTAATGAAGTTCAATAGGCAGTTCGGCTCTTCTGCTTGATTCTGAGCATGCGTGGTTTTTAGTCCGTCGGAATTACATCCAGACGAACTGACTTTCCGATAGAAATTTTTGTTCGTCAGAAAAAAAGAGAACAAGTTCTCTATCTAAGTCCGTCGGAATATCAGAAGGAAAAAGTCAGACACGCGGGCGGAATATCCGATGAAAAGAGCCCATCTGACTTTTTCCATCGGAAAATCCGGTCGTGTGTACAAGGCATTACCCATAGGTGTGCATAGCCTATTGCATTAGGGTATGCACCCCAAAGCTCAAACACACATGCCTTTCTCTGCAGCCTCAGCTGCATGGGACAGTGAATAAACGGGAAGTGCTCTGTGCTGAGTAGCTTCCTGTTCATTGACAAACAGAAGCATATTAAACAGTTTAGCTTCCGTTATGAATGGACACAGTGAACAAGTGTGTTCATTGTGTTCATTTAGAAAAGGAAGGGGAGGGTAAACGGCATATTTACTAGCCCCTTCCCTCACTCTCCATCCTGATACCCCCCCCCCCTCTGCAGGGAGGAGAGGAGGGAAGCCAGCAGCACAGCGGGGCGGGAGCAACAAGGGTGGGGGCCCGGGCAGTAGGAGGGAATCTGCACCCCACATAGTGATTAGGGTGTGCACAGGCACACCCCCTGCGCATGCCTATGTTCTCACCTAATTATGTATGCCCTAAAAACATTTTTCCAATACAGCCCGTATCAGTACCTGAATCTGTCAATACAGTGGATATAAAAAGTCTACACACTCCTGTTAAAATGTCAGGTTTCTGTGATGTAAAAAAATGAGACAAAAATAAATCCTATCAGAACTTTTTCCACCTTTAATGTGACCTATAAAGTCTACAGCTCAGTTGAACAACAAACTGAAACCGTTTTATGTGGAGGGAAGTAAAAATAAAAATATAAAATAAGTAAAAATAAAAAAATAAAATAATATGGTTGCATAAGTGTGCACACCCTTACACTAATACTTTGTTGAATCCCCTTTTGATTTTATTACAGCACTCAGACTTTTCGGGTATGAGTCTATCAGCATGGCACATCTTGAGTTGGCAATATTTGCCCACTTTTCTTTGAAAAAACACTCCAAATCTGTCAGATTGTGAGGATATCTCCTGTGCACAGCCCTCTTCAGATCACCCCACAGATTTTCAATGGGATTCAGGTCTGGGCTCTGGCTGGGCCATTCCAAAACGTTAATCTTCTTCTGGTAAAACCATTCCTTTGTTGATTTGGATGTATGCTTTGGGTCGTTGTCATGCTGAAAGATGAAGTTCCTCTTCGTGTTCAGCTTTCTAGCAGAAGCCTGAAGGTTTTGTGCCAATATTGATTGGTATTTTGAACTGTTCATAATTCCCTTTACCTTGACTAAGGCCCCTGTTCTGGCTGAAGAAAAACAGCCCCAAAGCATGATGCTGCCACCGCCATGCTTCACTGTGGTGTTCTTTTTGTGATGTCCAGTGTTGTTTTTGCGCCAAACATATCTTTTGAAATTATGGCCAAAAAGTTCAACCTTGGTTTCGTCAGACCATAACACATTTTCCCACAAGCTTTTGGGAGACTTCAGATGTGTTTTTACAAAATTTTGCCGGGCTTGGATATTTTTCTTCGTAAGAAAAGGCTTCTTGTCTTGCCATTCTACCCGACATATGAAGAATACAGGAGATTGTTGTCACATTTACCACACAGCCAGTACTTGCCAGATATTCCTGCAGCTCCTTTAATGTTGCTGTAGCTTCTTGGCAGCCTCCCTGACCAGTTTTCTTCTCGTCTTTTAATCAATTTTGGAGGGGCGTCCAGTTCTCGGTAATGTCACTGTGGTGCCATATTTTCTCCACTTGATGATGACTGTCTTCACTGTGTTCCATGGTATATCTAATGCCTTGGAAATTCTTTTGTACCTTTCTTCTGACTGATACCTTTTAACAATAAGATCCCTCTGTGTGAGAAAAATATTGGATTGTGGGTAAATCTTATACACATAAACACATGTTTTTCCTTGTAGATAAAAGGGCTGGGCTGGAAGGGAGCATTTGTCTTTTAGACACATGCCCCTTCTATGACACTGCAGTGAGAGGCGTGCCTCCACTGCAGCATTTTTATTGGACAGCTGGGACCAATAGTACTTTACCATTGGTCCAAGTCTCCAAGCTGTTCATTGAGCTCAGTGCCTCTGACAAGAAGTGAGAGGCACTGTGAGCTCAACTTCTCAGTCTGCTGCAAACAGAGTGTGCCAGCTTGTATTTAAAGTGGCCGCCCTGTAGTTAGCTTCTGACAGGCTGCGCAAAGAGCCCCATATCTCTGGAACCATAGGTCGTAGGAGCTTCAGTGGTGAGGTAGGACTTAGGTTATATACCCCCCAAATTTGGGGTCTCTGTGACCCCAGGTTGCCTAGCTACGACCCTAGCTACGACCCTGCCTCCCCTGACTGCATGTCCCTGGTACAGACAGGGTCTATGGAGTTATATATATGCATAAAGTGGCATTTGAAAAGGAATGGGCTACCTAAGTTACAAGATTGACAAAAAGTGAATGGGGCCTTACAGATAATGAAAAAAACAAAAACGTAATACAATGACAGTCTGCATTTATCCGCAGAGTCGACACTGGGAGGAGAAGAGAGAGGGAGAATCACAAACAATAGAACATGCTTAAAACAAGCAGGTGTCAGATCTCCCATGTCAACCCATTGTTTTAGTGAAGTGAAATTGTTTTGTAGTCTCTAGACAATGCAAGAATGTTGTAATACTTGGAAGAGTGGATGTTGAGGTAATTTTTAGCTTTCTTTAAAATAATGGATTCTGTGGCACAATGAGACTGAAAATGTCACATGTAATAAAAATGAATGGCTTTTAGAATGCAGGCCCAATTGTTATCATCTCATTCTTAAAGCTCATCTCCAGTCAAAACGAGTTCTTACATGGATGTTGGTAATAGTTTACCCTTTCATCCTTTGCCTTTGGGTAAAAGCTTTTACTCTCCATTGCTTTGTATTCCTTTCTTAGGCAGGCTATACGCGGCGCAAATTTCTTTCCTGCAACCACAGGAAATCTCTTGCGGATCATCTCTTGCGATACTCGCAAGAGAATCCAGCAGGCTGGTTGTACTCAAGCTAATGGATCGATCAACATGGTACATTCAACTTGCCCATTAACGGTTAGTATTTCGGCCGGCTCCTGCTGAACCATCAGAGATTTGAACCATGTATGGCCAGCCTTAGACTCACCCTTTATTTTTTTTTGAATATACACTATATTACCAAAAGTATTGGGACACCTGCCTTTAAATGAACTTTAAATGGCATCCCAGTTTTAGTCCATAGGGTTCAATATTTAGTTGGCCCACCCTTTTCAGCTATAACAGCTTCAACTCTTCTGGGAAGGCTGTCCACAAGGTTTAGGAGTGTGTCTATGGGAATGTTTGACCATTCTTCCAGAAGCGCATTTGTGAGGTCAGGCACTGATCTGGAAGAGAAGGCCTGGCTCACAGTCGCTGCTCTAATTCATCCCAAACGTGTTCTATCAGGTTGGGGTCAGGACTCTGTGCAGGCCAGTCTAGTTCCTCCACCCCAAACTCACTCATCCATGTCTTTATGGACCTTGCTTTGTGCACTGGAAGGGGCCATCCCGAAACTGTTCCCACAAAGTTGGGAACATGAAATTGTCCAAAATGTCTTGGTATGCTGACTCCTTAAAAATTGTCTTTACTGGAACTAAGGAGCCAAGCCCAACCTCTGAAAAACAACCCCACACCATAATCTCCTCTCCACCAAATGATTTGGATCAGTGCACTCACTGCTCTAGGGGCCTCTAGGAACCTCTGGAGGAACCCTGGTTGAGAATAGCTGGTGTAGAGCATTACACATGGCTCATACCCAGACAAATTCATGTACTTAAAACTAGTTGCATATAAATATATATATTTTTTTACTACTTAAAGGTGAACTCTGGGACAATTTAAAAACTACCCTTGCAGAAGGGCTCCCCTGCACTGGAAAGGTTAAACATTCATTTTTGCCAAGGTATCTTAAAAAGGGAGTTTTACCATACCCCTTGTCCATAAAGACATGGATGAGCGAGTTTGGGGTGGAGGAACTTGACTGGCCTGACCTCAACCGGATAGAACACTTTTGGGATGAAGTAGAGTGGAGACTGCAAGCCAGGCCTTCTTGTCCACTTCAGTGCCTGACTTTACAAATGCGCTTCTGGAAGAATGGTCAAACATTCCCATAGACACACTCCTAAACCTTGTGTGCAGCCTTCCCAGAAGTGTTGAAGCTGTTATAGCTCCAAAGAGTGGGCCAACTCAATATTGAGCCCTACGAAGTAAGACTGGGATGCCATTAAAGTTCATGTGTGTGTGTGTAAAGGTAGGCGTCCCGATGCTTTTGGTAATATGGTGTAGAGGGGGAAATGTAAGAAAAAAAATGGAGTTAGACTTTAAATTCACCTTCAACGCTGACTCCACTGCATTGAACCAAAATGGCAAAATTTTAACAAATTATTAAACATTTACTCGTAAGAATGAGCGAAAATTGCCAATTTTTTGGCACATTTTCAGAAATTTTGGTGAAATTTTACCAAAACCTGTACATTTTATTCATTCTCAGTCCCACTTGTTAATTCCAGGCTTCAAGACTAAAACCTGTATTGGATGTTTGAGTTGCAGTCAAAAAAAGGGTGCTCTTTTAAAGATGAATTCCAGCTTTGGTATTTTTTACATAAATAATATATAAACCCACTCCGCGCTCAAGAAAAACAAAAAAAGGAAGAGCAGCCATATATAACAACCCTTCAATGATAACATACAGTATATAAAGCTATCCCTTATTTTAACAACCCTTCATAAGGGATAGTCTTATATACTGTATATATTATTAAATTTTTACATAGTTACATTGGTCCAGCTTAGACCAATGTAGCTGTGTATATGCCATACCTGGTCGCTGGAAATTACTGAAGAAGACACTGTTACTCCAGTGATCTCCACTTTCTTCCAGGTCCCATGCTAAGCAGAAGGTTGGCCGCTCAGCGCGAGTGCCATTCAGAGAATTCTTTGCATTTTCTGACATGGCTAACACCCGGCGAACAGGTATACAAACACTTATAAAATAACAGTGTACATCCTAACATAACCACTAACAATTGTAGCTCAGGGTCCAGTAGTAAAGGACAAGCCACAGGCCTAAGAAGACTTAGCAGCCTTGTGCTCCTCCTGATGTGCCAAAACAACTGGCAATAGTGAGATTAATTCCCCAGCTACCAGAAACTAGGGGTCAGTTTATAATCACCATAAGTTAGGAGAATTTAGCTATCAATAGTTTGATCATCAACAGTGGATTCTTAATTCATCCAAAAGTCTCATACCTTCCCAAATTTTTTAGGACAGCCTCGGGAAAAGTAGGTTGCTTTATAAAGAGGAACAACTGAGTTAACTAGATGTTTCAAAGGGGATAAGGTTGGGCGTCTGTCTGACTTCCATTGGAGGACAATAGCCTTTCTGGCATTATATAAAAGGGTGCGAGTCGCCCTGGCAAAAGCGAGAGAATCAACTAACCCTAATAGACATACTCCAACATTTAATGGGACTGGTATTGTTGTCAAAGTGGTTACAGATTGGGTCACTTCTTGCCAGTAGGGTTGAATCAGCGGGCATTCCCAGAATATATGGATAAAACCTGCAGGGTCATTGGGGCATCTCCAACAGCAAGAGGGGGTAGTAGGGCAAATGCGATGCAGCCTTTGTGGCGTAAAAAAACTTCTGTGTAGTATTTTGAATTGAATTTTGAATTGAAGTAATCTGTCCCCGATATTGAAATGGGTACTCCCCCCATATCCTCCCAATCTTCGGTGCAAAGTTTTGAGGCCTGTGTGGATAGAAAGTTGCAACGCTTTGTAAATTGTAGATAACGGTTTACAAAGAGTGTCATCCCTAAGGAAGGATTCTAAGTCATCCTGCTCCAAACGGAATGTACGAGAATGAAACTGTGACCCATAGGCATGACAGAGCTGCAGGAACCGAACGCTGGAATTTATCTTTACGGTCTATCTATGAATGGACTGCCTGTATGCAGCAACTACCAGCTAGGGAGGGATAAACAAACATCCCATTCAGCGTGTATGGGCCTTAGCACCCATGTGAATGAGACCAATATGTCTAAAATGTATTGATTTATTACAGGTACGTATATAGCGCTGACAATTTACACAGTGCTTTATATATACTATATATTGTACATTCACATGAGTTCCTGCCCACAAGGAGCTTACAATCTAAGGTCCATAACTCGGATTCACACATACACACATACACATACAAAGACAAATGACCCAGATATTTTAGTGAGGCTAATGGGCAAGTAATAAACAACAGTATAACAAGTTGCAGATCCCTATAATAAACAGTAATAAAGATAAACAGAGTAATCAGAATAATAAAGTATTGCTATGCAACTCTAGCGCTGCCCTTTTACAGCTACTTCCCCTCATGGGTAGACTAACACCCAGCAATGTCTACCTATGCAGTCAGGCCTGACTGATCTAAATGGAAGTTCAGTGAAACAATATTCGCTAGCAATCTTTCGATGGTGCACTTGAAGAACAACTTTGTAATCCCAACGAATAGTAACGATAAAGGATCTGTCTTTAAACAGCTCTCACCACCCGGACAAGTCCAAGTCCGTTTCCTCCATCGATTCGTCTAGGAACAGGAATCCACCGACATCCAAGTCTTCAATCCTTCTGGTGTACTGCAGCAAGGATGAGAAGATGTCTCTAAGGTTCTGCTAGGCTGGCAGAGGGCTCTTTGGAAAGGAGCACAAGGCCCAGGCTTCAGGCCTTGTGCATACAGCAGTTCAGCGCAGAGATCCTCTTGCTAGGAGAGGGGGTGTCCAAAGAGACCGAACAAACTCCACCTCCCCTTTATAAAGTCTGCCCCAGCAGTCTCTGTTCTGGAGCAATGTACCCTGGGTGCTGCAAGATGTACTGGGAGATGTAGTCTCTCTCTCCTCTGCTTTCACTTCCATAATGTCTCTTTACTTCCTCCCGACTCACCTCTCACCTGGAACTTCTTGTCTCTCTGCATTAAAGGGGAACACCCCGCTACACACTCCCCCCACTTTGAATCTTTGGTCCCCAAAGACAGCATCAACAATATGTACATAAACGATAGTTCACAGTTGCAAGGGAACCTGGCAGGGGAATCTCCCACCTAGCATGGTGAAGAAGATTGTCCTGCCCACAGGCCATATTATTGGAAGTGGCCTGCCTAACTGTGCCAGGGAGTGAGTTGGGGTTGCCCTCCACCAAATGTACAGTGGAGGGACCAGATGTGGGCATGGTCCTTCTTGAGGTTAGGACCGTGTCTTCGGAACTTTCTCCCATCTGATCATGAGTTAGTTTCCGGGGAGGATGAATGACTCTCTTCCTTCTCTTCTCCCTGGGAGTCACAGTCTCAGCTACTCTTGGTTCTTCCTCTGGTACTGAAGCAGGAACCTCTTCCGGTAGTGAGGGTATGGGATCACATCTGGGGACAGCAGGGGCTAAAAGCCGTTTCACCAGATCGGTATTGGTCCCAATGATGAGAGAGCTTCTTGAGGGCCCTGGCAGCCAGGGACAGACAATGGCCAGTGTCTCAAAGTTCTGGGGCTCCCCAGCCCTCAATGGATCACACGACAACTTGATCCGCACACATCCATCACAAGAGTACTCTTCTGCTAGGATACCCTGAATCTTGGTGTCTCCCATCTCTTCCAGGGGCAGGTATGACAGGTACTTCTTGTAAAAGTCTCTGGTCATTAGGGTAACCTGAGCACCTGTATCAAGGATGGCTCTGGTGTAGATCCCTTCGATCAGAACAGGCACTACAGGCAGAGGACCTACCAATTGGGTAGCAGTCCTTTTGGAAACACCTGTAACAGCAGGCTGGCATACTTGGACTTGTGCTCTCTTCAGCTTCCGGCGCTGGGAATGCCGTTTCTGGCGTTGTTTGGAAGGCTGATAGGCGTTGTTCACTGAGACGGCATAGACTGCAGGTGTCCTCCACCGCTCCCTCGCAGATTCAGGGAAAGTTATTTTTGAAGGCCCGGATCTTCTCTCCATTCTTGGGTCACTTCTCTGAGGCCTCCGCCAGCCTTCTGTCTCCATTCGTGGACTTTGACATACTCGCTGGTAGTGGCCTACACCTCCACAGTTGAAACAGACAATCTCTCTTCTCTCCTGTGGGGAGGTTGGTGTTGAACTGCTCCGGCGTGGTTCACTCTTAATTTCCTCTGGTTCCTCCATTCCTGAGTTTTTAGACAGGAGTGAGGTCAAAAGATCCAGCACCTGGGTCATTTGGTTCTTCAGGATCTCCACTTCTGAGTCCCATTCAGTAGCCATGGCTGATCTGACTCCCACCGCAGGGAGGGTAGTTGGTTCGGTATGTTGACTCCTCCTTTTCTCTTCCAACACAGCGTCCTCCTCCCTGACTATCCGAATCAAGTTGGGGTATTCCAGGCTCTTCCCATCCTGTCGGGTGCGTAGCGCCAATGCAATAGGATCCAGGGGCTGAGCTCCCCTCAATACCTGTTGAGCACGGGCCTCGTCTACTTTCCCTGGGTCGATCCCCTTCTTCAAAATGATCCTATGCAGGATCTTGTCTAGACGTCCCATATATTCTGATAGTTTCTCGCCTGTCTTCTGGTAGCAGTGCTCCAGTTGATAGGTAAGCTCAGTGATTTTTTCTGTCCCACCGAACACATTCTGCAGGATGTCTACGTAATCCTGTGCAGTACAGTCTTTCCTGCTTATCTTCAGGTTACGTATGGCATCCAGAGCAGGCCCCTTTAAACTTTCAACAATCCTCTGCTTCTTTTGTCGCTCCGGGACCTCCCATTCTTCTAGGGCCTGAGTGGCGCCGTCTAGCCACTCTTCAAATCCCTCTTCTTCCGAAGGTACAGGTTTCTTTCCAGAAAATATCCTGAGTTTCCTGTATCCTGACATCGGGTAGTCTGTGGGATCCTTCTTACACTGGGCTACAATCTCCCCCAGGACCGCGCATAATTCTGCGCTGAGTGTGGCAGGCGGTGGAGATATCTGTGGAGATGATGGTTTTGGTGTCTGGAACCATTCTTCCTTCACTGGCTGCGTATGTATCAAGTGATAGATCTGATTATCTATGGCTTGTATACTTGGACTTTTAAAATGCTCTGGGATTTCGTCTTTCCATTCTACCAGTGCGTACGTAAACGAGGCATTTGACCTTGTATCCATCACCCATGCTTTCTGGCTCGGTGATAGTGACATTATTAGCTGCTTTATCGCTTCTTCTTGCCAGATCCCCCCCGGGAGTTCAATAACTACCGCCGCGGTTGGATCGGTACCAGCCGCTGCGCACCACTGTGACATTGCTAGCGGGTCCATGCTGGTACTTCTGACCGGCTTGATTGCAGCGTGCAACGTACAGAGATCCCGGACGAGCCCCCACGTGTAGCGCTACCCCCAGTTAAGAGAGCCGCTGGTATTGATTTGGGCCTTGTAGTGCACCGCTGTCAACCCCTGGCAATCGGCTCTAACCTCCCATGGCACAGCTAGTAAGGGGAGATAGGACCGCGTGACTGCAACTCTAGGTGACGCAGTCCTATGGCAAACACACACAGTGATATACTTTAAAACTTCTATTAAAGTAAGTGAAACTGACACCAATGTACTTGACCCAGATATTTTACTGAGGCTAATGGGCAAGTAATAAACAACAGTATAACAAGTTGCAGATCCCTACAATAAACAGTAATAAAGATAAACAGAGTAATCAGAATAATAAAGTATTGCTATGCAACTCTAGCGCTGCCCTTTTACAGCTACTTCCCCTTATGGGTAGACTAACACCCAGCAATGTCTACCTATGCAGTCAGGCCTGACTGATCTAAATGGAAGTTCAGTGAAACAATATTCGCTAGCAATCTTTCGGTGGTGCACTTGAAGAACAACTTTGTAATCCCAACGAATAGTAAAGATAAAGGATCTGTCTTTAAACAGCTCTCACCACCCGGACAAGTCCAAGTCCGTTTCCTCCATCGATTCGTCTAGGAACAGGAATCCACCGACATCCAAGTCTTCAATCCTTCTGGTGTACTGCAGCAAGGATGAGAAGATGTCTCTAAGGTTCTGCTAGGCTGGCAGAGGGCTCTTTGGAAAGGAGCACAAGGCCCAGGCTTCAGGCCTTGTGCACACAGCAGTTCAGCACAGAGATCCTCTTGCTAGGAGAGGGGGTGTCCAAAGAGACCGAACAAACTCCACCTCCCCTTTATAAAGTCTGCCCTAGCAGTCTCTGTTCCGGAGCAATGTACCCTGGGTGCTGCAAGATGTGCTGGGATATGTAGTCTCTCTCTCTCCTCTGCTTTCACTTCCAGTAATGTCCTTTCTCTACTTCCTCCTGACTCACCTCTCCCCTAGAACTTCTTGTCTCTCTGCATTAAAGGGGAACACCCCGCTACACATAGAATACCTTAATATCCTTTTTCTAAATTCCCTTGTGTCTAATATTTTCTGCGCTGATGAGTGGCGCCGTGTTGAGATTTACTGTGCAAATAAAAAGAGCAGAGAAAACAATGTGCCTTTGCAATGCATCTAATCAGCTGAAGAGATTAGCTAAAGACTGTAAAACGTCCCCCAGGCCTCCGCTCACCATGGGGATGACAGCATAGAAAAGTCTATCTCTACCTGTTGCCATCACTTGAAATAAACATCCGTCATTTACATGGCAAACGTACAAAATGCATGGAGCCGTGCAGGCTTCTGTGCTCTGAAGGGACAGTTTATGGGAGAAAAAAAATTTGCAGCTAAATTCAGCTTCTCTACAGAGTCTTTTGCAGGTGTGTTGGAGCATCAGCTTGTATGATTGGGCCCCAATTATGTCATTAAAGCTGTTTGAATGCAAAATAACGCTATTGGAGAAAAATTGTATTTAGAGCGTTTTGAGAAAAATTAGGTCACCAACCTGACAATTTTGTCTTATAGGGGTGCCTGAATCTAAAGCTTGGCTGAATAGAATTTTATTTCATTTAGAAGTGGAAGTGGAAAGTACTGGATATTTCTCTTTGCTGCCGGTACCAAATGGATTGGCAGTTGAAGCAAATTATTATTATTATTCAGGATTTATATAGCGCCAACAGTTTATGCACAGCTTTACAACATGAGGGCAAACAGTACAAATACAGCACGGATTAATACAGTAGGAATCAGAGGGCCCTGCTCGTTAGAGCTTACAATCTAGGAGGGAGGGTCGCGAGATACAAAAGGTAATAACTCTGGGGAATAGGACTTTTTGAAAAAAAATGAAGTTTATTAGGTGGGGGCTGAAGGGTTAAATTTAAGGATTATCATGAAAACTGATCAATTTCGTCTAGTAAGAGGCAAGACACTGCTACTTCTCCTCTTTAGTGACAAGGCCTGCTACTTCCCTATTCAGTTGTTGGGCAGATAAAGTATAATAAGTATCACTTGTCATTAGTTGATCACCTGCTATGTGTTAGCTTGTAGAATGTATGTGGACCCTCTTTATTGGCTATACATGAAAGGAGAAGTACCCCTAATTGGTAGAAGGGAAAAATACCTCCCGGTTATATCCTGCTATGCATGTATATTTAAGATAAAGAGGAACCAATACATTTGAATTCTGCCTTCAGCCTACATTGTGTCTAAATGCATTATTTCCGAGATCTCGTGTCTGGTAAGTGTGGAATGGAGGGTGCTAGCAAGGTTAGTAAAGATAAGGTAGATACTGGGATAGCCTTTTAGCTGGTGTCAGAAGTGGGACTCAAAGTCAGGCCTCCAGTCTCCGAATAGGTCTCTCAGGAGATGAGTTTTCAGGGATTGTCTGAAAGTGGACAGAGTAGGAGATAATCGGACAGATTGGGGTAGGGAGTTCCAGAGGATAGGAGAGGCTCAGAAGCAGTCCTGGAGGCGAGCATGGGAGGAGGGGACAAGGGAGCTAGAGAGAAGGAGGAACAAAGCAAATGATTTGGTTGGTATTTGAGACTAGGTTAGTGATGTAGCAAAGGGGCAGAGTTGTAGGGGGCTTTGTAAGTTGTTTTTAGGATCTTGAATTGAATTTGTTGGGTGAGTGGAAGCCAATGGAGGGATTAGCAGAGAGGGGAAGCTGACATTGAGTGGTCGGTAAGGTGGATGAGTCTATGCAGATACAGTGGGCAGCAGTTAAATAAACCTATTGCTTTTCGACGAGCAAGATTCACTTTAAAATATATGCAAATTGGGCCCCACTTATGTAATTAAAGCTCTTTGAATGCAAAATTACTTTGTTGCAAAGAAAATAGTATTTAGAGAATTTGTGCACATAGGTTGTGCTTGGGTTGTATTTAAAGCTTTTGTGCATAAAGGGTAGCAGCAGGGCTTTTTTTTTCAGCAGGAACGCGAGGGTACACAGCTCCGACACCTCCAGCACTTACTGTATGTAATGGTAAGGGGTGCTGGGGTGTGCTGCAGGGTCTATTGATACTGGCTGCTTGGGGATCTATTTTTGAAGCGGGGTCTATTGTTGCTGGTGGGGGACCTATTGTTGCTGGGGGTGGGTCTTATATTTCTGGGGGTCAGCTATTGCTAGAAGAGATCTACTTTTGGGGGAGGGGTCTATTGTTGCTTGGTTCTGTGTTCTCTAAAAGGGAGGTGGGTAGGGGGATGGAACCAAGGAACAGTGATTGGTGGTGGGTAGGGGTGGAGAAAAGGGGGGACTCAGAAAGGGGGAGTTCCTGCACCTATTCTCTGAGAAAAAAGGCCCTGGGCAGCAGTCTTTCATTTAAAGATTATCTAAAGCCTAAACTTGTATTTACATTTTGGATAGAATGGTAAGGAGTTGAACCCTTTGTTTTGGGATTCACCTCCTTTATTTGTCCTGGTGACCATTGACCACTGTAGCCCTAGCTGACGGTATCCTTAAGCCACGCAGCCTGGGCTTTCCTAAGGCCACCCACCATAGCTTGTCTCTTTCCTCCCCGCTATGATAGAATAGTGCTGCAGGCAAAGGAGAATTCTGATTGGCTGCAGTGGCAGCTGGACTTAAACCCCACCCACCAGACCCAGCAGGGACTTGGGGAGGGTCGAAAGCTGTAAGCTACAGGGAGCCCACAGGCGTGAGGAACTGTGTGCTGAATGCTGCAGGAGGAATAGATACCCCAGAGAGAAGATCCATCCAGATGGCAGAGAATAGTACAGCCTGACTTTACAGCAGGAGATCGCTCTGTGGTGGTCAACGCAGAGAGAGGAGCAGAGAGGAAGAACCACAATGGACTGCTGTGTTCTGCAGAAGGGCAAAACTGGGTTGTGTACAGACCCATGTGGATTGTAAAAACATTAGAGAGGGAGGCCCGAGGAGCTAACTAATGCAGTCTTAAGATCCCCATGTGCGATGTGACCTGACCTCCAGGGAACAGGCTGCTGACCCTTGGACAGACAACACATAGATAAAAGAGGGTGCAAACTTAGTGCAGTAGTTTAAAATCTTATATATAAAATATAAAAAGTGTCCATCCACATGAATCTCAGACCAAAGAGGCATATAAAGAATCATCAATCATGAGAACTTCACTCCATTCCACAATGTAAGTCCTAAGCCAGTGCTTGCTAGAAACAGGGAACAACCAATGCCTAAAGGCAAATTCTGTCGGATCTCATAGCAGCGCTCTGGACAGCGGGAAAAGCTTGCCTGTGACGTCACATGATACGGGAGAAGAAGTGGGAGCAATAACGTGTTTCTGGGGTTCTGCCCTCTTTATTAAGCCTGCTTAAGGGAACAGGTACATCAGCTTATAAGCTCAACTTTCTGTCTGACCTGTGTAAAAAAGATGCATATACTTACCTATTTTGAGACTGCTCTGGTGATCCCCTGTGTCAGCCAGTGGCAGCTGCAGATGAGAGGAGAGAGTGCTCAACAACACCTGGGAAAGCCTGATGTCATCCATAGGCTCCCATGGCCCATCTGCTGTCCGCTTTTTCTTCCTCACCGCTACAGCCGCTGCTGACGCAGGGGGCCAGATCACGTGACCGGGCTGGAGCAAGCTCAAAATAGGTAGGTATATACACAGGTTGGTCAGCCAACATATTAGAAGCTTCCTCCGGAGTCAATGCTACACCGCAATTTTAAAATGTAGCCAAAACAGTAAACAGGTGAGAAAACTTCCAATGGGTACACCCGATGGCTATTCACATGACAACCACCTAAGATGGCATTTTCTCCACCTTGGAGACATTGCCTATCACTTCCCGTTGTGCCTACAGGACAGGAAGGAAGAAACATTTCCCTTATAGGATAATGATAGCAAAAAAAAGCTTGACAGTGGTTTTAACTTTACTCTACACTATTGCCGCATACACACGTCCGTTTTTCACGACGTTAAAAATGGTATTTTTTAAATTGGGCATTAAAAACGATCGTGTGTAGGCTCCAGAGCATTTTTAATGACGTGAAAAATGGCCTAAAAAAAATGAGAACCTGCTCTATTTTTTCACGTCGTTTTTCACGTTGTTTTTTTTAACGACGAGAAAAATGGTATTGTGTATGCTTTTACGAGGGGAAAAAAAACGCGCATGCTCAGAATCAAGTATGAGACGGGAGCGCTCGTTCTGGTAAAACTAGCGTTCATAATGGAGATAGCACATTCGTCACGCTGTAACGGACTGAAAAGCACGAGGCTGAAAAGCGCGAATCGTCGCTCAACAAACTTTACTAACATGAAGGGTGGCGCCATTCGAACGGAACGTCCCCATTATAGTGCCGTTGTACGTGTTGTACGTCACTGTGCTTTGCTCGAGCGTTTTTTTTAATGAACGTGTGTATGCAAGACAGGCTTGAGAGGAAACAAGAAAAATCACGTCGAGAAAAACTTCGTTTTTGAAAATGACATTAAAAACGATTGTGTGTACGCGGCATATGTTTTGGCTTTAGATATACTTTTCAAGCCTGTGCTGGGACAAGTAACTAACATTTGCTGATTTATTTCTGAAATGCTAATTGTTTGATTAAGCCAAGCCCAAAGCTTCAGTGTTTTCTGAGTCACTAACTTGAGTACACAATTAGACATCCAAACTCCCCATCTGCATAATTTTCCCAGATCAGTGACCTAGAAAGCAAAGAAGCAAGAGTACCAGCATGGTTGCCAAGCAGCTAGCATTTTCAGAAGGTCATTCATGGTAGCCTTTGCTTTTTTTCAGTTATCTGGATCTCTTTTATAAAGCAGGCAAAAGTCACTTATGCCGCGTACACACGATCGGAAATTCCGACAACAAATGTCCGATGTGAGCTTTTTGTCGGAAATTCCGACTGTGTGTAGGCTCCATCGGACATTTGCTGTCGGAATTTCCGACCACAAAAATTTGAGAGCTGGTTCTCAAATTTTCCGACAAGAAAAGTTCTTGTCGGAAATTCCGATCGTCTGTATGCAATTCTGATGCACAAAAAAACACGCATGCTCAGAATCAAGCAGAAGAGCCGAACTGCCTATTGAACTTCATACGTCTTGTACGTCACTGCGTTCTTGACGTTCAGAATTTCTGACAAGATTTGTGTGACCATGTGTATGCAACACAAGTTTGAGCCAACATTCCGTCAGAAAAAAATCCACGGTTTTGTTGTCGGAATTTCCGATCGTGTGTACGCATCATTAGGCTCCATTCACACCTGAACGTCGTGTTTTTGAGTGTTTTTTCAGGAGTTTTTTCGAGCGTTTGTATGCGTGTTTTTGAGCATTGGAGGACAGCGTATTTAAAATGATTGTAAACCACTGGAGAATTTTTTTTTCTTACCTGCAAGGCAAAAGCATATTGTACTAGTATGCATCGCATACTAGCACATTATGTGAAACTTACCTAAAAACGAAGCCTTCCAGTGATGCGATATCATTGTTGAGACAGCTTCCATCTTCACCCGTCTTGCTTCCAGGTTCACCGACTCCGACTCTGTGACTGGCCGGAGCCGCGATGACGTCTATCCCCCGCATGCGCGCGGGAGCTGCCGGTCACAGCACAGGGCTTTGAGGGAACAGCACGGCTGGCCGTTCCTTCAGAGCACATGCGCCAGTGATGTCACTGGCTGCAAGTACAGTAAATATCTCCTAAACGGTGCACGCAATTAGCCAATAGAGAAAAATATCATCTGTTTCATTATTTGTTGCTATATGTTTCTGCTTTTTCATCTGCTTTTATTTATTATTATTTTTTTTTTGTAAGGGGTTAAGGGTTAGGATTTAAAGGTTAGGGGTTACATAGTTACATAGTTGGTGAGATTGAAAAAAACCTATGTGTGTGATTATATGTCAGTATTACATTGTATATCCCTGAATGTTGTGGTCGCTCTTTCTAATTGTTTTTTCAAATAATCTATGCTCCTTGCTGAAACCACTGCTTGTGGAAGAGGATTCCACATTCTTACGGCTCTTACAGTAAAAAAACCTTTACGCAGTTTAAGGTTAAACCGCTTCTCTTCTAATTTTAGTGAATGGACGCGTGTCTTTTTAATTTCCCTTTTGCGGAAAAGTTTTATCCCTATTGTGGGGTCACCGGTACGGTATTTGTACATTGAAATCATATCCCTTCTCAAGCATCACTTCTCCAGAGAGAATAAGTTCAGTGCTCTCAACCTTTCCTCATAACTAATATCCTCCAGACCCTTTATTAGCTTTGTTGCCCTTCAACTAATTTATTTATTATTATTTATTATTATTATTATGTATTATTATTTATTTATTTAATTATTTATTTTGTTAGGTTAGGGCTTGGGGTTAGGGGTTATTAGTAGGGTTAAAGGGGAAGTAAACCCACCCATAAAACAGTTTTATTTCCGGCACGTGCCGGAAATGTAACACTCCCATTGGTTGTGCTCTCAACCAAACTGTTAAACCATCCAATGGCTGATCACGGCAGTTGTAGATTAAACAGAGGCTAAGATGGTAGCTTCCTTGGCTGAAAACTATAGGGGGGTTTACTTACACTTTAAGGCCTCATGCTCACGGACGTTTTTACAGCCGCGTTTTTGAGCGTTTTTTTCAGCTTAAAAACGCCTGTCCATGTTAGTCTATAGCTTCATGCCCACCTAGATGTTTTTGAGCTGCAAATAGCATAGACGTTTTTAAGCTGTAAAAAAAACCCAGGACCAGTGCGTTCCTCAGCGTCGGCGTTAGGCATAAAAAAACGCGAAACGTCAAAAAACACAGCGATTGCGTTTTTAAGCTCCGGCGTTTTTTTGTTTTTTTTTCGAAAAAAAAATAAAAAAAATTATACAAGAACATGGACAGGCGTTTTTAAGCTGTAAAAAACGCGGCTGTAAAAACATCCATGGGCATGAGGCCTAAGGGTTAGGGTTTTTATTTATTTAACAGAAAAGTTTTTTATTTTTTAAAAAGACAAACACACATACACCGAAATGGTGCACAACGGACTCCTGGAAGGATAAATCCTGGCCAGCCTAACCGGGGTATAGTACGCCCTATGAAGGAACTTCAGTTGCATGAACCTATCCCTAGAGGCGATCATAGAGGGCAAGTACGAAGAGACACAGTCCTCCCAGGTCTCCTCGTCTAGGTCGGGAATGTCCGCGGTCCATTTAGCCAGCACCTCAGTCGTGTCCGTGTCGTAAGCCACCGTGAGTCGGAGGTAAAGGGAGGAGAGAGGCCTCCCCATCACCCCCGAGATCAGTAGACGCTCGATCGGGTCTGAGTCTAGGGTCACTGGGTCAGGGAACTGAGATGTAAGGGCATGTCGTAGCTGGCAATAACGAAAGCTCAGGGAGGCGGGGAGGCGGTATGCTCTAGACAGGTCTCTGAAGGACTGGATCCCTCCTCCCGGCATCACATGCCGGAGGGTGAGGATGCCCCGCCGAGCCCATACCACCGGATCCGGGACCGAGTCGAGATGAGGGAGGAGGGGGGTTTTTATTTATTTACATTTAAAAAAAAATTATGTATTGTTTATTTATTATCATTTAATGATATCCTTTTAGCAGAAGAATGCTCAAGAAACGTGCAACGAAATGAATCAAGCATCTCCATGCATTTCTGTGGAACAAAAAACGCTTCAAAAACACATCAATCTTCCTGATTTGAGCTATGAAAAAAGCTTCAGAAATTTTTGAGCTTCAGGCGACTTGGAGTGGAGATGTGAACCAACTCTATAGAGAATAATTGAATTTTTCTCCTTCAGCGCTTTGGAGCTTCAAGCTACAAAACGCTGAGGTGTGAATAGGACCTTATAGATCAGGTATCCTTTGGCTTATGTATATTCCTTACCAGTACCCTCTGCCTATTATTTTTTTCATATATTTTTCTCCATACAATTGCTTATGTTCAAATCGAATATACAGTATTGAAAGCGTATTATTCGTTTAAAATCGATGTAAACCCATGAATATAAAACAGAGCGACACACTGATGACATAATCCAGCAAATCTTTATTCAGTCAAGGGCGTCTTCCTAATTGGGCTTATTCTCTGGGAACAAGCCCAATTGAAGTGAAATGCGTCAGAGGGCCGTGGCCAACAGGCGTGGACTGTTTTGGGAAGCCAGCCTTGGCTGAATAAAGATTTACTGGTTGATGTTATCATTGTGCAGCTCCACTTTATATTCATGGTGTCTTGTGGAGATGGAGACGCGCACTTTTAGGACCAGCATCTGGTCATCTGCAGTCTGGCACAACAGCATCGGGGCTTTCAGCAACGCTGATCTTTTGAAGCTTCTAATAGATGTAAACTGAATCATGAAAAAAAAATGGATTTAAAATCTAGTCTGTTATGGTGAATTTATTTTAACAAGCTGATAGAACTCCTAAACCCTTCAGTAGCACATCTGAGGTCCATGCACTAAGATACCTAAGGTATATAATATGCTGTTGTTTTATGAGGTAGGATACCTACAGTGAGATCTGATACCTACAGTGAGGTCTGATACCTATAGTGAGGTCTGATACCTACAGTGAGGTCTGATACCTACAGTGAGGTCTGATACCTACAGCGAGGTCTGATACCTACAGCGAGGTCTGATACCTACAGCGAGGTCTGAGGTCTGATACCTACAGTGAGGTCTGATACCTACAGTGAGGTCTGATACCTACAGCGAGGTCTGATACCTGGCCAGCACTACAGAGGAAAAATATTTTAAAGGAATTATTTCAGATGATTGCAAAATGAGCAAACAGTGTGGCATACCTCCCAACTTTTTGAGATGGGAACGAGGGACACCTATTAGCAAAAGTATGTAGGCATAGGACACCCCCCTGCCACGCCCCCTTAAATAAAAATTATTAAAAAAAAATGATTGGTTAAACCCACAAGTGCTTTTTTTTTTCTTTTTACAACTACTTTTCCTTTATAGTGGCTTGTAAAATGCAGCAAATTAGAAATTGGATGAAAGGTTTAGCACTGGGAAACACTATATATAATATAAATACAGTAGAACCTTGGATTGCGAGCATAATTAGTTCCGGAAACATGCTTGTAATCCAAAACACTCTTATATCAAAGCAAATTTCCCTATAAGAAATAATGGAATCTCAGATGATTCGTTCCACAACCACTTATTCAAGTCTTTCAGTTTATAGTCTATATAAAAAGATTATAGCAATGTGATAGGTTGTGTACCCATAAAAAGTCCATCCACATATGGCAGCCTCCACAAGGGGATTAGAAACAAAATCTAGCAGGAGCTACAGAGTATAAAAGAGAAGAGAGGCGCCTCTAAGTGTAGCAATATGGTTACATTTAATGAAGGTACAACATTTAGCAACTCACATGGTTGATGATTAAAACAGGCACATCTAAGTATACAGGCATCCGGGGTAAAGCTGTCCACATAGACCGTCCTCCGCAACGCCGGCTACCACCACTGTCAGTCTGCAATCATGACCGGGAAGACTACCCTGCAGTAGAGCGATCTGAAAGCGAGGCTTAAACCGCTCGTGGAGCGCAGGGTGGAAGGGATGACGTCAATCGCGGTGAGGAGGATGGTCTATGTGGACAGCTTTACCCCGGATGCCTGTATACTTAGATGTGCCTGTTTTAATCATCAACCATGTGAGTTGCTAAATGTTGTACCTACCTGTTGCTAAATGTAACCATATTGCTACACTTAGAGGTTCCTCTCTTCTCTTTTATACTCCGTTGTGACATGACGCTACTTGTATATCAAGACATTGCTTGTATATCAAGTCAAAATTTATTTAAAAATTTAGCTTGTCTTGCAAAACACTCTCAAGTTACTCTCAAACCAAGGTTTTACTGTAGTGCATTTTATATACAACTATATAGATCCGACCAAAGTGAGGGACAAGTGAGGAGGAAAGAGGGACAGAGGGACTTAGTTTCAAATCAGGGACAGTCCCTTGAAATTAGGGACAGTTGGGTGCTATGGTGTAGCCATGCAGTGGGAAAAGGAAAAATAATTCTAGGTTGCATCACTAGAGGGATCACCAGCAGGAGGAAGGAGGTCCTGATTCCCCAATAAAAATATCTAGTGAGACCTCATTTAGGATATTATGTCCAGTTCTGGAGACCTCACTTACAAAAAGATTGATAAGATAGAACCCTAGAAGTTCAGAGATGGGTAACAAAAATGGTGAAATATCTGAGGGATAAAACATATCAGGAGAGACTTCAGGAACCTAATATGTACAGTCTGGAGGAAAGAATGGAAAGGGGAGACATGATTGAAACCTTTAACCACTTCAGCCCCGGACCATTTGGCTGCCAAATGACCAGGCCACTTTTTGCGATTCGGCACTGCGTCGCTTTAACTGACGCTGTACCCAAACAAAATTTACGCCATTTTTTCCCCACAAATAGAGCTTTGTTTTGGTGGTATTTGATCATCTCTGCGATTTTTTATTTTTCGCTCTATTAACAAAAAAAGAGCGACAATTTTGAAAAAAAAAACAATATTTTTTACTTTTTGCTATTATAAATATCTGTTAGAAAAAAATAATAATTTTTCCTCAGTTTAGGCCGATATGTATTCTTCTACATATTTCTGGTGAAAAAAATCGCAATAAGCGTATATTGATTGGTTTGCGCAAAAGTTATAGTGTCTACAAAATAGGGGGTAGTTTTATGGCATTTTTATTATTATTATTTTTTTTACTAGTAATGGCGGCGGTCTGCAATTTCTATCGTGACTGCGACTTTATGGCGGACACATCGGACACTTTTGACACATTTGTGGGACCATTGTCATTTATACAGCGATCAGTGTTATAAAAATGCACTGATTACTGTAAAAATTACACTGGCAGTGAAGGGGTTAACCACTAGAGGGTGATCAAGGGGTTAAGTGTGTCCTAGGGAGTGATTCTAGCTGTGAGGGGGAGGAGCTACCAGTGACATGTCAGCGATCACTGTTCCAGATCACAGGGAACAGTAGATTTCTGACATGTCACTAGGCAGAACAGGGGAATGCCTTGTTTACAAAGGCATCCCCCTGTTCTGCCTTTGCCAACTGCAATCGGGGCCACCCGGGAACATCGAGTTCCCGGGACCTGCGGGCGCACTCACGAGGGCAGCAAATTCAAAGGGACGTAAATATACGCCCATTTGCATGCCCGTGCCATTCTGCCGACGTATATCGTTGTGCGGCGGTCGGAAGTAGTTAAATACATCAAAGGGGTGAATAAGTTTCAATAGGGCAGTATTTTCAACATGAAACCAAGATCAAGAACACAGGGATATGACCTCAAACCAACAGGAGGAAGGTTCTTATTCTGAATACTAAAAGGGTCGTTGATGCTTGGAATTGACTTCCAGCAGAGGTAGTCAGTCAACAGTAAATGGCTTCAAAACATGCTTGGGATAAACATAGATCTATACTCAAACAAAAAAGTAAAATAAATAAATAAAAATGTATCTATAGAAAAAAGTATAAGTAAAAATAAAAAAGGGGGACTACTCGATAGACCACCTTTCTATGTATTCTATTTACTTGGAAAATATCCTAACCTATAGATATTCTTATACCTTTCAGTGTTAAAAAAGGTACAAAAACTCATCCTTTCCATTCTTCCTCCATTTTGAGCTATACACACTTATTAGACATGGTGAATACATAACGTATGTGACATCGGTGCACAGCGGATCTGTAAAGGCTTTTATTTATCCAAATCATATTATAGCTAGTAGTAGTTAGTCACGTTCAACTGGATCTGTTCTGTTACGTTGAAGACATTTCACCGCTCATCAAGTGGCATCCTCAGTCCTAATGAGTGTCGGAAACATACCACGAAATGTAACACTTTCCACAAAAGAGTATCAAGGGAACACTCGGCTACCAATTCTCTAGAGATAGCATATATTTGTACATGTGAGAAGGTTGTTGGCTGAATGGTTTTTCGATGATTTTTTAAGCCTTTTTTACTTTTCAACAATAAAGAGAATTGAAAGCTGAGAGCGCCCTTGATGCTCTTCTGTGGAAAGTGTTTTATATTGGACTATGAAAAGTGAACACCGCTGCCATGAAGTAGACAGAGGAATACATAAGCTGTACTTTTTTCAGCTCTCTCTTTTGGATGTTGGGATATTATCTGAAGTGGCAGGTGTTTTTTACTATTATACCACAAAATGCGTAGCTCCCAACTGTCCCTGATTTTGAAGGACTGTCCCTGATTTGGAACAAAGTCCCTCTTTCCTCCTCATGTGTCCCTCATTTTGGTCTGATCTATATAGTTATATATAAAAATGCATTTTTTATATTTTAAAAAGTGTTTCCCAGTGTTACACCTTTCATCCAAATTCTAAATTGCTTCATTTGTAAATTTCAAAAGCCAGTATAAAGGCATAGTAATGGTAAAAAAAAACACTTGTGGGTTTAACTAATCATTGTTTGCATATTTCTCCTTTAACCACTTACGGACCGCCGCCTGTATATTTACGTCGGCAGAGTGGCACGGACAGGCATAAGCATGTACAGGTACGTCCCCTTTAAGATGCTGCCGCGTGGTCGCAGGCGGCACGCTCGCGACCCTGCCAATTTCTCTGTGAGCCCGACAGTGGGTCCCACGGACTCTATCACCGCGGGGATACCCGCGATCGTCTCACGGAGAGATAGAGCGGGGAGATGCCAGAGGTTACTCTGGTAACTCTGGAGGAGTTGCAGAGATCCACAGTTAAGGTGGGAGAATCTGTCCACAGGACAACTATTAGTCATACACTCCATAAATCTGCCCTTTATGGAAGAGTGGCAAGAAGAAAGCCATTGTTGAAAAAAAGCCATAAGAAGTCCCGTTTGCAGTTTGCGAGAAGCCATGTGGGGGACACAGCAAACATGCGGAAGAAAGTGTTCTGGTCAGATGAGAACAAAATTTTACTTTTTAGCCAAAAAGCAAAACGCTATGTGTGGCAAAAAACTAACACTTCACATCATCCTGAACACACCATCCCCACCGTGAAACATGGTGGTAGCAGCATCATGTTGTGGGGATGTTTTTCTTCAGCAGGGACAGGGAAGCTGGTCAGAGTTGATGGGAAGATGGATGGAGCCAAATACAGGGCAATCTTAGAAGAAAACCTGTAATGCCTTGTACACACGACCGGATTTCCCGATGGAAAAAGTCTTTTCATCGGATATTCCGACCGTGTGTATGCCCCATCGGACTTTTTCCTTCGGAAATTCCGATGGACTTAGATAGAGAACTTTGTTCTCTTTTTTTCTGACGGAAAGTCAGTTCGTCTGGATGCAATTTCGACGGACTAAAACCACGCATGCTCAGAATCAAGTCGACGCATTTTCGGAAGCATTGAACTTAATTTATATCGGAAAGTCCGTTCGTCTGTATGCAATTCCGACGAACTAAAAAACGCGCATGCTCAGAATCAAGTACGAGACGGAAGTGCTCTATCTGGTAGAACTAGCGTTCGTAATGCAGATATCACATTCGTCACGCTGCAAATTCTGGGATCTTTGAATGCAGAGCATTCCTTTGTTCTTTATAATGCTAGAATAATGAAGTTGTTTTGCTGCTGATATTCACACAGAGTTTAGACAAACGTATTTCTTTATATTTTCTCGTGATCTCATAAATACTCCTTTTTTTTTTTAAAGCCAGATCTCCATAATAATGTTTAGATTTTTTTTTTTTTATGAAGGTCTCTGTTTTTTTTTGTGTTTTTAAATATTTTCTAGTGATCTCCATATTTTTTTTTTTTCTTATTGAAGATCTCCATTTAAAAAAAAAAAAAATGTCAAGTTACCACAATAACATTATTATCTTGTATTGTTTTACCTCAAGGAGGTTCATTGGTGTTGGCGTCCCTTGTTAATTTGACATTGTATTTTTGTATTTTTGAAATGTACCTGCCTACTCAACACCAAATTGTCCTTTTTAAGAAAAACACATAGGCAAGTTATTTCTGAAAAAATAATATCCATTTATTCTGGGTAACAAAATAAAGTGGAAGGCAACGCTGGATAAACTTGTGGAATTTGCGAAGCCTTTGGACCCCAGGGCAGACATTAAGTTTGTGGAAACGAAAATTGGGACCTTGAGGAGTCCATATAATTGGGAGCCCAATCTGGTCCAGAACTCCCAGAGATCAGGAACAGCAGCGGATGACATATATGTCCCCAGGCTGTGGTACTACAACAGCCTGCCTCTTCTGTCAGACCAGACTGAAGGCAGGTAATCACTTTCTTGCCTTCCTTGAAGACTTCCCTGCACCCTTCCCCACAGCCTTCACTCCACGCTTCCTTGTAGGCTGTGGCTCTGGTGGTGGACTTGTGGCAGGAGGAGGAGGAGGAGGAGGATGGGCGACATCAATGACGTGGCTGTTTTCAGCCAGCTGGCCCCTAAACCCCTTCTAAATTGCCTCAGAAAATAGTCCCTCACAGAGGGTGCGTTGGCCCTGCTTCAATTGCATTAATCTTGTAGCTAGATAGCAGCCATAGGCCTCTTCAGCGTCGGGGGGGGGGGGGGAGCGGGGGGATGAGCTCATTAGCATTCCTAATGAGGCCCAGTGCTTCCTCCTCCGACATCCTATCCTTCTTGGGCATTTTCATTGTAATGCAGAGGGAAGGCACCTGGGATTGTGTGTGGCCACTGGGCCCGGCCACCTCCTGGCTGACACTGGGCCCGGCCACCTCCTGGCTGACACTGGGCCCGGCCTCCTCCTGCCTGCCACTTTCAAGCCCCTCATCCTGGCTGAGGTCATAGTTTTACTTTTTGGTTCATCAATCACACACAATTTTCATCTCATGACTGTTGCAAATTGAATGTTAATAAATAGAAAAGACTATCATTCTGACCCCAGCATTTTTCATTCTTGTCCCAATCATTTTTGGCCACTACTGTCTATTGATATGTAAATAGCTTTTTGTTTAATCATTAATTTGTAATCAATAATAACATCATTAATATTAGGACAATAAATATGTATAAAAATACTATACCTGGCTCCAAATGTGCGCATCCGGTTCTTCTAGGATGTAAGGCCCAGGTTGGTTCTCTGAAGCCTCAGCTGGGGTGGTGGAGGGAAGGCTGCAGGGAAGGGTGGAGGGAAGGTTGGAGGGAAGGCTAGAAAGTGATTCCCTGCCTTCAAGCTGGTCAACCAGAAAGCGCAATCTGCTGTAGTACCACAGCCTGGGTACATACACTTGGTCTGCTGCTGCTCCTGATGTGATAGATTTCTCGATCTTATTGTGCTCCCTCTTATTCATGTTCCTCAAGATCCCAATTTTCGCTTCCAAATAATCAATGTCTGCCGTGGGGAGCCATGTCTGCACATATTCCAGAAGTTTCTCCAGCGTTGCCCACCTAGCTGGTCTTTTTGTAATATAAGTTGTGTTTTAACTCCCACAAATTGCTTATCTCCCTGTACCTGTCTATGAATCCGATCAGGAAATCAGGGTTTTTAAAGGGATTCATATTTGCTGCAAGACAAAACACAAGACAAAAACACTATGTCAGCCTAAACTGTCAGAATCTTAGCCCAATATAGTCCACAATCTAGAAGCAGTATAGACCACTGATGACCCAAGTTTAAATTTTACCTTGGTTAGGACTTTAGTCGCTTCCGTTTCTCCTTCCTCCGCACACAGAGCGTAGTTACGACACATGCGTGTTTGCTTTATATACACTGTGCATGCGTGAAACTCCGCACACGTCGCCCGCCCCTGACGTTCTTTCTAGTACTTTCCCTGCCCCTTCTCTCTCGTCGCAGTGGGAGACAACATGGCGGAGACACAGCAGGGGGCTGATAATAGCTCAAACAACAAGCAAAGCCCGGAAGAAACAAACGTCACGATCCAGGAGGTATAGGACCTTAAACATGTCGTTTGAAGAAATGGTGGAGATGGTGGCCATTTTGAGGAGGGCGGATTATGATGGCAAGCATGGGCCGTACACCACCCCAAATCTACGCAAGGCCAAAATAATGTCAAAAGTGGTGAGAACTCTACACAAGAAATTCGGGGTACGGAGATCAAAGGAGCAGCTTAGGAAACGGTGGTCTGACCTGAAACTGAGGGAACATGATCAGTACAGAAGGACCAAGAAAGTTCTTGGAAAAAGTAAGTATTTGTCCTGTGTTACTATGATTATTATTACTTGCATGTTGCTCCATGTGCTTTTCTTTACTGTTGTACAGTTTAAAATGGCAACTTTCATGTTCGGTAAACTGTAATCGGTCGTAGTAAACATTGTTCGTTCGCTCACTAATAGTACGATGTTTTGGCCAGATACAGGGTTAACTACATTTGGACATGCCTATTTGTAGGAAAATAATTTTAGTACATTGTTGTCTAGATGTGTTTGTAACTAGATTTAAATGCTATAACTGGATTCAGTGTAATGTAAGGCGACGACACTCAGCAGCTGTTTACACATCTGGACTCAGGAGCACTAGTGTGGGCCACCAGAACAACCTTTTTATGGTGTCCCACACAGGTGCTCCAGTGGATACTTGGGGTGTCTCCATGTATGAAATTTGGCCAAAATAGATAAAAATTCCAGCTTTGGTAAGGGTTAAAAATCGTGTCTTCAGCTTGGAACTCTGCCAAAACAGGCAATCGTACCACACTTCCAAACAATGTTTCAGATTCCTCTTTGTGGCCTCAAATATCTGTGTGCTAAATTATACCTTTTGTTTCATTCTCATAGGGGTTGAAAGATTTGAAATACAGGAGCCCAGGAACCCCACACCTCCGAGAGACCCTCAACCGCAGAATGTGGAGCAAGGAGAGGTGGTAGAAATTTGCACCACACCAGGTCAGTGTCGGACACCACAGATTCAGGTAATAGATGTATGCCTGCATATTTATAATACATGGTGTATTTTTTTATTTTAGGTGATGTGCTGCTTGTGGACCAACAACCTAGCCCTTTCGACAGTAGTAGTGCCCAGTTACTGATCAAGGACATCGTGGTCTGCAGTAGAGACTTGGACATTATAAAAGAAAAATCAAATCAGGTGGAGCAAAAACTCAAACATGATAGATGTGCTAGGGAGGATCTAAATTCCCCAAAATCCCAGCATTTTTTTGGTTTCTAATTTTCAAATATTTTTGGAGATAGTAAAAGCCAAATTATGAAGATGCACACAGTGTGTCAACATGTGCTATCTGCCATCAGGGGATATCATTGTACGTGTTTTGTGGGTGCAACCCCTTCCTCGCAACTGAAGAAGTTGAGAGGAAAGGGTTGCACCCCCAAAACACGCCCATTGATCCCCAATGATGGCAGATAGCACATGTTGACATTAGGCATGGGATCACGATGGAAATCCCCATTTTGCCACACTATTTTTTTGGCATCTTTAAAATTTGGCTTTTACAGGGGTGACATCACCCCATCTTATGAAGTCAAGATAAAAACATTTTAAACAGAATTGAATGTCTGATCTTGCCTTCAATGTTTACATGTTGAACTTTGTAAGTTCCAGAGTTGACTATGTTTTATGTTTTTAAACATGCCTGTTTATGCGTTTTTGAAAAAATGTTCTAAAAAGTTAAAAAATATATATTTTTTATACTTTCTTAACAAATTTTAATAACACACAATTTGAATGTGCAAGGAGTAAAAGCTTTTGTACTCAACAATGTGTGGCTTCTTTTTTCAATGCTCAATACAATTTTTTGTCCTAATTGTTGGTGTTTACAGTGACAATGGTGGTTATTTACTAAAGGGAAATACACTTGGCGCTACAAGTGCCCTAGGAGACAGCTAAAAGAAACACAAGCAATAAATAAAATTCAAGATTTTAGCAGATAATTTTTTTTTAAATAAAAAAATATTTGAACATTGTCTGGCATAGCAATGGCCCCCCTACCCATAAAATATTCAACATATTTCTATCGGACTTCACAGACGCTTGGGGGGGGGGGCAAGCCAGGACGGCCAGTATCCAGGCCCGTCAGGGGTTGAGCAGGAAGTCCAGGCTCAGGCCCAACTGAGGCTAGATAATTTGGGGCATTTCACCTTAAATAATTGTGCAATATGCAGCAGGAGAATACGATGTGGTTGAGTTTATACTTCGCCTTATGGATTGATGTCAGAAACAGGCGGAACCGGCTGGCCATTATCCCAAAGGCATTCTCCACAACTCTTCGGGCTCTGGCCAGCCGGTAGTTAAAAACCCTCCATGCGACCATTCTTCCCCACGTCCACATAGAGGAATTCATATTGTGCCGACACCACTGCCATCAACACTATACTATTAAAACCTTTATAATTATAATAGTAAGACCCCGAATGGGGTGGTGACACTATATTGATGTGCTTCCCATCTATAGCCCCTCCACAGTTGGGAAAGCCCCACCGCTGGGCAAAATGGGAGGCCACAGTCTGCCATTCCTGTGGCGTTGAAGGAAACTGTGGAGTCAAACAAGAAACATTTTTATTAGTACTTTTGCACATAACATTGCAAGCAGATTATACAAAAACATTCTTGGCCAACGTCAGTATAACATTTATTTTAAGGAGTATTTTAAGCCAAAAATATAAGGTCCACTTATCAAATTCCTCACCCCCCCTGATGGCCCATTGTAAAAATATTGGGGGGGAGGGTTCTAGCTGAGTTTGGGCCCTCCAAAAAAAGCCTCTACCACTCTGCCTGAATTTAATGAGAACAAAAAAATTTGTAGACATTTTAGGGGGTGTTTAGGGTAAATACATTGTTAAGTACCTAGGCTAGGTGTGTATGGGCCAAGGATAGCATGAAGGGAAATATGCATGTAGGCCAAAAAAGGAGCATTAAAAGCTTACAGCATGCATGGGGACAAAGGGGACATTCACAGCATATTACAATCATGGTAATTAGGGAATGATGAAAGAATTACAATACATTAGCAAACATTAAATACATAGAATGTGATGTTAAAGGAGAAAACTTACCTTAATATAGTCCTTCTGCAGGACTTGAATTATGGCAGAACAGGTCTCTTGGATAATGATCCCCAGAGCCTGGGGGGAGATGCCTGTCGTGAACTTGAGGTCCTGCAGACTTCTCCCTGTCGCCAGGTATCTCAACGTGGCGATTAGCCTCTGCTCGGCAATGATGGCTTGCCGCATGACGGTGTCCTGCCTCGTGATATACGGGGACAGCAAAGCCAACAGGCAGTGAAAAACGGGGTACGTCATCCAGAGATAATTCCTAAAATCATCAGGATTATTCTCCTGGATCTCCCGCAGCTAAGGCATGTGACAGAATTGGTAACGCTGGAGAAACCAATTCTTCGTCCATGAACTCCTCCTCACCCTGTTCATGGACTGAGCTTGGGTCCAAGCATGAACCCCAACACCAAGTCCATACACAGCACAAACTCTACGACGAGTACGTACCCGCAACATAGCTAGAAAACAAACCCACAAGCACCAACTGAACCGCAGAAAAGATCTGAAAGCACAAAGACTAAAAAGCTTGAATTGTCTCTCAGCAAACTTTTACTAACACAAAGATCAGCAAAAGCAGCCCAAAGGGTGGCGCAGTTGGAATGAAACTTCAGTTTTATACTGCCGTCGTATGTGTTGTACGTCACTGCATTTTTGACGGTCGGATTTTAGTGTGACCGTCTTTATGCAAGACAGCTTGAGCGGAATTCCGTCTGAACTTTGTCGGACAAACCGTCACACTTTATTCCGACGGACAGTCCGGTCGTGTGTACAGGGCATTAGAGTCTGCAAAAGACTTGAGACTGGGACGGAGGTTCACCTTCCAGCAGGACAATGACCCTAAACATACAGCCAGAGCTACAATGTAATGGTTTAGATCAAAGCATATTCATGTGTTAGAATGGCCCAGTAAACGTCCAGACCTAAATCCAATTGAGAATCTGTGGCAAGACTCGAAAATTGCTGTTCACAGACGCTCTCCATCCAATCTGACAGAACTTGAGCTATTTTGCAAAGCACAATGGGCAAAAATGTCACTCTCTAGATGTGCAAAGCTGGTAGAGACATCCCCAAAAAGACTTACAGCTGTAATTACATACAATACATTTACATTTTTGGTTGTAACATGACAAAATGTGGAAAATTTCAAAGGGTATAAATACTTTTTCAATGCACTGTATTTTGAAAATATTTACAGCCTAGAGAAAATCAGCTTTATAAACAGTCCCCCTTCTCCTTTATAGAGTCAAACAGAGCCCCCCTTACATTAAGGAGCACCCAGCAGAGTCCTCTCTTACATTCATGAGTCCCTCTCTACATCCATGTGTGCCCAGCAGAGTCCCCCTCC
Source organism: Rana muscosa (assembly GCA_029206835.1). Lineage (NCBI taxonomy): Eukaryota > Metazoa > Chordata > Amphibia > Anura > Ranidae > Rana > Rana muscosa. Next base: position 57,875,844 of record CM055124.1, on the reverse strand, counting down.
CCCGTACATCCATGTGTTCCCCCGTAGAGTCTCCCCCCGTACATTAAGAATTGCCCATCACAGCCCCCTCTTATATCATCTTGTGCCTAGCAGAGTCCCCACCTAACATCCATTTGTGCCCATCAGAGTCGCCCTTGACATTTAGGAATGCCCAGCATAGTCTCCCCTTATATCCACGTGTGCCCAAAAAAGACCCACCTTACATTCCTGTGTGTCAAGCAAAGACCCACCTTACATTCCTGTGTGCCCAGCAGTGTCCCCCCTATCCTTTTAGGTGGCAGAGCAGCAGAGCGATGCAGTGATCCTATTAAACAACTATGGTGGAAGGAGGGGGGAATCTGTGCTGGGGCCTGGGGGAGGGTCACAGCCAGCTGGTAGTAGATGCACCAGTCTCCTTATTACGATAGACAGACCGGGGCATCCACTGCCAGCCAGCCAGTGTATTTTCGCGACAGTTGCTGCAGGCCAGATAAAATCTTGTAGCAGGCAGGATGTGGCCCTTAGGTCATAGTTTGAAGGCCCCTGGTCTAGACTGACAAATATCAAAAAGGATATTAAATAGCTGGAATGGAAGATGCATGTGTTTGACGACTGTGTAGATAGATCCCATACAATCATTTCTATAATCTACCGGACAATATGGGTGTTTGGCTTACCCAGTATTGGCCAAGTTTTTATTAGAATGGGATGTCTTCAGCCAAGGAGGACTGTTGGTGGCTTGATGTTTGAAGGTATAACTCCTTGCATTAATCAGTCAGATTCAGGAATACAAACTGCCAGGGCTCATGTGTTAAAGGGATATAATCACGCTGGTAGACCAACCAATTGTCCAACGTTCGTTCAAAAAATCCAATAGGACTTCTGATAAACAATGATGTTCTTTGACCTTGCAGCTCCCTTCAGACTTGGAAGTATTTAAACAACACTTTAAAACAAAAAGAGTACACCGGCCTTGTGCAAAAAAAACGATATTACCGTAATAAATACTTTTCATAACCACAAAGGTACATCGGAAAAAAAACCATATAAAACATGGCATTCCCTCAATTCACCGAATGCACTGTAGGACCCTTTCAGCAGCACCCGTTCGCTGCCTCAGATGCATTTCAAAGACAGACCCCTCTTCCTCAGAGCTGTGAGGAAGAGGATCTTGCACTTCAAACGCGTCAGCACTATGCACAACTGAGGCAAGGACAGGGGGTTGCTGAACAGGTCCTACAGCTAATGACCTTCTTCCGGTGAATTGAGGGAATCTCTACTTGGATGGATGCCATGTTTTATATGTCTTTTTTTCCAAGCACCTATGAGTATGAAAAGTAAAGCAGAATAAAAGAGGGACTCTGATTAGTTGCTATATGCAAGTGGAATGATTCTGCCTTCAGATAAGTGCAGGCCTATACAATAAAATGTGTGTGCGGCGAGATAATCTGCATCAACTAATCAAAATTGTCTTTCGCTGATCTGTCTGCGGTGAACTACAATCTGGTTGTTATGGGTTAATGCTCTTTCCACAACATCACCACTCTTCAGTGAAGGAACCTCTAACATAAATGAAGCTCTTCAAGGTTTCTAACCTCTGTGGACACCAACACTCGCCTGTCTGTAGGCTCAGACCCCAGGAATTATGTTTTTGGCTCATTTCTGCCTAAAATTGGCTAGTCATGTTTGGCTCTGTGAACATAGCGAGGAAGATTAGTACTAATTTGTGTGTGGGTAGTAGAAGAAAATGAGCTGAGTCTGTGGAATATAGAGATTGTCTGGCTGCTAGTGGGGGCTGTACCGAGGGAGAAACCGACAAGTTTCTGTGACAAACAGCCAGACACGTAGGAGGCGGGCGTTATATATCATGCATCGCGGTGTACAAGATGGAACGTTAACTCTCGCTTTTTGGAGACTACTGGATGGCTAGGTTCCAGGCTTAGAGGGCCACTGTTATCCAGATTGTGAAGATATATACATGAGATTTTTTTTTTTTTTTAATAAAATGCTGTTTTTATATTTTTTCATCTCCACGCTGCTGATCTCCTTTAGCAATTTCATGTCAGGAGCTTCATTGAACATCATGCTCTGGACAGGCTTCCTGGTAGAGACAATGGGGGACCATGGCCATACTTAGGAACTTATTGGAAATGACCCCTGGATACCAGGATTTTTGTAATGCTGCGGTGTCATTGCCAGAACTTGACGGAAATTACCCAAAGATACCAGATCTGTCAAAATCTCTAGTCCAACCTGCCGGCTAATGTTTGTAAGTATGGATGTGTGATGTCAGTCTCCTAAGTCATGCACGTTGCCTGCCTGATTTTGCCACTGCGGAACTAAGACCTTCACAGCAGGATCCCCAGTTTTTATTTTAATGAAAGCTGCAGATTTACAAAAGACTAAAAACAACTAAAAAATAACATTCATTTGTTTGTTTTGTTAAATTAGCTTATATCGTATTATAGCTAAAGGGTTTAGATCTACTTTTATTATTATGGTGGTTGGTTATTTGTGTGTATGTATGTATGTACTGTATGTGTGTGTATCAGGGGCGGACTGACAGCTCATGGGGCCCCCGGGCAAAAGGAGATCATGGGGCCCCCTGTGTCTCCGCCCATGCGTCTCAGCCCATGCGTCCCCGCCCATGTGTCCCCGCCCACGTTCAAGCTACATCCACACAAAGTCCCACCTACATATTGCACTGCCCACATTGCATGCGTTCAAAGAATTTCTCTACACTATGTTCAAAATGGCAGATCCACATTTTTTACTGGCACTACAAAAAAGTACCTAAAATTACTGTTTTTAGTGCTAAACAGTGCAAATATCAATATTTGAACTATAAACAGACAGCTAATGCTATTATCAATGTGTTTAAGTTAAACAAAAGTAAAAAAACATATTTGTCAATTTACATAACCCATGAAAACAAAAATGGTGAGGACAGCCGCACTCCAATCCAACGTATGTTTATTGAAGAAAGACAGGCACTACAAAAACCAGCATAAACCAGGACCGCTGACGCGTTTCACACTTGTTCAGTGTTTACTCATTTACTATAACCCAGCCAGCACAGAGTTCCCTCTTACATCAGAGTCTGCAGGATGCCCCCTTACAGTGCAAGGGAACTCTTATGTAAAGGGGGAACGCTGCAGATCATGATGTAAGGGGGAACTCTGATGTGGAGGGGGCTCTGGTGAATAGAGATCACCTTCCACAGAGTGAATACACTAAGGTAAGGGGGGGTACTAATATAAGGGGGAAACCTTTATATCAGTGCCCCCTTACATTATTGTATTCACTCCCCTCCTTACATCAGTGACCCCCCCCCCCCCTCAGAATGGCCTGGCGGCACTGTCACTGACCTCCTCTCAGGTGCACCGTGCGGGGCTCAGTCAGACGTCTCCAGCTTGGTGGCTCTGATCACCTCTCCCCAGTCCACACGTCTGTTTCTTCCCGGGCCGTAACCCCCATCTCGGCGGCACTCCCACTTTTGACTCCTTTCTAGGATCCCCTCAGAGACTGCAGACATGATAAAAGACAAGAGATGGTCAGAGGCTGCGGACATGATACAGGAGGTGGACAGAGACTGCAGACATACTACAGGAGGTGGACAGAGACTGCGGACATACTACAGGAGGTGGACGGAGACTGCGGACATATTACAGGAGGTGGACAGAGACTGCGGACATACTACAGGAGGTGGACAGAGGCTGCGGACATACTACAGGAGGTGGACAGAGGCTGCGGACATACTACAGGAGGTGGACAGAGACTGCGGACATACTACAGGAGGTGGACAGAGGCTGCGGACATACTACAGGAGGTAGACAGAGGCTGCGGACATACTACAGGAGGTGGACAGAGGCTGCGGACATACTACAGGAGGTGGACAGAGACTGCGGACATACTACAGGAGGTGGACAGAGGCTGCGGACATACTACAGGAGGTGGACAGAGGCTGCGGACATACTACAGGAGGTGGACAGAGGCTGCGGACATACTACAGGAGGTGGACAGAGGCTGCGGACATACTACAGGAGGTGGACAGAGGCTTCGGACATACTACAGGAGGTGGACAGAGACTGCGGACATACTAAAAGAGGTGGACAGAGGCTGCGGACATACTACAGGAGGTGGACAGAGGCTGCGGACATACTACAGGAGGTGGACAGAGGCTGCGGACATACTACAGGAGGTGGACAGAGACTGCGGACATACTACAGGAGGTGGACAGAGGCTGCGGACATAATAGAGGAGGTGGACAGAGGCTGCGGACATACTACAGGAGGTGCCGGTGGAGACAGGCTGCGGACATATTGGGGCCCTCCTCACCCCCTCACAGTAGCCTCCTCCTCTGTCCACCACCATATTACTTCTCCACATCATCAGTGTGTTGTGTCCTCCTCCTGTGCCCCTTTCACCTCTCCACAGGTCAGGGCAGCACTGTGCTGCCCTGACCTGTGGAGAGGTGAAAGGGGCACAGGAGCCAGAGGAGGACACAACACACTGATGATTTCGAGAAGTAATATGGTGGTGGACAGAGCACATCAGTCTCTCTCCTGCATGGCACAGCTTCAGGCTCCCAGTAATGTCCAGACTCCAGGCTCTCACTCGCTGTCCCCTTGTATCCCCCCAGTTCCACTCACCACTGTCAGTGCTCCGCTCGCTCCGAGTCCTCCACCTGTGATAAGTGCATGGCAGCATGCACTCACTGCAGGAGTCACGCGGCTCGCGCCAGCCGTTGTAGTCTTCTCAAAAATGGCGCCAGCACGTTACTGCGCGTGCACCGCCCAGCCGAGCGCGAACAAATTTCCCTGAGCTCGGCCGGCTTCAGAACGGCGCATGCGCAGTTGTATGGCCGGTTTGCGGCCATCTTTTTTACGGGCGCCGGTGCCCATACGTTGGCAACACTGCTGCGGGCACAGCACCTCCAGGGGCGGACTGAGCCGGCCTGGCCCCCCCCCCACCACGGGGCCCTCGGGCTGCCACCGATTTACCGAATGGTCAGTCTGCCCCTGGTGTGTGTGTGTGTGTGTGTATATATATACTGTATATAATTATTGTAGCACACAGATCCCTGGCCTTACCTCCTCAAGGCAGGACACACCGTACCACAATGCCCAGGTTCCTTCTTGAATAAGAGGGTGAGCGGTGTTCAGAAATTGTTGGGTCCCGCAACGAGTTACCTTCCCTCAGCTGGTTCTCACCCCTAGAGTGTAGGGAAGAGTCTGTTGTGGGTGCACCAATAAGGCCAATGTCCAGATAAGGTTAAACCTTAATGAAGGAAGGTTTATTTTCTTTATGCTGACAACTGGATAGGAAAGTTGGAGTTGAAGAATAAAAGAAACAGGGAGGTAGGTTCAGGCACTTGGTATCACCACTCAATCCCGAGTGGGCTCTGCTCACCCGGTAGTCCCCTCTCACGGTACTAGCAGCCGGAGTGATGCACGAACTTTACTTCTCTTAAGTCCCTCTTTTGGAGATACAATCGGGAGATTCTCTGCCACAGAATCTCTGAGCCCCGAACCTCTCAGCGCTTGTAATTAAAGGACAGGTGTAAGTTGCTGCACATTACAAGGCCTCAGATGATTAGTGAAATCCTTCCAGAAGTTTACCGGGCCTCTCTTTCACCGTGAAACTCTCACGATCCCTCAGAAAGGTCCTCCCCCGTTCTCTTCTTCTTAGAGCGGGTCCCCTCTCAGGGGCACCCTGGGATTCCTCCTCTTAGAGCTGAGCCCCAGCTAAAGGTGCTGGGCCCAATAGCGAAGTTGCAGCCCCAGGCTAAAGGTGCCTGGGACCGATACACACGTGCACCCCTGGCCTGGAGGGCCAGGTCACGCGACCCGAACTCCGGAGCCCCGGAACTCTGGAACACGACCTCCAGGCGGTAATCTGCCCCTTATGTTTCCTCTCCCGGCATGCACAGCAGGTTGACCACGCCCACTGTACTACTGCCGAGCGAGGACACCCTAAGGCACAGCACTGTTACCAGTGGTTCAACCCCGACCTGTCATGGCAGTGCCACCTACAGGCCACAGGGAACTGCACACCAGTACAACACCTGAGGAACAAAACAACCGTACCTATCAATAAAAGCGGTCTGAGCCTAGCTACTAGCTCAGACCAATATGGCCTCTCCAGAACCTTCACTTTATTCTGCTGTAGCCAATGACAGGTCGATTTGGCCTTGTGTTTTGGGTCATTGTCATGTTGGAATGTCCATGTCCAAGTGGCCAAGTACGTCCCATGCGCAGCTTCCTGGTTGATGAATGCAAATGTTCCTCCAATATTTTTTGATAACATACTGCATTCATCTTGCCATCAATTTTGACCAAATTTCCTGTGCCTTTGTTGCTTACACATCCCCAAAACATCAGCGATCCACCACCGTACCTTTCATCATATGCCTTGTTGACTCCTCTCCTGTTTTAGTTGTTTAGTGTAACTTTAAAAGTTGACTCTGGTCAATTTTTTGTTTTGTTTTAATTTTGAACAAAATTAGTTAAAAAACAAAACAAAAACCCTTTGTCTAATTTTTATTGCCAACTGTGTCCTCATTGGATAGATATCTCCTCCCTTATTGTCTCGGTGCCCATTGTCACTGGGACAAGAAGCCATTGAAGTTCTTGCCAAATGGGATAAAGACATCAATATAAATCCATCATAGCAATAATCACCAGTGTGAGAAGCTCTCATACTCTGACCCAGGATGCATTCTAGTTTTAGAGTAGTGAAGAATCTGATTTGCTTTGCAGTGATTGACACGATTGCTCTAAGACAAGCATGCATCTCCGAGATCTGAAACGAAGGCTGCATTCAAAGGCTCTCCAGTCGGGTATGTCAAGGGCCACTAGATATAAATTACATAGTAGTTTATGTAAAAGAGGTAATAATGGCATTCACAAATAAATATGTAAAAAGCTTCACAAGGTTAAATGAATGGAATAGACTTATGAAGTCAGGAGTCAGGGAACAGTGTCTTCAGAAACACGGTTGATTTCCTGTCCAGTAACTGCTTAGAACATTGCTGACAATAAGAAGAATAGAAGAGTGACGGCAGCAGAAAAAAGATCAAGTGGTCCATCAAGTGTGCTCTTTTTTCTGTGTGTGTGGGGGTCAACCTCTTTGTCTGATTAAAGATCTTTGTCAGCATTTCTCAACCTTTTTTTAGTTGTGGCACCCTTTAGAAGTATGCAAAATTCTGAGGCACCCCTGTCTTAAACATATGAAATGCAGATGGTATTTATCAATGGGAAACCTGAGCCTTGGATGATGTACCAAACTGCCTTGATGAAATTAACTTCACATCAGAAGCTCCCTTTAACATTGGAGGTCCCCCCTTCACGTCAATGCCCCCTATAAGTCAGAGTCCCCCCTATAACATCAAAGTTCCTCAATATGTCACCCCATTGCATCAGATTATCACCATCACTGAGTCCTCATATTAAATATGAGTCCTCCTATCACAAAGCCCCACCCATCACACAGTCCCCCATCACAGAGTCCCCCATTCACACAGTCCCCTCTTCACATGAGAGCCCTACTTTTTGGCTCCAACAGTTTGGCAGAGGGTGGGAGGGGAAGGAGGAGGAGGTCTAGATGTGCCAGACTTCCATCCTTTTCTGAATACTGTGAAAATAAAAATATGTGCAGCATGCAAAAATTCATAATGATACAAATTCATATATATACAAATCCAATGTATCATGTGAAATAACCACAACAATACAAATAAAAATAGTGAAAAGTAATGTGAAATTCGCACCCAAACTAAAGTCTGTATTCCATCATATAGAGGTTATTAAACCATAAATACAACAGTCCATGGATAGACAGTGAGAAAGAACTCTACAGCAGTAAAAGGTATTCCACGTGCCATCAGTGTTGGAGTGAAAACACAACAATGAAGCCACCACCGGTTGTGTGAAGGGCCACCCATGAAACTTATTTTGTCCGGTTTATCAGCAACCTACATGAAAGCTCAATGAGGCCCAGGGGAGCTATTGAATACCATAGCACCAAAATGTACCAAATGTACATTTTACTCCAAAACAGTAAGCAGTGTTAGTTATGAGCACTGGTAACCAATATGCAAATGTTCTTTGGTGCTAAAAACAGTAAAAGTAAAAGAGCCTCTCCTAAATGCCCCAAAACAAAATTAGCATTGTAAAGCAGTCTGTGACCCTTGTTTTTTCCTTCCCCAATGCCTTAAAGGTTCCTAAGGTTCTAGCTAAACTTTTTTTTCTTAATTTTTGGAGAGAGTAGGGCTTGACCCTTTTTTTTAGATGGGTAGAGTTTCCCTAAATTCTTGTTTGAGAGATACAACAGGAGATGGGTGAAAATGTCTCTTAAGTGAAGGGAAATCTTCCTCCTCACGCAAAAAGAGGTGTCCCCATTTTAGGATTTTGTGTTCTGGTGACAATTTTAACAATGTTGGATTTTCCATCATTGTCTGTTCCAGTGAAAATGGTGACCAAAACATATAAAGAGGGGGAATCTTCCCAGCCAGGAGTTTGTAACCCCTCACCACTTTTCAAAACTACCAAAGAAAATAGTTATGCCTTGTACACACGACCGGATTTTCCGATGGAAAAAGTCAGACGGGCTCTTTTCATTGGATATTCTGTCCGTGTGTATGCCCCATCTGACTTTTTCCTTCGGAAATTCCGACGGACTTAGATAGAGAACTTTGTTCTCTTTTTTTCCGACGGAAAGTCTGTTCGTCTGGATGCAATTCCGACGGACTAAAACCACGCATGCTCAGAATCAAGTCGACGCATTTTCGGAAGCATTGAACTTAATTTTTCTCGGCTTGTCGTAGTGTTGTACGTCACCGCGTTTTTGATGGTCGGATTTTAGTGTGACCGTCTGTATGCAAGACAGCTTGAGTGGAATTCCGTCGGACAAACCATCGGACCTTATTCCGACGGACAGTCCGGTCGTGTGTACAGGGCATAACGGCTATGGATACACTTTAAAATTGGTCATACACTAGAAGAATTCACTTCAAAACTTTTGTTTCAGGAATGTTCAATTTTTTAACCATTAGTGGGGTTAAATCGGTGATTGTTCCACATTGAAGAGAAATTTTGAAGGAGCAGAATGGAACAGTAAATGTGGTTTTCATTTGGGAAATAACATTTAAAGTGGTTGTAAAGGGTGACAGATTTTTTACCTTCCTGCATTCTATGCATGAAGGTAAAAAAACCTTCAGTGTGCATCTCCTCCTGCAACCCCCTCCAAACTTACCCGAGCCCTATCTCGATCCAGCGATGTGTACGAGAGCCGAGGCTCTCCCTGGTCTCTCCCTCCTCATTGGCTGAGACACATTGGCTCCTGCTGCTGTCAATTACAGCCAGTAAGGAGGGAGTGGGGGGTGGGACTGAGCCACACTCTGGGGTTGATTTACTAAAAGCAAAAAGACTGTGCACTTTGAAAAGTGCAGTTGCATCCTGCAAGTGCAGTTGCTTCTGAGCTTAGTAAATGAGCAGAAACCCTGCTGACTTCCATCATCCAATCATGTGCAAGCGAAATGCAACTTTTTTTATTTTCCTTGCACGTGATTGGGTACTCTTTGCAAAGCGTAGCCTTACCTCATTTACTAAGCTCTGGAACAACTGCACTTGCAGAGGGTAACTGCACTTCACAAAGTGCACAGTCTTTTTCCCTTTAGTAAATCAACCCCACTGTGTCCCATAGACACACAGAGGCAGCTTGCGAGTGAACGCGTGCACAAGTACACCCATAGCAATCAGCTTTCTATGGGGGCACTCGGCAAGGAGGGGGGGGGCAGAAGTTCCAGCAGGGGAATCGAGAAGAGGAGAATAAGGGCTTTTCATTGCACAGAGCAGCTAAGTATGAAAGGAACCTTTAGAACCACGTTAATCCAAACGTGAACAAACTTTTGAAGTACTTTCAAACAACTTTCGTCAAATCAATAAATGTACTGATTGGAGTCTTCGTATGAATGTTGCACGAACGTTTGTTCGAAAATCTACTAGTGATTTACTCTGATTCCTCCTGTATTGAATTGTATTGTAACTGTACTATCTGCCCTCATGTTGTAAAGTGCTGCGCAAACTGTTGGCGCTATGTAAAAATCCTGTATAATAATAATCTAATCCCCATAAAATTACCTGCCTCATAACATTTTACTATTTAGGGGCATTTTTATAGAGCAATGGATTTGGCTTTACTGTCCTCACCCGGGCCAGCTCTTCGCTAGCCTTTGGGTTCTCAGCGCCGGCATCCTAACTGTTGGCAGCCGGCTATGCAGCTTTCGGCTTCACAGCCGGCTGCCCACTGCGCATGCACGAGCTGCACTGCTCTATGTGAATGGTCAAGCAGTCTTCTCAGACTTCTAGGACCTGTGACATGTCCCAGAAGACTGCGGGGAGGGAGGCGGAGAAGAGAACTTTGCCTAGACGATCAGAGCGGAAGTGGGAGCGGGTACCTGTCAAAACTAAGTACTCATTCCCCCCCCCAAAAAAAAAATGACATACCAAACATGGCAGGGAAAGAGAAGGGAAGGGAGGAAGACTTAATCTTCCCCTTTTGGGAGTCAGAGAAATGCAGGTCTGTCTTGAATAACTTCTGAACCAATGAATAGGTATGCGAGTCAGGAAAGAGAAGTAAGAAGTCCTTATCTGCAGACTTGTTCCAGCTCAGTGGCTTAAAGGATTGAAGACAAATGGTCAGGATGATAACCAAGTCATTAATGGTAGTCTTCAAGCTTTTCCATGGTAGACTTTCTTTAACATTCATGATAGGCTTACTTTAATACTCATAGTAGGCTTACTAAAATGCTAATGATAGGCTTACTTTAACTCTCATGGTAGGCTTACTTTAACACTAGAACTGAACCTTAACACTTAAAGTATGTCAAAAGCTGCTATTACTTTTCTTAAAGCGGAGGTTCTGCGGCCGATTGTTTTTTTTTTTTTTTGCTGCATTCAATGTGGTTAAAGTTAAGGGTTTAGTACTCACTACTCTGGCGATTAAAAGCATCCCCCATCCATTTTCGTATAAAAGAAACACTTATATTAATTTTCCATTTTGCTTGTGGGCATAGTGAAGCCCACAAGCACAGGCTTCCGGGAAGCGGTGAATGCGTGTCTCCCGGCATTCACCGCTCTCTTGCGTGAGCAGTGTTGACGGCGAGCAGCGCCGTCAACACTTTCTGGTTGCCATCACAACGGGCGGCGTCGTTCAAAGTACACGCCCCGTTGTGACTGGATTCAAATCAAAAGAATCAGCGACTGATTAGAACAGGCTCTGTATGCGTTCGCAATAACTTCCCGGCGGAGCGCCGTAAACTGAGCAGGTTGCCATCCCAACGGGCGGAGGCGTCGGAAGTTCCTGCCCTGTTGTGATGGCAACCAAAAATATACACAGTACAGTATGGGGAGGGAGCGCAGACAATCTCGCGAGATTTCGCAGCGGCGATCCGCACTGACTCCTGGGAATGCTGACACTTAGCTCCCAGGAGACAGTGCGCCGCCGGGGAAAAGGCATGTACACGCCTACTCCCGCGGGAGGAACAGACAGGAAGTTCCCCAATGAAGACAAATAATAAGGTAAATACAGCATTTACAAAAAAAATAATTGTCGTTTGCTTATCTATGCAATGCACAGAAGGGGATATTATTAAGTCAATAATTTGGGAGAACCTCCACTTTAAGTTGTGGATAGAGTAGGAAAGGGTTAAAACATCCAGTACATTGCTATTGCTAAGTAAACAGACAACATTTCTATATAGCAAGGTCTAATATTAGAAACAGGAAATCTTTATTGTATCCTTATAAATGAAAAAAAAAAAAATATATATATATATATATATATATATATATATATTGACCTCATCAAGAAGTTATCCAAACACCATCAGCTATGCTGAGCAAGCAATATAAAAAGAGCTTAATTTATAAATAGATATACAAATGTGGAGCAGCCTTCGGGCAAAACTTGTCAGCGGGAAAAACAATGTTCTGCAATGACCCGTAGAAATATTTTCCTCCTAAAACCTGCTTCATCATCTGGATGGCTTTTGCTGGGAGTCTTACAGCTACAATACTATTGAACTGAATCGTTGTACATGTGGTTTCATGTTTTGGCCACATAGGCCTATTGTCAGGTCACCTGAGGCCCGGTGACAAATGCACACCGCTGGGGTCAGGAGCACAACGCTAAGCTTGTGGACCCTTCAGCTAAGTGCTGCAGATGGAGCTCTGGGTGGTTTTAGTAAAGCAGCTCCACCTGAGCACCGACACGGATCGAACAGGGAGCTAGAGCATAAGATTCCCCAGGGCACGGAGTCTAAGAGGCAGCAGGTTTTCACCAGAACCTCTGATTGTGAGGATGGATTTTGCTGCTGCTGACTCCAGGTCATGGCCGCCAGGGTCTCCCAGCTCATACTCACGGCAGGCTCTGTTGGATGGAGAGGAAGCTGCAGTGCAAGGCAACAAGGAATAGTCAGAAGGATAAGCCAAGGGTCGGGGTAACAAGCAGACAGGGATTGTCAGGAGAGCAGGCCAAAGGTCGGGGGAACAAGCAGACAGGGATGGTCAGGAGAATACGCCAAAGGTCGGGGTAACAGGCAGACAGGGATAGTCAGGAGAACAAGCCAAAGTCAGTACACAGAATCAAACGTAGAGCACACGGCAAGAACCACACAGGGGGGTCTAAACACACTATTGCTCCGGAAAAGCTGGCGTGCAGTGCACGGGGTTAAATAATGTTTCATGTTAGAGGCTTGGGTGGAGCCATGCTGAGAGAAGATTATTTAAACATGCAGGTGTGAGAGTGCGATCCCTAAACTGATACACAGACCAGAGGTAAGCAGACAGACAGGGCATGAAACATTACTGCAGGTTCACGACACCTAAACAGCCTTAAACCTGGGATGTGGGTAAGATCAACTCAATATAACTGTTGAAGGTTTCAAGTCATATTCATACCAACTCTATACTTTTGATAAGAGACTGTTGCATATTTGCATGTTGCCCATTCATATGAACATCAAAGACCAGGGACGTCTTTGTATATGGAGTTTTTTCTGCTGATAGGATTTGTATACTGTAGGTCCCGTTGACTTATTCTAGCATATGGAGCACGGGATTATCCTGTAGCAGTATGGAATATATGCTAGTGCCATTACCATTATTGAGGCCTGTGAAGTCATGTTACCTAATTCAAAAGCCATTCTCTTTTATGTTGAGACAGGATTTTCAACTGAATAGGAGTCACTACACTCAAAGTATTGTGGAAGTGTGTCACATGGATTTATAGAATAATGCTATGTGGAGAAGCAATTCCAATCTTTGTGGTCGTCAAAGCCCATTGTTCTGGTTATTATCTGCTTCATACCCAAGCATCCTCAACCATTTGAATACAAGTAGCAAGTAAAACACTGTGGAAAGGAAATACATCCTGCATATATCTTTAAGGCTCTAGGTGACTTGCAATCAAGCCATATGCATGCATTGAATATGCTGTGTTGAAAAATGACTGGATTTTAAAGCTTATTGAAGTTTTCAAAAACACATCCAGAAGTTTTTATTAATTTATTCTTTTATTATACAAAAAGGTAATATATGAAATGCATCCGTAAACTTTTAGATTGCAAAAATGTAAATAGTTTGGAACAGGAAATGTGCCAGCAGGCTGACACATAAACATTCTGGTATTATTATTTTATTATTATTATACAGGATTTATATAGCACCAACAGTTTGTGCAGCGCTTAACAAAATGAAGGCAGACATTACAGTTACATTACAATTTGGTACAAGAGGAATCAGAGGGCCCTGCTTGTTAGAGCTTACAATCTAGGAATTAAACTGGGTATAGTATATCCAATATTTGCTATAAGATCTCTTAATGCAAAGGACAACAGATTACGGAAGTGAAAAGTGTGTGTTGAATTAAATCACATTCCGATGTATGGATTCTTTGAATAACGAACTACTTAGGAGATGGGTGGGGTGGTGTTTGTAGGAGGAGGGGGATTCAGGTGGGTCATAGTGAGGCAGTAAGATAGTGGAGGGTCCAGGAAAGGTGATGGGAAAATACATGGGAGGTAGGGATGGTATAAAGTGTAGAGCAGGGGTCTCCAAACTTTCTCAACAAAGGGCCAGTTTACTGTCCTTCAGACATTTTCGGGCCAGACTGTGGCCATTGGGAGTACAAAATGCCCCAGAGGCAATGTATATGATGCCTCAGGCTTGGTGGTCAGTGGGATTAAAAAAAATTACATAGCGCCTGTGGCTAGTAGGAAGATAAATAGTGTCCCATAACTGGTACTAGTGGGAGAAATGGTGCCCCATCATTGATATTAATAGAAGGAATTGTGCCCTTATCTTGTTGTCAGTGGGAGCCATTATGCCCCACTTTTGGTGTCAGTGGATAGAATGGTGCCTCATTGTTGGTGTCAATGCGATGAGTAGTGCCTCATATCGGTGAGAGGAATAGTGCCACAAGGGCCTGGATAAAGGAAAGCAAAGGGCCACATTTTGGAGACCACTGGTGTAGAGTACGAGTAGGTGGGAGCCTAGAAGTCTAGAAGTCTCTTCTTTCCAATCCCAAATGGTGCAGTGCTCAAGCATGTCAAAGAGCAATAAACTCAGAGGTGGATACAAATTCCATCCAGTAGAGCAGGGGTCTCAAACTGGTGGCCCTCCAGCTGTTGCAGAACTACAACTCCCATGAGGCATTGCAAGGCTGACAGTTACAAGCATGACTCCCACAGGAAAAGGCATGATGGGACTTGTAGTTCTGCAACAGCTGGAGGGCCGCCAGTTTGAGACCCCTGCAGTAGAGCAAAGTTTTCCGAAATTTTCCATGCTCTTGTGAAGGGAAACAAGATCCTCCATTTGACATATTTAATTCATTTTGGCCAAACACAGTGAGATCGGCCACTATGCCTCCACATCTCAGAAGTGATGTAACTATTTGGATAGAGTGGCAAAATCAGGTACTGTGAAAAAGAAAACTACATACTGTATCATCGCAGGTTATGCTTTGGAACGTTGCTCTTCTTCACTGCAGAATGGATGATTGGCCACCTTTGTGAATTATCTAACCACTATATTTCTTAGTTATGTAGCACTACCCCCGCAGGGGCTGCTGGTAATTGGTTCCCCTACTTCTGCACAGCAAGGCAACAAGCATTTTTCACTTCCATCCAGACACAAGAAACAGTATCTGAAGTTAGTTTTTCTTTTTCTTTTTTGGGTTGATAACTTGAATGGGGAATAGGAATTATGGGA
Source organism: Rana muscosa (assembly GCA_029206835.1). NCBI lineage: Eukaryota > Metazoa > Chordata > Amphibia > Anura > Ranidae > Rana > Rana muscosa. The sequence goes on along the minus strand of CM055124.1, from coordinate 57,860,593 downwards.
TGCCCAGCTTGACTGAAACAATAGGCTGGGACAACTTCCTCCCTATGTACAAGATCCTGAACTGCCCTCCTTCCTGGACACCGACAGTCTCTGGTGATCAAAAAGCAAAAGCCCCTCAAGGACTAGGAACTCTCAGTCCATTTTAGAAAAAGCAAAATATGTTGTAAGCTGGATTCAGGAGTATCTCCAACTCCATTGTAGACACTGCTCCCAGTTCTACTGCCTGCAGGAACTACCAGCCCTCCTGGCTGCTTGTCCACCAGCCCACCTAGCTTCTCTAAACATCTCCCAGGGCAAGGGATAGGAAGGGTTGAGCACAGTGCCAACGTCCAGAAAACTTTCTACATATGGCAGTGTGCTGATGTACTCAACTGTTCTCTTTGCTCCCTGCTGTTTCTTAGGCAAGATTCCTCCTCAAACCAAAATGCTGGTAGATCTTCCCAATCTAGCCTGGATGCAGAGCCCCCACCCAGACACGGGGGCCCCCTCCTAGGCCACCAACAGTATCCTCAGCACTCCTTCTGCCTCCCGACTACCCTGCTGGCATGACCCACCATATTTAAGGGCTGACTCAGCCACCCTGCCAGGACATGCTGCCTGGGGATTGGCCAAGTTCCCCCAAGAATGATCAGTCCTCCTGGCCTCTGCCCACTAACTACTAGAAGTTTCTCCAAACTTCCAGATCCAGGGGAAGGTACAAGAGGCCTACATCTCTGAGTCATTCAGCTTGACCTGCAGTAAACCCTCACCCAATTTCAGACTCACAAATTAACCATGAGTCATACACAAATTTGCCTGCACTAATCTAGTAGCACACTAGAGGGTGCTACAATTAATAAGGAGGAAAACCAAGGGGATGTGAACATCAATAGACATTAAAGGCGTTTTACTCACCTAAGCCCTGGAATTTCCCACGGCGGAGACGCACTCTTCCTCTGCCTGGGTTCTCGGCTCTTGATTGGATAGATTGATAGGAGCGCAGCCATTGGCACCCGCTGCTGTCAATCAAATCTAATGACACGGGCGCCAGGGGGCGGGGCTGAGTCCTACATTCAGCGGCTATGGACGCCGAATGCTGGACTCGCTTCTCCTAGGCGGTTATATGATGCGGGGAGGAGACGCGAGAGCTGCCGAGGGACCCCAAAAGTCGAGGATCGGGGCCACTCTGTGCAAAACGAACTGCACAGTGGAGGTAAGTATGATATGTTATAAAAAATTTAAGCCTTACAAGCTTTAATTGGAATAAAATATATAAAAACCACCATATTTGGGTCCAAATTGGTATAGATATTCATAAATGCAAGCTTTTTGTATATTGTTTGCTTAATATATATGATGGTGTTTAAATAATGGGCCCTTCTCCTTTTCATAAAATCCATATATATATATATATATATATATATTGTGATAGTGAAAGACCCTGTCCCTATGGAAAGGGAGCAAAAACGGACACAGAGTCTGCATGTCAGCAGACTGCAGAACTACAGAGCATAGCTTGGAAATTGAGAAAACTGTTTTGGCAGCTTTCTCCGGGTTTTGCTAAGTTCGGATGGGGCTGTGTAGTTTGGAGATCCCGCAGAGACTTGGGTGGGATGGGATCTCCAACCCTGTGTCCGGGTCTTGTGGACAGCCAGCATGGTGTGTGCTCAGGTGCACCCAACCAATATAATGAGGGGCTGGTGAGAGCAGAAGGGGAAGGATGGTGGAGAGTGAGCAACTTGCTACTGCTAAGTGAAAACAGACCTATGTCTGGAGAGCGGTCTGCCCTGTGGGAGACTGCAGCCCATGTAAAGGGGATTCTTTGCCCAGGGACTGGGAAAGGCTGGCCAGCCTTGAGAGTCGGGGAGACTGAGGAAGCCAGTAAGTCCAGGGAGCTGGAAAGAATCGTTTCTATTTGAAAGCAAGCAGAGGAACTGCTGACAAGAGCCAGGTGGCTTGGTATGTTTTCATTTATGTGCTGAATGAAGTTTAAATCCCTGCATGGGAATCCTGAATAGACATTTTTATTTTGTTTTTCTGTTTAAATAAACGTGGGCTACCAGGCCCTTAACTAGAATGCCTGTCTGATATGGACTCACTGCATAAAAATATGGTACCAACCAGTTCCTCTCGTGATTAACATCAAGCATAGCTTGTACTACTTGGCTCCACCTACTGGTACTATGCAGTACCACCTTGTCCGACCACGGTGGAGACACCCAAGTGTACAGCAAATGTGTTTTTTGGACTTCAAGAATTTTCAACAACACATTTGTCATCTTAATGCAATCCACATCTACATGCAAGACTTTTCTAGGGACTTTTCCATTATCAATGACGTGGAGGGGCTCATCCACTGAAGCTGGAAAGGTAGGGACATATACAGTGACCTCCACTTCACTGGCAGTATCGGTCTCCACAGCTTGGTGCTCAACTGGAGCGCTGTCAGATGTGCGTCTCACAATATATATATATATAAACATAAACACACAATATACTATATAAAAATAAATATAAATTATATATATATATATATATATATATATATATCACACACACACATAGATATATATAGATATATCTATAGATATATATATATATATATATAGATATATATATATATATATATATATTGTGAGGGGGTTAACTCAGCAGCGGGTGTGTGTGACCCCCTGGATGGGTTCACCACACAAAAACAGGCACAGCAGACAGTGGTAGGAGAAAACAAAAGGGTGTGGTTTTATTTGAACTATATACAGACAAAAAAAATACAGCAAAAACAAAAGAAACAGGAAAAGAAATCCTGGTCAACTTGACCGCTCACTACACATGTTGGTGTCCCTAACTAACAACTGGGTACAGCCTTGTGCTGTCCCTGTCCCTAACTCCCTGCTTTTAGAAGTTCTTAGCAATAACCACACAGGCTTTGGCTCACCGCACAGAGATCACACTCCCCAGACTATCCACACAGATCTGGTTCCAGGTTGGAGCATCTCCCTTAGCATGCTGGGAGTTCTTGTAGAGGCCCTAATGAGCCCACTTGCTTCAGCTGGGCTCATTAACCCTTCCCCTGCAAGACTCCCAGCACTCTCCCTAGTGGTATAAATTGGCATAAAGCCTGAATCTAGGACATATATATCTACCATCCTGGATGCAACCTGGTGATTTTACCTGCCTGCTGTCACATACCCCCCCCCCCTCTTGTTTTAACCTTGGGGTTGGAACACAAGCAATCAGGCATGCATGTACTCGAGACAAAGAATCCACATTCCCCATTTGAACGCCAGGGCGATGCTTTACCGTAAAGTTGAATTCCTGTAGGGCCAGGAACCACCTATTTACTCTTCTATTTGTCTCTTTGTTTTGAGCCATCCACTTTAAAGGAGCGTGATCAGTAATCATGTCAAAGTGCCTACCTAGCAGATAGTACCGAAGGGAATCTAGAGCCCACTTCACAGCTAAACACTCCTTCTTCTCAATCATGGCGTAATTTACCTCATGGGACTTCAATTTCCTGTTGAGGTAAATGACTGGGTGCTCTCCCCCGTTCCAGACCTGGGACAATACTGCTCCTAACCCAACGTCTGATGCATCACTTTGTACGACAAAGTCCCTAGAGAAGTCTGGTGAGTACAACACTGGCTGGCTACATAAGGCTTTTTTTAAGAATTGGAATGCTGCCTCAGCCTCTGGGGTCCATTTAACCATGACAGACTCTTTCCCTTTTGTCAAGTTGGTTAGGGGCACAGCTTGAGAAGCAAAGTGGGGAATGAATCGCCGATAATAACCAGCGATTCCCAGAAAAGCTTGTACCTGCTGCTTGCTGTTGGGACGTGGCCAATTCTGTATGGCCTCGACTTTATTGACTTGGGGTTTTATTACTCCCCTCCCAATGGTGTATCCAAGACACTTGGCCTCCTCCTGTCCAATGGTACACTTCTTGGGGTTGGCCGTAAACCCAGCTTCCCAGATAGAGTCTAGGACTGCTTGCACTTTTGGCAGATGTGAGGCCCAATCTGTGCTATAGATAATCACATCATCTAGGTAAGCCGCAGCATACTTCTGATGGGGCCTCAGTATCTGGTCCATTTTCCACTGGAATGTTGCCGGCGCATTCTGTAAACCAAACGGCATTCTTTTATATTGGAACGCCCCGTCTGGGGTTACAAATGCGGTTTTCTCCTTGGCCGACTTGGCCAGGGGAATTTGCCAATACCCTTTGGTGAGATCAAGAGTTGTCATGTATTGGGCTGTTCCCAACCGGTCGACCAACTCATCTATAATGTCAAATCTTTTCTCTCTATGTCGAATCTTTTCTCTCTATGTAGAATAATCTTGGACTAATAGAGTTAAGGTTAGGCACATTCGACCACAGGTTCGATGGACACAGATTGTTATTGTCAGCCTCATGTCGAATCTCCTATCTATATCGAACTGTTGTTGCAACGAAAACGAAAATTAAGCATTTGTTTATGTCGGATCTTTCAGTTTTCGGATTCTGCATTTTCGTTTTCGTTTGTTAAAACGATAACGAAAATACCTGAAATTCGGACGAAAATGCATTCGGACGAAAACGAATGCACATGTCTAGTGGGCAATGGTTGCTGGCACTGGTAGCGCTCTAATGTAATCAGGGCACTGATCATCAGTGCCCTGATTATATCTCTCACTGTCCCCTGCAAAGAGGTGCCGCTGATCGGCTCTCCTCGCCACACACTCTGTGAGTGTGAGGCGAGGAGCGCCGATTACTGGCACTTCCTTGTTTACACGTGACCGGCTGTGATTGGAGCGGCCGTTCGGGTGTGCCGTCATATGACGTTCACCCAGCACAAGAGCTGAATTGTCCCACCGTCATTTGACGGTGGGCAGGTGGCAAGTGGTTAAAGTAGTATTAAACCCAAAAGCAGACATTTATTATACCGCAGTTCACCAAGTCTTATGCCGCGTACACACAACCGTTTTTCATGACGAGAAAACTGCAATTTTTTAGATTGGTCGTGAAAACCGGTCGTGTGTAGGCTCCATAGCAGTTTTCTCGACGAGAAAACTGCCTGCAAAAAAATTAGAACCTGCTCTATTATTTCTCGTTGTTTTTCCCATCGTTCCTTTTCTCGTCACGAAAACCGCTCGTGTGTGTGCTTTTCCGATGGGGAAAAAAACGCGCATGCTCAGAATCAAGTATGAGACGGGAGCGCTCGTTTTGGTAAAACTAGCGTTCGTAATGGAGATAGCACATTCGTCATGCTGTAACGGACTGAAGAGCACGAGGCTGAAAAGCGCGAATCGTCTCTCACCAAACTTTACTAACACGAGGATCAGCAAAAGCAGCCCAAAGGGTGGCGCCATTCCCCTTTATAGTGCCGTCGTAAGTGTTGTCGTACATGTTGTACGTCACCGCGCTTTGCTCGAGCGTTTTTTTTCCTGAACGTGTGTATTCAAGGCAGGCTTGAGAGGAATCACGATGAATCACCTCGAGAAAAACTTCGTTTTTTTGCATGACAGGAAAAACGGTCGTGTGTACGTGGCTGCATTCGTTTACATTTTCCAGGCTTCCTTTAATTTATTTTCACCTGGTTATCCAGCCAGTAGGTCTGTTGTTTTTCTGCAGACCAAACTGCCCTGCAGATGTAACAGTTAGAGGGTGGATACAAACCATTTATCACTGACAGGAGTGCTTACAATGGTCAGCTTATGTTTTTTTTTAATGTAAAAGCTTTATCGAAAAAGGGGAAAAATAAAAAATAAAAATGATTTTAAAATGTGAGGTGGAGTTTGGCTTCAATTTGTTAGTGCATCTAAATATGCTAGTATATTTAACCCTCCCCTCCCCCCAGATTAAGGCCCCATTCACACTTGAGGGTTTTGTAGCTCGAAGCTCCAAAACGCTGGAGGAGAAAAAAATCTATTATCGGTTCACACCTCCACTCAAAGGAGCCTAAAGCCAAACACCTGAAGCTCAAAAAGTTCTGGAGCTCAAATTGGGTAGATTCCCTAGAAATGAAGGGAAAACGGTATTTCCGCATTTTTGTGCGCATTCGCACATTTTGTCATGCGTTTTTGCGTGATTTTCTGCTCAAATTAAAAAACAAATTGTAATATATGAATAAAGAAATGTAAAATAAATACACAAATAGCTAAAAATTATCATAAATAATGAAGTAGCAATATATAATAATAAATAAAGAAATAATAATTAACCCCTAACTTTAAAAATTATTAATAATAATAATAATTCACTTATTTATTTTGTGTTTGGGTTAGTATGTTTAATATTGTTTTTTGTTTTTGTTTTGTTTTGTTTTGTAAGGGATAGGGGTTATTTATAAATTTTTACGTAGTATTCATTTATTGTATTTATTTATGATTATTTTTATTTATTTGTGTATTTATTTTACATTATTAATTTATTATTATTATTATTATTAGTGGTTAGTAGCAGTTAAAATTATTAATAGCAGTAGTATTAACACTCTAACTTTAACAAAAACGAAATAGTAAAAATCCTAATGCTAACCCTAACTCCAACCCCTAAACCTAACCCTAACCTAACCTTAACGTTAACCCCTTACCCTAGCAAATAAAAAAAAAGATAATAATAAATTAATAATAATGATAATAAAAAAATAGATAACAGCTAATGAAAGCTAAAAAAGCTGAAAACCTAGCAACAAATGATGCAACAGAAGATAGTTAGTTCTATTGACTAATAAAAAAATCTTAAAACGCTGTATATAAAAGTGCCAAAAACGCACAAAAAAAAAAAACCCACCGTAAAAACGCTCAAAGACGCTACTCTCAGGTGTGAATGCAGCCTAAAGCCTCATACACACGATCAAATTTTTCGACGGGAATTGTGTGATGACAGGCTGTTGTCGGAAAATTTGTATGCTCCATCGGACAATTGTCGGATTTTCCGCCAACAAATGTTGGATAGCATGCTTTAAAATTTTCCGACAACAAATGTGTGTTACCGAGAAAGAACAATGTGGGTCTTTCGCACTACTGAGAGGAGTAGGCGAAATGTGAATAGAGTGAGAATGTGCAAAAAGCTGCAAAAACGAAAAGTGTTCACCTAACACAATTGTACTGAAATAAATGTAAAAATGTACTCGCGCTAAAAACAAACATACATGCTACAACCAGTGGGGTAAACAATCAGGATAAAATCTGTGAACAAAGGTGATAGAATCAAGTGCAATATAATAAAAGCAAATAATATCATAAATCAGTGTGACTAAGTGGCAATGCCTGTAGACCTGTGCTCAAAAGCTAAAAAAAAGTGATATAAAACGCATGACATGAACAGTCCAAGGAAGATAGAAATGAGGGGTGATCTCTAAATATAGGTCTCTATGGGGGAGTAGTCCACCAGCAAAGTAATGTAGGAGACACCCGTTCAAAAATAAATCCACTGAAGATGGGATATCACTGAAGTGTCCAAAGATGGTCTCACAGAACTCTCACCTCCATGCAGTCAAAAATGGGCATCATCAGTAATATCCTCTTTCCCTTCTGTTGGTTCCACTAATGGGTATCCCGCCTATTCTCCTCCACCTTCTCCACTCATCACAATGGCATCGGCTCACCTAGAGGGGGGGGGGGGGGGGAAGCTCCAGTGAGGGTACCAAGCCAGGAGTAAGGGAGAGAAAAGTCCTTCAATAGTGTAGTATGTTCAAATCAACATGTTTATTGATAAGATAAGTAAATCTCATACATCACAATGTAAAAGATAAAGTGTATGATAACCAACTGCGGCGTTGTGACACTAGTAACAATACTTACTGCTATATCGGATCCAGATTATTAGTTACACCTTCACGGTTGTTAGAGACATTGTATTGTGTTATGCAATTTTATTTTTGTCACTCTGTCACTTAGTGTGTGGGTTTAATATTATTACACATTAGCGCAAAATCCCCCCCCCCCTTTTTTGTTGTGACACGCCATCTTACTATTCCTCCGGGTACCTCTGGTCTGTGGTAACCTCGCTTCCTCCCTACGCCGTTACGTCACGCACCTCATGACTTCATCAGGGCCCCTGATGAAGTCACGAGGTGCGTGACGTAACGGCAATACAAGTTCCTGGCCAACGCCCTTCGGACTAAAGTCCTACGCTTTGTCTGATGAAAATCCGATCGTGTGTACCAGGCTTAACAGTGTTGCTATCCAAAGATGTCTCTGTTGCTTCCTCATCCAGAGTGTAGGCACCCTACAGAAAGTGTGTTACTGGCCAGATAATCAGCTGAAAACAGAGGGATAAAAGCCAAAAAAAAAAAAAGAAAACGAATGCAGCCACCACATCTATGAAATAGTAAGCTGCAATATATTACATTTTTGGATTTAATAACACTGAAGCCCTGTACACACGATCGGTTTTCATCGGACTGTTTTCATCGGACAAACAGATCGTGTATGGGCCTCATCGGTCTTTTTTCCATTGGTGATTAAAAATAGAACATGTTTTAGATTTATCCGATGGAAAAAAAAAACAATAGCAAATTCTAATCATCTGTGTGGAACTCCATCGGAGAAAAAACCCACGCATGCTCAGAATCAAGTCGACGCATGCTCAGAAGCATTGAACTTCATTTTTCTCGGCTCATCGGAGTGTTTTACGTCACGCCGTTTGGGACGGTCGGATTTTTGACTGATAGTGTGTATGTAGCCAAGACTGATGGAAGTCAGCTTCATCGGAATTCCGATGGAAAAATCCATCGGATTTTATTCCATCGGAAATCCGATCGCGTGTACAGGGCTTTAAAGTGGAGTTCCACCCAAAAAAAAATAAAAAATCTGCAAAAAAAATAGAAAAAATAAATACATTTTTACTCACCAGAAGTAGTGGTTGCTATGCGGAAGTCCCTAATCTGCCTCTTCCTTTTCCGCAGCTGGTCTTCTTCAGCCTCCTCCTCGCCTTGTCTTCTGGTGAATGGGGCGCGCTGCCTTCTGGGAACTGTGTGTATCCCAGAGAGCAAGCCGCCCATTCAGAAAACAATGCGAGACTCGCGCATGCGCAGTAGGAAACGGGCAGTGAAGCCGCACGGCTTCACTGCCTGTTTCCCTTACTGAGGATGGCGCCGCCGGCAGCTGCCAGGATCGGCCTCGGGGGGGCTGACATCGCGGGCGAGTAGCACAGGTAAGTGTCCTTATTAAAAGTCAGCAGCTACAGTGTTTGTAGCTGCTGACTTTTAAAAAAAAAATCGTGGGTGGAACCCCCCCTTTAAGCTAAGGATGGCACTATAAGTAAATGTGGGCAATGTGATTCTATGAAGATAAGGGATAATATCCAGCAGCCTCCCCAGAGGCCCAGAATCTGTCTGGGGATTGTAGTTCTCCTGCGGCTAGAGGACATCAGGTTTAGCAGCGTCTTGTAAGCGGAGGTGGGGAGGAGAGCTGTCACAGGCGGTTTGTCAGGCTCTGTCCCTGGTGCTGACTTTGCTTCTCCTCTTCCCTCTCTCCTCTGCCCAAGCCTAGCTGAAGCCCAGCTGTCTAACTGCATCTAATTGTCAGAGCGGAGGGAGTAGCTGATTGCAACTTATAACTCTCAGTGACTATGACAAGCGAGCCGCACTGACTGCTGCTGTGACATTTCTGTAAATAAAATGGGAAGATCTCTTTAGGCTTGCACAGTCAGGATGCCTCTTTTTAGTACACAACAGCATTTAATTATTTCCTGCCAGACTGATGGATCTTCTCTGTAATCCACTCTTTGTGTTGTATGGATATGTATTTCTTTGGCGTGTGGGATAGTAGTTGACAAAAAAAACGCACACACACTAGACTGTAGTGTGACAATGATAGACGGAAGATACACGCCTCCCGAGTGACACCGAGACACAGAGGGAACGCTATACTATACAGAATACTATCTTAGGGCAGCATTGGACAGGCCTGTCATTACAAGCCACGGTCTTGAATTTCAGGCATCGATTGGGATTATTGAGGCATTTATGAACTGTTGGAGGGTGATAATTGGTGCCTTAGGCAAGGTGAGGTGCTTGTTATTGCACAGGGAGATTCTCTAATTTTGAACCTCTGTCAATGTGCTATGGATTAAAATACCATTTGTACTGGTTGTCACTAGTGGTCCTGGTGCTTTTGCAGTTTATTCAAGAATAAACAGATATTTCCCTACTTGCTCTGGGAAATACGTGATTGTTTTTTGCATGCTCTAGGAAATATTATTTCTTGGATGCTCTAGGAAATATTATTTCTTGGATGCTCTAGGATTGTTTCTTGGATGCTCTAGGATTGTTTCTTGGATGCTCTAGGATTGTTTCTTGGATGCTCTAGGATTGTTTCTTGGATGCTCTAGGATTGTTTCTTGGATGCTCTAGAACTGTTTCTTGGATGCTCTAGGATCGTTTCTTGGATGCTCTAGGATCGTTTCTTGGATGCTCTAGGATCGTTTCTTGGATGCTCTAGGACTGTTTCTTGGATGCTCTAGGATCCTTTCTTGGATGCTCTAGGATTGTTTCCTGGATGCTCTGAGATCGTTTCTTGGATGCTCTAGGATCGTTTCTTGGATGCTCTAGGATCGTTTCTTGGATGCTCTAGGACTGTTTCTTGGATGCTCTAGGATCCTTTCTTGGATGCTCTAAGATTGTTTCCTGGATGCTCTGAGATCGTTTCTTGGATGCTCTAGGACTGTTTTTTGGATGTTCTAGGATCCTTTCTTGGATGCTCTAGGTTCGTTTTTTGGATGCTCTAGGACTGTTTCTTGGATGCTCTAGGATCCTTTCTTGGATGCTCTAGGATTGTTTCCTGGATGCTCTGAGATCGTTTCTTGGATGCTCTAGGATCGTTTCTTGGATGCTCTAGGATCGTTTCTTGGATGCTCTAGGACTGTTTCTTGGATGCTCTAGGATCCTTTCTTGGATGCTCTAAGATTGTTTCCTGGATGCTCTAGGACTGTTTCTTGGATGCTCTAGGACTGTTTCTTGGATGTTCTAGGATCCTTTCTTGAATGCTCTAAGATCGTTTTTTGGATGCTCCAAGACTGTTTCTTGGATTCTCTAGGATCGTTTCTTGGATGCTCTAGGATCGTTTCCTGGATGCTCTAGGATTGTTTCTTGGATGCTCTAGGATCGTTTCTTGGATGCTCTAGGATCGTTTCTTGGATGCTCTAGGATCGTTTCTTGGATGCTCTAGGACTGTTTCTTGGATGCTCTAGGATTGTCTCTTGGATGCTCTAGGATTGTCTCTTGGATGCTCTAGGATTGATTCTTGGATGCTCTAGGATAGTTTCCTGGATTCTCTAGGATTGTTTCTTGGATGCTCTAGGATAGCCTTTTTCAACCACGGTGCCCAGGCACCCTGGGATGCCTTCTGGTTTCTTCAGGGGCGCCTTAGCAAAATTCCTCAAACTTGCCCAAAATTTATATACAAACCAGAGGGTGGATCAAGCCTGCCTTTTAGTTACACAAAGCCACAGGTTTTGTACCATTACAACCTTCTATTCTCTGGACTCCTAACAACCTTGGTTGATAAGGAGGACATCAGGTGCCTGCACAGCATCCGTTTTGCCCCACACTTTTCCCTTTCTGTCAGCTCTGGGGTCACATTAGCTGAGCGAGGAAGAGAAACATTGGAATACTAGTCAGTACCTGGGTGCAAAGGCGTGTTTAGCTTTGGAATAATAAATAACCTTTAACGTTGGGTGTCATATGTGTGTGGATATTGCTGCATTATGTAAAACTATTAGTTTCGTTTTTATCCATTTAAAATGGGGTGCCTCAACATTGTGCAGAATTTTACTTGACTGAAAAAAAGGTTGAGAAACGCTGCTCTAGGAAATACATTATTATCTATTGCATGCTCTGGGAAAAGCCTTTTCATTAATGGCTACCCTTGAAGCGTCAGTCTACCTAAAAGAGATGTTGTAGTTAAAGGTTGAACTTGGTGGTCTACATTGATTTCTGGCTTTTTATACACACCTCAGATGCTCCAACAGTTAGTTCTCTTTGCCAAAACTCCCAATTCACTAACAGGCAGATATTTCCTTACTTGTTCTGGGAAATACCTTCTCTTCTCTTGGATGTTCTTGGAAATGTATTCTCATCTCTTGGACACTCTAGGAAATACCTGCTCATCTACAGCAATCCTTGAAAGGTCAGTCCACCTAGAAAAGATGTTGTAGTTAAAGGTCAAACCTACTGGGCAATGTTGGCCCCTGGCTTCTTATACATCTCAGATGCTCCAACAGTTAGATCTCCTTGCCATAATTCCCAATTCAATAACAGACAGATATTTCCCTAATTTGTTCTCATTTATACCTTCCATACCATTAATACCTTCTCACTTCTTGGATGCTCTGCGAAATACCTTCTTATCTCTTAGATGCTTTGGAAAAGACCTTCTCATGATCTTGGATGCTTTGGGACATTCCTTCACATCTCTTGCATGCCCTTCTCATCTACGGCCACCCTTGAAGGGTCAGTCCACCTAGACGAGACGTTGTAGTTAAAGGTTGAACCTGGTGGGCTATGTTGGTTCCTGGCTTCTTATACTCCTTGCCATAATTCCCAATTCAAGAACAGGAGATATTTCCCTACATGTTCTGGGAAATGCCTTGTCATTTCTTGGATGCTTTGGGAAAGACCTTTCCTAATTCTTGCATACTCTTGGAAATACCTTCTTATCTATGGTCACCCTTATAGGATCAGTCTACCTAGAAGAGATGTTGTACCTTAAACTCAAACCTGCTGGGCAATGTTGGTCTTTGGCTTCTTATATGTCTTGGATTTTCCAACAGTTAGATCTCCTTGCAACAATTTCCAACTCTGTTTCTGTCCAGCTGGAAGTTTTGGGTATTCTCATCCACATTTGAAAGTTCTAGATCCTCCTGTTACATTCTGCACAACATAAAATTGATTTAAAATCCAAAAAGGATGGGAGGCACCCCCTATAATGGGCACAGTGGATGTGCAGACCCATGGACTTAATGTAAATGTCTAACTAATAGATTGAGGAAAAGATTTAAGAAATCTAAATTATCTACTAAACACTAAAACAAATTTTAATGTGGGTTTACTCTTTAAAAGTGTTAACATAAAGCAGCAGGTCAAACATGTTACAATCTGGTTGTACAGTCATTCTCAACTAGGGTTCCTTGAGCTTCTTGAGAGTTCCTTGAGCTGTGGCTAATTGACCATCCATCTAATGGTGCCTGTACTAATGGGCGGCACTGAAGGGCACTGATAGGTGGCACTGATAGGCGGCACTGATAAGTGGCACTGATGATCACTAATGGGCACTGATAGGTGACACTGTTAGGCAGCACCGATCAGTGTCACTGATGATGAGGCAATGATGGGCATTGATTGAAAGCACTGGTGGGCATTGATAGGTGGCACTGTTGTGCAAAGGTAGGTGGCACTGTGGACACTGGTAGGTGGCACTGTAGGCACTGCTGGGTACTGATAGGTGGCACTGGTGGGCACAGATGCGGCAGCCGCGGCTCTCTGTGTGAGGGACCTATGTCCCTCTGACAGAAGCCGGTGATTGGCTTTTTTTTCCCCCTCTGTTTACATCAAGTGATTAGCTGTCATTGGCTGACAGCTGATCACGTGGTAAGGGGTCAGGATCAGTCTTGCCCCCCCCCCCCCAAAAGGTGCCAAATATGGCAGAGGAGGGGGGGAGGAAGCGGACAAGCGGAGTTTCCCATTTTGGGTGGAGCTCCGCTTTAAGCAGTTAAAAAAATCCATAACTCTATCCATAACTAATAGGTAAACGTTTTGGCCAGAATGACACTTTTGATTAATTGTATCTACTTTTGGCTGCTTTTTACACCCTTTAATAGAATATTTCTCCACATCAAAATTTTTATAATCAGTAGCAAATCTTGGAAAATCAATTATTGTGACTGTTTTTATAAATAATAGAGAATACAGTTGTTTTCTTTGTGACATTAATGGATGAAATCTGCGTGTCTCCCGTGTGTGTGTGTGTGTGTGACAATGACATGCTGAGGACACGTCTCCCATGTATGCATTGCGCTAATTGACAGGATATACAGCTGTGTGTGGGACACTAATAATAGACGAACCTCTGCGGTGTGTGCGGCTGTAATAGGCGGAGGAGACGCGGCAGCTGTTGGCGTGACACTAATATACAGAGAACAGAATTTCCATCTGTGACAGTGATGGAGGATGTCACTTTCCTGTGTGAGTGATGGATAAAACGTACAAGTCTGTGAGTGTGGCAGGAACAGACTAATGATACGGATCTCCAATGTGTGTTTGACACCAACAGATAGACGTGAATACTACTCATAGAATGGAGGCACCCAAAGCCTGAAAGGCTCGGCTTACACAGGTGGCGCTAAAAACCGATGGCTGAGCCGTGGTTTTACTGCTGCCTGTCCACCCAGTTAACATGGCTGTTGATCATGTAAGTACCCGATACTGCAGTCATGGTGCAGCAAAAATGAAGGCCTCTTGAGCCCCTATAGGGAAAGAGAGCCTTGACTGATGGTGGCATGGCCAGCAGCTGGGCGTAGGCAGTTGATGAGTGGTCATTTAAGATTGATTAAGTTATGGGGGATGGGCTGGGCCTGAGCTCAGTAAAAGTACTGCCCCCTTCTGGGCCTTTTGATGAAACGTGGCTGGAAGAGCTGTGGCCTTGCCCTTTCCAAACTACTGGTTGTAAGTGTGTTTTCTTACATGCATACCTCCCAACTTTTTGAGATGGGAATGAGGGACATCTATCAGCAAAAGTATGCAGCATAGGACACACCCACTGCCACACCCCCTTAAAGGAGAATTGTACAAAAAACAAGATTGGTTAAACCCACAGGTTCTTTTTTTACCACTACTATTCCTTTATATTGGCTTCTGGAAATTACAAATGCAGCAATTTAGAAATCAGATGAAAGGTTTAGCGCTGATAGATAAAAAGTGCATTTTATATACAACTATATGGATCAGACCAAAATGAGGGACAAATGAGGAGGAATGAGGGACAGAGGGACATTGCTCCAAATCAGGGACAGTCCCTCCAAATCAGGGACAATTGGGAGCTATGTATATGGGGTAAGGGCAAGGGGTGGTTTATTCCATTATGTCTACAGTGTTCAGTGATTGGTTCTGCTGCCCAGTGCGACCCACTCGGTTGTATGGGGCCACGCTGCCACCCAGAGTCAAAAGCTTGGCACGCAGTTGTGGCACGGTGTTCCCTGTTCAAAGGGGGAAAAAAATGCTGCTGCTTAACCGTTCTCCGAAAAGTCTTGCACCATGGGTCACTTTTCGGAGACCGCACAAATGCAAACGAGTCTGTGACACTGATACAGGATACACACCAGCTGTGTGTGTGACACTGATACAGGATACACAACAGCTAGGTGTGTGTGACACTGATACAGGATACATAACAGCTAGGTGTGTGTGACACTGATACACGATACACAACAGCTAGATGTGTGACACTGATACATGATACACAACAGCTGGGTGTGTGACACACACTGATACAGGATACACAACAGCTAGGCGTGTGACACTGATACTGTACAGGATACACAACAGTTGGGTGTGTGACACTGATACACTGAGGATACACAACAGACAGGTGTGTGACACTGATACAGGATATACAACAGCCGGGTGTGTGACACTAATACAGGATACACAACAGCTAGGTGTGTGACACTGATGCACTGAGAATACACAACAGATGGGTGTGTGACACTGATACACCGAAGATACACAACAGCCAGGTGTGTGATATTGATACAGTAAAAATACAAACAGCTTGGAGTGTGTCACTGATACAATGAGAATAAAAAACAGGCGGTGTGTGGCATTGATACATTGAGGATACACAATAGCTGGGTGGGTAATATTGATACAATTAGAATACAAACAGCCAGGTGTGTGACACTGATACAATGAGAATACAAACAGCCAGGTGTGTGACACTGATACAATGAGGATACACAACAACTGTATGTGTTACTAATCCACTGAGGATACACAACAACCAAATGAGTGAGAATGATACACTGAAGATGCACAACACCTGGATGTGTGACACTGATACACAACATCCGAGTGCATAACACTGAGGACACACAACCCCTGGATATGAGACATTGATACACTGAGGATAAACAACATCCAGGTGTGTGACACTGATACAACGAGCATACACAACATCCGGGTGTGTGACATTTATACACTCAGAATAAACAAAAGCCAAATGTGTCATGCTAATGAGGATAAACAACAACCGGGTGTGTGACATTTATACACTGAGACTTTACATAAGCCGGGTGTGTGACATTAATACACTGAGGATACACAACAGTCGGATGTGTGATACTGATACATTGAAGATACACAACAGCTGGGTGTGTGACGCACATTTAATACACATATCTAGAGTGTATCACCAACCAAAGACACACAATGTGTGCATTTGTGACACCGACACAAGGGAACACACTTGTCCCTTGTAAGGATGAGGCCAGACATGGGCTCCTGATAGAATGAGGACACACGTCTCCGGTGTGTGGCCCTGACGTCGGTGCCGCGGCCCTGTCTGGTGTGTCATCCTTTGTGTGTGACAGTGGCACACTGAGGCATTCACACAGGCAGAAGAATGAAGAGGAGAAGGAGCCAGCCAGCAGGCCCGACATGTCACTGTGGGCAGCGCTGTCACTCGCGGCTCCTGTCCCCCGCTCGGCTGTAATTGCAGGCTCTCTGGTGCGTGAAAATTAACTTTAATTAACCTTAACTGGATGAAACCCGAATTACAGAGCGAGCGGAGGAGCCAGGCTGCAGAATCAGGCTGGAGGGCTGCGCGCTGCCTCCCTGTATGCGCACCATACTGCCAGCATCTCTTCTACTGTACATGGCGTATCTTCTCATTACAGGGGTCAGCTTCTGAGTGCCCGAGAAGCCGTTCTGTCTCTCAGCTATGCAGATGTCTCCTGTCACCACTGTGGAGCTTTTATCCATTTCTGTGCTCCATCTCAGGTGACGCGGCCTGACAATGACCATTCCCTCTGATAGACCTGTCTGTGGAAATGATAGGCTTCTCTCTCTCTGGATGAGATCCTCTTCAGCTGTCTTGTGGGAGTTAAAGTGGATCTAAACTCAATGACTAAAAACTCATCTATCAAATGTGATGTGATATGATATCAAATGTTGATCCTGCCATGGTTACATAGTTAAGTTGAAAAAAAGGCCAATTAGTTCAACTAATAAAAACAAAAACAAAAAAAAACCTCCATATACAGAACCTTATAACCAAAGATGATCCAGTGGAAGCCCAAAAAAACATGGTGCAACATACGCTATACAGGTACTCCTCGCTTAAAGCGGAGCTCCACCCTAAAGTGGAACTTCCGCTCATAAGAACCCTCCCCCCCTCCGGTGTCACAATTGACACCTTTCAGGGGGGAGGGGGGTGCAGATACCTGTCTAAGACAGGTATTTGCACCCACTTCCGGGAGTCCCCTCTGCGGGAAATCTGCGGGAAGCACGTCACTTCCCGCAGAATACCCGTTGTGTTCTGGGAAACACTCGGCTCCCAGAACACAGGAGGACCAGTCAGAACGGCGCAGCGCAACTCGCGCATGCGCCGTAGGGAACTGGGCAGTGAAGCCGCAAGGCTTCACTTCCTGGTTCCCTCACCGAGGATGGCGGTGGGGGCAGCAGAGTGACGAGCGATTGCTCGTCCTCTGCTGCGAACATCACTGGACTCCAGGACAGGTAAGTGTCCTAATATTAAAAGTCAGCAGCTGCAGTATTTGTAGCTGCTGGCTTTTAATATTTATTTTTTCGGCGGAGCTCCGCTTTAACAACCAGGTTCTGTTCCAAGACCAGGTCATTAGACGAATTGGTTGTTAAATGAGGAGTCACAAGAAATCAATATTTTAAGCATTCTTAACTACTGTACATTACTGTATTGTGAAAAAATGGTCTAAACACAAAACTCCAGCTCAATAACGTTGTTATAATTTGCATAAGTACAGAACACAAACGAAAATTCTGTACTGTACAATACAATGATATACAGCGCGTCGTTCGGGTGGGGAGAGCTGGTCGTAAGTCCGAGCAGTCGTTAAACAGGTAAGTTGTTAAACGAGGAGTATCTGTATTACTAAAAGTATTAGGACGCCTGCCTTTACTCGCACATGAACTTTAATGGCATCCCAGTCTTAGTCTGTAGGGTTCAATACAGTATTGAGTTGGCCCGCCCTTTGCAGCTTTAACAGCTTCAACTCTTTTGGAAAGGCTGTCCACAAGGTTTATTAATGTGTGTTTAAGGGGATGTTTGACCATTCTTCCAGAAGCACATTTGTGAAGTCAGGCACTGATGGTGGACGAGAAGGCCTGGCTAGCAGTCTCCAATCAATTCACCCCAAAGGTGTTCTATCAGGTTGAGGTCAGGACTCTGTGCAGGCCAGTCAAGTTCCTCAACCCCAAATTCACTCATCCATGTCTTTATGGACTTTGCTTTGGGCACTGGTGCACAGTCATGTTGGAACAGGAAGGGCCAACCCCAAAGTTGGGAGCATGAAATTGTCCAAAATGACTTGGTATGTTGACGTCTACTTTCTCCACTGCAGATGGCACTCATCCGTAGTTGCCCTGTAGCTGGATAGGAAGTCAAGAGTAACACAGTTCCTCTATGGTTTTCTGGGGCACTGGGGAAGCAATCTGTTTAGATGCTTCCATCCCATGTGACTCTGGCAGCCATCTTGGGTAAGGCAGAGCCTCTTTAAGGACCTGGCTCCCAGGTTTGGGGCACATTTCCTAGTTGGTGGAGTAGGGACAGGTACCTCGCCTTTTAGGGACAGTACTAGCGGTAGAGAAAGGTTTCTGGTGAGGAGGGAAAGCTTAGGGTTTGCCGCCCTTTGGACATCATCCCGCATGGGCATGAGACAGCCAGGACGCATTCTGCTCTTTTTACAAATGCTGTTAGTCCGGCTGATACCCGCTCCTTTCACCTTACTGGAAACTGTGAGTGCACCCGGTTGGGCAGCCTTTCCACCAGTTTTTTTGTGGACTGTTGCTGTACTATTTAAATACAAGTTTTCCATTGCACCTGACTGTATGAATTATTGCCACCACACGACACTGCACCCTACCTACACTCAAACATAAAGATGATAAGTGAACCAATGACCCATTGCCAAAATACCTAACTAAACAACCTAACAAACAGAAAGCTTAACTAGCAACTAACTATATGCAATATATACAAAATGGGGAACACAGAAAAGCGGGGGGAAACTGGAGGTGTAGGGAGCAGGTGGGAAAGGAGAACCAAAACTGGAATCAGGAACAAGTGGGATCAGGTACAAGGCAGCGGGGTACAGGGGGGTGCAAGATCAGGATCAATGGCAAGCGATATCTGGCAGCAGCAAAACACTGGACTGAGAGGCACTAGTAGGAGAGGACCTAAATACCCTCCCAGCAGCCAGCATAAGATGGAAATGTATTACTGGGATCTGCTGGCTGCTGGGAGACAGCGGAACTACAACCTTCTGCTCTGGGAAGTGTAGTGCCACCAGCAGGTGATTAAGGTCCTGATACAGGAGCTAAATACTGTAGTTTGTCAAGTTGAAAAAAAATACACAATTCGGCCTAGTTCATCTAATTGGAAAAATAAACATAAAAAATCCTCCACATACAGAACTCTATTCCCACATTTGGTCAACAGGAAAGGCAAAAAAAAAACCTTTAAAGCATGGTCCAGCGTACATAGTTACATAGATTTTCAGGTTGAAACATGACACAAGCAACTCTAGTTCAACCAACTGAAAAAAATAAATGCATAGAAAACCTCCATAAACCCACAGTTGATACAGAGGAAGGCAAAGAAAACCCCTATAAAGCATAGTCCAAATTACATAGTTGGTCAGGTTGAAAAATGATACAAGTCACTCTAGTTCAATTAATAGAAAAAATAGAATAAATAAAAAACCTCCATATACAGAACCCAATACCCACAGTTGATCCAGAGGAAGGCAAAAAAAACATACAAAGACTGTTTCAATTTACATACAGTAGCTACTAGGGTTGTCCCGATACTGATACTAGTATCGGTATCGGGACCGATACCAACCATTTGCGCGAGTACTTGTACTCGCGCAAATGCTCCCGATGCTTCACCCGATACTTTTTTTTTGTGGCCGGAGAGGGCGGGAGGAGTCAGTGGCTGGGGAGGGCAGGAGAGAGGGCGGGGGAGTGCGGGCGGAGTCTGGCCGGAGAGGGCGGGAGGAGTCAGTGGCTGGGGAGGGCGGGAGAGGAAAGTGCGGGCGGAGTCTGGCTGAAGAGGGCGGGCACAGTCGGTGGACGGAGTCCGCGGGCGGAGAGCGAGTCCCTCACCTGCAGTTGAACCTGGTAAGCTGGCAGGGGTTCAGGGCGCAGCCGCATCAGGATCGGTGACTAGTGCTGTCACATTCGGTCGCCGTCAGCGGCTGAACGTCCCCACGCCCATCTTGGTACACCCTGCACTCGGCTGCAGTAAGCAGCAGCAGACATCTTGTTACACCCAGCCCGAGCTATATGGGCTGGGTGTAACAAGATGTCTGCTGTTGCTTACTGCAGCCGAGTGCAGGGTGTACCAAGATGGGCGTTGCAGCAGTTTTTTTTTTCTTAAATCCTGTGTCATTTCCCCCCCACCCCCCCGCAGCATTTCAGTGCCAGCCACCTATCAGTACCCACAAGTGCTACCTATCAGTGGAATCAGTGCCATCTACCAGTGCCACCTATCAGGTGGCACTGGTAGATGCCACTGATTGCACTGATAGGTGGCACTTATGGGCACTGATAGGTGGCACTTGTGGGCACTGATAGATGGCACTGATTGCACTGATAGTGCAATCAGTGCCATCTATCAGTGCAATCAGTGCCATCTATCAGTGCCCACAAGTGCCACCTATCAGTGCAATCAGTGCCCACAAGTGTCACCTTTCAGTGCAATCAGTGCCATCTATCAGTGCCCACAAGTGCCACCTATCAGTGCCACCTATCACTGCCCACAAGTGCCACCTATCAGTGCCCATAAGTGCCATCTATCAGTGCCATAAGTGCCACCTATCAGTGCCCATAAGTGCCACCTATCAGTGCCCATAAGTGCCCACAAGTGCCACCTTTCAGTGCAATCAGTGCCACCTATCACTGCCCACAAGTGCCACCTATCACTGCCCACAAGTGCCACCTATCACTGCCCACAAGCGCCACCTATCACTGCCCATAAATGCCACCTATCAGTGCCCCCAAGTGCCACCTATCAGTGCCACCTATCACTGCCCACAAGTGCCACCTATCAGTGCCCATAAGTGCCATCGATCCGTGCCCATAAGTGCCACCTATCAGTCCCCATCTTTCAAACTGTCACATGACATTGAAAAAAAGTATCGGTAATCGGTATCGGCGAGTACTTGAAAAAAAGTATCGGTACTTGTACTCGGTCTTAAAAAAGTGGTATCGGGACAACCCTAGTAGCTACATAGCTGGTCAAGTTGAAAAAAAGACACAAGTCCAACTAGTTCATCTAACTGGAAAAATAATACATGGAAAACCTCCACATACCTCTATACCCACAGTTAATCCAGAGGAAGGCAAACATAAACCCTTTAAAGCATGATGCAACTGACATAGTTACATAAATGGTCAGCTTGAAAAATGACACAAGTCCATCTAGTTCAATCAACTGAAAAAATAAATAAATAGAAAACCTCCATATACAGAACCCTACACCCACAGTTGATCTAGAGGAAGGCAAAAACCCTATAAAGTATGGTTCAACTCGCATAGTTGGTCAGGTTGAAAATAGACACGAGTCCATCTAGTTCGACAAATAGAAAAAAAAATGAATAGAATAAATAGAAAACTTCCATATACAGAAGCCTAAATCCACAGTTGATCGAGAAGAAGGTAAAACCCTAAAAGGCATTTGCTCCCTCGGCATAAAAAAGTTCCTTTTTGATCCCCCCAAGAGTCAACTGGATTTTCCCGGGATCAACAATCTCTGGTGGTATTACCTATAAATGTTAATATAATAGTTATATTTTGTGCATTTAGAAATGCATCCAGCTCTTTGTTAAAACAATCTACTGGGCTGACCAGAACTATTATTTGAGTGCATATAGTGAACTATTATTATTTGAGGGAGTCTATTCTAGATTTCCACAGCTCTTACAGTGAAGGAACCTTTCTGTATGTGGAGGCTAAACCTCTTTTCCTATAGACATAAAGAGTCCCACCTTGTCCTCTGTAATGATCTGAAAGTGAATAACTCATCACCAAGTTCACTATATGGACCACTTATGTATTTATACATGTTGATCACATCCCCCCTTAATCTCCTCTTCTCAAGTAGAAATAAATTAATTTCAGCTAATCTTTCCTCATAGCTGAGCTCCTCCATGTCTCTTATGAGTTGGGTTTCCCTTCTCTGCACTTTCTCCAGTTCCCCGATATCCTTTTTGTGAACTGGTGCCCAAAACTCAACTGCATATACAGCGGGTAAAATAAGTATTGAACATGTCACCCTTTTCTAGGTAAATATATTTCTAAAGGTGCTATTGACATGAAATGTTCACCACATGTTGGTAACAACACATGCATACATACAAAGAAACCAAAACAAATAAGTTCATAAATGAAGTTATGGGTAATAAAATAGAATGACACAGGGGAAAAGTTATTTAACACTTGGTACAAAATCCTTTGATGGTAATGACTAGTGATGAGCCGAACACCCCCGGGTTCGGTTCGCACCAGAACCCGCGAACGGACCGAAAGTTCGAACGAACATTAGAACCCTATTAAATACAATGGATGCGAACGTTCGAATTCTAAAGTGCTAATTATAACAACTATTATGCATGTTATTGTCCTAAAAAGGGTTTGGGAACCCGGGTTCTGCACCAGGGGACATGTATCAATGCAAAAAGAAGTTTTAAAAACGGTCGTTTTTCGGGAGCAGTCATTTTAATGATGCATAAAGTGAAAAAAAAAAAGTCAAATATTCCTTTAAATATCGTACCTGGGGGGTGTCTAAAGTATGCCTGTGAAGTGCCACGTGTTTCCCGTGTTTAGAACTGTCCCTGCACAAAATGACACTTCTAAAGGAAAAAAAAGCCATTTAAAACTGCTTGCGGCTTTAATGTAATGTCTGGTCCCGGTAATATGGATGAAATTCTTTAAGAAAAATGGCATAGCTACCCCATGACCCCCCCCCCCCCCTACCCCAGCCCATTACCAGCCCCTTTGGGTCTTGTATGGATATTAAGGGGAACCCCGCACATAAAATAAAAAAGGCCCTATATACTCTGAACAGCCCTATACAGGCGGTGCATACAAGACAGGGACTGTAGGTTTGTTCTTATGTAGAATCTGTTTGTAATTTTGAACAGGTACATTGTTGAAGTGTAGCTCCAGACCAAAAATCTATTTTTAAACTTTTTGGAAAACATAGGTAAGGGTTATCACCCCTGTAACATTTGTTTTGCTG
The DNA here is from genome assembly GCA_029206835.1 of Rana muscosa. Classification (NCBI taxonomy): domain Eukaryota; kingdom Metazoa; phylum Chordata; class Amphibia; order Anura; family Ranidae; genus Rana; species Rana muscosa. The sequence continues at coordinate 57,837,139 of CM055124.1, read as the reverse complement.
TCTGTGCCCCTGTTCAGAACATTTCACCTCACTTTCCGTCCCAATGACAACTGTTTTTGAAATGTGGTGTTTTTCTTGAAACAAGGATTGCTGATAAAGCATCAGTACAGAGGAGACACCTTTCTCCCATATTTATTCTTACAGGAGAGAATTTTCCTTCCTAGTGGTAGATTTCCTCTCACTTCCTGTTGTCTTCTTGCGTTTGCAAGTAGGAGTCGTTTGTAAGTTGGATGTTTGAAAGTAGGGACCTGCCGTATATACTCTGCAGAAATAGGCCCCTTAGTTGTTGGTGTTGGCACAACACTGTAAGCACTCACAGTTACTCTTGGTTGGTGCTGGAACGCCCTGCTGTCAACTATTATATCAGGAATTTTAATTACATATAATTGTTGAACAGTGGTAGTAAAAATTGGGCCTTTGATGGTGGTGCTGGTGCCACAACACTGTAAGCCCTGACAGTTACTCTTGGTGGGTGCAGCAATGGGCCCTGCTGTGAATTATTAGATCAAGAATTGTAATTACATGCCCCTGTTGAACAGGGGCTGAAAAATTGGGCCTTAGGCACTGGTGGCACAACACTGCAACCCCTCACAGATACTGTACTTGGAGCACAGCAATGAGCCCTGTTGCAAAGTATTGCTTCAAAAATTGTAATGACACGCCCCTGTTAAACAGGGGCTGAAAAATTGGGCCTTAGGCACTGGTGGCACAACACTGCAACTCCTCACAGATACTGTACTTGGAGCACAGCAATGAGCCCTGTTGCAAAGTATTGCTTCAAAAATTGTAATGACACGCCCCTGTTAAACAGGGGCTGAAAAATTGGGCCTTAGGCACTGGTGGCACAACACTGCAACTCCTCACAGATACTGTACTTGGAGCACAGCAATGAGCCCTGTTGCAAAGTATTGCTTCAAAAATTGTAATTACACGCCCCTGTTAAACAGGGGCTGAAAAATTGGGCGTTAGGCACTGGTGGCGGCACCCATAAACAAAAATGATCTTACAAGCTATCATCATCAATCGTATCATTGAGGACTCGGAGGAGGAGGATAGCCAGTCAACATAACAGCACAGGCACTCAGCATCAGCATCAGTCTTGAAGGGATGTGACATGTTAAAATCAATTAGTCTGTTATATCAGCATCAGGTGTGTGGTAGCTGGTGGTGATCCAAGACTGGTTCATCTTGATGAAAGTCAGTCGATCAACCGAGTCGGTGGACAGGCGCACCCTGTGATCCGTGACAAATCCTCCAGCAGCACTGAATGTGCGTTCCGAAAGAACGCTGGATGCAGGACAGGCCAGTAGCTCAATTGCATACTGTGCAAGCTCTGGCCAGTGATCCATCCTCAAGACCCAGTAAGCCAGAGGATTTTCGGTGGGGAAGGTGTCCAAGTCTGACCTTGCCCCTAGATATTCCTGCACCATGTTTATCAGACGCTGGCGATGGTTGCTGGAACCGATCATACTTTGGGGCTGCGGACTAAAGAATTGTCTGAACGCATCGGTCAGACGGCCACCTTCCCCACCGCTCCTTCTTTGACTGGCCGAAGCCTCAGCAACTCGTTGTCCAGGACCAGGAGTTTGCAACCTCCCAGTCTCTGGGAACGCGTTGCACAGACCTTTCTGCAAGGCCTCCCGGAGTTGTCTCATCCTCTGCTCCCTCTGCGACGGTAACATAAGGTCCGCAACCTTACCCTTGTACCGTGGATCAAGGAGAGTGGCCAGCCAGTAATGGTCCCTCTCCTTGATCCGAAGAATACGAGGATCCTTCCGCAGACTTTGCAGGATCAGGGAGGCCATGCAGCGTAGGTTTGCTGAGGCATTCGCTCCGGAGTCCTCTGGGTCACTAAGGACGACATGATCCGCAGCCACCTCCTCCCAGCCACGTACAAGTCCACTGGTTTCTTGGGACTGTAAATCATCCCTAAAAGACTGCTGCTGATGATGCTGAGTGCCAGCCTCCACCTCCATGCTGACACAATCCTCCTCCTCCTCCTCCTCCTCCTCCTCCTCTTCCTGTGCGATGGGTGGGACAGAAGGAACACTGTCTGGGTAAAGGGGGCCTTGAGAGGCAAGGAAGTCCTCCTCTTCCTGCCTCTGTTCTGCCTCAAGTGCCCTGTCCATTATTCCACGCAGCGTGTGCTCCAACAGGTGGACAAGAGGTACAGTGTCACTGATGCATGCACTGTCACTGCTCACCATCCTCGTGGCCTCCTCAAATGGTGCCAGGACAGTGCATGCATCCCTGATCATGCCCCACTGGCGTGGAGAAAAAAAACCAAGCTCCCCTGACCCTGTCCTGGTGCCGTAGTCGCACAGGTACTCATTGATGGCCCTCTGCTGCGTGTGCAGCCGCTGCAGCATGGCCAACGTTGAGTTCCACCTGGTGGGCATGTCACATATAAGGCGGTTCTTGGGCAGGTTCAACTCCTTTTGCAGCTCAGCCAGGCGAGCACTGGCATTATAAGATCTGCGGAAATGCACACAGACTTTCCTGGCCTGCCTCAGGACATCCTGTAAGCCCGGGTACCTGCCCAAGAAGCGCTGCACCACCAGGTTAAGGACGTGAGCCACACAGGGCACATGGGTCAGTTGTCCCTGTCGGAGGGCGGAGAGGAGGTTGGTGCCATTGTCGCAAACCACCATTCCTGGCTTAAGCTGGCGTGGCGTCAACCACCTCTCGGCCTGGCCCTGCAGAGCAGACAGGACCTCTGCCCCAGTGTGGCTTCTGTCCCCCAAACACACCAGCGCAAGCACGGCATGGCATCTTTTTGCCTGCGTACTTGCGTAGCCCCGTGAACGGCTACGGAGCACCGCTGGTTCATAGGACAAACCACAGGAAGAGGCCATGGAGGAAGAAGAAGAGGAGGGGGTGGAGGAGAGAGGTGTGTCACAACCAGTAGTAGCATTTTGGAGGCGTGGCGGTGGGACAACCTCCAACACTACTGCACCTTGTCCTGAATCCTTCCCAGCTGCCAAAAGAGTGACCCAATGGGCCGTGAAAGAAAGGTAACGTCCCTGTCCATGCCTGCTGGACCATGAGTCAGCGGTAATATGCACCTTACCGCTGACCGCCCTGTCCAGCGAGGCCAAGACATTGCCTTCCACATGCCGGTAGAGAGCCGGAATAGCCTTCCGTGAGAAAAAGTGGCGTTTGGGAACCTGCCACTGAGGAACCGCACATTGCACAAACTCACGGAAGGGGGCCGAGTCTACCAACTGAAAAGGCAGCAGTTGAAGCGCTAGCAATTTAGCCAAGCTAGCATTCAACCGCTGGGCATGTGGATGGCTGGGAGTGAACTTCTTTCGACGGTCCAGCAGCTGGGGCAGGGAAATTTGCCTGCTAGAATCGGACGTCGGTGTACTGCTAGCAGAGTGGGCGCAAGTACTTGGCTGTGACACACCTAATTCTACACCTTCATTCCTCTCAGTGCATGTTTCAGAGAGGACTGAAGTTATAGTGGGGTTGGAGATCCCAGCTGATGCGGTGCAAGGAGAGGTCCGCTTTGTTCTTTGGTGTGGGTCTTTGAGGTAGGCTTGCCAACGAGCTGCATGGCAGGTCAACATATGTCTGGTCAGGCATGTGGTACCCAAGCGGCTGATGTTTTGGCCACGCGATATACGCTTGAGACATATGTTGCAAACAGCAGCTGTGCGATCTGATGCACTAGCCTCAAAAAAGGCCCACACCAAAGAACTTTTTGAATGACGGGCAGAGGCAGCGCCCTGCACAGGCGGAGCTCTGCGGTGTGATTCCGTCGGTGTACTGCCCTTACGCTGGCCACCAAAGGGCATCCTGCCTCGTTGGAGATGTGCCTCCTCCTCATCCTCCTCCTCCTCCTCTCTCCTATTAGGCACCCACGTGGAGTCAGTGACCTCATCATCCCCTCCCTCCTCATCACTGGAGCCAATCTGGCAGTATGCTGCAGCTGCTGGAACATGACTGCCAGATTGGTGTCCTTCTTGAGCATCCCCTCTGTCTGCTCTCACGCTACTGCCTTCCTCTAGCTGGGTTTCATCATCAGACCCTTCGAAACGCTGGGCATCCTCCTGGAGCATGTACCCAACACTGTGCTGAAACAGTTCGGGGGACTCCTCAGGAGGAGGACATGGTGGGTCTAGGGAAGGAGTGACTGATGATTTGTCTGACATTGATACCAGGGAAGACGACGCTTTGGCAGCTGCTTTTCCAGTACCCTGAGCCTGGGTGAGAGAGGATGAGGAGGAGGAGGAGGGCTTGGTCATCCACTCTACCAAGTCTTCGGCATGATGTGGCTCAACATGTCCAGCTGCCGAAAAGAAGGACAAGCGTGTCCCATGGCCATGTGCTGATGACAATGCACCGCGTCCACGACCAGCACTGTTGCCCCCAGACACAGAGCCTGCTTGCCCTCTTTTATTGCCTCCTGACTGTCTGCCTCTCCTTGTTTGCCTTCCAGACATTCTAATAGATGGCCTGCAGGGAGATGGGAAAAAAGCAATAAGGGCTACCTTCAGGTGTCCTTCTCTGTCCCTTGAAACAAGGACTTTCACAGTGAAAGAAACTGACACTCTCCCTACCTACAGTTTTCTGTCCCTAGAAAAAATATTTTTTTTAATCACAATATAGCACAAGGACAATTCACTCACTGTCCTTACAGGTCCCTGGAAACAAGGACTTGCAGAGTGAAAGAAAAAAAACACTCTCCCTACCTACAGTTTTCTGTCCCTAGAATAAATGTTTTTTTTAAGCACAATATAGCACAAGGACAATTCACTCACTGTCCTTACAGGTCCCTGGAAATAAGGACTTGCAGAGTGAAAGAAAAAAAACACTCTCCCTACCTACAGTTTTCTGTCCCTAGAAAAAATGTTTTTTTTAATCACAATATAGCACAAGGACAATTCACTCACTGTCCTTCCAGGTCCCTGGAAACAAGGACTTGCAGAGTGAAAGAAAAAAAACACTCTCCCTACCTACAGTTTTCTGTCCCTAGAAAAAATGTTTTTTTTAATCACAATATAGCACAAGGACAATTCACTCACTGTCCTTACAGGTCCCTGGAAACAAGGACTTGCAGAGTGAAATAAACTGACACTCTCCCTACCTACAGTTTTCTGTCCCTAGAATAAATGTTTTTTTAAGCACAATATAGCACAAGGACAATTCACTCACTGTCCTTACAGGTCCCTGGAAACAAGGACTTGCAGAGTGAAAGAAAAAAAACACTCTCCCTACCTACAGTTTTCTGTCCCTAGAAAAAATGTTTTTTTTAATCACAATATAGCACAAGGACAATTCACTCACTGTCCTTACAGGTCCCTGGAAACAAGGACTTGCAGAGTGAAATAAACTGACACTCTCCCTACCTACAGTTTTCTGTCCCTAGAATAAATGTTTTTTTTAAGCACAATATAGCACAAGGACAATTCACTCACTGTCCTTACAGGTCCCTGGAAACAAGGACTTGCAGAGTGAAAGAAAAAAAACACTCTCCCTACCTACAGTTTTCTGTCCCTAGAAAAAATGTTTTTTTTAATCACAATATAGCACAAGGACAATTCACTCACTGTCCTTACAGGTCCCTGGAAACAAGGATTTGCAGAGTGAAAGAAAAAAAACACTCTCCCTACCTACAGTTTTCTGTCCCTAGAAAAAATGTTTTTTTTAATCACAATATAGCACAAGGACAATTCACTCACTGTCCTTACAGGTCCCTGGAAACAAGGACTTGCAGAGTGAAATAAACTGACACTCTCCCTACCTACAGTTTTCTGTCCCTAGAATAAATGTTTTTTTAAGCACAATATAGCACAAGGACAATTCACTCACTGTCCTTACAGGTCCCTGGAAACAAGGACTTGCAGAGTGAAAGAAAAAAAACACTCTCCCTACCTACAGTTTTCTGTCCCTAGAAAAAATGTTTTTTTTTAATCACAATATAGCACAAGGACAATTCACTCACTGTCCTTACAGGTCCCTGGAAACAAGGACTTGCAGAGTGAAAGAAAAAAAACACTCTCCCTACCTACAGTTTTCTGTCCCTAGAAAAAATGTTTTTTTTAATCACAATATAGCACAAGGACAATTCACTCACTGTCCTTACAGGTCCCTGGAAACAAGGACTTGCAGAGTGAAATAAACTGACACTCTCCCTACCTACAGTTTTCTGTCCCTAGAATAAATGTTTTTTTTAAGCACAATATAGCACAAGGACAATTCACTCACTGTCCTTACAGGTCCCTGGAAACAAGGACTTGCAGAGTGAAAGAAAAAAAACACTCTCCCTACCTACAGTTTTCTGTCCCTAGAAAAAATGTTTTTTTTAATCACAATATAGCACAAGGACAATTCACTCACTGTCCTTACAGGTCCCTGGAAACAAGGACTTGCAGAGTGAAATAAACTGACACTCTCCCTACCTACAGTTTTCTGTCCCTAGAAAAAATGTTTTTTTTAATCACAATATAGCACAAGGACAATTCACTCACTGTCCTTACAGGTCCCTGGAAACAAGGACTTGCAGAGTGAAAGAAAAAAAACACTCTCCCTACCTACAGTTTTCTGTCCCTAGAAAAAATGTTTTTTTTAATCACAATATAGCACAAGGACAATTCACTCACTGTCCTTACAGGTCCCTGGAAACAAGGACTTGCAGAGTGAAATAAACTGACACTCTCCCTACCTACAGTTTTCTGTCCCTAGAATAAATGTTTTTTTTAAGCACAATATAGCACAAGGACAATTCACTCACTGTCCTTACAGGTCCCTGGAAACAAGGACTTGCAGAGTGAAAGAAAAAAAACACTCTCCCTACCTACAGTTTTCTGTCCCTAGAAAAAATGTTTTTTTTAATCACAATATAGCACAAGGACAATTCACTCACTGTCCTTCCAGGTCCCTGGAAACAAGGACTTGCAGAGTGAAAGAAAAAAAACACTCTCCCTACCTACAGTTTTCTGTCCCTAGAAAAAATGTTTTTTTTAATCACAATATAGCACAAGGACAATTCACTCACTGTCCTTACAGGTCCCTGGAAACAAGGACTTGCAGAGTGAAAGAAACTGACACTCTCCCTACCTACAGTTTTCTGTCCCTAGAATAAATGTTTTTTTAAGCACAATATAGCACAAGGACAATTATCTCACTGTCCTTCCAGGTCCCTGGAAACAAGGACTTGCAGAGTGAAAGAAACTGACACTGTCCCTACCTACAGTTTTCTGTCCCTAGAATAAATGTTTTTTTTAATCACAATATAGCACAAGGACAATTCACTCACTGTCCTTCCAGGTCCCTGGAAACAAGGACTTGCAGAGTGAAATAAACTGACACTCTCCCTACCTACAGTTTTCTGTCCCTAGAATAAATGTTTTTTTTTAAGCACAATATAGCACAAGGACAATTCACTCACTGTCCTTAGAGGTCCCTGGAAACAAGGACTTGCAGAGTGAAAGAAAAAAAACACTCTCCCTACCTACAGTTTTCTGTCCCTAGAAAAAATGTTTTCTTTTAAGCACAATATAGCACAAGGACAATTCACTCACTGTCCTTCCAGGTCCCTGGAAACAAGGACTTGCAGAGTGAAAGAAAAAAAACACTCTCCCTACCTACAGTTTTCTGTCCCTAGAAAAAATGTTTTTTTTAAGCACAATATAGCACAAGGACAATTCACTCACTGTCCTTCCAGGTCCCTGGAAACAAGGACTTGCAGAGTGAAAGAAAAAAAACACTCTCCCTACCTACAGTTTTCTGTCCCTAGAAAAAATGTTTTTTTTAATCACAATATAGCACAAGGACAATTCACTCACTGTCCTTACAGGTCCCTGGAAACAAGGACTTGCAGAGTGAAAGAAACTGACACTCTCCCTACCTACAGTTTTCTGTCCCTAGAATAAATGTTTTTTTAAGCACAATATAGCACAAGGACAATTCACTCACTGTCCTTCCAGGTCCCTGGAAACAAGGACTTGCAGAGTGAAAGAAACTGACACTGTCCCTACCTACAGTTTTCTGTCCCTAGAATAAATGTTTTTTTTAATCACAATATAGCACAAGGACAATTCACTCACTGTCCTTCCAGGTCCCTGGAAACAAGGACTTGCAGAGTGAAATAAACTGACACTCTCCCTACCTACAGTTTTCTGTCCCTAGAATAAATGTTTTTTTTAAGCACAATATAGCACAAGGACAATTCACTCACTGTCCTTAGAGGTCCCTGGAAACAAGGACTTGCAGAGTGAAAGAAAAAAAACACTCTCCCTACCTACAGTTTTCTGTCCCTAGAAAAAATGTTTTTTTTTAAGCACAATATAGCACAAGGACAATTCACTCACTGTCCTTCCAGGTCCCTGGAAACAAGGACTTGCAGAGTGAAAGAAAAAAAACACTCTCCCTACCTACAGTTTTCTGTCCCTAGAAAAAATGTTTTTTTTAAGCACAATATAGCACAAGGACAATTCACTCACTGTCCTTCCAGGTCCCTGGAAACAAGGACTTGCAGAGTGAAAGAAAAAAAACACTCTCCCTACCTACAGTTTTCTGTCCCTAGAAAAAATGTTTTTTTTAATCACAATATAGCACAAGGACAATTCACTCACTGTCCTTCCAGGTCCCTGGAAACAAGGACTTGCAGAGTGAAAGAAACTGACACTCTCCCTACCTACAGTTTTCTGTCCCTAGAATAAATGTTTTTTTAAGCACAATATAGCACAAGGACAATTCACTCACTGTCCTTCCAGGTCCCTGGAAACAAGGACTTGCAGAGTGAAAGAAACTGACACTGTCCCTACCTACAGTTTTCTGTCCCTAGAATAAATGTTTTTTTTAAGCACACTATAGCACAAGCACAAAACACACTGACACTCTCCCTACCTATCCTTCTCTTTCCCTAAACTAAAGGAATCCAGGTTAAGCAAGAAAGAAATAACAGTCACTGTCCCTGCCTATGCTGCTCTAGCCCTGCTCTGGAACACACTACACTAGGCCGCCGTGCTGGCGGCCTTTTATAGTGTGGGGCGTGTACTAAACACCCTCAGCAATAATTGGCCACAGGCATCCTGCCTGTGGCCAATCATTGCTCTCCTCGCTGCCGGCGCTGTGATTGGCCAAGCATGCGGGGTCACAGTGCATGCTTGGCCAATCACAGCGCCTGGATGACACTGCGATGGCGTAGTGCATTGTGGGCCGTTCGCGTCACTCGAATTTGGCGCGAACGGCCCAAATCGTTCGATCTTCGTCGAACGATCGAACAGCCGATGTTCGAGTCGAACGTATGTTCGACTCGAACACGAAGCTCATCCCTAGTAATGACAGCTTCAAGACACCTCCTTTATGGAAAAACTAGTTGCATGCATTGCTCAGGTGTGATTTTGAGTCTTCAAAACTTGAAGGTTCCGTGAGCCTCTTCTATGAACTCTGACCTTTAGTTCTTCCCATAGATTTTCTATTGGATTCAAGTCGGGTGATTGGCTGGGCCATTCTAGCAGCTTTATTTTCTTTTCTTGAAACCAATTGAGAGTTTCCTTGGCTTTATGTTTGGGATCATTGTCTTGCTGAAATGTCCACCCTCGTTTCACCTTTATCATCCTGGTAGATGGCAGCAGATTTTTATCAAGAATGTCTTGGTACATTTTTTCATTCATCCTTCCTTCAATGATATGAAGTTTGCCTGTACTGTATGCTGAAAAACAGCCCCATACCATGATGTTCCCACCTCCAAACTTCAGTGTTGGTATGGGGGTGTTTTTGGGGTGATGTGCCATTTGACCTCCAAACATGGTGTGTATTATGGCATCCAAAGAGTTAAATTTTGGCCTCATCTGACCAGACTATATTCTCCAAGTATTTCACAGGCTTGTCTAAATGTTGTGCAGCAAACTTTAAACAAGCTTCAACATTCTTTTTCTTCAGCAATGGAGTCTTGCGTGGTGAGCGTCCATACAGGTCATGGTGGTTGAGTGCATTACTTATTGTTTTTATTTGAAACAATTGTACCTGCTAATTCCAGGTCTTTCTGAAGCTCTCCACAAATGGTCATTGGCTCTTGGACAACTCTTCTGATAATTCTTTTCACTCTTCTGTCAGAAATTCTGCGAGGAGCACCTGGTCATGGCCGGTTTTTGGTGAAATTATGTTCTTTCCACTTCAGGATTATGGCGCCAACAGTGCTCACTGTAACATTCAGAAGTTTAGAAATCATTCTGTAACCAATGCCATCAGTATGTTTTGTAATAATAAGGCTGTGAAGGTCTTAAGAGATATCTTTTCTTTTACCCATCATGAGATGTTTCTTGTGTGACACCGTAAGAAAGAAGCTGATCGTTAGTACAGAGCTTTCGAGAGCCGACCAGGACAGTTCATCTGACATTATTTGATCGAACATGAACACATTTTTTTTTCGTTCGAAAATGCAATACAAATACATTACAACACATGACATCACTTCCGATTTTTTATTCTATCGTACAAGAATTTTCGTGACTTTAGTAAACTCTTCAGGTTCGATCTGAGATTAGCATGCAAAAAAAAAAACGGAACGATCATTCGTCCGATAATCTCATCGTGTGTACCAGGCATTAGTAATGAGGCACCTTTTTATAGGCCAGCAATTGAGACTGAACCAGCTGATATTAATTTGCACTGAGGTGCAGGATTGGTTTTGAATTACTGATAGATTCCAGCTGGTGTCTTGGCTTTCCATGCCTTTTTGCACCTCCCTTTCTTCTGTGTTCAATACTTTTTCCCTGTGTCATTCCATTTTATTACACATAACTTAATTTCTGAACTTATTTGTTTTGGGTTATTTGTATGTATGGGTTGCATGGGTTGTTACCGACATGTGGTGAAAATTTCATGTCAATATCACCTTAAGAGCCGGTTCACACAGGGGCGTCCTGGGATCCGACTTCAAGTCGCCCCAAGTTGCGCGGTTTAGAAAAGTAATGGAAGTGAATAAAGCCGTCTTAATGTACACTTCTGCAGTCGCTCCGACTTTAGAAAAGGTTCCTGTACGACTTCAATCCGACTTCTAGACGACTTGTACCCATTGATTTCAATGGAAGTTGCCTCCAAGTCAGATCCCCTGTCTTAACTGAAGCTTCTTCTCCGTCGCCTTCTTCCCTCTTCTCCTCTTCGATGTTGACACGTCGCTTCCTCCCACTGTAATGCTGGCTGTGCGGTGCGCTCAGATTTTCATAGGCCTCTCATGACGTCACAGTCACATGCTTCGGGTGGCCACATGCTCCCATGACGTCACATTCACATGCTCCGGGGCCACCCAGAGCATGTGACTGTGACGTCATGAGAGGCCTATATAAATCGGAGCGCACTGCACAGCCAGCATTACAGCAGACCCCGACAACCAACGGCCAGGGTTGTCAGGAAGAGGCCCTGTCCTCATTAATATAGGGGGAGGGTGCTTTGGGGTGGGGGGCCGCAGGTCGCCCCCCCTGCCCCAGAGCACCAAACCCCCCATGTTGAGGGCATGCGGCCTGGCACGGTTCAGGAGGGAGGGGGGCCACTCTCGCATCCCCCCTCTTCCCCTGCGGCCTGCCAGGTTGCGTGCTCGGATAAGGGTCTGGTTTGGATTTTGAGGGGACCCCCATGCCGTTTTTTCAGCGTAGGGGTTCCCCTTAAAATCCATACCAGACCCAAGGGCCTGGTATGCTCTTGGAGGGGGAACCCATAGGGGTTTTTTATTTAAAATTTGGCGTGGAGTTCCCCCTCAAGAGCAGCAGAGCACAAGTCGCATGCCAAAGTCGGATCATGCAAGACTGCGGTCCGACTTTGATCCAACTTCAATGATAGTCAATGGGCTGAAGTCAGATCAAAGTCGGACCAAAGTAGTATAGGGAGCATTTTCAAAGTCGGACCGACATGTGTCGGACCAATTAAGACATCTCCCATAGGGAAACATTGATTTTCACACGTCATGCGACATGAGCTTCCAATGTCGGAGCGTTTGTCGCCCCAGTGTGAACCCGGCCTAAAGCTCACGGTTAATTATTCTCTATTAACTTCAGCTAGCATGTGACTAGGCTCCTGTTCACACCCCAAGAATATAGTCTTAGTACTCACACCTGGTTCAAAGCTACTTAGATATGGTACCTGATTAGTCGACATTGGACGGGTTACGGTCTGCCAAGGCGAGTGTCTTTACCTCTTTTAATATGTAAGTATTTATTGATTTTATAAGTAGTTATTTAAGTATTTAGCTTTCTTTAGAAACTACAGCTTGGCCTTGTTCAGGCACTTCCTGTTATAGGGTGACAACTGTCTTCCAATTGTTCTCCTGCATTGCTATCCTGTCACATGCACCCCTGATAGAGAATACAAGTGGCCATGCCAACATACATGGTCCACCATTGCCACTATTAGAAAGCTGTCCCTGGGAAATTATATGCAGCCAATGATGGATAGTGCATTTAGACAGAGAGTGGCTAAAAAAGGCTGGAAAGGATTAGCGCCACTGAAAAAAAAAAATAGTATTTTATTTTAAAAAAAATGAAATTATTTATGATACACGTTGCTCATCCAATTAGAGCTTAGATCTATAAAGTGGTAAGTGGAAATCCCAATCACTCCACATCAAAGAAAGTCAAAGAAAATCATTAATCAAAAAACGAGGAACAAAGAGTTTAAATCTACTTTAAGTTTTAGTAACTAGAAGGTGTCTGTTTTTGAGGAGGGAAGGAAAAGGAACCTTTTGAGTTGGAAATATAATAACATAGGATGAAAGACTTAATTGAGAAAAATAGAAGCATTCAATAGTTCATTTCATATGGACGTTTAAGGGCTAACAATAATCCGAATATTTTGATATGCAAAGCATCATACAACAAAAAAATGCTGGTACAATAACTCATGCAACTTCGTAAATTGGTACTTGGTTCCTGATTCATAAGGCTCCATTGAAAGCTAAAAAAACAAAAAACAACTTTTGCTGCAATATTCAACTTCAATCTGGAGTTTTCCCTGCAGTACTTTTTTATGCCACTAGATGCCATAAGTCCAATAACCAGCATCTTTTAACCCACTTCCTCTGAGTCCAGGTCATCACAGACACTGAGATTTTTACATCCGGAGGAAGACTGTTAGACATACAGGGTTAATTACAGTGTTGGCTTGAATGACCAGAAGCTCTGGGAGCAATAAATCTAAAGTATTAGTACAGCTAAACAAATTTTCCTTACTGCACAGCCTGCAAAGAGTGATTTGTGACTACCAAGTATCCTCCTGTCTGATGTCAGCTGTTCTTAATTGGAAATGTAAAAGGGGTACAGGATAATTTTCAACAGCAACCTCTTTAATCCTTAAACACACAGTGATGGATTTCTATTGTCCTAACATGCATACTGGTTTTCTAAGGTTAAAATGCCTTAGCAGCCCCATTAATAATGCCCTTTCCACCCCCAGACCCTATAGCAGCTGCGTGGGCTGCTATATCTGTTGTTACACCACTGGCCATGATTTATAAGGCTTCATTCATTCATGTAAGGTGTGCTAAACAGCTCTTAAGGCCTAGTAAAATGACATACAATAATACTTACTGAGAGGCCATTTTAGCCTTCTTTGTGCCCTAAGTGCTACTTGAAGCTTGATGAATTAGGGCCTATGTCTTTAAAATGATAACCATGCATTTATGTTTTATAGAGTATGTTATGATTCCTTACTTGATGGACTTCTATATCAGGGTCTCTATATGACAAAGTGCAAAGTGGAAACTGTAGCAATTCAGTAGCAAACAGAGGGAATTGTATTTTTGTTGTGACTTTCCTGAGTTAAGGAAACTTGCTTTCTGATTTCTGATTCTTCCCATTAGCCACCATGTAAGGGACTTTTATTACTGATCACCAATTGAATAGAAAAGCCCGGAGCAAAAAGACAGAATGCCAAAGGCGGAGGGCTGGGCATGACTGAGTGAACAGAGTATGTAATAAGAGAATATTAACTATTGGCTAATGGAAATATAGAGGGGAGGGGTGAAGGCTAGATAAAAGGAAGACCCCGCCCCTCTGAGTTAACACAGCGCAGGGGAAAGTTTCAGCATCATGTCCTCCATTGAAAAGCTGCTGGCCCAACTGCGGGCAGAGGCTGTGACCCGGGGCGAAGATTGGCTCCAGGAGACCCTGGGGCCGAAGCTTTCAAGTCCGGCCGGGTCACAAGGTACCGCGGGGAGAGAGGCTGGGCGAGCTTGGAGGTCTAGACCCCGGAGCGCTACTCACCGGGCCCCTCCCCGAGAGCTCAGCAGCAGATTGGGAGTCCCCCTAGGGCCCCTTCGGGCCCCCGGGCTAAGCGCGCCGCATTGCCCAAGGCGGGGGGTACCGGAAGGAATCCCCCTCAAGTGCGGAGCTCAGCGGGGGGCCGCACCGGGAGTTCCGGTGTGGCCGATAGGCCCGCGTGGCACGTGGAGTCGGATCAGGCGGGCCCGGCCCCTCGGGGGTCCCCGGCGGGTTTGGGGCTCCTGCGGGGGTCATCGCTGGCCGCGGCGTCCCGGCATCCCCCCCCTCGGCCGGACATCGGGTGCAGGAGGCTGCGGGAGGTGGTGTGCCAGTGAGTGATGACGGCGGTGCGGGTGAGCAGAGACAGCGTGGAGGCAAGGCGGTTAAGAAATCGGCGGGCGGGTCAGGTGCGCGGAGGTGGGACCAATCGGGTCCTGACCCCTCGGCTTCCAGGGACAGGTCACCTGGTGAGCTATCGTCCGGTGGTGAGGAGCGGGCTGGTGTGCTGTCAGAGGGTGAAGTGTGCAGCTCGGAGGAGGATCGGAGACCCGGACGGTCGGAGGCAGCGGTGGATGCAAGTGGATCGGCTGGTGTGAGTTCTTCCAGGCAGCCCGGTAAGTCCCTTTCAATTGTTTCTGCTGGGGGCCAGGAGGGGAATGGTGCCCAGGTGGGTATGTCGGCTGCGGGTGTTCCAGGATGGGGGAGGTGCACGGCCGGACGGGCTGCAGGGGTTTCTTGCGGGCATCAAATCCTTAGTCAGCCAATTTGAACAGGGGGATGGCGGGCGAGTCAGTCCGGTGGCGGCGTGGGTCCCGCCAACAGGGACGGCTGGGCCTGCTGCTGTGGTGGGGTCACCGGTTACACCTGCGGGGAATATCGGGGTGGGGGATGCTGTAGGGTTGGGTCCTGCAGCTGTGGCCACAAAAGAGGGTGGGGCGGTGGAACAGGCGGCAAGGCAGGATGTCATCAGGTTGGATGATGCTGCTAAATGTGAGATGTATGTGTGTTATGAGGCATTGCTGGGATCTCACCTGAAACCCGAAGTGAAGGAAAAGATATGGAAGGGTGAGTGTGGAGATGTTCTCACTTCTGCCATTAGAGAAGTTTCATCTGGACAGGGTAAAACCGGATGATTCAAAAAAAGAGGATGAGGAGAAGAGGAGATATAGGCTGATCCCACGGACGTTTACAAATTGGTTGCAAGCGTTCTCCATCATGGCTAGTGTTATAGGGCAGAAGAACCCGGAACATTGTTCGGCACTATTTGGTTATCAGGACTCTATAGGGGAAGCATACAGAGTGTACGGGGGCACGGGGTGGCTCAGATATGATGAACAATTCAGGCAGAGGAGAGCGGTGAGGCCTGGTCTGCGGTGGGATAGTAAGGACATAAGCTTATGGATGCGGTTGATGACGGCGCCGAGGGCTTCCAGTCAGTTTTTTCAGGGGGGGGGGCGGTGGAACCTCTTCCCCAGGACAATCGGCCCGGAAACAAAAGGGGGTGTGCTGGCAATATAATGAGGGCTCCTGCAAGTTTGGGGGGTCCTGTCGTTTCAAGCATGAGTGCTCCGGTTGCGGAGGCTCCCATACACAGGCTAGATGCTTTAAGCGAGGTAAGGGGCGGGCCGGGGACTCTGGGCAGAAAAGGGAGGACTCCGGTGATGGTGGAAAGGATGCGGCTGTTCCTCGGTAGGTATCCGGACAAGGGGGCGGCAAGGTTGTTGGAGCAAGGGTTTTCAGAGGGGTTTCGCATTCCATGTTCTTTGCAGGTTATTCCCCCGATCGCACGCAATCTGCGATCGGCCTTGCAGCAACCTGCGGTGGTCACGGAAAAGCTGCGCAAGGAGGTTGCTTTGGGCCGGATGGGGGGTCCTTTCCGGTCCCCTCCCCTGGTGAACTTGGTGGTCTCCCCGCTCGGGGTGGTACCTAAGAAGGAGCCCAACAAGTTCCGCCTCATTCACCACCTGTCTTTCCCGAAGGGCAGGTCGGTCAATGACGCTATTGATCCGGAAGCATGTACGGTCAGTTACACTTCCTTTGATGCTGCGGTGGGGTGGGTTCGCCGGTATGGCCAGGGGGCGCTGATGGCGAAAACAGACATAGAGGCGGCGTTTAGATTGTTGCCTGTTCACCCGGATAGTTTTCACCTCCTGGGTTGTAAGTGGGACAATGAGTTTTATGTGGATAAGTGCTTGCCTATGGGATGCTCCATATTGTGCGCATTGTTCGAACAATTCAGTTCGTTCGTGGAATGGGTGGTCAGGGATGTGTCGGGGGTGAATTCAATCATTCACTACTTGGACGATTTCCTTTGCGTGGGTCCGGCCTCATCCAGAATCTGCGCTGTGCTCCTGGCCACATTGGAGCACGTTGCAGAGCGGTTTGGGATACCATTGGCACCTGACAAAACGGAGGGACCTCACACGGTTATCACGTTTTTGGGTATTGTCCTGGATTCGGAGGCCATGGAGTGCCGCCTACCATTGGACAAATTGGAGTCGCTCAAGACTGAGCTGAAGGTCATGATGGGGGTAAGGAAAGTGCAGCTTAGGGTTTTACAGTCGCTACTGGGAAAGCTCAATTTTGCGTGCCGCATTCTGCCAATGGGCAGGGTGTTTTGCAGACGGCTTTCGGCTAGCACGGCTGGGGTATGGTCCCCCACGCACTTTGTGAGTTTGGGCAGAGAACACAAGGCGGACTTGCGGGTTTGGCATTCATTCTTAGAGTCTTTCAATGGGAGAGCGTTATGGATGTCGGGCCCTATTAGCAATTTTGATTTAGAACTATACACAGATGCGGCTGGGGGGGCAGGTTTTGGGGCTTACTTTCAGGGCAGGTGGAGTGCGGGCCGCAGTCCTGGATGGACGCTGGTTTCACCAAGAATTTGGTTCTGTTGGAACTGTTCCCAGTGGTGCTGGCGGTGGAGTTGTGGGGGGCGTGTTTCAGGGATCTGAAAGTGCGTTTTCATGGGGACAACCTGGGGGTAGTACAAGTCATCAACAAAGTGTCGGCATCTTCCCCCCCGGTGGTGCGTCTTCTGCGCCATCTGGTGTTGAGATGTTTTCAGCTCAATGTGTTTGTGTATGCGGTGCACCTTCCGGGGGTGGACAATGCATACCTCCCAACCCACACGGATTCTGCGGGTTTCTCCTGCAGGGACATCATCTTCCCGTGTGCCCGTGCGGGACACTGTTTCCCCACATAGAGCGGCAGCGAACAACTCCACCACCGTCCCTACAAAAAAAACTAAATGTCCCGTGTCACCCCCCCCCCCGCTCAACAACTTTGATGAGAGGGGGAAAATTATTTGAATTAAAGTCCCGCAGTGGACAATGGGAAAGTTGGGAGGTATGGACAATGTCATAGCTGATGCGCTGTCTCGCTTTCAGTGGGACAGGTTCCGAGAGTTGGCACCGGGGGCGGAGCAACGTGGGGTCCCTTGTCCAGGCTGGCTGTGGAAGATTCCGTTGGAATAGTGTCAGGTTGGATCAAAAAATCGGTGAGTACGGGCACATGGGGGGCGTATGAGAAGGTGTGGTTGGAATGGAAAGAGATGGTTCGGGAAGCAGGAGCGAATCCTGTGGGTCCCAATGTCAGGTTATTGGTGCTGTATTTCCTGGCTAGAAACATGGAGGCCCGCGTGTCCAGGTCCAGTTTGGGTAAGAAGATGGCAGGCTTGGTCTTTTTGTTCAAATGGCAAGGTTGCCCCGATTTTACAAAAGATTTTTGGGTGCGGCAGGCACTTAAGGGTTATGGGCGGGGGGGGCAGAAGCCGGATGGTAGGCGACCGGTTTCGTTTGCTCTCTTGGTCAAGATCATGGGGCAGTTACAGGGCTTATGTTCATCCCCATACGAAGTTTTGTTGTTCACAGTGGCATTCTCACTGGCATTCTTTGGAGCATTCAGAATAGGTGAGTTGGTCAGCCCGTCAAAAGCAGTACACGGGGGGTTGCTTGATAGTGAGGTGGGCTGGACGGAGCAAGGGGTGTCGCTGGTGCTGAGGAGGTCTAAGACGGACCAGATGGGCAGAGGTAAGTTGGTCCAGGTTTTTCCGGTCCCAGGTTCCCTGTTGTGCCCGGTAAGGGCAGTAAAAGGGTACTTGGAGGTGCGACCGTCGGGGGTTGGTTCCTTTTTGGTACACGAGGACGGAATCCCACTTTCAAGGTATCAGTTCGTTGCGGTGTTCCGGAAGTCCCTTCGGGCTTTGGGACTCAAGGAAAAAGAATTTTCCTCGCACTCTTTTAGGATCGGGGCAGCTACGGAGGCGGCCAGATGTGGGATGGATGAGGAGGCGGTTAAGAAGATAGGCCGCTGGGAATCCAGGAGGTTCCGGTTATACGTACGCCCACAGCTACTGGTGGGACTGGAATAATATGGGGGTACAAGTCATGGGGCGTTGTTTATGTTTTGGTTTGGGTTTCTGTTCGGATTGCTGGGAATATATAAGGGTGATGGGAGATTCTCATGGGGAATGTCTTCTTGCAATTACAGGTCAAATGCAGGCGTTGGTCTGGATACTGGGCCATTCGTTTGTTTTCTGGGGGGCTAAGAGAGCCGATGTTCGTCATGAGGGTCGGCAGCTGGGGTTCCCAAGACCGGAGGCGTGTGTCCGATGGCTGGGAGTTCCAGGAATGTTATGGAGTAGGATGGTTCCGGAGGTGCACCGTTTTGCGCGTTTGGACAGGCCACCTGACGTTCTGGTATTGCACCTAGGTGGCAACGACTTGGGTTTCAGGTCCATGCTAGAAGTGACTTGGGATATGAAGTCTGATTTCCTGAGGCTAAGGATGTCGTTCCCGGACATGATTATCGTCTGGTCAGACATGGTGGCACGGGTAGAGTGGAGGGGGGCTAGGTCCGTGGCTGGAATCAACAGGGCCCGGAGGAAAATGAACCGAGACATGGGCAAGTTTGTGGTACGGAATGGTGGGTTGGTGGTCCGACATTTCGAATTGGAGGTGGATACATGGCGGTATCTACGAAGGGATGGGGTCCATCTGAACGATGTGGGGACTGATTTATGGTCTTTGGGTTTGCAGGATGGGATCCAACAAGCCCTTAAGGTTTGGAGGGGCACCAAAGGGTAAAGGTGTTTTCCCTTCGGTGCGGTGGCGGGTGTTTGGTCTTTGCGGGAGAAGGAAGTACCTCGAATAAGCAAGTGGTCAGGAACCATCGGTGGTATGGGTTCTGAGGATGGTTTCCAGCTAACAGGAGTTTAGCTGGATGAGTTGGATAATGGGGGCACTGCGGTCAGTGGTCGTCTCTGAGTAGCTGATCGGCTTGAGGCCTATGACCATTGGTAAGGTACCGCAGTGTCCCGGGATAATAAGAATTTAATATGATGAGGAATATCGGGTTAATATGATTATGGTGAATTTGAGGTTCCTGCAAAGACCAACACTAGGGGGCAATATTTCTGTTATGTTTCTGGGTTTATGTGTTTTGATGGTTAAAGTTTTTGATAACTGATGGAACAGTTAAAAAAATAAAGGAGGCTGCTACGGCCATGTTTTACTCCAAAACAGCAATGTGTGGTCTCTTTGATTAAGATAAGTAAGGTATGGGGTATAATGTGGTGGGTAGTACTGGAATACATCGGTTTTACAATAGTCATGGTTATAGCAGGGGTTCTCTCAGCCCTTTGACATATTTCAAGTGTTCCTCAGGCCCTGGGGTCAAAAGGTTGAGAAAGGCAGCTGTAAAGCTTATTCTTAACTAGGGTTCCACTAGAGATTTCTAAGAGTTTCTTGAGGTGTGGCTGATTGACTTCCTATCTGATGGTGCTTACATAAGATTCAGGGCCAATGCCATTTGAAAAATCCACGCACCAATGATCTTTTGAGTTGTCCATAATGGTGGCATTCTGACCACCACTGTAAGGTCAGCTTTCTTCCTGCTGATCACCAATGTAAGGTACATTTTCCCCACTGACCCCCTACCACGAGCTGGTTTTACTAGAGGTTTCTTCGGACTAGAAAATTATTTCTAGGGTTCTTCCAGGGTAAAAAGGTCGAGAGAAGCTGCTCTAGAGCCTAATCTTAACTAAGGTTCCTCTACAAGTTGCTACATAGAATCCAGGAACAATGCCACTTGGCAAAGCCAGCAGTGTGACACCAATGATCTTTTTAGCTGTTCATAATGATGGCATTCCGATCACCACTGTGAGGAGAGCATTCTTCCTACTGGTCACCACTGTAATGTGCATTTTTTTCCCACTGATATGAACTGTTTTTATTAAGGGTTACCTGGGACCTGAAATCTATTTCTAGGATTCCTCTGGGGTAAAAAGTTTGAGAAAGGCTGATTTATAGTTTATTCTTAAAAAGGGTTTGAACATTAAGGTTTCTCTAGAGCAGTTGTTCTCAACCTTTCTAGTGCTGTGACCCCTTGATAAAATTTCTCAAGTTGTGGGGACCCCTAACAGTAAATTTTTCGTAGCGAGGGTCATCAGCACCCAAGGAAAGACAAGTAATTTGCGCCCCTAACTCACGGACATTTAGAGCTCCCTGAGTCCCTTCCACTCGTACAGTATTAAAACCCCTTTTGGTACATTTTAGGATGTACCACTCTTTCTCTTTGTTCTTTCTTTCCCTTGTATCTCTCTCTATGCTAAATTCTTGTTTTTTTCCCCATCCCTCTCTCTAGCCATCTTTCTTGTTCTTTCTCTTTTTTTTTTCTCTCCCTTTTTCTTTGTTCCTCCCCCTCTATTCCTCTCCCTTCCATGTATTCTCTATTTGCATTCCTTCTCTTACTCCTTGGTTGGGGGTGGGTGTGTTGAGTGTCAGTGCTGGTGGGACTTTTAATGGCAACTATAATCACAGGTAGTGTTACTCACTGTCAGGGCTGCTGTTAGAAATCATGGGGCCCTGTACAGCCTACCTGGCAGCCCCCCCCCCAATATATCAAGACCATATTTTCACTAAAGATACACTAAAATCATTATTAGCGAACACAAACATAACATAGAACCTGTGTGAATTAGCCCTTTTTTAATTGTTTTAAAAAAAATGTTAATAAAAATTATACTTTTTATAAAAATGTTTTTTTTACAATTATTTTATTTTACAATTTTTTAAAATTATTTAATACAATGCTTAACTATTATTTTTTTACAATTTGTTATTTTTTTTACAGGACAGGGAAGCCTACAATGCTGTAGCGGGGGGGGGGGGAGCACAGTGACATGGGGGGGATCAGAAGCAGGCAGGACAGGGAGGGGTATTGGTGTCGGGGAAGCAATTACAGGAACAATGCCCTGTGTCTGTGTCTCTCCCTGCAGTAGCTGAAAGCCAGCAAGAGGGGGAGAAACTGGCTTTCAGCTGCTGCAGAGAGACACACAGGGCATCCTTCTGTAATTGCCCCTCCGCCCAATTGCCCCTGCTGTTTGGGCCCCCCTGTGTGCCCGGGCCCCCTTCAGGAGGACTGGTGGTCCCCCCTATCAGCGGCCCTGCTCACTATCTCCGACTTTGTGGTGTCTCGCATCAGTGACACCTATGCTGAAATCAGGAGGTAGGGTCTCCTCCAGCCCCTCCCACTTCACATTCCTCACCAGTCCGCTGACCTCTAGTCTGTCCCCCAGCCATGCCGTGAACTGAATTGAGGCTGAGTGGGCGGCCCTGAGCTCTAGGAACAGCCCAGCTGGGCGGCCACAGGCTCCAGGGACAGCCCTGCTGGGCGGGCGCGAAAAGGCTGGGAGAGCAGCGCAGGCTTCAGGAACAGCGCAGAATTCGTTGACCCCTGACAAATAGTCATTCGACCCCCAGGTTGAGAACCACTGCTCTAGAGATTTCTAAGTGTTTCTTATGCTTTGGGTGATTGACCTCCCATCTGATGGTGCTTACATGGGATCCAGGGCCAATGCCACTTGGCAAAGCAAGGGCATGGCACCAATGATCTTTTTAGCTGTTCATAATGGTGCGTTCTGACTAGCATCCTTCTTAATGGTCACCATTGTAAGGTGCATTTTTCCACTTCTCCCCATGAACTGGTTTTAAATAATCCTCTGGGATAAAAAGGTTGAAAAAGGTTGCTCCAGAAAGATACGCCTCCATCCCTTTTCTCTCTCTCTTTTTATTGCCCTAATAAAATATTCTTGGATTGATACATGCTGGCACTCGTTCCCTCACCCTTTCTCTCTTCAGTTCCCTGGTTTTATACATATTGATAGGCTGGCAGGCATCATACAGAGAGGACAAGTGGAAGAAAGGATAAAAGGGAAGCAGAGGCAGATGGGAGCAAAGAGAAGCACATAGGATAAGATAAGACATAGAGGCGAGCAGGAGTAACATGGAGACTGACTTATATTAAAGCAAATAGGGTAAAAGAGAAATAAACAGTGATGTTGCCTATTGAAGCCCCTTACATGTTTTCTTTAATTTGCACTAGAAAAAAACAGCTGGAATCTGAAATTTCAAACTCTGGTGACTGAACATTGAGTAAGATCTCATGTTTTATATATTCTCTAAGCTATAACTGACTTAAAAGTGTTCAAAGTACATAAACTGGCCACAAAACATAAACCCAATGTAGTTTCAGGAAAGCAACTCTCTATAAAATCTAATTTAAGGGCATACGATCCAATTGTTAAACATTTTCTGCTTTTTCAACACCAAAATGCCCTAAAGCCCTGTACACACGATCGGATTTCCTATGAATTCTAATCCGATGGATTTTTCCATCGGAAATCTGATGAAGCTGACTTCCATTAGTATTGCCTACACACCATCAGTCAAAAATCTGACTGTCCCAAACGCTGTGACGTAAAACACTCCGACAAGCCGAGAAAAATTAAGTTCAATGCTTCTGAGCATGCGTCGACTTGATTCTGAGCTTGCGTGGGTTTTTTGTCCGATGGAGTTCCACACAGACGATCGGAATTTGCTATAGTTTTTTTTCCCATCGGATAAATTTAAAACATGTTCTATTTTTTCTCACCAATGGAAAAAAGACCGATGGGGCCCATACACGATCGGTTTGTCTGATGAGAAAAGTCCATCGGACTCTTTTCATCGGTAAAACCGATCGTGTGTACACAGCATTAGAGGTTAGCCAATATCCACATTTATAAAGCACATTTGCAGTCATTGGCATGTGTGCCTGGTCAAGTCGCAATGCCCAATGATCAGTCAGCATCTGGATCAGATTGCCCATTCATTGAGGGAAATCCAGGTCTCAGTTGTTGGGTGTATAATATGGTCAGTGTGTGGCATTTGATCTCTTTTGAATTGCATTTGTGCAGTTGCAGCTGGCCACTTTAGGGTTAATTAATATCCGCCATGAACAATGACGTTGTACAGATTGCCTGGTGTCTTTTAAAGTAGAAGTAAACCCAATCATTAAAACCTCATATGAGCTTTAAAGGATAAGTCCTAATACTAAAATCTCTACATCTACAGACATCCACCATCTAACACTAACTTATCAAGCCCTGTAAAGAAGAAATCAGTATACATACCTTTTTTGAAGCCGATCCGGTCCGGTCTCCAGCAGCGGAAGCTCTGCAGAGGACACAGCCGACAACAGCTGCGAAATAATTGGGAAGTGACGTCACCCATAGACTTACTATGGGGCTTCCGTTGTCGGCTGTGTCCTCTGCACCCACCTCCACAGCGAAGCCGCAGCTGACAGCTCAGCATAGGATCGAGTCGGATCGGCTTCAAAAAAGGTATGTATACTGATCTATTCTGTACAGGGCTAGATAGGTTAGTGTTAGATCGTGAATGTCTGTGGATGTATAGATTTTAGAGTTAGGGTGGACTTATCCTTTAAAATGTTAATGTAATTTTCAAAATCATTGGCAATATTTTAAATCTATAGCTTTCATTAAAAGAATATCTGGTGATCCTGCCATGAAGATCCTTGTTCCAGCATTTTCTGTTATAAGGTGACAACGCTCTATCCCTGTCTCTCATTTGTAGTTGTTGAGTCGCCACCTTGTCACACTGCCCCACAAGACTACAAGTTGCCTTTTCAACACATATTATGCAGGCATGGTCCACTAATGTCAATATCAGGAAACTTTCCCCAAGAAATTCCATGGAGCCATCGCTGGGATGCATGCAGACAGGAAGTTGCTGCAGGAGATTGCTGTTGATACTGCGGCCAGACGGCTTGTACAGACACAGTGACGTACCTCCACATTGCGGCTTTCTTCCGGGTTCAGGGAGTGTGCATGTGCCCTGCCCATCGGCTCTGCTGTGATTAAACACAGCGGGACTTAATCAATGATTCATGGCTGGGACCTGCTGATCAGCTGTGTCTGATCCCAGCCCAGAGCCCTGTGTTGTCAATTAATCCCTGTATGGAGGGACCGATCTCTCTGTTCCTTATCCCTGCAAAGCAAGGTTTAATAAAACAAAGAGCTCTTTAGTAAAAACAGAACATTGTTAGGCACACATTTAACCCTTGATCACCCTAAATGTTTCCCCTTTTCAGCCAGTGTCATTAGTACAATGACAGTGTATAGTATTATCACTGGTCACTGTATTAGTGTCACTGGTGATGATGTCAGTTAGTCAGTTCCCCCCCCAGTGTCAGTTAGTGTCAGATTTTCTGCCGCACTATTACAGTCCCACTATAAGTCACCGCCATTACTAGTATAGAAAAAAAAATCCAGTATACAGTATATATCATTTTTATAGACACTATAACTTTCACGCAAACTTTCTAACCAAAGACATTGGCCAATGCAGAGGAGGTACCCACCATGCTCCCAGGGGCACAGCTAAGGCAGGAGACTCTCCTGTCTCTGCATTGCCCTGCCATCTCCTGCACAGTGTGGAACTGAGCTGTCAAACTGATACCTAAATTCTCCAGATTACACTGGAAGATTGCGTTTCTCCTTGTGTAACCAGCGACAGTATCCTTCTGACTTCCTGTGAACTGTACCGAAGATTATCTTCCTTCCTAGTTATCTACCAATTGTCCTGCCCCCCCCATGTAATAGAGATGATGAAATATAAACATAATTGGAGTCCATATCAGGGGAGCAGCCTAGGGTGACAACCATGGCTCCCTCCATTGATACAGTGGAGAAGTGACATATCCACCTAGGGACAAGGAAAGGTGTTATTTGCAGGATAACCAAGTGAAAAAGAAGCAAAATAATCTTGGAAATTGAAAATAAATGCAGCCAAGAACTAGTATTATATTACAATTTTTTGGGTTTAGATATTTTATAATGCCTGTATTTCTTATTTTTTCTTCCCTAAATATTCATAAGGCCTCTTTCACACAGGCCAGATCCCCTGCTGAGATTTTTCTCAGCAGGGGATCCATCTGCTGATCCCCCATTGAGCTGAGCGAAGTGGCTGGATGACAGGTCTGTGTCCTTTCACTTATGCACAGCGGACAGGGACACAGCCTGCTCAGCTCTGTGGGCATTCGGAGGTGTAAATGGGCCGGCTGTCCGTTTACACCCAAAAAAAGAAAAACATATAGGCGCAGAAGAGTTCAGACACCCTACACCCAAATAAGTCCATGTATGAATAAAAGCGTGAACAGTCCCAATAATACCACAATAAAAATATAAAAGTCCATACACCAGGGCAAGCTCTTCCGGTGAGCAGAAGCAGGCTCTGTATTGATAAGGCAAGAGATAGAAAGGAAAAGCGCCTCTAAGTGCAGACTGTATGTAACTTTATTAAAACCAAATAATGCCAAATGGTCACTCACATAACATAAATCAACGATGGACTGGGACGCTGAGAGGGGTACCAGCTGTAAAGTAACCAGGGTCCGCTGCTGCGTGAAGAGATGGCTGGGATCTTCTGCTATGTTGCTGGAACGCGGCATGGCCTGCAACAGCGGGATGACCTTACCAGGACTGTAGCTGGACGTCGCGTTTCAGAGCATGCTCCGTGCCATCTATGGGCATGAGCTACTTTCATCAGGACACAAGTCCATTTACATCCGACTGCCCATAGAGGAGAACTGAGACAGATCGCTGCTCCAGGTAAGTAATATGATAGACCAAAAAGGAAGGGCTGGGTGCTAGCTTCGGCTCGTAACTGTGAACATGTAGACCAAGTGAAAAAAATTATGCTGCACACCAACCTCCGTCCAACAGGTTTATTGAAATACTGCCACCAGGACTAAAACAATGGACCAAGGGATGACAACATTTCACACACAAATTGTGCTTCTTCACAAGGGTTTTGAAGAAGCACCATATATGTGTGAAACGTCTTCACCCCTGGCTCCATTGTTCACCCCTGGCTCCATTGTTATAGTCCTGGTGGCTGTTATTCAATAAACCTTTGGACGGATGTTAGTGTGCAGCTAATTCTTCTTACTTGCCCATAGAGGAGTATAGAAGGTCCGAATGGGTCCCCCTGAACAATGAACAGGCGGACCTTATCGGACCTCTCGTGTGAAAGGGGCTTAAAATGTAACCCCCCCCCCCCCCCCAATGATTTCAACCAGCAAAAAGACATGTTGGGTAGGAGGGAGTGTAAAGTGTACTACTAATAACCCTTGGCAACCAATTAGAAAGCCTTTATGTAAGTCAGCAGTGGAATCTAAAGACTATAATATGGGTTGAGTGGTCACCTGACTGATATGACCTTGATTAATGGTTCAGATACCTTTTAGATTTGGTTTTAAAATAAGTTTTCAGCAAGGGTACCATGTGCAGTTTTTCTCAGTCTCATTTATTTGTAATATTTTGAGGCTTACATGTGCAGCCAACGCAGATACACATACGTCCATAGCAACACAGGCATGTTTGTATTCATTAAAGACACGGATAAATGTACTTGCACCCATGAATGATGTGCACAGGAATATACAGGGACACATGTATGTTTACAAAGACAT
The DNA here is from genome assembly GCA_029206835.1 of Rana muscosa. Lineage (NCBI taxonomy): Eukaryota > Metazoa > Chordata > Amphibia > Anura > Ranidae > Rana > Rana muscosa. The sequence continues at coordinate 57,810,119 of CM055124.1, read as the reverse complement.
ATATATGCATATATTGAGTGGGGGAGGTGCAATAATATATGAGCCCTTTCCAGCATTGTCCCATTTATTTCAAGAGAGCTCCATCTCTGTATAATGACCCAGGGACGCTAATGGAGGCCATCATTCAGAGTGACAGCTGTGAGCCAGGTATTCTCACTCACTGGGTCAGCTCACTGCTCTCTCTCTTTCTCTACCAACAATGGTAGTCTCTTCTACTTTTCTACATGTACTGCTTGTGCATTGCATCTTATTTATTGATACTTTGACAATGCTTGAACCACCTACTGAGATGGAAAATATTATTGTTGTAAGCCAATTCTGTTCTTCAATTTGTACGTTTCATTTTACCATTTAGAGAATAATTCTCGGTATGGATATATTTATAGTTATACTGGTCCAGTTTGGATCATTCTAACTATGTATATACTATATACCATACATTTCTTATCCCAGTGGAAGCCAGTGGGCACCGTTATTACAGTGGTCTCCACTAGACTTGTGCACAACGGAAAAATTCGTTCCGTTTCGGTTCGTTTCTTTCCGGTCCTGTTGATTCGTAATCATTCGTAATTTTGCTAGACGGGATTTTTCGTGTTCGGACTCATTCGTATTTTTGCAAGCGACATTTTTCGTTGAATTTTTTGTTGCTTTATAATTCGTACTTTCGGTAGAGTACGTTGTTTTTCGTTGATTCTGGACACAACTCCTACTTTCGTAACTTTTTTTGGGTTCGTACTTTCGGTAGAGTACGTTGTTTTTCGTTGATTCTGGACACAACTCCTACTTTCGTAACTTTTTTTGGGTTCGTTGATTCGTAATTTTCCGTGTCTCTCTCACAACGACGCTGCCTATTATGCCTAATGTGCTTCGAATGGATTTGTACTTTTCTAAATACATTGCGGTTATTTGTAACGATTCGAAATCTCGTATTTTACTTTCGTTTTTAACATGCGGCTATAGGCTCCGCCCCTGTACACCATTTTCAGAGGGTTCAGCACGGTGAGGGAGAAGCAGAGAGCAGAGCAGAGTGAGTGTTATTGTGCTTCGAATGGATTCGAAATCTCATATTTTACTTTCGTTTTTTACATGCGGCTATAACCCCGCCCCTGTACACCATTTTGAGAGGGAGTTCAGCACGGTGTGGGAGAAGCAGAGAGCAGAGCAGAGTGAGTGTTATTGTGCTTCGTATGGATTCGTACATTCGTAACTTTTTCATAACGAATTATGCCGAAGACATTCGGGCATTCGCTATTTGCGGTATAATTTATTTCGGATTCGGTCTTATTCGTAATTGCTTTGTTCGGAAATTCGAATGCTTCCGAATGTCCGAAAGTTGCTAAATTCGGACGAATTTCAATTCGTTACGAAACGAATTGCACAAGCCTAGTCTCCACTAGCTTCCAGGTTCCATGCCCAGTGGCTGTCCTGCTGCATTGTGAACACAGGAGGTAATTTGCTTGGCATGGGCACCATTTGGAGAACACTTTGCATTTTCTCAATAAAAAGTGGGTAGTGATGTCACAATCTCCACCTTGTTCAATCACAAAATGCTTTTCATTCATTGAAAAAAATGCAAGGCATTCTTTGAATGGCGCTCGTGCCAAGCGGGCGATCTCCTGTGTTCACTAAGCAGTGGAGCAGCCGCTTAGCACAGGACCCACAAAATAGTAAAAAGATCATTGTAGTAGTGGTGCCTATAAAGGCCCATACACATGATCGGACAACAAACCTCTGACGGACCTGTTTTTGCGGAAAATCCGACCGTGTGTATGCTCCATCGGACAAACTTTTTCGGTTTTCATCGGACAAATGTTCGCTGTGCAAACAGAAAAACTTTCCGGCAACAAAAGTCCGATGGTGCAAAATCCGATCGTGTGTACACAAGTTCATCGAACCTAAGTCCAAATTACAAACACGCATGCTCAGAACCAATGCTAAAGATCAACCAGCAATAGCAGAAGTTGCCCAAAGGGTGGCACTAAAGAGTGGAAAAACCACGTAGTACGTCAATTACGTCACTACGTTCGTGTTTGTTGGCTGAAAAAGTCCTGCCGTGTGTATGCCTACCAAGTTTATGGCCAACCCTCTTCGGACAGAAATCCACGGAAAAGTTGGTTGGAAGTCCGATCGTGTGTATGAGGCTTTACAGTGATTTCCAGCTTCCATTGGGCCATGTATGATGTATGCATAGTTACATTGGTTCAAGCTATGTAAAAATATCCATACCTGGAATTCTTCTTTAAAATAAATATTTCATATATTTTTTTATAGTTTTTAAAATGTTTTTATTGTAAAAAAAAAAAAAAAAAAAGGCTCTGCTTGGTTTTCTAAAGAGAGAGCACAGTAGAAGCTGTTTGCTTTTAGACTCTCTCTCCTTAATAATTCTGAGTTATGAGTTTTATTTTTTTATTAAAAACAATCTTCTTTAACGGCTTCAATACAGGGCCCTTTCTTTTTCGTACATCACGGGACACAGAGCGACTTAGTCATTATTAATGGGTTATATAGATACCTTCAGGTGCTGGCACTGGCAACTTCCAAAACCGGAAGTACCCTCCCCTATATAAGCCCCTCCCATCCGGGAGCACCTCAGTTTTTTGCCAGTGTCTAAGGTGTTGGCCAAGAAGTAACATGTGTTTTTCACTGAGCTTGCGTACAGGTTCTTTTGGGCCTCAGTAAGCTATTCCGGATCCGACCAAAAAAGCTTCATAGCTAAACGGTCGGTACCCGGGCCTTGCAAGAGAAGAGCAAGGTTTTGCCTGTAATGCTTCTCTTAGGAGGGCTGGACCCTGGGATCCAGAGCTCTGGTCATACCCACGACTAAGATGTTTTCTGTGCAGGGTGCTATACAGGTCCAGGGGAGTGGAATCCTTGGGAACCCAGTCCCTGAAGGTTTAATTACAATGCCTGCCGTGATAGGTGAAGTTTGGGCTTCTGTGGACCAAACAGAGTCCTGCGGCGGGGAAGAGGTAAGTGGGGGCCCCCAGGAACTTGGTTCTATTGGGGGACCCCCAAGCCTAATTTGTCTTTCTGTCTGTTACCTAACGGTATTCCCGCTAAATATCTGTGCATGCCTGTAACTACTGGAAAATGTAAAATTTTAATAGTAGTCAAGAAAAAAAAAAAGGAGACCACGGTACCTGTGTTAAACCACTAGAGGCCGCTGTGGTCCATTTTTCTTGTCATATGGATCTTTTTCTTTTCAAGTCAAAAGATCCAGGCAGTTGGTAAGTTCTCTGTGGGAATCCACTTCCTCTGCCCTGTTGCTGCACTCATCCACCGCACAGGCCCTCCGGCAAAAAGGGCCCTGGCTCCTAGTCCCTGCTTATTTTTCAAACAAAGCGCCGAAGGCGCACGGGCGCGCGCGCGTGCGCGTGCACACGCCTCCTATGTAGAGATGAGCGAAAAAAAGGGGCGGGGCTGGTGGATGACGCTCGATGCGCGCCGCGGCGCTTCTGCGCATGTGCAGGCGTCCCAGCATGGATAAAAGACACAGTACAAGTGTCAGCTGGATGCAAACAGAGCTAGCAACAAAACGGTGGCACACAGAGGCGGTTGATGCAGGCATCCCCATAGAAAGGCACTTTAGTGGACACCGGCTGGTATATAGCAGCAACTGTGCTAGACTATTACCAGTAAAAGTGGTGTATGACGACGGGAATACCTCAGCTCTGTGCTTAAAGGATATGTCGTCCAGACGCTCTGGAAATAAATCTTCCAAGAAGCGAAAGGGGTCTCCATCGGGCTCTGAGGATTTTGGGCATGCTTGTACTGCACCAATCTCCCCTGAAATTTCAGAGGTTAGTAGCCGTAGGAACCCCGCAGGAGTACCTGGTGCTGCGGCTGCCCCCAGTCCACCTGCTCCTGTATATATAACAGAGGAGGTTTTTTCCTCAGCTCTGGGAGGATTGGAAGAGAGATTAACAGCATTGATCGCTGCTTCCCTGTCACAGGGAAAGCGCGTCCGATCTCCGTCTCCTCCTTCAGAGTATATCACGTACCTGGTACTAGAGGCCAATGGAGAGAGAGGGCTTCCCATGCGGCTAAGTTCCAGACCCCCCTGAGGGTGAAAACAGGAAAGGTCAGGCCCAAAGCAGCACGGGTTGCCTGCTGGACTGTATGCAGGAGGTTCTGGAGTACAGCTGGTGTGCTGGGGTAGAATCAGCAGACAGATGACAACCGTGAGGTGTTGCAGGATTCAGATAATGCTGCGACTGGAGCGTGGTCACAAGGAAGCCTAGGTCATGAGCCGGGTTGGGATCAGAGCAGACGTGGTCAGGTGGATAGCTGGAGTCGAACACAGGAAGCAAACAGGAGACAGGTCAAGGACAAGCCGGATCGGTAACAGGAGACACAGGAACAGGAATATCACAAAGATAACACACTGGAGGAGCCGAAGATCAACCAGCAAATGCAGACACTTGCAGACTTCCTTATATAGGCCCATGTGACCTGCTGGTAGAGATTCTGGGTCCTAAAGTCCTTCTGCCAGAGATTCTGGGTCCTAAAGCCCTTCTCCTGCTGTTGGTTCCCTGACAGTGCCCCCCCCCCTGACGGGCAGCCTCCGGATGCCCATCTGGGCAATTTTCTCCGGGTATTTGGCCCGAAACTCTCGGAGGAGTCTAGGAGCATGTACATTGGCTTCAGGTTCCCAGGAGCTCTCTTCGGGTGGATACCCTTTCCATTTAATTAGGAATTGGGTTTGTCTCCCTCGCTTCCTGCAGTCAAGGATTGATTATACTTCAAATTCTGTGTCCTCTCCAATAGTTACTGGTGGCGGCGGTGGCTCCGCTCTCCCGGGAAATGGATCTGGAACAGTTGGTTTAAGCAAGGAGGTGTGAAAGACCGGATGGATCCTATATGATTCAGGCAGAGACAGTTCATACGCCACTGGGTTTATTTCCCGTTTGATCTGAAAGGGGCCAATATACCTTGGTCCTAGCTTCCGTGAAGGGCAGGCCAATTTCAGGTTGGCAGTAGACAGCCACACTTTGTCCCCTACCTTGAAGGCAGGATTCCCCCTCCGTTTCCGATCAAAGTGTTTCTTGTAATCCACTTGGGCTTTCTGTATGGACTCCCGGAGGACCTGATAATTGTTTTGTATGAAAACCAGTCTGTCCTGCAAGGCAGGTACAGTAGCTTCAGGCATAGTTTCAGGCAGGGCAGCAGGGTGGAATCCATAATTGGCCCAGAATGGGGACTGATTTGTAGCTGAGTGGACAGAGTTATTATAGGCAAATTCTGCCAGTGGGAGCAGGGATGCCCAGTCATCTTGGGAAAAAGCTGAAAAGCAGCGGAGGTATTGCTCCAGGGTTTGATTTGTGCGTTCTGTTTGCCCATTACTTTGGGGATGATAGGCGGATGATAGGCAGAGTTCCACTTCCAAGGCTTTACAAAGGGCTCTCCAAAACCTGGAGGTGAATTGCACCCCCCCGATCTGAAACAATGTTCTTTGGGAGTCCGTGAAGTCTGATGACCTCCTTGATAAAAGTATGAGCCGTTTCGGCCGCAGAGGGAGTACCAATCATTGGTATGAAGTGGGCCATCTTGGATAGTCGGTCAACCACAACCAGGATGGTCGTGAAGTTTTCAGAGGGAGGAAGGTCAACAATAAAATCCATAGAGATCATCTCCCAGGGGCGATTAGGGATAGGCAAGGGTCTCAATAACCCCCAGGCTTTGGCTTTGTCGCCTTTGCTACGTAGACATGTTGTGCATGACTTGACGTAGGATCTGCAGTCCCGACTGAGGTTAGGCCACCAAAAGGACCGCTGAATGAGCTCATTAGTCTTACGGGCCCCAAAGTGCCCTGCAAGTTGGTGGTCGTGGAATGTCCTGAGAACCTGGAGCCTTGCTTCCTGAGGTACGAAGATTTTGTCCTGGTGCCAAAGTAATCCATCCAGCCTCCTTAATGAGTCCTGTTCAGATTCGGGGCAAGATGCAGAAGCTTGTTCAATGGATGCCTTTAGGCTGGGTTGAATTAGCAAAAAATTTTGCGCAGATAAGATGGTGCTTGGAGGAGCATATTCAGTAGATTCAGGGAACATCCTGGAGAGGGCATCGGCTTTCCCGTTTTTGGAACCCGGGCGGTATGTCAGGTGGAAGTTAAATCTAGAAAAGAATAAGGCCCATCTGGCTTGTCGAGGTCTTAGGCGTTTTGCAGATCTTAGATATTCCAGATTTTTGTGATCTGTGAAAATCATAATTGGGTGGTTAGCACCCTCCAGCAGGTACCTCCATTCTTCGAGGGCGACTTTAATTGCCAGGAGTTCTCTGTCACCCACATCATAGTTTCTCTCGGCCTGATTCAGCTTCCTGGAGCAAAAGGCTACTGGATGAAGCAGGGACTTTGGTCCCTGACGCTGAGAGAGAACGGCTCCCGTAGCTACTTCGGATGCATCCACCTCGAGGACAAAGGGAAGAGCTGGGTCTGGGTGTTGCAACACGGGAGCAGAGGTGAAGAGGGCCTTCAGCTGTTTAAAGGCCATTTGAGAATCCTGGTTCCAGGAGAAGCGTGAGTGTAGGCGAGTGAGCTGGGTGATCGGGGCAATGATAGTCGAGAAATTTCGAATGAATTTCCTATAAAAGTTAGCAAAGCCCACGAACCTCTGGACCCCTTTCTTGTCAGAGGGTGCAGGCCATTCCAAGATTGCAGAGACCTTCTGAGGATCCATGGAGATCCCCTCTGTGGAGATTATGAGTCCCAAGAACTGGATAGATTGTTTCTCGAACTCACACTTCTCTGCTTTGGCATATAAGCCATGAGTTCTTAAGGTCTTTAACACTTTTCTGACGTGCTCTCGATGGAGTTCAAGTGAAGCTGAGAAAATTAGTATGTCATCCAGATAGACGATTAAGAACAGGTCGAGGTATTCCCTGAAGATGTCATTTACAAAATGTTGGAATGTCGCGGGGGCATTACATAGCCCGAATGGCATTACAAGGTATTCAAAGTGCCCAAAGCGTGTTCGAAAGGCGGTCTTCCACTCATCACCTTCCCTAATACGAACCAGGTTGTAGGCCCCCCGTAAGTCCAACTTTGTGAAAACCCGAGCTGTTCGAAACCTTTGGAATAACTCAGGAACGAGAGGGAGTGGGTATCTGTTCTTGATGGTGATTTTATTAAGGTCCCGATAATCAATGCATGGTCTGAGAGAATGATCTTTCTTCTCAACGAAGAAGATGCCAGCTCCAGCAGGCGAAGAGGAGGGGCGGATGAATCCTTTGGCTAGGTTTTCATCTATATATTGTCGGAGGGCCTCCAGCTCCAGCTCGGATAAAGGAAAGATTCGCCCGAAGGGTACTTCTGCCCCGGCTAGCAACTCAATTGGGCAGTCATAGGACCGATGCGGGGGCAGGGCATCAGCCCCTTTCTTGTCAAAGACATCAAGGAAATCAAGGTAGGCTGAAGGGACAGTATGACAGGGATCTGGTGTAGGTTGAACTGAGAGACACACTGAAGGGTTGACAGGCGTGGGGATGCCACAGTGTTGGAGACAGTAGGGAGATGAGAAGTTGATTTCTCCCTTGGGCCAGTCGATTTGCGGGTTGTGGGCCCGCAGCCAGGGTATCCCTAGGATGGCTGGGAATATTGGAGACCTGATGACGTCAAAGCGGAGTAATTCCTGATGGCCTGCATCTGTGGTGGCAAGGATAGGGATAGTCTCCTGAGTGACAGGTCCAGAGCTGGGAGTAGTACCATCTGCTAAATGTACATCAAGTCTTTGATCCTTTAGTTTCAGGGGTATGCGCAAGTTCTTGGCAAGGTTGATGTCCAAGAAACAACTACAGGCTCCAGAGTCAACGATTGCCCGCAGCTTGACTTCCTTTCCAGCCACCTGCAGAGATATGGGGAGAATTACATGAGTGGATACAGTCCCAGGTAAATAGAGGTGCGAGGGGTGTGGAAGGCTGGATTTACTTGGGCGAACAGGACAACTGCGAAGGAAGTGGCCCGAAGCTCCACAATAGAGACACGAGTTAGCTTGTCGTCTGCGTGCTCTCTCTTCAGAGGTTAAAGCAGGGCGGAGTAGGCCAATTTGCATAGGTTCCCTGTCAGAAGTATTGATAGGCTGGGAATCAGAGACTGGGATTGTTGGTCCTGGAACCATTGGCATTACCCATGTGGGTCGGAAGGTCTGGGTGCGTTCGGACCGTCGCTCCCGAAGCCGTCGGTCTAGTTGGATAGAGATTTGGATGAGATTCTCTAATGACGTGGGAGCCTCGATCCTAGCTAACTCGTCCTTGAGAGTCTCGGATAAGCCTTGCCGGAACTGGTATTTCAGGGCGGCATCATTCCACCCGGTATCAGCTGACCACTTGCGGAACTCCACAATATAATCCTCCACAGGCTGTCTGCCTTGTACTAGGGCATGAAGGGCAGACTCGGCGGAAGCAGTCCGCTGTGGATCGTCATATAGTGTAGCCATGGCTTTGAAAAAGGTGGCAACTGAATCCAGTACAAAGTTCTTTTGCTCAAGGAGGTTATGAGCCCAGGACTGTGGCCCATCTGATAAGAGTGAGATGATGAAACCCACCTTGATGGTCTCAAGACAAAAAGTCCTTGGTTGCAGGGCAAAGTAAAGTTCACATGCGTTTTTGAAGGCCCTGAATTTCCAGCGGTCACCTGAAAAGCGCTCAGGAGTGGGGACTCTGGGCTCTGGAGGAAGTAATCCCACAGCAGGTGTGGCTATGGCAGGAGAGCTGGCCATTGAAGCTGAGCCAGTGGAGCTAGTAGCTTGGTTAGAATCAGCAGGAGTCATAGAGGTAGTAAGGGGGTGAAGGCGTCCTTCCAGCTGAATGTAGCCGTCTTGTAAGCTCTGGACTACTTGCGTAAGAGCCGTCATCTGCTGACATAGGGACTCCAACGTGGAAGCACCTCTCTCGGCCTCAGACATCATGGCTGGTTGATACTATCACGTACCTGGTACTAGAGGCCAATGGAGAGAGAGGGCTTCCCTTGCGGCTAAGTTCCAGACCCCCCTGAGGGTGAAAACAGGAAAGGTCAGGCCCAAAGCAGCACGGGTTGCCTGCTGGACTGTATGCAGGAGGTTCTGGAGTACAGCTGGTGTGCTGGGGTAGAATCAGCAGACAGATGACAACCGTGAGGTGTTGCAGGATTCAGATAATGCTGCGACTGGAGCGTGGTCACAAGGAAGCCTAGGTCATGAGCCGGGTTAGGATCAGAGCAGACGTGGTCAGGTGGATAGCTGGAGTCGAACACAGGAAGCAAACAGGAGACAGGTCAAGGACAAGCCGGATCGGTAACAGGAGACACAGGAACAGGAATATCACGAAGATAACACACTGGAGGAGCCGAAGATCAACCAGCAAATGCAGACACTTGCAGACTTCCTTATATAGGCCCATGTGACCTGCTGGTAGAGATTCTGGGTCCTAAAGTCCTTCTGCCAGAGATTCTGGGTCCTAAAGCCCTTCTCCTGCTGTTGGTTCCCTGACAGAGTACCTGTTAGTGGAGGAACAGCCCCACACAGAGATCGACCTACCTGAAGGGGATCAGGATGAGGTTGATTCGGTTATAGAGGAATCAACAGTGGAAGAACCTTTCTCAGCATCTCAGGCTGAAAGATTATGGGTTCAGTCTCTGACTAACATGGTCCGATCAGCATTTAAAATGCCTCTTGCGGAGCCATCAACCACTACTGTCTCCTCGCTGGGGTCGCTAAAAGCTCCCCAGACTGTCTGTTCCTTCCCAATCCACCCCTTATTGGAAGGGCTTATTTACCAGGATTGGGAGCATCCTGATAAAATATTTACTCCCCCCAAGAGATTTCCGGTGATCTATCCCATGGAGGATAAGTTCATACAAAAATGGAAGGTGCCCACAGTGGACGCAGCCATCTCTTTTGTGAATAAATCACTGACATGTCCAGTAGATAATGTTCCAATGTTCAAAGACCCAATAGATAAAAAATTGGAGTCTTTACTAAAATCTGCTTTCTCTACAGCAAGCATGGTGACACAACCTGCAGTAGCAGCTATTGGGGTCTGCCAAGCAGTGAAGGATCAGTTGAAACAAGTCTTAAGGGACTTACCAGATCAGCAGGCTCTTGCCCTAGCTGACCTACCCAGAGCCTTGTGTTTTGCGGTGGACGCCATAAAGGATACAATCCAACAGGCCTCCCGCTTTACGCTGTCTGTAGTACATATGCGTAGACTTCTATGGCTCAAAAACTGGTCTGCTGAGGCTCCCTGTAAGAAATTGCTGATTAGCTTCCCATTTCATGGAGAACGCTTATTTGGAGAAGATCTGGACAAGTATATCCAGAAAATTTCTGCCGGTAAAAGTACACTCTTGCCGGTTAAGAACAAAGTTAGAAGTCCTTCTTTTAAGAGGCCTACTTCTCCAGTCCCTGGCACATCGGCTGTGAAACAGTTCCGACGGCCTCCGCGGTCAAATCCAGGGGGCAGAAATCAGGGACAATCACAGGGTAACAAGAAACCCTGGGTCAAGAGAGGTACGAAACCTCCCCCCAAGTCATGAAGGGTTGCCCCCACTCAATCGGGTGGGGGGAAGACTTCAGTTGTTCACAGAGACCTGGCGGGACACCATCAGAGACAGATGGGTGATCTCCGCAGTAAGTCTGGGATACAAGCTGGAGTTAAAAGACACTCCTCCTGCCCATTTTATGAGGTCAAACGTGCCAAGCGATCCCCAGAAGAGAGGATCCCTCCTTCTGGCACTAGAACAACTATTGCTCCAAGGTGTAATCATGAAGGTTCCCTTGGAAGAATGCGGGTTCGGGTTTTACTCAAACCTCTTCACAGTCCCCAAACCAAATGGGGACGTGAGGCCCATATTAAATCTAAAAGGGCTAAACAAATTCCTACATATCAGGACTTTTCGGATGGAGTCGATCCGATCGGTGACCACCGCCCTACAAGGGCAGGAATGGTTAGCCTCGATCGACATAAAGGATGCTTATCTGCATATTCCCATCTTTCCGGTCCATCAGAAATTTCTACGCTTTGCAGTAGAAGGGCGCCATTTTCAGTTCAGAGCCTTACCTTTCGGTCTGGCCACAGCACCACGAGTGTTCACAAAAATTCTGGCCCCACTATTGGCCAATCTAAGAACACGGGGTGTAACGATAATGGCATATTTAGACGACCTGCTACTAATAGACCACTCAGTGGAAAAACTGGAAGTAGCTATTCACGAGACAATCAAGTATCTGGGATATCACGGTTGGATTATCAACCGAGACAAGTCAGCTCTAAGACCAGTCAAAAGTCTGGAATACTTGGGGCTAAGGCTGGATTCAAATCAGAGAAAGATTTTCTTACCTCCAGAGAAGGTGTCGTCTTTGAAAGATTTGACCCACTTAGTGGGTACAAAAAGAAAACCATCCATACGCCTGTGCATGAGGCTGCTGGGAAAAATGGTGGCTTCATTCGAAGCAGTACCCTACGGTCAATTCCATTCAAGGAACTTGCAGGGGGCCATACTGTCAGCCTGGAACAAAAAAGTTCAGGCTTTAGACTTACCAATGTCCCTGTCCCCTTCCGTTCGCAAGAGCCTCCATTGGTGGTTGGTGCCCCAGAATCTGGAAAAAGGGAAACCCTTCAGTCCGGTTTCTTGGAAGGTGGTCACTACAGATGCCAGCCTCATAGGCTGGGGGGCAGTACTGGAGCAATGGTCTCTCCAGGGCAAGTGGTCAGAAGCAGAGAAGGCCCTGCCCATCAATCTCTTAGAGATACGAGCAGCCCGGTATGCCCTAGTAGCATGGACATCCAAACTCCAAGGGTCCCCTGTCAGAATTCAATCAGACAATGCCACAGCAGTGGCATATATCAATCACCAGGGTGGCACCAGGAGTTGTGCAGCCCAGAGGGAAGCGAATTGCATCCTGAAATGGGCAGAAAGATATGTCCCAGCCATATCCGCGGTTTTCATCCCAGGAGTGGAAAATTGGAGAGCGGACTTTCTAAGTCGCCAGCAATTATGCCCGGGGGAATGGTCTCTTCACCCCGAGGTTTTCCAGGCAATATGCCAGCGGTGGGGAACACCGGATGTAGATCTGCTAGCATCCAGATTCAACGCAAAGGTGGACAGATTTGTGTCTCGCACAAGGGATCCCCTAGCTTGCGGCTCGGATGCCCTAGTGTTCCCTTGGGATCAGTTCAAGCTGATATATGCATTCCCACCGCCACAATTGTTACCGCGATTAATCCGCAGAATCTGGGTAGAAAAGAAACCGGTGATTCTGGTGGCTCCAGCGTGGCCCCGAAGAGCGTGGTACGCGGAGATCATAAAGATGTCAGTGGGGAGTCCTTGGACCCTCCCACATCGTCCGGACCTGCTTTCGCAGGGACCGATATACCACCCTTGCTTACAAGCCCTAGGTTTGACGGCCTGGCTATTGAAGCCCACATTCTAAAAAAGAGAGGTCTCTCTAATCCGGTGGTATCTACCATGATCAATGCCAGGAAGCCGGTATCCAGGCAGATCTATTATAGGATCTGGAAGGTGTACATCGCATGGTGTGAGGCCAAGAAATGGCATCCGCGTAAGTACATAATAGGTAGGATTCTGGACTTCCTACAGTGGGCTGTGGATAGGAAGCTTGCCTTGAGTACTATCAAGGGTCAGATTTCGGCCTTGTCAATATTTTTTCAAAGGCCCTTGGCTTTGCATTCATTAGTCAAAGCTTTCATACAAGGAGTGATGCGTATTAGCCCTCCGGTTAGTATTCCCATATGTCCATGGGACTTAAACCTGGTTCTGTCGGTTCTACAGAAACAACCGTTTGAACCATTGCAGCACATTTCCTTGGTTCTTCTCACCAGGAAATTGATTTTCTTAGTAGCCATTTGTTCGGCTAAAAGAGTATCGGAATTAGCCGCCATGTCCTGTAAGGAGCCATATCTGGTTGTACATAAGCACAGAGTAGTATTACGTCCTCACCCAGCCTTTCTTCCTAAGGTGGTATCGAGGTTTCATTTGAACCAAGATGTGGTTCTTCCTTCTTTTTTCCCAAACCTACCTCGGTAGAGGAAAAGTTATTGCATTCTTTGGATGTAGTAAGAGCAGTTAAAGCTTATCTAAAAGCCACTGCTCAGATTCGTAGAACGGATACTTTGTTTGTTCTGCCGGAAGGCCCCAGAAAGGGTCAGGCAGCATCAAAATCTACTTTAGCCAAGTGGATACGACAGGTCATAATACAAGCCTATGGCTTGAAAAGTTAGGGCGCACTCCACAAGAGCAGTTGGAACTTCATGGGCAGTGCATCACCAGGCCTCCCTGGCTCAAATCTGTAAGGCCGCAACATGGTCTTCAGTACACACGTTTACTAGGTTCTACCAGGTGGATGTTAGAAGTCAGGAGGATGTCGCCTTTGGGCGCAGTGTGTTGCAGGCCGCAAAAGATCCTCATGCCTGATGGCGCCCAGCTTATGTATAGTGTACCCCCCCCCCTCATTTGGCATTGCTTTGGGACGTCCCATTAGTAATGACTAAGTCGCTCTGTGTCCCGTGATGTACGAAAAAGAAAAAGGGATTTTTATAACAGCTTACCTGTAAAATCCTTTTCTTGGAGTACATCACGGGACACAGAGCTCCCACCCCTCTTTTGGCGACACTTATTGCTTTGCTACAAAACTGAGGTGCTCCCGGATGGGAGGGGCTTATATATGGGAGGGTACTTCCGGTTTTGGAAGTTGCCAGTGCCAGCACCTGAAGGTATCTATATAACCCATTAGTAATGACTAAGTCGCTCTGTGTCCCGTGATGTAAAAAAATCCCTTTTTTACCCCCTTCCTGACCAGGCCAATTTTCAATTTTCAGCTCTGTCACAATTTGAATGACAATTGCACGGTCATGCAACACTGTATTCAAATTACATTTGTATAATGTTTTTCACAAAAATAGAGCATTCTTTTGGTGGTATTTACTCACGGCTGTTTTTTTTTTATTTTTTGCTAAAAAAACAAAAATAGACCAAACAATTAAAAAAAAAATATTTTTTCTTAGTTTCTGTCAGAAAATTTTTAAATAAGTAATTTTTCTCCTTCACTGATGTGCACTGATGAGGCGGCACTGATGGGCACTGATATGCAGCACTGATGGGCACTGATGTGCAACGATAGGCGGCACTTATGGGCAATGATAGGTGGCATAGATAGGCGGCACTGATCGGCACTGATGGGCAGCAATGATGGCCACAGATTGGCATCACTGATGGGCACTGACTGACATCACTGATGGGCACGGTTGGGGCTGCACTGAACATCAGGGCACTGATGATAAGTGCCCTGATTATCTGTACAGGTCTCCCCTGTAAGGAAATGCCACTGATCGGCTCTCCTCTCCTCACACTCTGTCTCCTCACGGTGAGGCGAGCCGATGACCAGCACTTCCTTGTTTACATGTGATCAGCTGTGATTGGACACAGCTGATCACATGGGTAAAGGGCTGCGTCATCGCCTCTTTACCGAGAACGGGGTTGCGCCGTGTCCCAGGGACACAGCAGGTTTGCGATCACCGCGTTACGTCCCCGCGGGCACGCAAGTGTAGTGAGACTGGGGAAATGTCAGATGACATTGTCTCAGAACAAGCAAGCAGCCCGCCCTCCATCATTTGTCTATACAGCGGGCTTGAAGTAGTTAAAAACAGTCTTTCTGAAAGGCTAAAATGTTGATCACAATTTTTTTTTAACAGTTAAATTGTGTATTAAGCAAAAAAACAGCAACACAATTCACTGCAATACATCAATCTGATTCTTAGAATCACTGAAAAATGGCAGTTGATCTATCAAAAACCCAGTGAGCTCCTAATTTCCTGTTTGAGCTGACAACAATGCCCCTGCTGCCATAGGTGTGGGCAGCCTTTGGCATTAGGGTGTGCACCCCAAAGCTCAAACGCACTCTACCGATCACTCCCGATGTTTATTCAGAATGGGAAGGGGCCGGTAAATGGCATATTTAGTGGCCCCTTCCCCCACTCACCCTAAAACATCCACAGCAACAACTGATGGGAGAAGAGGGAAGCCGGCAGTGCTGTGGGGGGAAAGAGGGGGAGCCAGGTGGTTAATAGGGGGAATCTGTTCTGCGCAGGGTGATTATGGTGTGCCTGGGCACACCTGGCACACCCTGCGCGCACGCCTATGCCTGCTGCAATGATATTCCAAGCAGTGTTGTCAGCCATGTCTGAGTTCTCCCCTGCTCGGCAACAAAACACTTCCCTCTGTCTTCATTTCCATGACATCTGTTGGCCATGGAAACATTGGCCGGGGCAAGAGCAACAATCAACCACTTGTCAGCCCCCTTGTGATAGCAATAAATTTAAAAGCAAAATACAGTAGTAAAAAAAAAAAACAACAATTGCATTAGGTATGGCGACACATGCCAGAATAAAAGGAATATTTCTAGAGCCGGCCCATTCACTGTTAACTTTAAATGGATTATCTTTAAGGCCTATTAACGCCCAGCGTAGCTGGATCCCACATTCCTGCTGGCTTTTTTTTGTTGCAATTTTGCGTGACGCACATAGGGCAGCCTATTCACCTGCATAGGCTGCCCTATGTGTGACAAATGCACCAAAGAAGCTCCAAAACCTCTTCAAGCGTGGAATATCACACATTTTTTAGGTGCATGTTTTAGCAAGTCTTCATTTGGGGTACCATTATCAATGAATGGCACCACATGCACCACACACGTTTTCAGCATGTTTTTTACTTCATTTTCCAAAACGCACAGGAAAAGTCGACTCTAAAGGCTTTTAGCCCTCGTTCACACTGAACACGGCTTTGAAATTGTGTGAGTCCACAAGAACTCGCCCTTTTTTTAAAGCCGCATTTCAGTCCAACTTTGGGGGCGACTTGAAAGACAAACGTGCGGGTTCATGCACAGATGTCTATTGAAATAGCCCCCGAAGTCGCCAAAAATTGTGCAGAAACTAATTTTGGAAATCGGTGCGGCGCCGCAAAGTCAGCGTTGCACCACTTGGGACGCTCCTATTGCTGGCAATCGAGATGTTGTGAACGGGGGCTTAAAGCAGCTAACAGTTTTGGGTATGGTCGTTTTTTTACCATTTCGAGGGTGCGTGCAATTTTGAGGCTTGACATATTTGGCATTTAATATAATGTTTTGGGTAGTTTTAAATGCGTTTTTATATAATGTGTATTTTAGTAGATGTGAGCAAAATGGAAAAAAAAGAAAATCCTAAAAGGTTCTGGCAGCAAAAGGGTTAAAATAGAGGTAGGCGCGGCAAGCAGCCAAAACTAAGCAAGCACCTATGTAAGTATAATTAACATCCCAACCGGCGTTACACGGCACTAAACAACATATGCAAATAGGAGCATAAAACTGCAAGAGCACACAAATCATCGAAAATCATAAGGAAGATCTAACGCTGAATTCTTCATCGAGCCCCCAGGGTTTGCGGTTTCCCAGTTCAAACAAATCCAAAATATTTCTTCTTGGCATAAGATCGCTGATGTTTTTTTACATCTTCTGGAGCATTATAGAGACACAGCGCAGAGAGAGAACCTTGTACCGCTCCCCCTAGCCCTCATTTGTAACAATGAAAGAGGCCCAGAGGGTATTTGCCCCCTTCCCACATTACTGGAACTCCTCCGCAATGCAGTTGTTTGAATTAAAGGGAAACTATAAAGTTGGGGTTGATTTTTTGTTTTTGTTTTAACAGTTGCATCTGTTTTACCACTATCTACATACAATATTTAATTCATGACTCTGTGAGATAATGAAAGAGGCAGCAAAACAGGGCAGCTTGCTTTGAAGCTCCCCTTGTCTGATTGAAACGGATGGTTCTTGTCTATAGTGGCCCTAGTATGTGTATATGTATTCAATATCTCACAAAAGTGAGTACACCCCTCACATTTTTGTAAATATTTTATTATATCTTTTCATGTGACAACACTGAAGAAATGACACTTTGCTACAATGTAAAGTAGTGAGTGTACAGCTTGTATAAGACCCCATTCACACAGGGGCGACTCGTCGGGTGTCTCAGCCGCCTGACGAGTCACGTCCCATTCTGTACAATGGAACCGTTCTAAGCGGAGCTGAAGTCGCTCCGACTTAGAAAAAGGTTCCTGTACTACTTCAAGACGACTTCAAGGCGACTTCCATTAACTTCAATACAGAAGTCATTTTGGAAGTCTGCTTTGAAGTCGTGTGGAGATCGCCCAGCACAGTCGCGGCACAAGTCGTGCCGCCCCTGTGTGAATGGGCTGTAACAGTACTCACTTTTGTTGCCAGTGGTTTAGACATGACTATAGTATAACAGATGTACTTACTATACTACCCCTTAATTACCTTCTTACTTATGACTAAGTAAACAAGACCACACCAGGAGTTGGAGTAAACATAGGCCGTAGCAGCCTTATTTATTAAAACGCTATATAACTTTTAACAGTAACCATAAACTCTGTCCTAAAGGACCCTCAGTAAATTACTGGTGTCGATCTCTGCAGGAACCTCTACTAACATATTATGTGTACATTATTGCACTGCGGTACTTCTCAAAATCCGCTAATAGGCCTCAAGCCGACATGCTGGCTCAGAGACAACCATGACCGCAGTGCACCATCCCAATGCTTCAAGCTAAACCTCCGTTAACTGTAAGCCCACCATCAGGACCCATACCAACGACAGGTCCTGAACCCTTCTTTCCGAGGTATCATCCTTCCCCTGCAAAGACCAGACACCCGCCACTGCCACGACATCCGCAATGACCCACTTGTACCTGTAAAAACAAAATTAACAGACAACGTCCCAACCTCGTCTAAAATTAGGGGAGGGTGGGCGGGAACTTTCCTTGCGCCGTGTGTTACCCGGGGGGCGGAGTCCTCCTTTATACCCTCTGTGCCCCCTCCCACACAAATTAACCCACCAATCCCACCATCCTACTCATCAGCCTTAACCCACCAATCCCACCATCCTTATCAAAAGTCCCTGTTTTCCTAATCATGTCCGCCCTCCGCCCATACATTGCATTTCTTTTGCTCCGGGCTTTTCTTGACTATAGTATAACAGATGTACTTACTATACTACCCCTTAATTACCTTCTTACTTATGACTAAGTAAACTAGACCACACCAGGAGTTGGAGTAAACATAGGCCGTAGCAGCCTTATTTATTAAAACGCTATATAACTTTTAACAGTAACCATAAACTCTGTCCTAAAGGACCCTCAGTAAAGTACTGGTGTCGATCTCTGCAGGAACCTCTACTAACATATGTGTACATTATTGCACTACGGTACTTCTCAAAATCCGCTAATAGGCCTCAAGCCGACATGCTGGCTCAGAGACAACCATGACCGCAGTGCACCATCCCAATGCTTCAAGCTAAACCTCCGTTAACTGTAAGCCCACCATCAGGACCCATACCAACGACAGGTCCTGAACCCTTCTTTCCGAGGTATCATCCTTCCCCTGCAAAGACCAGACACCCGCCACAGCACCCGAATGTAAAAACCTTTACAATTGGGTGCCCCTCCACACCCTGAGAGCCCTCTGTATACCTTCCTGTAACCCTAACGCCCATAGGTCTATACCCACATCATTGAGGTGTACCCCATCACCCCGAAGGTACCGCCATGTCTCCAACTCCAGCTCAAAATGACGTATCACCAACCCCCCATTCTTAACCATGAACCTGGCCACATCCCGATTAACTTTCCTCCGTGCCCTATTGATGCCCTCTAAGGATCTAGCCGTCTGCCATGAGGTACGAGCCACCATGTCGGACCACACTATCACCATGTCCGGGAATGCCATACGAAGACGAAGAATATCAAATTTGATATCTTTCGTCACATCCAGCATAGATCTAACACCTAAATCATTCCCACCTACGTGCAGAATTAAAACGTCAGGTGGGCGGTCCAGCCGCGCATAACGATGCACTTCTGGAACCGTCCTACTCCACAACATTACCGGAATTCCCAGTCAGCGAACCCGGGCCTCCTGCCTTGGAAACCCCAATTGCCGACCTTCCGGCCTAGCCTCAGCCCTCTTACCCCCCCAGTACATGTAAGAGTGCCCCAGTATCCAGACCAACGCCGGCGCCATACCTGAAAGAGAAAAAACATGTATCCACCGTAACCACAGCAAAGCCCATCAACGTAACACCTCGTTTTTTTATTTATTTATTTCTTATCAATTCCAGCCCTACCCCCACTCACCTCACACCCCTACCACTAAGTGAGGGCGAATGTAAGATCGAAATCTCCTCGATTCCCATCTCCCAATGCGCATCACCGACTCAGTATCCAACCCACTTCGAGCCGCTTCCGTAGCAGCCCCAATTCTAAAAGAATGTGACGAAAATTCTTTCGCCTCTAAGCCTAAGCGCCCTAAACATTTGCGGAAAACCGAAATGAACTGAAATCTGGACAACGGACACCCGTCTGCATGCATCAAAAAGGAACCCTCCTTATCTGGGCGTACCGCCTGAAAACCTCGAACCGCCCCCACTGGACAAAGCGGAGAGCCTGGCAATGAAAAAATCTGAACTCTCTTGCCCTTCCCTTTTTGATCCGATTTTGATCTACGTAACCACACGGATACACTATCCTCCTTGCAACGCACTTCAGTAACCCAAATCCCCCCGTGCACCTTCTTAGACGGGCTAACCAGCTCGCCAATCCTAAATGCCCCAAAAAATGCCAAAGAAAATGCCACTTGGAACAAGGCAGCCTCGTACACAGAGGCGCAAACCTCCGGTAACTTAGCCAACACACCCAGCAGGACCCCAAACAACACAGGGTGTCTGGTGTCCTTGAACGGTCTAGCCCGCCTATAACCTTTGAGCGCTTGTCGTACCCAGAAATCTTTTGTGAAATCTGGCAAACCTTGCAATTTAAACAAAAAGGCCAACCCAGCAACCTTTTTACCCAGTGCGGATACCGACAACCCTGCTTCCATGCACCTGGAGATAAAGTACAAGACTAGCAACCTCACCTCCGGTCCCTCAATATCCACTCCCACCATGCGACCCAAATCCGCCCATTCCAGCTAAATTTTATGATATGCGGCCCACGTCGTCTCACTCACCGACCGTCTGATCCATCCGGAGACTACTCCAACGCAATCTTCCACAGCCAGTCTGGACAAGGTACCCCTCGTTGCTCCGCTTCCTGCGCCAACTCTCGGAACCTGTCCCACTGAAAGCGAGATAAAGCGTCAGCCAACACATTGTCCACTCCAGGAAGGTGAACAGCATATATGAAGATATTCAACTGCAGGCATCTCAACACCAGCTGTTGCAGCATGCGAACAACCGGCAGTGATGCAGCCGACGCTCTGTTGATCACCTGTACCACTCCCATGTTGTCGATGTGGAAACGCACCTTCCGATCCCGAAAAGCCTCGCCCCATAATTCAACTGCCAATACCACCGGAAAAAGCTCCAGCAGCACCATATTCTTTGTGAAGCCCGCCTCCACCCAACACTGTGGCCACGAACCCGCACTCCACCGGCCTTGGAAAAAAGCCCCAAAACCAGCTGAGCCCGCAGCGTCCGTGAACAGATCCATATCAAAGTTACTGACCGGGCCCGACATCCATAGTGCCCTACCATTAAAGGACTCCAAGAATGTATGCCAGACCTGCAGATCAGTCCTGTGGGACCGTACCAGATGAACAAAATGTCGCGGCGACTGCACCCCAGCCGTACTTGTTGACAGCCGTTGGCAAAACGCTCTCCCCATTGGCAAAATGCGACAGGCGAAATTAAGCTTCCCCAACAATGACTGCAGCGTCCGCAGCTGTACCTTGCGCAAACCTAACATCAGTATAATTTCCTCTTTCAGAGCCGCAAGCTTGTCTTCCGGTAAACGGCATTCCATGGCATCTGAGTCTAGCGTTATCCCCAAGAACGTAATGACCGTTCTAGGCCCCTCCGTCTTGTCTGGCGCCAGCGGGACACCGAAACGATCCGCCATATGCTCCAGCGTTGACAAAAGAATCGCACAGCTCCTGGATGAAGCCGGGCCCACGCAGAGGAAGTCATCCAGATAATGTATGACCGAATTCACCCCTGACACGTCCCTGACAACCCATTCAAGAAAGGAGCTAAACTTCTTGAATAATGCACACGATATGGAACAGCCCATAGGCAGGCACCGGTCCACATAAAACTCCCCGTTCCAGTGACACCCCAATAACCGAAAACTATCGGGATGCACCGGAAGAAGCCGAAATGCCGCCTCCACATCTGATTTTGCCATGAGAGCCCCCTGGCCATAATGACGGACCCAAACCACCGCTGCATCGAACGATGTATAACTCACTGTGCAAGTATCCGGCTCAATGGCGTCATTCACCGACCCCCCTTTGGGAAAAGAAAGGTGGTGAATGAGCCGAAATTTATTCGGCTCCTTTTTTGGTACCACCCCCAGAGGAGAGACCACCAAATCCTCTAACGGGGAACTGGAAAAGGGCGCACATGCGGCCCAGCGCAACTTCCTTCCGCAGTTTCTCAGAAACTACGTCGCAATGTTGCAACGCCGATCGCAAATTGCGCGGCACTGGGGGAACCTCCCTCAAAGAGCATGGAATACGAAAACCCTCCGCAAATCCCCCTGCCAACAACTGAGCCGCCACCCTGTCAGGATACCTACCTAGAAACGGCCGCATCCTTTCCACCATCACCGGCGTCCTCCCTCTTATTTGCAAGCTCTCCGGAACAGTTCTTCCCTTGCTTAAAGCATCTGGACAAGGGGTGGGAACCCCTGCAGCCAGAACACTCATGTTTGAAACGGCACATTCCTCCAAACTTGCATGTACCCGAATTAAATTGCCAACAGACCGCTGTTGCCTTACCGGCCGGTTGTCCAGGGGAAGACGATCCACCGCCCCCCCCCCCCCCTGAAAAAACTGGATCGGGGCCCTCGCTGAAGCCATCAATCGCATCCACAAACTGATATCCTTGTGATCCCACCTCAACTCCGGCCGCACTGCCATCCTCTGCCGGAACTGTTCATCGTACCTCAACCAAGCCGTGCCCCCGTAGATCCTATATACCTCCCCTACAGCATCCTGGTAGCAAAACAGGGCAGAGCAGAACTCCGGCTTCTTTACCCCTATCACACTCGCCAAAATGGCAAATGCCTGCAGCCAATTTGTAAATGTCCGTGGGATAAGCCGATACCTACGCTTCTCCTCATCCTCCTTCTTGGAGTCATCCGGCTTGACTCTGTCCAAGTTAAACTTATCCAACGGCAGCAGTGAAAATATCTCCACGTACTCACCTTTCCAAATCCTTTTGCGTACTTCCACCTTTAAGTGCGCTGCCAACGGTCCCTCAAAGCAGATATAGACCTCGCACTTCGCCGCGTCAGCCAACCTCACCAGGTCCTGCCTGCCAGCCTCCCCCACTGCCTTTGACGTATCGACCCCATCCTTCGCTGGCAGAGGACCGTCCGTCCCCCCTAGCTGTGGCACCGCCACCGCCACCGCTGTCCCTGCCACACCGCTCCTGCCATCTCCCCCCACCGGAGGAACCCATGCCGCTGCCGGGCTCGGCGCCCCACCTGCCGCATTCTCAAACCTGCCCACCAGCTCCTTGATTCCCGCTAAAAACCCCCACATACTCGTATCCAGCCCCACTGCCGACCTCTGACCCTGGCCTGCCAAGTCACCACTCCCAGCCGAGCTCCCCCACACTGACATCCCGGCATCACCCCCCGCTAAGGTACCACCGCAGCCCCCAGCACCCAACACCCCTGACTGACCCAGGGAGGATAAAGGAAAAACAAACTTACCGGGCTGCCTAGGAAGAGACCCACCAGCCGACCGTCCCGTCTCCATCGCCGCCGAACGTCCAAGGGGCTCCCGGTCCTCCTACGAATCCGACACTTCACCTTCCGACCTTCGCTCCACCCTGTCCTCTGCACCAGATGAAAGCCCTCCAGGGGAAGGATCCCTGGATACCGGGGGTCCCGCTGCCACACGACTCCCTTTCCGTGCTCTGGACCCGCCGTCAGATTTCTTTGTCGCTTTTCCCGGGCCAGGGGGGCTCTGTCCAGCCCTGTCGCCTCCATCACCTGCATCCTTCTCTGACCTGCGCTCCACTTCCACAAGGTCCCCGGCCACAGAGGCGGAAGGCCCGGCCACCGCCACACACGATCTCTCCCGCCGAGGCGCCGTCCCCGGTGACATCACTCTGGGGGCGGGGCCCGCTCGCTCCGACTCCAGCCGCCACGCGGGCCTAGTGGCCGCTCCGGAACTCCCGGACCGCCCGCCCGCGGAGCTCCGTCTCAGCTGGGGATTCCTTCCGGCATTCATCCCGGCGACAGCAGCTCGCTTCGTGGAGGACCCGAAGGGGCCCGTGAATGGGGATTCCCTGATTGACAGCGAGCTCCGGAGGAGAGGTCAGGAGAAAAGCGCTCCGGCGGTTTCGACTGCCGAGCTCGCGCTGACACCCTCCCCCCATTAGCCTCTTCTTCCGCTGGACGCACCAGCAGAGGCCCTAAATGTTCTTGGGCCCACTCTGGACCTCGCGCTGCAGCCTCGGCCCGCAATTGGGACAGGAGCTGCTCTAAATCTGACATGCTGCAAACTTTAGTAAATTACTGGTGTCGATCTCTGCAGGAACCTCTACTAACATATGTGTACATTATTGCACTGCGGTGCTTCTCAAAATCCGCTAATAGGCCTCAAGCCGACATGCTGGCTCAGAGACAACCATGACCGCAGTGCACCATCCCAATGCTTCAAGCTAAACCTCTGTTAACTGTAAGCCCACTGTAAGCCCACCATCAGGACCCATACCAACGACAGGTCCTGAACCCTTCTTTCTGAGGTATCATCCTTCCCCTGCAAAGACCAGACACCCGCCACTGCCACGACATCCGCAATGACCCACTTGTACCTGTAAAAACAAAATTAACAGACAACGTCCCAACCTCGTCTAAAATTAGGGGAGGGTGGGCGGGAACTTTCCTTGCGCCGTGTGTTACCCGGGGGGGCGGAGTCCTCCTTTATACCCTCTGTGCCCCCTCCCACACAAATTAACCCACCAATCCCACCATCCTACTCATCAGCCTTAACCCACCAATCCCACCATCCTTATCATAAGTCCCTGTTTCCCTAGTCATGTCCGCCCTCCGCCCATACATTGCATTTCTTTTGCTCCGGGCTTTTCTTTAATGGTGTGTTCAGTTATTTTGAAGGGACAGCAAATTTGCACTGTTATACAAGCTGTACACCCACTACTTTATATTGTAGCAAAGTGTCATTTCTTCAGTGTTGTCACATGAAAAGATAGAATAAAAAATTTACAAAAATGTGAGGGGTGTACTAACTTTTGTGAGATACTGTATGTGAGATAGGGACCTTCGATTGCAAGCTCCTAGGGGGCAGGGACTGTGAATGTACAGTATGTAAAGCAGTGTGTAAACTGTTGGTGCCATATAAATACCTGTAATAAGTGAATAAATAAAGAAACAAAAAATGCAGACTCAATGGGCCACTTTTTTTTTTTTTCCATCACTCTTTGTTCTGCCCCACTTTTATCAAAATTTTCAGTGTTTTAATTGAGCTACGTGTAGCACCCTCTAATGTACTACTACTGTTAGTGCAGGCAAATTTATGTTATGACTTACGGTTAAAGTGATACTAAAGTCAAACATGTTATACTTACCTGCTCTGTGCAGTGATTTTGCACAGAGCAGCCCAGATGCTCAGCTTCTCGGGTCCCTCTTCTGTGCTCCTGGTACCTCCCTCCTTTCGAGTTCCCCCACAGCAAGCAGCTTGCTATGGGGGCACCCGAGCCAAGCCACAGCTCCATGTGTCCATTCAGACACAACCGCGATTTGGCTCTGCCCCTTTTCTCTCCTCATTGGCTGACTGACTTTGATTGACAGCAGTGGGAGCCAATGCTGTCTCAGCCAATGAGGAGGGCAGTTCTGGGCAGCTGAGACACTCCTGCAACTTCACTGGATCTAAATGGGGCTCAGGTAAGTATTGGGGGGGCTGAGGGGGGCTGCTACACATAGAAGGTTGTTTATCTTTAAGTGTTACTAAATTAAAAAAAAATCTTATTAAAATAACAAACATGTTATTCTTACCTGCTCTGTGCAGTGGTATTGCTCAGAGTGGCCCGATCCTCCTCTTCTGGGGTCCGCGGGGGCAATCTTGGCTCCTCCTCTTCTTTTGCAGGACTACTATAGCCAGCCGCTGGCTATAGGGAGGGAGAGGTAATCCCTGTGCTCCAGAGCTGTGTGTCTATGGAGCCACGCTCCATAGACTTACACAGCGGGACTTAGGCCCCACCCACTTCCTCTGATTGACCCCAGCAAAAGCCAATGGCTCCTGCTGCTCGAATGCAGTGTAAGGGAGAAAAGATGCAGCTGTGCACAGCGCTGATCTCTTCTCCCCACTCTTCCCCTTCACACAGGGAAGGGGGGGCACTAGAGTGACCACATTTCCAAACTACCATTCAGGGACACCCTTCTTTCTCAAAAATCAGCTTGTGCTGTAACGAATCACAGCACAGTGATTGGACACAAGAGGCAGGGATTTATGATTTCTCCAATCACAAGCAGGAGGCAGGGATTGTGCTCCTCCAGGCATTCCCATCCAGGACAAGTACTGTCACAGTGAGTAAAGCGGTGATGTGGAGGCCTTCTTTGGGGGCATTCCGGGACACTGTATTGTCCTGGCATGAATGTGCCCGGGACAGACCTGCAAAATGCGAGACTTTCCTGGGCAATCCGGGACACGTGGTCACCCTAGGGGGCACAGGGACACTGAAAATGATACATTAAGGTAAAAAAAGTTTTTTGGTTTAGTAACAGGTTAATGCATAGAATGCATTAAGATAAAAAACCTTCTGCCTTTACAACCACTTTAAAGCGGAGGTTCTGCGGTCCATACATTTTTTTTTTTTTATATGCATTCAATCTAAAAACGTATGCATTATAATTACTCACGTCTCCGGCACTTTAAAACCTCCCCCGACCGTTTTGCGCTAAAAAAAGAGTTTATAAAACTCTTTCTGCTATTGCCATTTTGCTTGTGGGCATCTTGAAGCCCACAAGCATATTCTTCCGGGTAGCGATGAATGCGTCTCTCCCGGCATTCATCCGCCCTCGTCACGTGACCGGCTAGACGAGTCACGTGACGATACACTTATCGTGATATCTGAAAGGAAGGAGGTTCAATATTACTCCTGGGAAGCAGGACAATTTGCTCCCAGGAGCCATTGCGAAATGAGAGCCCAGCAAACGACACGCCTACTCCCGCGGGAGGAAATCCCGGAAGTAGGAGTAAAGAATTCATAATAAAGAAAACTACAGAGAGAAAAAAAAAAAGGTTAGTGTTCGGTTTATTTTCTTGATAAGAGTGACTGCTGAAATAAAACTTAAATATGTGGGTGAACCTCCGCTTTAACTTGTGAGTCTGAAATTGGGTCAGGGTTTACTGCCGGTCAGGCTGGATGACTCACAGAGGCAGGTCTCTGGTACCTCCCCCTGGATCTGGAAGTTTGGACAAACATCTAGTCATTAGTGGGCAGAGACCAGGAGGACTTATCTGCATACCTGAGGGGACTTGGCCAATCCCTAGGCAGAATGCTCTGGCTGGGTGGCTAGGTCAGCCCTAAATATGGAGGAGCTATGGCAGCAGGAGATTCGGGTGAAAGATGGAGTTCTGAGCAGGCTGTCGGTGGCCTAAGAGGGGTCCCCTAGGTCTAGGGGGGGGGGTCCTTGCCTTCAGGCTGCCTTAGGAAGATCCATTCAGCATCAAGGTTTGAACAGGATTCTTACCTGAAAGCAGTGGGAGCAAGTAAGACAGAGTGAGTACATCAGCACACCCAGGGATTCACAAGGGGAGAGACTGCCACATGTAGCAAGATTTCAAAGGACAGCAATGTGCTTAACCCTTTTTTCTTTTTCGTACATCACGTGACACAGAGCGACTTAGTCATTACTAATGGGTTATATAGATTACCTTCAGGTGCTGGCACTGGCCACTTCCAAACCGGAAGTACCCTCCCCTATATAAGCCCCTCCCATCCGGGAGCACCTCAGTTTTTTGCCAGTGTCTAAGGTGTTGGCCAAAGAGTAACATGTGTTTTCACTGGGCTTGCGTACAGGTTCTTTTGGGCCTTAGTAAGCTGTTCCGGATCCCACCAAAAAAGCTTCATAGCTAAACGGTCGGTACCCGGGCCTTGCAGCAGAAGAGCAAGGTTTTGCCTGTAATGCCTCTCTTAGGAGGGCTGGACCCTGGGATCCAGAGCTCTGGTCATACCCACGACCAAGATGTTGTCTGTGCAGGGTGCTATACAGGTCCAGGGGAGTGGAATCCTTGGGAACCCGGTCCCTGAAGGTTTAATTACAATGCCTGCCGTGATAGGTGAAGTTTGGGCTTCTGTGGGCCAAACAGAGTCCTGCGGCGGGGATCAGGTAAGTGGGGGCCCCCAGGAACTTGGTTCTGTTGGGGGACCCCCAAACCCAATTTGTCTTTCTGTCTGTTACCTAACGGTATTCCCGCTAATATCTGTGTATGCCTGTAACTACTGAAAATGTAAAATTTTAATAGTAGTCAAGAAAAAAAAAAAAGGGGCGGGGCAGGTGGATGACGCTCGATGCGCGCCGCGGCGCTTCTGCGCATGTGCAGGCGTCCCAGCTTGTATAAAGACACAGTACAAGTGTCAGCTGGGTGCAAACAGAGCTAGCAACAAACAGTGGCACACAGAGGCGGTTGATGCAGGCATCCCCATAGAAAGGCACTTTAGTAGACACCAGCTGGTATATAGCAGCAACTGTGTTAGACTATTACCAGCAAAATTGGTGTATGACGACGGGAATACCTCAGCTTTGTGCTTAAAGGATATGTCGTCCAGACGCTCCGGAAATAAGTCTTCCAGGAAGCCAAAGGGGTCTCCATCGGGCTCTGAGGATATTGGGCATGCTTGTACTGCACCAATCTCCCCTGAGAATTCAGAGGTCAGTAGCCGTAGAAACCCCGCAGGAGTGCCTGGTGCTGCGGCTGTCCCCAGTCCACCTGCTCCTGTATATATATAACAGAGGAGGTTTTATCCTCAACTCTGGGAGGATTGGAAGAGAGATTAACAGCATTGATCGCTGCTTCCCTGTCTCAGGGAAAGCGCGTCCGATCTCCGTCTCCTCCTTCAGAGTGCCTGTTAGTGGAGGAACAGCCCCACACAGGGATCGACCTACCTGAAGGGGATCAGGATGAGGTTGATTCAGTTATGGAGGAATCAACAGTGGAAGAACCTTTCTCAGCATCTCAGGCTGAAAGATTATGGGTTCAGTCTCTGACTAACATGGTCCGATCAGCATTTAAAATGCCTCTAGCGGAACCACCATCCACTACGGTTTCCTCGCTGGGGTCGCTAAAAGCTCCCCAGGCTGTCTGTTCCTTCCCAATCCACCCTTTATTAGAAGGGCTTATTTACCAGGATTGGGAGCATCCTGATAAAATATTTGCTCCCCCCAAAAGATTTCCGGTGATCTATCCCATGGAGGATAAGTTCATAAAAAAAAAAAAATGGAGGGTCCCTACAGTGGACGCAGCCATCTCTTCTGTGAACAAATCACTGACATGTCCAGTAGATAATGTTCCAATGTTCAAAGACCCAATAGATAAAAAATTGGAGTCTTTACTAAAATCTGCTTTCTCTACAGCAAGCATGGTGACACAACCTGCAGTAGCAGCGATTGGAGTCTGCCAAGCAATGAAAGATCAGTTGAAACAAGTCTTAAGGGACTTACCAGATCAGCAGGCTCTTGCCCTAGCTGACCTACCTAGAGCCTTGTGTTGCGGTGGACGCCATAAAGGATACAATCCAACAGGCATCCCGCTTTACGCTGTCTGTAGACATATGCGTAGACTTCTATGGCTCAAAAACTGGTCTGCTGAAGCTCCCTGTAAGAAATTGCTGATTAGCTTCCCATTTCATGGAGAACGCTTATCTGGAGATGATCTGGACAAATATATCCAGAAAACTTCTGCCGGTAAAAGTACACTCTTGCCGGTTAAGAACAAGGGTAGAAGTCCTTCTTTTAAGAGGCCTACTGCTCCAGTCCCTGGCACATCGGCTGTGAAACACTTCCGACGGCCTCCGCGGTCAAATCCAGGGGGCAGAAATCAGGGACAATCACAGGGTAACAAGAAACCCTGGGTCAAGAGAGGTACAAAACCTCCCCCCAAGTCATGAAGGGTTGCCCCCACTCAATCGGGTGAGGGGAAGACTTCAGTTGTTCACAGAGACCTGGCGGGACACCATCAGAGACAGATGGGTGATCTCCGCAGTAAGTCTGGGATACAGGCTGGAGTTAAAAGACATTCCTCCTGCCCATTTTATAAGGTCAAACGTGCCAAGCGATCCCCAGAAGAGTGGATCCCTCCTTCTGGCACTAGAGCAACTATTGCTCCAAGGGTAATCATGAAGGTTCCCTTGGAAGAAAGTGGGTTCGGGTTTTACTCGAACCTTGTCACAGTCCCCAAACCAAATGGGGACATGAGGCCCATATTAAATATAAAAGGGCTAAACAAGTTCCTACATATCAGGACTTTTTCGGATGGAGTCGATCCGATCGGTGGCCACCGCCCTACAAGGGCAGGAATGGTTATCCTCGATCGACATAAGGGATGCTTATTTGCATATTCCCACCTGTCCGGCCCACCAGAAATTTCTACGCTTTGCAGTAGAAGGGCGCCATTTTCAGTTCAGAGCCTTACCTTTCGGTCTGGCCACAGCACCACGAGTGTTCACAAAAATTCTGGCCCTACGATTGGCCAAACTAGGAACACAAGGTGTAACGATAATGGCATATCTAGACGACTTGTTGCTGATAGACCACTCAGTGAAAAAAAACTAGAAGTGGTCGTTCACAAGATAATCAAGTATCTGGAATCTCACGGTTGCATTATCAACAGAGACAAGTCAGCCCTAAAACCAGTCAAAAAGTCTGGAATACTTGGGGGCTAAGACTGGATTCAAATCAGAGAAAGATTTTCTTACCTCCAGAGAAGGTGTCGTCTTTGAAAGATTTGACCCACTTAGTGGGTACAAAAAAAAAGAAAACCATCCATACGCCTGTGTATAAGGCTGCTGGGAAAAATGGTGGCTTCATTCGAAGCAGTACCCTACGGTCAATTCCATTCAAGGAACTTGCAGAGGGCCATACTGTCAGCCTGGAACAAAAAAGTTCAGGCTTTAGACTTACCAATGTCCCTGTCCCCTTCCGTTCGCAAGAGCATCCATTGGTGGTTGGTGCCCCAGAATCTGGAAAAAGGGAAACCCTTCAGTCCGGTTTCTTGGAAGGTGGTCACTACAGATGCCAGCCTCATAGGCTGGGGGGCAGTACTGGAGCAATGGTCTCTCCAGGGCAAGTGGTCAGAAGCAGAGAAGGCCCTGCCCATCAATCTCTTAGAGATACGAGCAGCCCGGTATGCCCTAGTAGCATGGACATCCAAACTCCAAGGGTCACCTGTCAGAATTCAATCAGACAATGCCACAGCAGTGGCATATATCAATCACCAGGGTGGCACCAGGAGTCGTGCAGCCCAGAGGGAAGCGAATTGCATCCTGGAATGGGCAGAAAGGTATGTCACAGCCATATCCGCGGTTTTCATCCCA
This sequence comes from Rana muscosa, assembly GCA_029206835.1. Taxonomy (NCBI): domain Eukaryota; kingdom Metazoa; phylum Chordata; class Amphibia; order Anura; family Ranidae; genus Rana; species Rana muscosa. The sequence goes on along the minus strand of CM055124.1, from coordinate 57,779,520 downwards.
GGAGTGGAAAATTGGAGAGCGGACTTTTTAAGTCGCCAGCAATTATGCCCGGGGGAATGGTCTCTTCACCCCGAGGTTTTCCAGGCAATATGCCAGCGGTGGGGAACACCGGATGTAGATCTGCTAGCATCCAGATTCAACGCAAAGGTGGACAGATTTGTGTCTCGCACAAAGGATCCCCTAGCTTGCGGTTCGGATGCCCTAGTGTTCCCTTGGGATCAGTTCAAGCTGATATATGCATTCCCACCGCGATTAATCCGCAGAATCAGGGTAGAAAAGAAACCAGTGATTCTGATGGCTCCAGCGTGGCCCCGAAGGGCATGGTACGCGGAGATTGTAAAAATGTCAGTGGGAAGTCCTTGGACCCTCCCACATCGTCCGGACCTGCTTTCGCAAGGACCGATATACCACCCTTCCTTACCAGCCCTAGGTTTGACGGCCTGGCTATTGAAGCCCACATTCTAAAAAAGAGAGGGCTCTCTAATCCTGTGGTATCTACCATGATCAATGCCAGGAAGCCGGTATCCAGGCAGATCTATTATAGGATCTAGAAGGCGTACATCACGTGGTGTGAGGCCAAGAAATGGCAACCACGTAAGTACGTAATAGGTAGGATTCTGGACTTCCTACAGTGGGCTGTACATAGGAAGCTTGCCTTGAGTACTATCAAGGGTCAGACGGCCTTGTCAATATTTTTTCAAAGGCCCTTGGCTTTGCATTCATTAGTCAAAGCTTTCATACAAGGAGTGATGCGTATTAGCCCTCCGGTTAGTATTCCCATATGTCCATGGGACTTAAACCTGGTTCTGTCGGTTCTACAGAAACAACCATTTGAACCATTGCGGCACATTTCCTTGGTTCTTTTCACCAGGAAATTGATTTTCTTAGTAGCCATTTGTTCGGCTAAAAGAGTATCGGAATTAGCCGCCTTGTCCTGTAAGGAGCCATATTTGGTTGTCCATAAGGACAGAGTAGTATTACGTCCTCATCCAGCCTTCTTCCTAAGGTGGTATCGAGGTTCCATTTGAACCAAGATGTGGTTCTTCCTTCCTTTTTCCCCAAACCTAGTTCGGTAGAGGAAAAGTTATTGCATTCTTTGGATGTAGTAAGAGCAGTTAAAGCTTATCTAAAAGCCACTGCTCAGATTAGCAGAACGGATACTTTGTTTATTCTGCCGGAAGGCCCCAGAAAGGGTCAGGCAGCGCCAAAAATCTACTTTAGCCAAGTGGATTCGACAGGTCATAATGCAAGCCTATGGCTTGAGAAGGAGACCGCCTCCGTTCAAAGTTAGGGCGCACTCCACAAGAGCAGTTGGAACTTCATGGGCAGTGCATCACCAGGCCTCCCTGGCTCAAGTCTGTAAGGCCACAACATGGTCCTTAGTACACACGTTTACTAGATTCTACCAGGTAGACGTCAGAAGTCAGGAGGATGTCGCCTTTGGGCGCAGTGTGTTGCAGGCCGCAAAAGAGCCTCATGCCTGATGGCGCCCAGCTTATGTATAGTGTATCCCTCCCCTCATTGGGCATTGCTTTGGGACGTCCCATTAGTAATGACTAAGTCGCTCTGTGTCCCGTGATGTACGAAAAAGAAAAAGGGATTTTTATAACAGCTTACCTGTAAAATCCTTTTCTTGGAGTATATCACGGGACACAGAGCTCCCACCCCTCTTTTTGGGACACTTATTGCTTTGCTACAAAACTGAGGTGCTCCCGGATGGGAGGGGCTTATATAGGGGAGGGTACTTCCGGTTTGGAAGTGGCCAGTGCCAGCACCTGAAGGTAATCTATATAACCCATTAGTAATGACTAAGTCGCTCTGTGTCCCGTGATGTACTCCAAGAAAAGGATTTTACAGGTAAGCTGTTATAAAAATCCCTTTATTGCTTGCCCTGGGAGATATTCAGAGAAGCAACCAGGAGGGCTGGTTGTGCCTGCAAGCAGTGAAGCTGGGAGCAGTTCTACAATAGGAGTGGTTATACCCCCGCATCCAGTTCTGTATTCTTTTGTGATATTTTCTAAACGGGACTAAGAGCTCCTAGTCCGTAAGGAACTTTTGCCACTGAACCTTAAATACTGAGTGGGTCCAGGAAGGAGAACAGTCCAGGATCTTATCTCTGTATATAGGATGGAAGTTGTCCTCATCTGTGTTCTTCAAGTCAAGTTGGGCATGCCATCAATTCCTCTACCCCGGGGGTCTCCAAACTTTTCAAACAAAGGGCCAGTTTATTGTGCTTCAGACTTTAGGAGGGCCGGATTGTGGCCAGCGGGGACAGAAAATGTCCCGGGCCCAGCCCCAGTGAGAATAAATATGGCCTCAGGGTTGGTGGTCAGTATGAGGAGGAGAAGGGCCCCTATCAGTAGGAGGAATAGTATCCCATCATTGATATCAGTAGAAGAAATAGTGCCCCCTTGTTGGTGTCAGTGGGAGGAATAGTGCCTCATATCAGTTGGAGGAACAGTGTCCCAAGGGCCGGATAAAGGCTATCAAAGGGCCACATCTCGGACCGCAGTTTGGAGACCCCTGTTCTACCCCATCCAAGTTGTTACGCCTAATAAAACAACAAAAACAAAGCCAAGGGACTGACTTCTTGTGTCTGGGTGCAAGTGGAGGATGCGTGTTGCCTGGCTGTGCAGGAATAGGTGAAACCAGTAATCAGCTGTGGGGGTAGCGCTGCATTCATAAAGTTATGATTGTTCTGCAGTATGCTGACATCTAGTGGCGGTTTTGAGCCACTACAAATTGTTTACTATGCGATTTAGTTTCTCCCTCTGTTCAACCCTCCTGTTTAGTGCTAGTTAAAGCGGAACTTTAGTCATTTTTTCAACTTTCCATCTTTTAAAGCTTCTGCCCTTGTTGTTGTTTTAACTTTGGATAGTAAAACATTTTTCTGCCAGTAAATACCTTATACAGCCCACTTCCTGTTTCTTGTCTGGTAAAAAGCCTAGGCTTATGACATCATGCACAGCTCTCTCTCTCACTCTGGTGAGAGTTAGCCAGGAAGGGAGGGGAGATGAGTCATAAGAGGGCCAATGAGAGCTTGCGGTGTGTGTCTGTGTAAATCTAGGAAGTTAACAGGCAGCAGCTTCAGCTGCCCACAGTTAAAATGGCTGCAGCCAGACTCAGTGGAGGGAGATTTCTGCAGTATATTTGGCAAGTACAGAATCACAGTATATATAAAATAATATGCAAAGTGGTTGGAGGGAAGCTAAAAATGGCAAAGATATGTTATTACAAATTATGTGCGCAGACTGCCGTTCCTCTTTAAGTTGGCCATACATTATACAATTTTATTATTCAATTTCCTTTAGATTAACCTTCACCTATGTAGTGGAAGGGCCTGCATGATTGCATACAAATTGAAAGTGTTTACGTTTTACCTCATAGTATATGGTTTTGGTAAATCTAAAGGAAAATTGTGCAAGAAAATTGTATAATGTATGGCAAGCCTTAGTTCAGTCCTAGCTTGACCCTCCCTATTCCTTCCATATTCCCTCAGTCAGTGTTCGTTATTCACAGAGACAGGGCGTAGAAAAGTCATTCAAAAGACTGCAACAGCATCCCCTGTACTGCAATTACCTGAGTCAAATTGTGTTGGATTCAACATCTGTGTCTTATTGAAAAGTTAAGCTGCCTGTGGATGGTGAAAAGTCAGCAAGTAACCTTACTGTCTGGGCAGACTGGGTATAAGGATGTCAATGCATAAAGTGGCATTTGAAACAGAGCACTCTTTTGTGTTTCTGTGATTTAGGTGTATTAAACTGGCGTGTTCGCATTGACATGCACAGGTCAAGGAACCCAAAATGTAGCAGACAGATTTTTTTTCAAACTTACCGGAACAAAACACACCAATGTAAGCAGATTCTGTTGAAAGGGGTTCCTTTGTGCAGAGAAAAGACGCAAAATGCAGAACGTGGCATGCAATGTGAATGAGCCCCTGGTGTTCTGATGAATCAGGTGAATTCTGATTGGTTGTTATGATGTATGCAAATGACTGGACTGTCTTAGATGTCCAGAAGTGTCAGGATTAAGATTTTTTTTTTTTTTCAGCTAGAGGATTTCAGAATTTTATAACTTAATTGTTACCGAAAATGGTTGAAAGTGGAAGCGACAGCAGAACCAGAGGCGTGTTTTGGGAACTTCAGGTTTTTGCAGCATCTAAAGCACCGGGAGTTTAAATTAAATGATAACGCGGAAAAGGATCCTGAAAAAAGAGGATCAGCATGAGAAGAGGAACGAGGGAGGTAGAAATGCTGTTCACAAGCATTCATTACTGACAGGAGAGAAGATAAACTACAGAGTAAAAGGCCACGAGCAAAAGAAGAAATGTTGAAAGTATAAAACAGGCCCGGGGGTTTATTTTAAAAGGTGCAATATGGTTGTTTAGTTATCCGTTTATTTATCTATTTTACCATTTACCATTTCTGCATTTGAAGGACATTTTTTTTCCTTTGTGCAGGGTTTAAAAAAAATAAAACGTAATCTTTTAAAATGAGGCAGATTAGAAATATTGCATATATGTACAGTATTTCATATTTACCACTTGCAGACAGCAGGTGGTGTGTTAGAGGCTGTAGACTCCAAGTTTTCTGTGGTACTATGTTGTGAATAGCCTGTGTAATTTCATCTCCAATTATAACAATCAGGGCCGCTGATAGGGGGGGACCACCAGTCCTCCTGTAGGGGGCCCGGACAGCAGAGGGAATCGTTGTGGTCGTATGGAGGGGCAATTACAGATTTACTCCCCCCCCGCACCGATCCCCTCCCTGTTCTGCCTGCTTCTGATCCCCCCTGTGTGCCCCCCTGTCACTGTGCTGCCCCCCCCCCCCCACGGCACTGCTGGCTTTACCTGTCTCGTAAAAAACAAACAAATTGTAAAATAAAATACATTTTAACATTCTTTAAAAAATTATATTAAAAAAAATGTTTAAAGATTTAAAAAAAAACTATTTAAAAAAGGGCTAATTCACACAGATTCTGTGTTATGTTTGTGTCTGCTAATAATGATTTTAGTGTATTTGTCTGTGAAAATATTGTTTTGATATATTTAGGGGGGCCTGGGGGGCCCTGTCAGGTAGGCTGTACGGGGCCCCGTGATTTCTAACAGCGGCCCTGATAACAATGGGTACGGATAGTGACAATTGTGGACCATATCTGTTCAATGTTCCTATTTACCATGTTTCCCCGAAAATAAGCCCGGGTCTTATATTAATTTTGGCAACAAAAGACACAGTAGGGCTTATTTTCAGGGTAGGTCTTACCATGTAATGTGCTGTCTTCTCTCCCCCTCTCCCTCCCTGCCTGTCAGGAATCCCCAGTGTGAACTGAGTTAAAATGCTTGTAAAATCCTATAATCCACTCTATTACAGTATTATATAATGTACAATGTGTGTTTCTGTAATATAATTGTGCCAAATACCTTCGTAATAGCGCCGCTCTGCGCTTCTGTGACCCGCCGGAGCTCTCTTTCCCGCAATTATATTACAGAAACCCACACACATTGTACATAATATACTACTGTAATAGAGTGGATTATAGGATTTTACAAGCATTTTAAACTAGGGCTTATTGTCAGGGGTAGGGCTTATATTGCAGCTCTCCTGGAAAATAACGCTAGGTCTTATTTTTGGGGTAGGTCTTATTTTCGGGGAAACACGGTATTATAGATAAAGGAAGCCCATCAACTACATTTTAAATTAGGGGTTTCCAACCTTTTCAGTATGAGGACCACATCATTCATTTTACTGCACACTTTTTTCCCCACAAATAGAGCTTTCTTTTGGGGGTATTTGATCACCTCTGCGGTTTTTATTTTTTGCGCTGTAAACAAAAAAAGAGCAACAATTAAAAAAAACAAAAACAATATTTTTAACTTTTTGCTATAATAAACCCCCCCCCCCCCCCAAAAAAAAAAGTGTAAAAAAAAACAAATTTCTTCATCAGTTTAGGCCAATATGTATTCTACTAAATATTTTTGGTAAAAAAAAAATTGCAATAAGCGTATATTAATTGGTTTGCGCAAAAGTTATAGCGTCTACAAAATAGTGGATAAATTTATGCCATTTTTTTTTTTTACTAGTAATGGCGGTGATCAGTGATTTTCAGCAGCACTGCGACATTGCGGCAGACAGATGGGACACTTTTAACACTTTTCTGGGACCAGTGACATTTATACAACGATCAGTGCTATAAAAATTCACTGATTACTGTATACCGTATTTATCGGCATATAACATGCACAGGCGTATAACACGCACAGGCGTATAACACGCACCTTCAATTTAAGAGGGAAGTTTCAGGAATTATTATTTATTTTTAAATAAACCACTCTGAAGCAAAATAATGGTCAGTGTCCATCTGCAGCCTCAATGCAGCCTGATTAGTGCCCATTGGCAGCCTGATCTGTGTCCATCTGCAGCCTCAATGCAGCCTATGTGCCCATCTGCAGCCCGTCTCTCATCAATGCAGCCTGATGCCCATTTGCGGCATCACCATCTCTCGTGCAGTGAGGGAATCACCGAGCCATCATCTCCTTTTCACTCGGCTCTCAGTCGCGTTGGCAGTCACATACACAGTCCCGCCTCCGCCATCGGCATTGGACCAGCTCCTGTGATTGACAGAACACAGGTCCAATGCTGGTGGCGGAGGCGGAACTGTGTATGTGACGTCAGAGCCGAGCTAGAGCTGAGTAAACAGAAGATGACGGCTCAGTGAATTCAGGCGGCGCGGGGCGGCGCTCGTCCCCTTCCTTCCCCTCCTAGTCCGAGGTACACTATCGGCGTATAACACGCACCCGTGATTTTCCCCCTATTTTCAGGGGGAAAAAGTGCGTGTTATATGCCGATAAATATGGTAAATGTCACTGGCAGGGAAGGGGTTAACACTAGGGGGCGATCAAGGGATTACGTGTGTTCCCTGGGAGGTGTTTCTAACTGTGGGGGGAAGGGGCTGACAGGGAGTAGAGAGAGATCGCTATTCCTGATTATGGATGAGCTCCGGCGTGTTCGCAAACCCACGTGCAGAGCTCGCCAGGAAGTTGGCACTGCGCTGCGCTTATCACAGGCAGTGATACATTGTCCCGATGTGCGGCTGCAGAGATCAGGAAATGTCTCACTGCCTGTGATTAGCGCAGCGCAGTGCCGACTTCCTGGAGGGCTCTGCACGTGGGCTTTGCGAACACGGAACAGGCAATCTCTCTCTACTCCCCTGACAGAATGGGGATCTGTTTGTTCACATTGACAGATCCCGTTCTGGCTCTCTGTGGAGCGACCGCAGGTGACTGGCAGACATCGAGTCCGCCGGACCCGATTGGCTCCCACGCTATCGAATGGGAGGCATGCGCGGACGCCCACAGATCGCCGTGTACGTGCTCGACCTACAATGGCAGCGATTCCAGCAGCCGAGCCAATGATGGCGGCTGGTCGGCAAGTGGTTAATGGCATAAATCTATTAGTCTGTAATCTTCCTCTTCTATCCATGTAAGACCTCATCTGTGTACGTAGACATGTCAGGAATTACACTTACATGTTTTTCCTTTTTTCCGTGTGCTTTAGATCAAGGATACCAGCGATAGTTCTAAAAATCATGTATAAAAATATTCTTTTAAGTATTGTGATGGATGTTTTTCAGGAATGCTATGGGAAGATAAAGGGCACATATAGCGTGGTGCAGATTTTTATGTCAGTGTGACTTTTTCTTATTAGTTTAAAAAATAACGCTGTCTGAACCAGTATAGAACTGAGTCTTCATGGCTTTGCATCTTGGAAGAGTACGTGTGTACGCGGCATTTGTCATTTGTTTTCATTTATTGACACACAGTCCAGCACAGTGGCTAAATGGTTAGCACTTCCGTCTGGCAGCACTAGGGTTGCTGGTTCAAATCGCAACCATGTCAGTACCTGCATGGAGTTTTCATGTTCTCCCTGTGCCTGCTTGGGTTTCCTCCAGGTACTTCGGTTTTCTCCCACACACCAAGGACATGCTGGTAGATTCATTGGCTCCTGTCTAAATTGACCCTAGTGGCCCCCAGCTCAAAATCCTTCCCCCCCCAAAAAAAAAGACCCCCCCCAACATGAATACCCTGCAACTATCCTCCCCTAGCATAAATCCACCACCCCCAAAAAATGTTTCTGATCTTAGCACAAATTGCCCCCCCCCAACCATTTTACCTTTTCTAGCACAAACCCCTCAAACTCAATCCTCTTCACCCATCTGCCCACCTAACACAAATCCCCCCCAAATTACCACTCCTAGCACACCTCCACAAATTTCCCCTCCTAGAACAATTCTTACCCCCCGACACCCTTTCCCCAATTCCACCTCCCAACACAATTTCCCATCCTGCAATCTCCTCGTGGTGCCCCCTCACCTCACATGATACCACAGTGCCCAGGGCAGCCATTCCTCCTGCCCACACCTTGTCCCGGCCCTTCAGTATGTATATATTGAATTACTGTGGACTGACCCATTGCCTCTGCTGAAAGTTTATTCCAAGGAACAGCTACTCTTTTGGTAAAATAATACTTTCTAAAATTTAGTATGACTCTAGGTAAAAAACCTTCATGTTTCTGTGCCTCCTTCCCCCTAAACTCTTACCTGACACCACTTTTGATCCAGTGTTCTCCCAGTCAGCATCCTCACTCTCCTCTCTTTTTGCATTCTCTGGTTTCATTGGGAGCCATTGGCTCTCGCTGCTGTCAGTCAGATCCTGTAAGGAGGGGGCGGGGCTGAGTCTCGCTCTGTGTGTCTATGGGGGCACACAGTGGAGCTCGGGATTTAGCCTACACGAGTGCCCCATAGCAAACGGCTTGCTACAGGAACACTCGGAGAAAAGGAGGAACCAAGATCGTTGGCGGCGGACCCCAGAAGAGGAGGTTTTGCACAGAGAAGGTTAGTTTGTTTGTTATTTTTATTTAAAAAAACAATCTTTACAACCACTTTAAGGCCCCTTTCACACTAGCAGTCCGATCGGGTCCACCTGTCTGTTTTTCAACCTTCATTCTTTTCTATGTAAAGAAACAAATTTCCCCTTCAAGCACAAATCTTCTCATCCCCCCTCCTAGCATGAATATCCCCCGATCATCCCTACTAGCACAAATCGACCCCCCCAAAAATATTTTTTTCGATCTTAGCACAAATCCCCCCTCCCCCCAATCATATTACGTTTTCTAGCACAAACCCCACAAATTCTCCCTCCTAGAACAAATCCCTTTCACCCATCTCCCAATCTAACACAAATCCTCCTGTCCATTTTTCAGCCTCCATTCATTTCTATGAAGTGTCCGTTTACACGTGTTTTCATGTGTCCATTTACACCCGCTTACATTCAATCTGATCCGATCTACTAAAAACAGACAGACTCGGATAGGATGACAGTTGAGTGTAAACCGACAGCCGATCGTTTACATACGACCACCCATAGAGGAGAGCGGGCTGTGTCTGCTCTGCATAGCGGAGTGGACATGGACCAGTTACCCGCTTGCTCAGCAGGGATCACTGGACAGATTCCCCGCTGAGCCAGCAGACTCCTGGTGGAGTCCGCCCCGTGTGAAAGGGGCCGTAAACTCAGGCTGCAAAGTTTTACAGGCAGCATCGCGTGTCAAACTTGTCCATTGAGACCACAAAGCAACTGTGAATCAAACTCTTGGCTCATTCAGTAATTAAAAAAAACAAAAACAGACATTAGAAGGGGGTAGTAGAGCCCCTGGAATGCCTGCCAGCCGCTGGTACAGCACCCTCTGAAATTCAATCCAGCGCAGATTGCTTTTCGGGGCCCCTGACGATGTTCCATTGGACAAAACGCTGTGTAGGGTGGAGCTCTGACATCACGACACTGTCACGTGTCGACTGCGGCCATCTTTGTGGTTGGAAACAAATGCTATTCATGACAGACTGCAGCCTATGATAAGCCTGTTTAATCTGACAAAATGTGAGTACCCTGGTTGTTTTTTAGAAATACATTTTGCCTTGTTTTAATACTACACCATGAGGAGTTGCCTTTCTTGTTTTTTATGTATGCACCTATGATCTTCCATTTGTTGAGACTACAAGACCCAGCCATCTATGATCCAATTGAAGTGGTTTTGTGGCGTTGTGGACATATCATGCTTGTTTGACCACCTGTAATCCAGTGGTCTGTTTTCTTTGGTAAGAGGCCCGGTGTGTTGATGTTCGGTGGAGGATAATTTCATGCTCACCTGATTGTGTCTTTGTTTATACCGTGGGTGATTCCAGCTTCCTTTCCTGAACAAGGACTTTACTTTAAACACTATGGACTCTTACCTTTAATTTTATGCTACTAGCACTGTATACACCCATTTTTTATGCTTTTTTATTGTCTCCATACAATTTAAGCCAGCTGCTTCTGTAATACTAGCGCAGTGATTAATCTTGAATTTAATGTACATAGACCACCCTGAGGGGATTGTTTTTTTTTTCCTCGACAAAAGTGGAGTTCAGTGGCAGCCCATCCTCTATCCTCGCCACCCCCTATATGAATAATAATGCTATGCATGAATCTATCCATGGCCCCCGCAGCCACCCCCTATTTAGGCGTCCGGCCCCTTTCAGGATGCCCGGCGCCTGAATTACAGTGGCGGAGGTGTTATTTTGAAGCACCCGATTCGAGCCATAAGCTCTAATCCGCTTCAACATAGGGTAGCTTGTGGCGAAGAGCATTGCGCCAAGAGCCCACTCAAGTGTTATAATAGCAAATTAATATTCACTGTTGTGACACTTATCACCAATCTGGCCAATCAGAAGCAGGTGTGAGACCCGTTCTCTGATTCTGACTCCCGATTGGCCGCCGAGAAGGAGGGAGTAAATGGAAGCTGCCGCCACTGTGGAGACCCGTGGAGAGGAGAAGAACGGGAGGCCGCCACTGAGCATGGGAAGCCGCGATAGGGTAAGTGCGACCGACCGTCCCACCATCCGACCGACTGCCGGGGAGGGGGTTGGGTTGGGGGTGTCGGTGGCACACTGTTTGCCGCCCTCCTAAAAAAACAATTATTCACTGACCGCCACTGGTGGAGTTACATTTAAAAAAAAGGAGAGGGCTGCTGTCAGCAGCTGTTGGGAGGAGGGGCTAAAGGTAAAGCAGGGTGGGGCTGGACAGGGAGTTACCAAGCAGCTAGGTGACGTCAGCACTTCCTAAAGTAAAATTACTAGTGGGTGTAAAGGAGACCGGTCACCCAATACACAATGACCAGAAAGGGGTGATTGACCACCTCAACAGGAAGTGAAAGAAATACAAATACTCACCCCAATTGCAAAATACAAATTGGATTCCACTGCTTCTCCTATATTTCCATTTAATTAAAAACTCTTGGATAGAATGTTGACACCATCATAAAGGACACTCTTCGTCTTGCAGAGTACAGTTTACTTTAATATATGTTTCTGTAATTCTGAACCATTGACAATGACGGTATCATTCTACAAGTGCTTGATCTACTGTGTTACGGGATAATTTTGCTGTATCAGTGGAATTATTAAATAAAGAAAAAAAAATAGGCAGTTGTCCAAAAAGAATGACAGAAGAAGGAATGACAATATATGCAGAAACCATGAATTTCCCAGAAAGTCAAGCTATTTTATTTTGTAGGAAGATCTCATGTGTGCCCGGAGATCAGCTTTAAAGTGTATATAATCCCTAACAATGAACTTCTTATATTTGCCCCATTTTGTTTAGTAAAATATTTAATGGAAAGCGTGTTATTATAGAACTGTGTTTTACATGCAATAAAACCTGTTGGTTTTGCCCGTAAGCCAGAGATGTTTTGTCCTTTCTGCTTGTGTTATCTCAAAGGAAGTTTTTTATACCTCTAAATTCTTATTTTAGGACTACAGGTCAGTTAGTGCCTATACTTTGAAGATCAGAACAGTGGGTGTGGTTTGGATAGTTTAGCAAAATTAACTGGACAGGGCGGCTGACACCATTTGTTGGCTGTGGGGCCGGGGAGGAGCCAGGCAGTAGGCACCCAAAGGGAACACTTGGCACACACAGTGGTTGAGGATGCCTAATATATTGTAAAGGCCCATACACACGGTCTGACTTTTTGACAACAAACTTCAAAATTAGCAGGTTTTTCAAAAAATCAGACCGTGTGTATGCTCCATCGGACAAACTTTTTCGGTTTTCTTCGGACAAAAGTTCGCTCTGCAAACGGACAAACTTTTCAGCAAAAAAAGTCCTACGGTGCAAAATCCTATCATGTGTACAGAAATCCATCGGACTTTAGTTCAAAGTACAAACACGCATTCTCAGAACCAATATTAAAATCAACCAACAATAGCAGAAGTTGACCAAAGGGTGGCGGTAAAGAGCAGAAAAGAGCAGAAAAAACACGTGATTTGGGGAAAGTTGGCTGAAAAAGTCCTGCCGTGTGTATGCATACCAAGTTCACGGCCAATGCCCTGTGAACAAAAATCCACTGAAAAGTTTGTTTGAAGTCCGACCGTGTGTATGAGGCTTTAGTCTGTAAGGTTCAATATTGAGTCGGCCCACCCTTTCCAGCTATAACAGCTTCAACTCTTCTGGGAAAGCCGTCCGCAAGGTTTAGGAGGGTGTCTATGGGAATGTTTGACCATTCTTCCAGAAGCGCATTTGTGAAGTCAGGCTCTGATGTGGACGAAGACTGGGATGCCATTAAAGTTCATTTGTCGTCAGAGTCTTCGAGTCCTCGAGTGTGACAGTGATAACCCTAATGCACCAAGGCCTGAGGTGTGCCTTGGCCTAGCTGGTCAGTATGCCTGAAAAGTGGGCATACCCTGAATGTAAGAATAAGAATAAGGAAAATAGAATGAGTATGCATGAATCTGGGGGAACGGGTGGGTGGGAGCCCGGAAATGACGGCAACCCAGACCCGACAGGGGAGGAGGCTTAAGTAGCCCTCTCAGTCTCCTCCCACAAATACAGGCTGGCCTGCGGCCAGCCTTACCACTTGTCGTCAGAGTCTTCGAGTCCTCGAGTGTGACAGTGATAACCCTAATGCACCAAGGCCTGAGGTGTGCCTTGGCCTAGCTGGTCAGTATGCCTGAAAAGTGGGCAAAAAGAGACAACTGTAGGTGAAGAAGGGAAGGTAACGAACAGAGAAGTAGCACGCACCCGGACGGCAACAGTATCTGAACCCGGTCCCGTGCAAGAATGGAATAAGCCTGATGCCCGGCACAATCCAAACATGAGAATGACCTGCTAGCAAATGAGAGGATACGTGGGGGGAAAGGAAGCGAAGGCTGGCCCGAGGAGCCTCTGCAACCGATGGGCGAGTAGATCGTAATACTCCAACCGGACATCAACGATGTGCCTCCGGCCTACCCATACTAGGTATGGGGAAGAGAGGGAGAGGGCAAAAATTGACAACTGGCAGGAGTTGTAGGACTGGATACCTGGAGGATGGGTTGCCGGAGTAGGCGGAAAAGGCCAAGCGCTACGGCAATGAGCATAGTCAAGCATGGGAGAAACATGCCAGACACAGAACACTGGTCCCACCTGACTCAATCGGATCGTGCCACCGCCTGTGACCTGACAAGCGACTGAATCCTGAACCTAGAAAGGAAGGTCAGACTCCATCCCGGGCAAGAAGTCTCATGGCATGATGCAGACATGCCTGGACAAAAGATCAGAGCCGCTAGCGGAACCCCAAACCCACCCCTGTGGCCGACAAGGGGCCGTGGCTCAGCACATACCCCGAGAAAGACTGAAACCCTAGGTGGTGACCAGGGCCTCAGCAACAGAACGACGATTTAGTAAAATGAAGACTGCTTCCTACCCAAGGGTGAACCCAGTGATGAATGACATCCGCACCAATCAACTAGCCCTGGCAAACGGGCAGGACTGATGGAAGCGAGTGCAAGCAATGTTTGATGAAGGCGAAGATGCCAGCGCAGCCCAACCTGAGAACACAAACCAGAGAAATGACAGACAACCAGACATGAGAACAACAACGAGCCTACCTAAGAAGAGAACATGCAGAAGTGACAAGACCACCGCGCGTACATGAACCTGATGACGGATGACCCCCCCCCACCTTGTGTGAGTGGCGAGTGAGCCCGAGTAACCTGTAGCGCAGAGACAGGCAATTAACTGAACACTCAGGGCTGGTGTACCCACGGACCGTGGTGGGTGATCGTATAGGTGTAAGAATGAACGTGCATCGTATGACGTATGGTATACGGGCGAGAAGATTGTGGTCAACAATCATTAAAAACGAAACCTCAGCCCGTATGGATCTGTAGACGTGACAGATCCGGAAATGTGTGCCCTAACTAACCCAGGTACAAACATGGACGAAGATAACATGATACATAGAAACCAACAAAGAAGAGAACAGCTACCGGAGTATGCCGTGACTGGACCACAACACCCCTCTGGAACGCTAAGACTGAAACGTTGCAACGTTGCTGAGACTGAATGCTGAGGCGGAAATGCTACGACAGAAATCTAGGGGCAGAAATGCAAGGACAGAAATGCTGAAACGGAAACGTTTGAGGCAGAAATGTGAAGATGGAAATGCTGAGACTGCAACGCTGAGGCAGAAATGGAAAGACGGAAATCCTGGAGGCAGAACGTTAAGACAGGAATGCTGAGGCAGAAACGCAATGCCAGAATCGCAGATACGCTATGATGGAAATGCTGAGACTGGACACGGAGACAGAAATACTGGGGCAGAATGCTACGACGGACACACAGCAACAGAAATCCTGGGGCAGAGACGCTATGACAGAACTCCTGGGGCAGAAAACGCAGACAGAAATCCTGGGGCAGAAAACGCAGACAGAAAACCTGGGGCAGAAAACGCAGACAGAAAACCTGGGGCAGAAAACGCAGACAGAAAACCTGGGGCAGAAAACGCAGACAGAAATCCTGGGGCAGAAAACGCAGATAGAAATCCTGGGGCAGAAAAACGCAGATAGAAATCCTGGGGCAGAAAAACGTAGACAGAAATCTCGGGGCAGAAATGCTGAGGCAAAAACGCAGACAGCAATACTTGGGCAGAAAAGCTATGACAGGAACGCCGGGCAGAAAACGCTATGACAGGAACGCCGGGGCAGAAGCGCTATGACAGGAACGCCGGGGCAGAAACGCTATGACAGAAATGCCGGGGCAGAAACGCAATGACAGAAATGCCGGGGGAAGAAACGCAATGACAGAAACGCCGGGGCAGAAACGCAATGACAGAAACGCCGGGGCAGAAACGCAATGACAGAAATGCCGGGGCAGAAACGCAATGACAGAAATGCCGGGGCAGAAACGCAATGACAGAAATGCCGGGGCAGAAACGCAATGACAGAAATGCCGGGGCAGAAACGCAATGACAGAAATGCCGGGGCAGAAACGCAATGACAGAAATGCTGGGGCAGAAACGCAATGACAGAAATGCTGGGGCAGAAACGAAATGACAGAAATGCTGGGGCAGAAACGAAATGACAGAAATGCAATGACAGAAATGCTGGGGCAGAAACGAAATGACAGAAATGCAATGACAGAAATGCTGGGGCAGAAACACAATGACAGAAACGTTGAGGCAGGAAACGCAATGGCAGAAACGCAATGACAGAAATGCCAGGGCAGAAATGCCGAGGCAGAAACGCAATGACAGAAATGACGGGGCAGAAACGCAATGACAGAAATGACGGGGCAGAAACGAAATGACAGAAATGACGGGGCAGAAACGCAATGACAGAAATGACGGGGCAGAAACGCAATGACAGAAATGACGGGGCAGAAACGCAATGACAGAAATGACGGGGCAGAAACGCAATGACAGAAATGACGGGGCAGACACGCAATGACAGAAATGCTGGGGCAGAAACGCAATGACAGAAATGCTGGGGCAGAAACGCAATGACAGAAATGCTGGGGCAGAAACGCAATGACAGAAATGCTGGGGCAGAAACGCAATGACAGAAATGCTGGGGCAGAAAACGCAATGACAAACGCTGGGGGAGAACGCAATGACAGAAATGCCGGGGTAGAAACGCAAAGACAGAAATGCTGGGGCAGAAATGCAATGACAGGAATGCTGGGGTAGAAACGCAATGACAGAAATGCTGGGGTAGAAACGCAATGACCGAAATGCTGGGGTAGAAACGCAATGACCGAAATGCCGGGGTAGAAACGCAATGACCGAAATGCCGGGGTAGAAACGCAATGACAGAAATGCCGGGGTAGAAACGCAATGACAGAAATGCCGGTGTAAATACGCAATGACAGAAATGGCGGGGTAGAAATGCAATGACAGAAATGCCGGACACCAAACGGATGGCCCCCCATCTCTTGACACCAGCATGGACGCCCCCCCCTTCCTGACACCAGCATGGACGCCCCCCCCTCCTGACACCAGCATGGACGCTCCCCCTCCTGACACCCGCATGGACGCCCCCCCCTCCTGACACCAGCATGGACGCCCCCCCCTCCTGACACCAGCATGGACGCCCCCCCCCCTCCTGACACCAGCATGGACGCCCCCCCTCCCTCTTGATACTTGGAGCCCCGGGAGATGTGACAGGTGGACAGCCTCCCACCCCCATGCTGCCAACATGAGCCTGGGACGAGTCAGCTAGAGCCCCATGAAGACAGGGAGAAGGAGGGCGGCCCTGCAAGGACACCAGCCGCCAAGCCACCGCGCTGAACATAGAAACTCTTCTGACATGCATGGAAAAACTGGCTTATGCCAAGAATACTAAGTGGCAAGGTGGTAACACCTGACGGTGGGGGACAGCGGACTGCTGGGAGTGCTGTGCAATCCATGGCGGCTGGCTAAGCAGGGCCCGAGGACTAAAAAAGGCCCCCCCCCAGGCTAAACTGAGGCGGTGGATGCCCGGGAGGTTAGCAGGCGGGTGAGCGCCCCTCCGCAGCCGGCGTGAGAACTGGGAGGCATGCGGGCATCCCCTCCATGCCTGACATGAGATCCAGGGAGGTGAACTGGCGGTGAGTGCCCCCCCCCCCTTCCCCAGATGGAGCGGCGTGAAAAAACGGGCGGTGAGTGGCTCCCCCTACCCCTGCTGCTCAGCGTGAGGACCGGGATAGCAGGCAGGCAGGCAGGCAGGCAGCCCCCCCCCCCCCCGATACCCGGCGTTAGCACCGGGAGAGGAACCGCCACGAGACTCCATCGGTCGATCAGCCGTAACCGGAAGTGACACGGTCCCCGAAAAATGACGTCAGGAGGAGGGGCTGGCTGCAGCCCGGAAATGACGGCAACCCAGACCCGACAGGGGAGGAGGCTTAAGTAGCCCTCTCAGTCTCCTCCCACAAATACAGGCTGGCCTGCGGCCAGCCTTACCACGTATGTGTAAAGCCAGGCGTCCCAATACTTTTGGTAATATAGTGTATGTAAACACGCGTTGGATGTGGCTATGCACAAAAACGATAACTGCACTACATGTGTCATATATTGTCTTATTTTTATTTTCTATTGGTTGAACTAGATGGACTTGTGTCTCTTTTCAACCCGACTAACTGTAACATCGACTGGTAACTGTAATCTGATGACCTGTTATGGCTTTTAAAATGTTGGGACATGTTGGCTATCTAATAACTCAGCTCAACCCCATCTTTTATATTTTATCACAATTTGTATACTAAATTGCGTTTGTGTACCCTAAAAGAAACTTAAGTGTGTTTTTACGGTAAATGTGTATTTGATAACCACCATTTTATTCTCCAGGTTCCCTGCTATATTGGGGGTTTTAACTAATCTTCAGGCCTAAAATATAATTACAATTATCTGAAATGAAAAAAAAAAAAAAAGCATTTATATACTGAATACTATTATTACAGGTATTAACCCATATGTATACCCCCATTGCACAACTTTTGGTCTTTCTTGTAATTTCTTCTTGACCTTTGTGGAAATATCGTATATTGGGCAAAGCATGTGGCATACTTCATCTCCTCCATATGTCTCACCGAATGGACTCTAAGAAGCAACTTTTATTTTTAATTTAAAATAACCTCCATTGTGAGCGTCTGGTAGCCGGCGGTTGTGGTTCAAGCGGTCTGTTTTCTCTTCCTCCATAGACCTCTTTGGAATATATGGAGCATTTTAGAAAATCTATACACAGGCAGAGAGACAGTGTAATGTTCTTTCCAGTCTTCATGAATGTGATGGATAACTCTGTGTGTTCCGTATTGTATCAGGCTGCAAGCCCGCTCTCTGCTCTCACCCGCCGCCTTCTGCTCCCTCTCGGCTCATTCCGCTCTTTAATGGCCGTCTCTGGTTCCTCACAATAATTGCTTTACTTGTTTTTCCATTTCTTGGGCTCTGTATTATTAAATAACCCCTCGGCTTCCCGCCTAACAAGGCGCTGTGTGCAGACTGTGGAGCTGGGGGTCATCGCCCAAAAATACAGAGTACCAGATTGCAGTCTCTTATCACAGTTTTATGTGTCAGTCTGCAGTCTCTTATCACAGTGCTTTGTGCCAGTCTGCAGTCTCTTATCACAGTGCTATGTGCCAGTCTGCAGTCTCTTATCACAGTGCTTTGTGCCAGTCTGCAGTCTCTTATCACAGTGCTATGTGCCAGTCTGCAGTCTCTTATCACAGTGCTTTGTGCCAGTCTGCAGTCTCTTATCACAGTGCTTTGTGCCAGTCTGCAGTCTCTTATCACAGTGCTATGTGCCAGTCTGCAGTCTCTTATCACAGTGCTATGTGCCAGTCTGCAGTCTCTTATCACAGTGCTTTGTGCCAGTCTGCAGTCTCTTATCACAGTGCTTTGTGCCAGTCTGCAGTCTCTTATCACAGTGCTTTGTGCCAGTCTGCAGTCTCTTATCACATTGCTATGTGCCAGGCTGCAATCTCTTATCATAGTGCTGTTTGCCAGTCTGTAGTCTCTTATCACAGTGCTTTGTGCCAGTCTGCAATCTCTTATCACAATGCTTTGTGCCAGTCTGCAGTCTCTTATCACAGTGCTATGTGCCAGTCTGCAGTCTCTTATCACAGTGCTGTTTGCCAGTCTGCAGTCTCTTATCACAGTGCTTTGTGCCAGTCGGCAGTCTCTTATCACAGTGCTATGGGCCAATCTGCAGTCTCTTATCACAGTGCTATGTGCCAGTCTGCAGTCTATTATCACAGTGCTTTGTGCCAATCTGTATTCTCTTATCACAGTGCTATGTGCCAGTCTGCAATCTCTTATCATAGTGCTGTTTGCCAGTCTGTAGTCTCTTAAAACAGTGCTTTGTGCCAGTCTGCAGTCTCTTATCATAGTGCATTTTGCCAGTCTGCAGTCTCTTATCACAGTGCTATGGGCCAATCTTCAGTCTCTTATCACAGTGCTATGTGCCAGTCTGCAGTCTATTATCACAGTGCTTTGTGCCAGTCTGCAGTCTCTTATCACAGTTCTATGTGCCAGTCTGCAGTCTCTTATCACAGTGCTGTTTGCCAGTCTGTAGTCTCTTATCACAGTGCTTTGTGCCAGTCTGCAGTCTCTTATCATAGTGCATTGTGCCAGTCTGCAGTCTCTTATCACAGTGCTATGGGCCAATCTGCAGTCTCTTATCACATTGCTATGTGCCAGTCTGCAGTCTATTATCACAGTGCTTTGTGCCAATCTGTAGTCTCTTATCACAGTGCTATGTGCCAGTCTGCAGTCTCTTATCACAGTTCTATGTGCCAGTCTGCAGTCTCTTATCACAGTGCTTTGTGCCAGTCTGCCAGTCTCTTATCACAGTGCTATATGCCAGTTGGCAGTCTCTTATCACAGTGCTTTGTGCCAGTCTGAAATCTCTTATCACAGTGCTATGTGCCAGTCTTCAATCTCTTATCACAGTGCTTTTTGCCAGTCTTCAATCTCTTATCACAGTGCTGTGTGCCAGTCTGCAGTCTCTTATCACAGTGCTATGTGCCAGTTTGCAGTCTCTTATCACAGTGGTGTGTTTCAAACTCTTTGTTGCCATACAATGTGCCAGGCTGCAGTCTTTCATCACAGTGCTATAAGCAAGTCTGCAGTCTCTTATCACAGTGCTGTGTGCCAGTCTGCAGTCTCTTATCACAGTGCTATGTGCCTGTCTGCCATCTCTTATCACAGTGCTATGTGCCAGTCTGCAGTCTCTTATTACAGTGCTGTTTGCCAGTCTGCAGTCTCTTATTACAGTGCTGTTTGCCAGTCTGCATTCTCTTATCACAGTGCTTTGTGCCAGTCTGCAGTCTCTTATCACAGTGCTATGGGCCAATCTGCAGTCTCTTATCACATTGCTATGTGCCAGTCTGCAGTCTATTATCACAGTGCTTTGTGCCAATCTGTAGTCTCTTATCACAGTGCTTAGTGCCAGTCTGCAGTCTCTTATCACAGTGCTTAGTGCCAGTCTGCAGTCTCTTATCACAATGCTATGTGCCAGTCGGTAGTCTCTTATCACAGTGCTATGTGCCAGTCAGCAGTCTATTATCACGGTGCTTTGTGCCAGTCTGCAGTCTCTTATCACAGTGCTATGTGCCAGTTTGCAGTCTCTTATCACAGTGGTGTGTTTCAAACTACAGTCTCTTATCACAGAACTGTGTGCCAAGCTGTGGTCTATTTGTTGCCATACAATGTGCCAGGCTGCAGTCTTTCATCACAGTGCTATAAGCAAGTCTGCAATTTCTTATCACAGTGCTTTGTGCCAGTCTGCAGTCTCTTATCACAGTGCTATGTGCCAGTCTGCAGTCTATTATCACAGTGCTATGTGCCAGTCTGCAGTCTCTTATCACAGTGCTTTGTGCCAGTCTGCAGTCTCTTATCACAGTGCTATGTGCCAGTCTGCAGTCTATTATCACAGTGCTATGTGCCAGTCTGCAGTCTCTTATCACAGTGCTGTTTGCCAGTCTGCAGACTCTTATCACAGTGCTTTGTGCCAGTTTGCAGTCTCTTATCACAGTGCTTTGTGCCAGTCTGCAGTCTCTTATCACAGTGCTATGTGCCAGTCTGCAATCTCGTTTAATAGTGCTGTTTGCCAGTCTGTAGTCTCTTATCACAGTGCTTTGTGCCAGTCTGCAGTCTCTTTTCACAGTTCTATGTGCCAGTCTGCAGTCTCTTATCACAGTGCTGTTTGCCAGTCTGTAGTCTCTTATCACAGTGCTTTGTGCCAGTCTGTAGTCTCTTATCATAGTGCATTGTGCCAGTCTGCAGTCTCTTATCACAGTGCTATGGGCCAATCTGCAGTCTTTTATCACATTGCTATGTGCCAGTCTGCAGTCTATTATCACAGTGCTTTGTGCCAATCTGTAGTCTCTTATCACAGTTCTATGTGCCAGTCTGCAGTCTCTTATCACAGTGCTTTGTGCCAGTCTGCAGTCTCTTATCACAATGCTATGTGCCAGTCGGTAGTCTCTTATCACATTGCTATGTGCCAGTCGGCAGTCTATTATCACAGTGCTTTGTGCCAGTCTGAAATCTCTTAGCACAGTGCTATGTGCCAGTCTGCAATCTCTTATCACAATGCTATGTGCCAGTCGGCAGTCTCTTATCACAGTGCTATGGGCCAATCTGCAGTCTCTTATCACAGTGCTATGTGCCAGTCTGCAGTTTATTATCACAGTGCTTTGTGCCAGTCTGTAGTCTCTTATCACAGTGCTATGGGCCAATCTGCAGTCACTTATCACAGTGCTATGTGCCAGTCTGCAGTCTATTATCACAGTGCTTTGTGCCAGTCTGCAGTCTCTTATCACAGTTTTATGTGCCAGTCTGCAGTCTCTTATCACAGTGCTTTGTGCCAGTCTGCAGTCTCTAATCACAGTGCTATGTGCCAGTCTGCAATCTCTTATCATAGTGCTGTTTGCCAGTCTGTAGTCTCTTATCACAGTGCTTTGTGCCAGTCTGCAGTCTCTTATCACAGTGCTACGGGCCAATCTGCAGTCTCTTATCACAGTGCTATGTGCCAGTCTGCAGTCTATTATCACAGTGCTTTGTGCCAGTCTGCAGTCTCTTATCACAGTTCTATGTGCCAGTCTGCAGTCTCTTATCACAGTGCTTTGTGCCAGTCTGCAGTCTCTTATCACAGTGCTATGTGCCAGTCTGCAATCTCTTATCATAGTGCTGTTTGCCAGTCTGTAGTCTCTTATCACAGTGCTTTGTGCCAGTCTGCAGTCTCTTATCACAGTTCTATGTGCCAGTCTGCAGTCTATTATCACAGTGCTTAGTGCCAGTCTGCAGTCTCTTATCACAGTTCTATGTGCCAGTCTGCAGTCTCTTATCACAGTGCTTAGTGCCACTCTGCAGTCTCTTATCACAGTGCTTTGTGCCAGTCTGCAGTCTCTTATCACAGTGCTATGTGCCAGTCGGCAGTCTCTTATCACAGTGCTATGTGCCAGTCGGCAGTCTCTTATCACAGTGCTTTGTGCCAGTCTGCAGTCTCCTATCACAATTCTATGTGCCAGTCTGCAGTCTTTTATCACAGTTTTATGTGCCAGTCTGCAGTCTCTTATCACAGTGCTACGGGCCAATCTGCAGTCTCTTATCACAGTGCTATGTGCCAGTCTGCAGTCTATTATCACAGTGCTTTGTGCCAGTCTGCAGTCTCTTATCACAGTTCTATGTGCCAGTCTGCAGTCTCTTATCACAGTGCTTTGTGCCAGTCTGCAGTCTCTTATCACAGTGCTATGGGCCAATCTGCAGTCTCTTATCACAGTGCTATGTGCCAGTCTGCAGTCTATTATCACAGTGCTTTGTGCCAGTCTGCAGTCTCTTATCACAGTTCTATGTGCCAGCCTGCAGTCTATTATCACAGTGCTTAGTGCCAGTCTGCAGTCTCTTATCACAGTTCTATGTGCCAGTCTGCAGTCTCTTATCACAGTGCTTAGTGCCAGTCTGCAGTCTCTTATCACAGTGCTTTGTGCCAGTCTGCAGTCTCTTATCACAGTACTATGTGCCAGTCGGCAGTCTCTTATCACAGTGCTATGTGCCAGTCGGCAGTCTCTTATCACAGTGCTTTGTGCCAGTCTGCAGTCTCCTATCACAATTCTATGTGCCAGTCTGCAGTCTTTTATCACAGTTTTATGTGCCAGTCTGCAGTCTCTTATCACAGTGCTTTGTGCCAGTCTGCAGTCTCTTATCACAGTGCTATGTGCCAGTCTGCAATCTCTTATCATAGTGCTGTTTGCCAGTCTGTAGTCTCTTATCACAGTGCATTGTTCCAGTCTGCAGTCGCTTATCACAGTGCTATGTGCCAGTCTGCAGTCTATTATCACAGTGCTTTGTGCCAGTCTGCAGTCTCCTATCACAATTCTATGTGCCAGTCTGCAGTCTCTTATCACAGTTTTATGTGCCAGTCTGCAGTCTCTTATCACAGTGCTTTGTGCCAGTCTGCAGTCTCTTATCACAGTGCTATGTGCCAGTCTGCAATCTCTTATCATAGTGCTGTTTGCCAGTCTGTAGTCTCTTATCACAGTGCTTTGTGCCAATCTGCAGTCTCCTATCACTGTGCTATGTGCCAGTCTGCAGTCTATTATCACAGTGCTTTGTGCCAGTCTGCAGTCTCTTATCACAGTGCTTAGTGCCAGTCTGCAGTCTCTTATCACAGTTCTATGTGCCAGTCTGCAGTCTCTTATCACAGTGCTTTGTGCCAGTCTGCAGTCTCTTATCACAGTGCTATGTGCCAGTCGGCAGTCTCTTATCACAGTGCTATGTGCCAGTCGGCAGTCTCTTATCACAGTGCTTTGTGCCAGTCTGCAGTCTCCTATCACAATTCTATGTGCCAGTCTGCAGTCTCTTATCACAGTGCTATGTGCCTGTCTGCCATCTCTTATCACAGTGCTATGTGCCAGTCTGCAGTCTCTTATTACAGTTCTGTTTGCCAGTCTGCAGTCTCTTATTACAGTGCTGTTTGCCAGTCTGCATTCTCTTATCACAGTGCTTTGTGCCAGTCTGCAGTCTCTTATCACAGTGCTATGGGCCAATCTGCAGTCTCTTATCACATTGCTATGTGCCAGTCTGCAGTCTATTATCACAGTGCTTTGTGCCAATCTGTAGTCTCTTATCACAGTGCTTAGTGGCAGTCTGCAGTCTCTTATCACAGTGCTTAGTGCCAGTCTGCAGTCTCTTATCACAATGCTATGTGCCAGTCGGTAGTCTCTTATCACAGTGCTATGTGCCAGTCAGCAGTCTATTATCACGGTGCTTTGCGCCAGTCTGCAGTCTCTTATCACAGTGCTATGTGCCAGTTTGCAGTCTCTTATCACAGTGGTGTGTTTCAAACTACAGTCTCTTATCACAGAACTGTGTGCCAAGCTGTGGTCTATTTGTTGCCATACAATGTGCCAGGCTGCAGTCTTTCATCACAGTGCTATAAGCAAGTCTGCAATTTCTTATCACAGTGCTTTGTGCCAGTCTGCAGTCTCTTATCACAGTGCTATGTGCCAGTCTGCAGTCTATTATCACAGTGCTATGTGCCAGTCTGCAGTCTCTTATCACAGTGCTTTGTGCCAGTCTGCAGTCTCTTATCACAGTGCTATGTGCCAGTCTGCAGTCTATTATCACAGTGCTATGTGCCAGTCTGCAGTCTCTTTTCACAGTGCTGTTTGCCAGTCTGCAGACTCTTATCACAGTGCTTTGTGCCAGTTTGCAGTCTCTTATCACAGTGCTTTGTGCCAGTCTGCAGTCTCTTATCACAGTGCTATGTGCCAGTCTGCAATCTCGTTTAATAATGCTGTTTGCCAGTCTGTAGTCTCTTATCACAGTGCTTTGTGCCAGTCTGCAGTCTCTTTTCACAGTTCTATGTGCCAGTCTGCAGTCTCTTATCACAGTGCTGTTTGCCAGTCTGTAGTCTCTTATCACAGTGCTTTGTGCCAGTCTGTAGTCTCTTATCATAGTGCATTGTGCCAGTCTGCAGTCTCTTATCACAGTGCTATGGGCCAATCTGCAGTCTTTTATCACATTGCTATGTGCCAGTCTGCAGTCTATTATCACAGTGCTTTGTGCCAATCTGTAGTCTCTTATCACAGTTCTATGTGCCAGTCTGCAGTCTCTTATCACAGTGCTTTGTGCCAGTCTGCAGTCTCTTATCACAGTGCTTTGTGCCAGTCTGCAGTCTCCTATCACAATTCTATGTGCCAGTCTGCAGTCTCTTATCACAGTGCTATGTGCCTGTCTGCCATCTCTTATCACAGTGCTATGTGCCAGTCTGCAGTCTCTTATTACAGTTCTGTTTGCCAGTCTGCAGTCTCTTATTACAGTGCTGTTTGCCAGTCTGCATTCTCTTATCACAGTGCTTTGTGCCAGTCTGCAGTCTCTTATCACAGTGCTATGGGCCAATCTGCAGTCTCTTATCACATTGCTATGTGCCAGTCTGCAGTCTATTATCACAGTGCTTTGTGCCAATCTGTAGTCTCTTATCACAGTGCTTAGTGGCAGTCTGCAGTCTCTTATCACAATGCTATGTGCCAGTCGGTAGTCTCTTATCACAGTGCTATGTGCCAGTCAGCAGTCTATTATCACGGTGCTTTGCGCCAGTCTGCAGTCTCTTATCACAGTGCTATGTGCCAGTTTGCAGTCTCTTATCACAGTGGTGTGTTTCAAACTACAGTCTCTTATCACAGAACTGTGTGCCAAGCTGTGGTCTATTTGTTGCCATACAATGTGCCAGGCTGCAGTCTTTCATCACAGTGCTATAAGCAAGTCTGCAATTTCTTATCACAGTGCTTTGTGCCAGTCTGCAGTCTCTTATCACAGTGCTATGTGCCAGTCTGCAGTCTATTATCACAGTGCTATGTGCCAGTCTGCAGTCTCTTATCACAGTGCTTTGTGCCAGTCTGCAGTCTCTTATCACAGTGCTATGTGCCAGTCTGCAGTCTATTATCACAGTGCTATGTGCCAGTCTGCAGTCTCTTTTCACAGTGCTGTTTGCCAGTCTGCAGACTCTTATCACAGTGCTTTGTGCCAGTTTGCAGTCTCTTATCACAGTGCTTTGTGCCAGTCTGCAGTCTCTTATCACAGTGCTATGTGCCAGTCTGCAATCTCGTTTAATAATGCTGTTTGCCAGTCTGTAGTCTCTTATCACAGTGCTTTGTGCCAGTCTGCAGTCTCTTTTCACAGTTCTATGTGCCAGTCTGCAGTCTCTTATCACAGTGCTGTTTGCCAGTCTGTAGTCTCTTATCACAGTGCTTTGTGCCAGTCTGTAGTCTCTTATCATAGTGCATTGTGCCAGTCTGCAGTCTCTTATCACAGTGCTATGGGCCAATCTGCAGTCTTTTATCACATTGCTATGTGCCAGTCTGCAGTCTATTATCACAGTGCTTTGTGCCAATCTGTAGTCTCTTATCACAGTTCTATGTGCCAGTCTGCAGTCTCTTATCACAGTGCTTTGTGCCAGTCTGCAGTCTCTTATCACAATGCTATGTGCCAGTCGGTAGTCTCTTATCACATTGCTATGTGCCAGTCGGCAGTCTCTTATCACAGTGCTTTGTGCCAGTCTGAAATCTCTTATCACAGTGCTATGTGCCAGTCTGCAATCTCTTATCACAATGCTATGTGCCAGTCGGCAGTCTCTTATCACAGTGCTATGGGCCAATCTGCAGTCTCTTATCACAGTGCTATGTGCCAGTCTGCAGTTTATTATCACAGTGCTTTGTGCCAGTCTGTAGTCTCTTATCACAGTGCTATGGGCCAATCTGCAGTCACTTATCACAGTGCTATGTGCCAGTCTGCAGTCTATTATCACAGTGCTTTCTGCCAGTCTGCAGTCTCTTATCACAGTTTTATGTGCCAGTCTGCAGTCTCTTATCACAGTGCTTTGTGCCAGTCTGCAGTCTCTTATCACAGTGCTATGTGCCAGTCTGCAATCTCTTATCATAGTGCTGTTTGCCAGTCTGTAGTCTCTTATCACAGTGCTTTGTGCCAGTCTGCAGTCTCTTATCACAGTGCTACGGGCCAATCTGCAGTCTCTTATCACAGTGCTATGTGCCAGTCTGCAGTCTATTATCACAGTGCTTTGTGCCAGTCTGCAGTCTCTTATCACAGTTCTATGTGCCAGTCTGCAGTCTCTTATCACAGTGCTTTGTGCCAGTCTGCAGTCTCTTATCACAGTGCTATGTGCCAGTCTGCAATCTCTTATCATAGTGCTGTTTGCCAGTCTGTAGTCTCTTATCACAGTGCTTTGTGCCAGTCTGCAGTCTCTTATCACAGTTCTATGTGCCAGTCTGCAGTCTATTATCACAGTGCTTAGTGCCAGTCTGCAGTCTCTTATCACAGTTCTATGTGCCAGTCTGCAGTCTCTTATCACAGTGCTTAGTGCCAGTCTGCAGTCTCTTATCACAGTGCTTTGTGCCAGTCTGCAGTCTCTTATCACAGTGCTATGTGCCAGTCGGCAGTCTCTTATCACAGTGCTATGTGCCAGTCGGCAGTCTCTTATCACAGTGCTTTGTGCCAGTCTGCAGTCTCCTATCACAATTCTATGTGCCAGTCTGCAGTCTTTTATCACAGTTTTATGTGCCAGTCTGCAGTCTCTTATCACAGTGCTACGGGCCAATCTGCAGTCTCTTATCACAGTGCTATGTGCCAGTCTGCAGTCTATTATCACAGTGCTTTGTGCCAGTCTGCAGTCTCTTATCACAGTTCTATGTGCCAGTCTGCAGTCTCTTATCACAGTGCTTTGTGCCAGTCTGCAGTCTCTTATCACAGTGCTATGGGCCAATCTGCAGTCTCTTATCACAGTGCTATGTGCCAGTCTGCAGTCTATTATCACAGTGCTTTGTGCCAGTCTGCAGTCTATTATCACAGTGCTTTGTGCCAGTCTGCAGTCTCTTATCACAGTTCTATGTGCCAGTCTGCAGTCTATTATCACAGTGCTTAGTGCCAGTCTGCAGTCTCTTATCACAGTTCTATGTGCCAGTCTGCAGTCTCTTATCACAGTGCTTAGTGCCAGTCTGCAGTCTCTTATCACAGTGCTTTGTGCCAGTCTGCAGTCTCTTATCACAGTGCTATGTGCCAGTCGGCAGTCTCTTATCACAGTGCTATGTGCCAGTCGGCAGTCTCTTATCACAGTGCTTTGTGCCAGTCTGCAGTCTCCTATCACAATTATATGTGCCAGTCTGCAGTCTTTTATCACAGTTTTATGTGCCAGTCTGCAGTCTCTTATCACAGTGCTTTGTGCCAGTCTGCAGTCTCGTATCAAAGTGCTATGTGCCAGTCTGCAATCTCTTATCATAGTGCTGTTTGCCAGTCTGTAGTCTCTTATCACAGTGCATTGTTCCAGTCTGCAGTCGCTTATCACAGTGCTATGTGCCAGTCTGCAGTCTATTATCACAGTGCTTTGTGCCAGTCTGCAGTCTCCTATCACAATACTATGTGCCAGTCTGCAGTCTCTTATCACAGTTTTATGTGCCAGTCTGCAGTCTCTTATCACAGTGCTTTGTGCCAGTCTGCAGTCTCTTATCACAGTGCTATGTGCCAGTCTGCAATCTCTTATCATAGTGCTGTTTGCCAGTCTGTAGTCTCTTATCACAGTGCTTTGTGCCAATCTGCAGTCTCCTATCACTGTGCTATGTGCCAGTCTGCAGTCTATTATCACAGTGCTTTGTGCCAGTCTGCAGTCTCTTATCACAGTGCTTAGTGCCAGTCTGCAGTCTCTTATCACAGTTCTATGTGCCAGTCTGCAGTCTCTTATCACAGTGCTTTGTGCCAGTCTGCAGTCTCTTATCACAGTGCTATGTGCCAGTCGGCAGTCTCTTATCACAGTGCTATGTGCCAGTCGGTAGTCTCTTATCACAGTGCTTTGTGCCAGTCTGCAGTCTCCTATCACAATTCTATGTGCCAGTCTGCAGTCTCTTATCACAGTGCTATGTGCCTGTCTGCCATCTCTTATCACAGTGCTATGTGCCAGTCTGCAGTCTCTTATTACAGTGCTGTTTGCCAGTCTGCAGTCTCTTATTACAGTGCTGTTTGCCAGTCTGCATTCTCTTATCACAGTGCTTTGTGCCAGTCTGCAGTCTCTTATCACAGTGCTATGGGCCTATCTGCAGTCTCTTATCACATTGCTATGTGCCAGTCTGCAGTCTATTATCACAGTGCTTTGTGCCAATCTGTAGTCTCTTATCACAGTGCTTAGTGGCAGTCTGCAGTCTCTTATCACAGTGCTTAGTGCCAGTCTGCAGTCTCTTATCACAATGCTATGTGCCAGTCGGTAGTCTCTTATCACAGTGCTATGTGCCAGTCAGCAGTCTAATATCACGGTGCTTTGTGCCAGTCTGCAGTCTCTTATCACAGTGCTATGTGCCAGTTTGCAGTCTCTTATCACAGTGGTGTGTTTCAAACTACAGTCTCTTATCACAGAACTGTGTGCCAAGCTGTGGTCTATTTGTTGCCATACAATGTGCCAGGCTGCAGTCTTTCATCACAGTGCTATAAGCAAGTCTGCAATTTCTTATCACAGTGCTTTGTGCCAGTCTGCAGTCTCTTATCACAGTGCTATGTGCCAGTCTGCAGTCTATTATCACAGTGCTTAGTGCCAGTCTGCAGTCTCTTATCACAGTTCTATGTGCCAGTCTGCAGTCTCTTATCACAGTGCTTAGTGCCACTCTGCAGTCTCTTATCACAGTGCTTTGTGCCAGTCTGCAGTCTCTTATCACAGTGCTATGTGCCAGTCGGCAGTCTCTTATCACAGTGCTATGTGCCAGTCGGCAGTCTCTTATCACAGTGCTTTGTGCCAGTCTGCAGTCTCCTATCACAATTCTATGTGCCAGTCTGCAGTCTTTTATCACAGTTTTATGTGCCAGTCTGCAGTCTCTTATCACAGTGCTACGGGCCAATCTGCAGTCTCTTATCACAGTGCTATGTGCCAGTCTGCAGTCTATTATCACAGTGCTTTGTGCCAGTCTGCAGTCTCTTATCACAGTTCTATGTGCCAGTCTGCAGTCTCTTATCACAGTGCTTTGTGCCAGTCTGCAGTCTCTTATCACAGTGCTATGGGCCAATCTGCAGTCTCTTATCACAGTGCTATGTGCCAGTCTGCAGTCTATTATCACAGTGCTTTGTGCCAGTCTGCAGTCTCTTATCACAGTTCTATGTGCCAGCCTGCAGTCTATTATCACAGTGCTTAGTGCCAGTCTGCAGTCTCTTATCACAGTTCTATGTGCCAGTCTGCAGTCTCTTATCACAGTGCTTAGTGCCAGTCTGCAGTCTCTTATCACAGTGCTTTGTGCCAGTCTGCAGTCTCTTATCACAGTACTATGTGCCAGTCGGCAGTCTCTTATCACAGTGCTATGTGCCAGTCGGCAGTCTCTTATCACAGTGCTTTGTGCCAGTCTGCAGTCTCCTATCACAATTCTATGTGCCAGTCTGCAGTCTTTTATCACAGTTTTATGTGCCAGTCTGCAGTCTCTTATCACAGTGCTTTGTGCCAGTCTGCAGTCTCTTATCACAGTGCTATGTGCCAGTCTGCAATCTCTTATCATAGTGCTGTTTGCCAGTCTGTAGTCTCTTATCACAGTGCATTGTTCCAGTCTGCAGTCGCTTATCACAGTGCTATGTGCCAGTCTGCAGTCTATTATCACAGTGCTTTGTGCCAGTCTGCAGTCTCCTATCACAATTCTATGTGCCAGTCTGCAGTCTCTTATCACAGTTTTATGTGCCAGTCTGCAGTCTCTTATCACAGTGCTTTGTGCCAGTCTGCAGTCTCTTATCACAGTGCTATGTGCCAGTCTGCAATCTCTTATCATAGTGCTGTTTGCCAGTCTGTAGTCTCTTATCACAGTGCTTTGTGCCAATCTGCAGTCTCCTATCACTGTGCTATGTGCCAGTCTGCAGTCTATTATCACAGTGCTTTGTGCCAGTCTGCAGTCTCTTATCACAGTGCTTAGTGCCAGTCTGCAGTCTCTTATCACAGTTCTATGTGCCAGTCTGCAGTCTCTTATCACAGTGCTTTGTGCCAGTCTGCAGTCTCTTATCACAGTGCTATGTGCCAGTCGGCAGTCTCTTATCACAGTGCTATGTGCCAGTCGGCAGTCTCTTATCACAGTGCTTTGTGCCAGTCTGCAGTCTCCTATCACAATTCTATGTGCCAGTCTGCAGTCTCTTATCACAGTGCTATGTGCCTGTCTGCCATCTCTTATCACAGTGCTATGTGCCAGTCTGCAGTCTCTTATTACAGTTCTGTTTGCCAGTCTGCAGTCTCTTATTACAGTGCTGTTTGCCAGTCTGCATTCTCTTATCACAGTGCTTTGTGCCAGTCTGCAGTCTCTTATCACAGTGCTATGGGCCAATCTGCAGTCTCTTATCACATTGCTATGTGCCAGTCTGCAGTCTATTATCACAGTGCTTTGTGCCAATCTGTAGTCTCTTATCACAGTGCTTAGTGGCAGTCTGCAGTCTCTTATCACAGTGCTTAGTGCCAGTCTGCAGTCTCTTATCACAATGCTATGTGCCAGTCGGTAGTCTCTTATCACAGTGCTATGTGCCAGTCAGCAGTCTATTATCACGGTGCTTTGCGCCAGTCTGCAGTCTCTTATCACAGTGCTATGTGCCAGTTTGCAGTCTCTTATCACAGTGGTGTGTTTCAAACTACAGTCTCTTATCACAGAACTGTGTGCCAAGCTGTGGTCTATTTGTTGCCATACAATGTGCCAGGCTGCAGTCTTTCATCACAGTGCTATAAGCAAGTCTGCAATTTCTTATCACAGTGCTTTGTGCCAGTCTGCAGTCTCTTATCACAGTGCTATGTGCCAGTCTGCAGTCTATTATCACAGTGCTATGTGCCAGTCTGCAGTCTCTTATCACAGTGCTTTGTGCCAGTCTGCAGTCTCTTATCACAGTGCTATGTGCCAGTCTGCAGTCTATTATCACAGTGCTATGTGCCAGTCTGCAGTCTCTTTTCACAGTGCTGTTTGCCAGTCTGCAGACTCTTATCACAGTGCTTTGTGCCAGTTTGCAGTCTCTTATCACAGTGCTTTGTGCCAGTCTGCAGTCTCTTATCACAGTGCTATGTGCCAGTCTGCAATCTCGTTTAATAATGCTGTTTGCCAGTCTGTAGTCTCTTATCACAGTGCTTTGTGCCAGTCTGCAGTCTCTTTTCACAGTTCTATGTGCCAGTCTGCAGTCTCTTATCACAGTGCTGTTTGCCAGTCTGTAGTCTCTTATCACAGTGCTTTGTGCCAGTCTGTAGTCTCTTATCATAGTGCATTGTGCCAGTCTGCAGTCTCTTATCACAGTGCTATGGGCCAATCTGCAGTCTTTTATCACATTGCTATGTGCCAGTCTGCAGTCTATTATCACAGTGCTTTGTGCCAATCTGTAGTCTCTTATCACAGTTCTATGTGCCAGTCTGCAGTCTCTTATCACAGTGCTTTGTGCCAGTCTGCAGTCTCTTATCACAGTGCTTTGTGCCAGTCTGCAGTCTCCTATCACAATTCTATGTGCCAGTCTGCAGTCTCTTATCACAGTGCTATGTGCCTGTCTGCCATCTCTTATCACAGTGCTATGTGCCAGTCTGCAGTCTCTTATTACAGTTCTGTTTGCCAGTCTGCAGTCTCTTATTACAGTGCTGTTTGCCAGTCTGCATTCTCTTATCACAGTGCTTTGTGCCAGTCTGCAGTCTCTTATCACAGTGCTATGGGCCAATCTGCAGTCTCTTATCACATTGCTATGTGCCAGTCTGCAGTCTATTATCACAGTGCTTTGTGCCAATCTGTAGTCTCTTATCACAGTGCTTAGTGGCAGTCTGCAGTCTCTTATCACAATGCTATGTGCCAGTCGGTAGTCTCTTATCACAGTGCTATGTGCCAGTCAGCAGTCTATTATCACGGTGCTTTGCGCCAGTCTGCAGTCTCTTATCACAGTGCTATGTGCCAGTTTGCAGTCTCTTATCACAGTGGTGTGTTTCAAACTACAGTCTCTTATCACAGAACTGTGTGCCAAGCTGTGGTCTATTTGTTGCCATACAATGTGCCAGGCTGCAGTCTTTCATCACAGTGCTATAAGCAAGTCTGCAATTTCTTATCACAGTGCTTTGTGCCAGTCTGCAGTCTCTTATCACAGTGCTATGTGCCAGTCTGCAGTCTATTATCACAGTGCTATGTGCCAGTCTGCAGTCTCTTATCACAGTGCTTTGTGCCAGTCTGCAGTCTCTTATCACAGTGCTATGTGCCAGTCTGCAGTCTATTATCACAGTGCTATGTGCCAGTCTGCAGTCTCTTTTCACAGTGCTGTTTGCCAGTCTGCAGACTCTTATCACAGTGCTTTGTGCCAGTTTGCAGTCTCTTATCACAGTGCTTTGTGCCAGTCTGCAGTCTCTTATCACAGTGCTATGTGCCAGTCTGCAATCTCGTTTAATAATGCTGTTTGCCAGTCTGTAGTCTCTTATCACAGTGCTTTGTGCCAGTCTGCAGTCTCTTTTCACAGTTCTATGTGCCAGTCTGCAGTCTCTTATCACAGTGCTGTTTGCCAGTCTGTAGTCTCTTATCACAGTGCTTTGTGCCAGTCTGTAGTCTCTTATCATAGTGCATTGTGCCAGTCTGCAGTCTCTTATCACAGTGCTATGGGCCAATCTGCAGTCTTTTATCACATTGGTATGTGCCAGTCTGCAGTCTATTATCACAGTGCTTTGTGCCAATCTGTAGTCTCTTATCACAGTTCTATGTGCCAGTCTGCAGTCTCTTATCACAGTGCTTTGTGCCAGTCTGCAGTCTCTTATCACAATGCTATGTGCCAGTCGGTAGTCTCTTATCACATTGCTATGTGCCAGTCGGCAGTCTCTTATCACAGTGCTTTGTGCCAGTCTGAAATCTCTTATCACAGTGCTATGTGCCAGTCTGCAATCTCTTATCACAATGCTATGTGCCAGTCGGCAGTCTCTTATCACAGTGCTATGGGCCAATCTGCAGTCTCTTATCACAGTGCTATGTGCCAGTCTGCAGTTTATTATCACA
The DNA here is from genome assembly GCA_029206835.1 of Rana muscosa. Classification (NCBI taxonomy): domain Eukaryota; kingdom Metazoa; phylum Chordata; class Amphibia; order Anura; family Ranidae; genus Rana; species Rana muscosa. The sequence goes on along the minus strand of CM055124.1, from coordinate 57,745,697 downwards.
GTGCTTTGTGCCAGTCTGTAGTCTCTTATCACAGTGCTATGGGCCAATCTGCAGTCACTTATCACAGTGCTATGTGCCAGTCTGCAGTCTATTATCACAGTGCTTTCTGCCAGTCTGCAGTCTCTTATCACAGTTTTATGTGCCAGTCTGCAGTCTCTTATCACAGTGCTTTGTGCCAGTCTGCAGTCTCTTATCACAGTGCTATGTGCCAGTCTGCAATCTCTTATCATAGTGCTGTTTGCCAGTCTGTAGTCTCTTATCACAGTGCTTTGTGCCAGTCTGCAGTCTCTTATCACAGTGCTACGGGCCAATCTGCAGTCTCTTATCACAGTGCTATGTGCCAGTCTGCAGTCTATTATCACAGTGCTTTGTGCCAGTCTGCAGTCTCTTATCACAGTTCTATGTGCCAGTCTGCAGTCTCTTATCACAGTGCTTTGTGCCAGTCTGCAGTCTCTTATCACAGTGCTATGTGCCAGTCTGCAATCTCTTATCATAGTGCTGTTTGCCAGTCTGTAGTCTCTTATCACAGTGCTTTGTGCCAGTCTGCAGTCTCTTATCACAGTTCTATGTGCCAGTCTGCAGTCTATTATCACAGTGCTTAGTGCCAGTCTGCAGTCTCTTATCACAGTTCTATGTGCCAGTCTGCAGTCTCTTATCACAGTGCTTAGTGCCAGTCTGCAGTCTCTTATCACAGTGCTTTGTGCCAGTCTGCAGTCTCTTATCACAGTGCTATGTGCCAGTCGGCAGTCTCTTATCACAGTGCTATGTGCCAGTCGGCAGTCTCTTATCACAGTGCTTTGTGCCAGTCTGCAGTCTCCTATCACAATTCTATGTGCCAGTCTGCAGTCTTTTATCACAGTTTTATGTGCCAGTCTGCAGTCTCTTATCACAGTGCTACGGGCCAATCTGCAGTCTCTTATCACAGTGCTATGTGCCAGTCTGCAGTCTATTATCACAGTGCTTTGTGCCAGTCTGCAGTCTCTTATCACAGTTCTATGTGCCAGTCTGCAGTCTCTTATCACAGTGCTTTGTGCCAGTCTGCAGTCTCTTATCACAGTGCTATGGGCCAATCTGCAGTCTCTTATCACAGTGCTATGTGCCAGTCTGCAGTCTATTATCACAGTGCTTTGTGCCAGTCTGCAGTCTATTATCACAGTGCTTTGTGCCAGTCTGCAGTCTCTTATCACAGTTCTATGTGCCAGTCTGCAGTCTATTATCACAGTGCTTAGTGCCAGTCTGCAGTCTCTTATCACAGTTCTATGTGCCAGTCTGCAGTCTCTTATCACAGTGCTTAGTGCCAGTCTGCAGTCTCTTATCACAGTGCTTTGTGCCAGTCTGCAGTCTCTTATCACAGTGCTATGTGCCAGTCGGCAGTCTCTTATCACAGTGCTATGTGCCAGTCGGCAGTCTCTTATCACAGTGCTTTGTGCCAGTCTGCAGTCTCCTATCACAATTATATGTGCCAGTCTGCAGTCTTTTATCACAGTTTTATGTGCCAGTCTGCAGTCTCTTATCACAGTGCTTTGTGCCAGTCTGCAGTCTCGTATCAAAGTGCTATGTGCCAGTCTGCAATCTCTTATCATAGTGCTGTTTGCCAGTCTGTAGTCTCTTATCACAGTGCATTGTTCCAGTCTGCAGTCGCTTATCACAGTGCTATGTGCCAGTCTGCAGTCTATTATCACAGTGCTTTGTGCCAGTCTGCAGTCTCCTATCACAATACTATGTGCCAGTCTGCAGTCTCTTATCACAGTTTTATGTGCCAGTCTGCAGTCTCTTATCACAGTGCTTTGTGCCAGTCTGCAGTCTCTTATCACAGTGCTATGTGCCAGTCTGCAATCTCTTATCATAGTGCTGTTTGCCAGTCTGTAGTCTCTTATCACAGTGCTTTGTGCCAATCTGCAGTCTCCTATCACTGTGCTATGTGCCAGTCTGCAGTCTATTATCACAGTGCTTTGTGCCAGTCTGCAGTCTCTTATCACAGTGCTTAGTGCCAGTCTGCAGTCTCTTATCACAGTTCTATGTGCCAGTCTGCAGTCTCTTATCACAGTGCTTTGTGCCAGTCTGCAGTCTCTTATCACAGTGCTATGTGCCAGTCGGCAGTCTCTTATCACAGTGCTATGTGCCAGTCGGTAGTCTCTTATCACAGTGCTTTGTGCCAGTCTGCAGTCTCCTATCACAATTCTATGTGCCAGTCTGCAGTCTCTTATCACAGTGCTATGTGCCTGTCTGCCATCTCTTATCACAGTGCTATGTGCCAGTCTGCAGTCTCTTATTACAGTGCTGTTTGCCAGTCTGCAGTCTCTTATTACAGTGCTGTTTGCCAGTCTGCATTCTCTTATCACAGTGCTTTGTGCCAGTCTGCAGTCTCTTATCACAGTGCTATGGGCCTATCTGCAGTCTCTTATCACATTGCTATGTGCCAGTCTGCAGTCTATTATCACAGTGCTTTGTGCCAATCTGTAGTCTCTTATCACAGTGCTTAGTGGCAGTCTGCAGTCTCTTATCACAGTGCTTAGTGCCAGTCTGCAGTCTCTTATCACAATGCTATGTGCCAGTCGGTAGTCTCTTATCACAGTGCTATGTGCCAGTCAGCAGTCTAATATCACGGTGCTTTGTGCCAGTCTGCAGTCTCTTATCACAGTGCTATGTGCCAGTTTGCAGTCTCTTATCACAGTGGTGTGTTTCAAACTACAGTCTCTTATCACAGAACTGTGTGCCAAGCTGTGGTCTATTTGTTGCCATACAATGTGCCAGGCTGCAGTCTTTCATCACAGTGCTATAAGCAAGTCTGCAATTTCTTATCACAGTGCTTTGTGCCAGTCTGCAGTCTCTTATCACAGTGCTATGTGCCAGTCTGCAGTCTATTATCACAGTGCTATCTGCCAGTCTGCAGTCTCTTATCACAGTGTTTTGTGCCAGTCTGCAGTCTCTTATCACAGTGCTATGTGCCAGTCTGCAGTCTATTATCACAGTGCTATGTGCCAGTCTGCAGTCTCTTATCACAGTGCTGTTTGCCAGTCTGCAGACTCTTATCACAGTGCTTTGTGCCAGTTTGCAGTCTCTTATCACAGTGCTTTGTGCCAGTCTGCAGTCTCTTATCACAGTGCTATGTGCCAGTCTGCAATCTCGTTTAATAGTGCTGTTTGCCAGTCTGTAGTCTCTTATCACAGTGCTTTGTGCCAGTCTGCAGTCTCTTTTCACAGTTCTATGTGCCAGTCTGGAGTCTCTTATCACAGTGCTGTTTGCCAGTCTGTAGTCTCTTATCACAGTGCTTTGTGCCAGTCTGTAGTCTCTTATCATAGTGCATTGTGCCAATCTGTAGTCTCTTATCACAATTCTATGTGCCAGTCTGCAGTCTCTTATCACAGTGCTTTGTGCCAGTCTGCAGTCTCTTATCACAATGCTATGTGCCAGTCGGTAGTCTCTTATCACATTGCTATGTGCCAGTCGGCAGTCTCTTATCACAGTGCTTTGTGCCAGTCTGAAATCTCTTATCACAGTGCTATGTGCCAGTCTGCAATCTCTTATCACAATGCTATGTGCCAGTCGGCAGTCTCTTATCACAGTGCTATGGGCCAATCTGCAGTCTCTTATCACAGTGCTATGTGCCAGTCTGCAGTTTATTATCACAGTGCTTTGTGCCAGTCTGTAGTCTCTTATCACAGTGCTATGGGCCAATCTGCAGTCACTTATCACAGTGCTATGTGCCAGTCTGCAGTCTATTATCACAGTGCTTTGTGCCAGTCTGCAGTCTCTTATCACAGTTTTATGTGCCAGTCTGCAGTCTCTTATCACAGTGCTTTGTGCCAGTCTGCAGTCTCTTATCACAGTGCTATGTGCCAGTCTGCAATCTCTTATCATAGTGCTGTTTGCCAGTCTGTAGTCTCTTATCACAGTGCTTTGTGCCAGTCTGCAGTCTCTTATCACAGTGCTACGGGCCAATCTGCAGTCTCTTATCACAGTGCTATGTGCCAGTCTGCAGTCTATTATCACAGTGCTTTGTGCCAGTCTGCAGTCTCTTATCACAGTTCTATGTGCCAGTCTGCAGTCTCTCATCACAGTGCTTTGTGCCAGTCTGCAGTCTCTTATCACAGTGCTATGTGCCAGTCTGCAATCTCTTATCATAGTGCTGTTTGCCAGTCTGTAGTCTCTTATCACAGTGCTTTGTGCCAGTCTGCAGTCTCTTATCACAGTTCTATGTGCCAGTCTGCAGTCTATTATCACAGTGCTTAGTGCCAGTCTGCAGTCTCTTATCACAGTTCTATGTGCCAGTCTGCAGTCTCTTATCACAGTGCTTAGTGCCAGTCTGCAGTCTCTTATCACAGTGCTTTGTGCCAGTCTGCAGTCTCTTCTCACAGTGCTATGTGCCAGTCGGCAGTCTCTTATCACAGTGCTATGTGCCAGTCGGCAGTCTCTTATCACAGTGCTTTGTGCCAGTCTGCAGTCTCCTATCACAATTCTATGTGCCAGTCTGCAGTCTTTTATCACAGTTTTATGTGCCAGTCTGCAGTCTCTTATCACAGTGCTACGGGCCAATCTGCAGTCTCTTATCACAGTGCTATGTGCCAGTCTGCAGTCTATTATCACAGTGCTTTGTGCCAGTCTGCAGTCTCTTATCACAGTTCTATGTGCCAGTCTGCAGTCTCTTATCACAGTGCTTTGTGCCAGTCTGCAGTCTCTTATCACAGTGCTATGGGCCAATCTGCAGTCTCTTATCACAGTGCTATGTGCCAGTCTGCAGTCTATTATCACAGTGCTTTGTGCCAGTCTGCAGTCTCTTATCACAGTTCTATGTGCCAGTCTGCAGTCTATTATCACAGTGCTTAGTGCCAGTCTGCAGTCTCTTATCACAGTTCTATGTGCCAGTCTGCAGTCTCTTATCACAGTGCTTAGTGCCAGTCTGCAGTTTCTTATCACAGTGCTTTGTGCCAGTCTGCAGTCTCTTATCACAGTGCTATGTGCCAGTCGGCAGTCTCTTATCACAGTGCTATGTGCCAGTCGGCAGTCTCTTATCACAGTGCTTTGTGCCAGTCTGCAGTCTCCTATCACAATTATATGTGCCAGTCTGCAGTCTTTTATCACAGTTTTATGTGCCAGTCTGCAGTCTCTTATCACAGTGCTTTGTGCCAGTCTGCAGTCTCGTATCACAGTGCTATGTGCCAGTCTGCAATCTCTTATCATAGTGCTGTTTGCCAGTCTGTAGTCTCTTATCACAGTGCATTGTTCCAGTCTGCAGTCGCTTATCACAGTGCTATGTGCCAGTCTGCAGTCTATTATCACAGTGCTTTGTGCCAGTCTGCAGTCTCCTATCACAATTCTATGTGCCAGTCTGCAGTCTCTTATCACAGTTTTATGTGCCAGTCTGCAGTCTCTTATCACAGTGCTTTGTGCCAGTCTGCAGTCTCTTATCACAGTGCTATGTGCCAGTCTGCAATCTCTTATCATAGTGCTGTTTGCCAGTCTGTAGTCTCTTATCACAGTGCTTTGTGCCAATCTGCAGTCTCCTATCACTGTGCTATGTGCCAGTCTGCAGTCTATTATCACAGTGCTTTGTGCCAGTCTGCAGTCTCTTATCACAGTGCTTAGTGCCAGTCTGCAGTCTCTTATCACAGTTCTATGTGCCAGTCTGCAGTCTCTTATCACAGTGCTTTGTGCCAGTCTGCAGTCTCTTATCACAGTGCTATGTGCCAGTTGGCAGTCTCTTATCACAGTGCTATGTGCCAGTCGGCAGTCTCTTATCACAGTGCTTTGTGCCAGTCTGCAGTCTCCTATCACAATTCTATGTGCCAGTCTGCAGTCTCTTATCACAGTGCTATGTGCCTGTCTGCCATCTCTTATCACAGTGCTATGTGCCAGTCTGCAGTCTCTTATTACAGTGCTGTTTGCCAGTCTGCAGTCTCTTATTACAGTGCTGTTTGCCAGTCTGCATTCTCTTATCACAGTGCTTTGTGCCAGTCTGCAGTCTCTTATCACAGTGCTATGGGCCTATCTGCAGTCTCTTATCACATTGCTATGTGCCAGTCTGCAGTCTATTATCACAGTGCTTTGTGCCAATCTGTAGTCTCTTATCACAGTGCTTAGTGGCAGTCTGCAGTCTCTTATCACAGTGCTTAGTGCCAGTCTGCAGTCTCTTATCACAATGCTATGTGCCAGTCTGTAGTCTCTTATCACAGTGCTATGTGCCAGTCAGCAGTCTATTATCACGGTGCTTTGTGCCAGTCTGCAGTCTCTTATCACAGTGCTATGTGCCAGTTTGCAGTCTCTTATCACAGTGGTGTGTTTCAAACTACAGTCTCTTATCACAGAACTGTGTGCCAAGCTGTGGTCTATTTGTTGCCATACAATGTGCCAGGCTGCAGTCTTTCATCACAGTGCTATAAGCAAGTCTGCAATTTCTTATCACAGTGCTATGTGCCAGTCTGCAGTCTATTATCACAGTGCTATGTGCCAGTCTGCAGTCTCTTATCACAGTGCTTTGTGCCAGTCTGCAGTCTCTTATCACAGTGCTATGTGCCAGTCTGCAGTCTATTATCACAGTGCTATGTGCCAGTCTGCAGTCTCTTATCACAGTGCTGTTTGCCAGTCTGCAGACTCTTATCACAGTGCTTTGTGCCAGTTTGCAGTCTCTTATCACAGTGCTTTGTGCCAGTCTGCAGTCTCTTATCACAGTGCTATGTGCCAGTCTGCAATCTCGTTTAATAGTGCTGTTTGCCAGTCTGTAGTCTCTTATCACAGTGCTTTGTGCCAGTCTGCAGTCTCTTTTCACAGTTCTATGTGCCAGTCTGCAGTCTCTTATCACAGTGCTGTTTGCCAGTCTGTAGTCTCTTATCATAGTGCATTGTGCCAGTCTGCAGTCTCTTATCACAGTGCTATGGGCCAATCTGCAGTCTTTTATCACATTGCTATGTGCCAGTCTGCAGTCTATTATCACAGTGCTTTGTGCCAATCTGTAGTCTCTTATCACAGTTCTATGTGCCAGTCTGCAGTCTCTTATCACAGTGCTTTGTGCCAGTCTGCAGTCTCTTATCACAATGCTATGTGCCAGTCGGTAGTCTCTTATCACATTGCTATGTGCCAGTCGGCAGTCTCTTATCACAGTGCTTTGTGCCAGTCTGAAATCTCTTATCACAGTGCTATGTGCCAGTCTGCAATCTCTTATCACAATGCTATGTGTCAGTCGGCAGTCTCTTATCACAGTGCTATGGGCCAATCTGCAGTCTCTTATCACAGTGCTATGTGCCAGTCTGCAGTTTATTATCACAGTGCTTTGTGCCAGTCTGTAGTCTCTTATCACAGTGCTATGGGCCAATCTGCAGTCACTTATCACAGTGCTATGTGCCAGTCTGCAGTCTATTATCACAGTGCTTTGTGCCAGTCTGCAGTCTCTTATCACAGTTTTATGTGCCAGTCTGCAGTCTCTTATCACAGTGCTTTGTGCCAGTCTGCAGTCTCTTATCACAGTGCTATGTGCCAGTCTGCAATCTCTTATCATAGTGCTGTTTGCCAGTCTGTAGTCTCTTATCACAGTGCTTTGTGCCAGTCTGCAGTCTCTTATCACAGTGCTACGGGCCAATCTGCAGTCTCTTATCACAGTGCTATGTGCCAGTCTGCAGTCTATTATCACAGTGCTTTGTGCCAGTCTGCAGTCTCTTATCACAGTTATATGTGCCAGTCTGCAGTCTCTTATCACAGTGCTTTGTGCCAGTCTGCAGTCTCTTATCACAGTGCTATGTGCCAGTCTGCAATCTCTTATCATAGTGCTGTTTGCCAGTCTGTAGTCTCTTATCACAGTGCTTTGTGCCAGTCTGCAGTCTCTTATCACAGTTCTATGTGCCAGTCTGCAGTCTATTATCACAGTGCTTAGTGCCAGTCTGCAGTCTCTTATCACAGTTCTATGTGCCAGTCTGCAGTCTCTTATCACAGTGCTTAGTGCCAGTCTGCAGTCTCTTATCACAGTGCTTTGTGCCAGTCTGCAGTCTCTTATCACAGTGCTATGTGCCAGTCGGCAGTCTCTTATCACAGTGCTATGTGCCAGTCGGCAGTCTCTTATCACAGTGCTTTGTGCCAGTCTGCAGTCTCCTATCACAATTCTATGTGCCAGTCTGCAGTCTTTTATCACAGTTTTATGTGCCAGTCTGCAGTCTCTTATCACAGTGCTACGGGCCAATCTGCAGTCTCTTATCACAGTGCTATGTGCCAGTCTGCAGTCTATTATCACAGTGCTTTGTGCCAGTCTGCAGTCTCTTATCACAGTTCTATGTGCCAGTCTGCAGTCTCTTATCACAGTGCTTTGTGCCAGTCTGCAGTCTCTTATCACAGTGCTATGGGCCAATCTGCAGTCTCTTATCACAGTGCTATGTGCCAGTCTGCAGTCTATTATCACAGTGCTTTGTGCCAGTCTGCAGTATCTTATCACAGTTCTATGTGCCAGTCTGCAGTCTATTATCACAGTGCTTAGTGCCAGTCTGCAGTCTCTTATCACAGTTCTATGTGCCAGTCTGCAGTCTCTTATCACAGTGCTTAGTGCCAGTCTGCAGTCTCTTATCACAGTGCTTTGTGCCAGTCTGCAGTCTCTTATCACAGTGCTATGTGCCAGTCGGCAGTCTCTAATCACAGTGCTATGTGCCAGTCGGCAGTCTCTTATCACAGTGCTTTGTGCCAGTCTGCAGTCTCCTATCACAATTCTATGTGCCAGTCTGCAGTCTTTTATCACAGTTTTATGTGCCAGTCTGCAGTCTCTTATCACAGTGCTTTGTGCCAGTCTGCAGTCTCTTATCACAGTGCTATGTGCCAGTCTGCAATCTCTTATCATAGTGCTGTTTGCCAGTCTGTAGTCTCTTATCACAGTGCATTGTTCCAGTCCGCAGTCTCTTATCACAGTGCTACGGGCCAATCTGCAGTCTCTTATCACAGTGCTATGTGCCAGTCTGCAGTCTATTATCACAGTGCTTTGTGCCAGTCTGCAGTCTCTTATCACAGTTCTATGTGCCAGTCTGCAGTCTCTTATCACAGTGCTTTGTGCCAGTCTGCAGTCTCTTATCACAGTGCTATGGGCCAATCTGCAGTCTCTTATCACAGTGCTATGTGCCAGTCTGCAGTCTATTATCACAGTGCTTTGTGCCAGTCTGCAGTCTCTTATCACAGTTCTATGTGCCAGCCTGCAGTCTATTATCACAGTGCTTAGTGCCAGTCTGCAGTCTCTTATCACAGTTCTATGTGCCAGTCTGCAGTCTCTTATCACAGTGCTTAGTGCCAGTCTGCAGTCTCTTATCACAGTGCTTTGTGCCAGTCTGCAGTCTCTTATCACAGTGCTATGTGCCAGTCGGCAGTCTCTTATCACAGTGCTATGTGCCAGTCGGCAGTCTCTTATCACAGTGCTTTGTGCCAGTCTGCAGTCTCCTATCACAATTCTATGTGCCAGTCTGCAGTCTTTTATCACAGTTTTATGTGCCAGTCTGCAGTCTCTTATCACAGTGCTTTGTGCCAGTCTGCAGTCTCTTATCACAGTGCTATGTGCCAGTCTGCAATCTCTTATCATAGTGCTGTTTGCCAGTCTGTAGTCTCTTATCACAGTGCATTGTTCCAGTCTGCAGTCGCTTATCACAGTGCTATGTGCCAGTCTGCAGTCTATTATCACAGTGCTTTGTGCCAGTCTGCAGTCTCCTATCACAATTCTATGTGCCAGTCTGCAGTCTCTTATCACAGTTTTATGTGCCAGTCTGCAGTCTCTTATCACAGTGCTTTGTGCCAGTCTGCAGTCTCTTATCACAGTGCTATGTGCCAGTCTGCAATCTCTTATCATAGTGCTGTTTGCCAGTCTGTAGTCTCTTATCACAGTGCTTTGTGCCAATCTGCAGTCTCCTATCACTGTGCTATGTGCCAGTCTGCAGTCTATTATCACAGTGCTTTGTGCCAGTCTGCAGTCTCTTATCACAGTGCTTAGTGCCAGTCTGCAGTCTCTTATCACAGTTCTATGTGCCAGTCTGCAGTCTCTTATCACAGTGCTTTGTGCCAGTCTGCAGTCTCTTATCACAGTGCTATGTGCCAGTCGGCAGTCTCTTATCACAGTGCTATGTGCCAGTCGGCAGTCTCTTATCACAGTGCTTTGTGCCAGTCTGCAGTCTCCTATCACAATTCTATGTGCCAGTCTGCAGTCTCTTATCACAGTGCTATGTGCCTGTCTGCCATCTCTTATCACAGTGCTATGTGCCAGTCTGCAGTCTCTTATTACAGTTCTGTTTGCCAGTCTGCAGTCTCTTATTACAGTGCTGTTTGCCAGTCTGCATTCTCTTATCACAGTGCTTTGTGCCAGTCTGCAGTCTCTTATCACAGTGCTATGGGCCAATCTGCAGTCTCTTATCACATTGCTATGTGCCAGTCTGCAGTCTATTATCACAGTGCTTTGTGCCAATCTGTAGTCTCTTATCACAGTGCTTAGTGGCAGTCTGCAGTCTCTTATCACAGTGCTTAGTGCCAGTCTGCAGTCTCTTATCACAATGCTATGTGCCAGTCGGTAGTCTCTTATCACAGTGCTATGTGCCAGTCAGCAGTCTATTATCACGGTGCTTTGCGCCAGTCTGCAGTCTCTTATCACAGTGCTATGTGCCAGTTTGCAGTCTCTTATCACAGTGGTGTGTTTCAAACTACAGTCTCTTATCACAGAACTGTGTGCCAAGCTGTGGTCTATTTGTTGCCATACAATGTGCCAGGCTGCAGTCTTTCATCACAGTGCTATAAGCAAGTCTGTAATTTCTTATCACAGTGTTTTGTGCCAGTCTGCAGTCTCTTATCACAGTGCTATGTGCCAGTCTGCAGTCTATTATCACAGTGCTATGTGCCAGTCTGCAGTCTCTTATCACAGTGCTTTGTGCCAGTCTGCAGTCTCTTATCACAGTGCTATGTGCCAGTCTGCAGTCTATTATCACAGTGCTATGTGCCAGTCTGCAGTCTCTTTTCACAGTGCTGTTTGCCAGTCTGCAGACTCTTATCACAGTGCTTTGTGCCAGTTTGCAGTCTCTTATCACAGTGCTTTGTGCCAGTCTGCAGTCTCTTATCACAGTGCTATGTGCCAGTCTGCAATCTCGTTTAATAATGCTGTTTGCCAGTCTGTAGTCTCTTATCACAGTGCTTTGTGCCAGTCTGCAGTCTCTTTTCACAGTTCTATGTGCCAGTCTGCAGTCTCTTATCACAGTGCTGTTTGCCAGTCTGTAGTCTCTTATCACAGTGCTTTGTGCCAGTCTGTAGTCTCTTATCATAGTGCATTGTGCCAGTCTGCAGTCTCTTATCACAGTGCTATGGGCCAATCTGCAGTCTTTTATCACATTGCTATGTGCCAGTCTGCAGTCTATTATCACAGTGCTTTGTGCCAATCTGTAGTCTCTTATCACAGTTCTATGTGCCAGTCTGCAGTCTCTTATCACAGTGCTTTGTGCCAGTCTGCAGTCTCTTATCACAATGCTATGTGCCAGTCGGTAGTCTCTTATCACATTGCTATGTGCCAGTCGGCAGTCTCTTATCACAGTGCTTTGTGCCAGTCTGAAATCTCTTATCACAGTGCTATGTGCCAGTCGGCAGTCTCTTATCACAGTGCTATGGGCCAATCTGCAGTCTCTTATCACAGTGCTATGTGCCAGTCTGCAGTTTATTATCACAGTGCTTTGTGCCAGTCTGTAGTCTCTTATCACAGTGCTATGGGCCAATCTGCAGTCACTTATCACAGTGCTATGTGCCAGTCTGCAGTCTATTATCACAGTGCTTTGTGCCAGTCTGCAGTCTCTTATCACAGTTTTATGTGCCAGTCTGCAGTCTCTTATCACAGTGCTTTGTGCCAGTCTGCAGTCTCTTATCACAGTGCTATGTGCCAGTCTGCAATCTCTTATCATAGTGCTGTTTGCCAGTCTGTAGTCTCTTATCACAGTGCTTTGTGCCAGTCTGCAGTCTCTTATCACAGTGCTACGGGCCAATCTGCAGTCTCTTATCACAGTGCTATGTGCCAGTCTGCAGTCTATTATCACAGTGCTTTGTGCCAGTCTGCAGTCTCTTATCACAGTTCTATGTGCCAGTCTGCAGTCTCTTATCACAGTGCTTTGTGCCAGTCTGCAGTCTCTTATCACAGTGCTATGTGCCAGTCTGCAATCTCTTATCATAGTGCTGTTTGCCAGTCTGTAGTCTCTTATCACAGTGCTATGTGCCAGTCTGCAATCTCTTATCATAGTGCTGTTTGCCAGTCTGTAGTCTCTTATCACAGTGCTTTGTGCCAGTCTGCAGTCTCTTATCACAGTGCTACGGGCCAATCTGCAGTCTCTTATCACAGTGCTATGTGCCAGTCTGCAGTCTATTATCACAGTGCTTTGTGCCAGTCTGCAGTCTCTTATCACAGTTCTATGTGCCAGTCTGCAGTCTCTTATCACAGTGCTTTGTGCCAGTCTGCAGTCTCTTATCACAGTGCTATGTGCCAGTCTGCAATCTCTTATCATAGTGCTGTTTGCCAGTCTGCAGTCTCTTATCACAGTGCTATGTGCCAGTCTGCAATCTCTTATCATAGTGCTGTTTGCCAGTCTGTAGTCTCTTATCACAGTGCTTTGTGCCAGTCTGCAGTCTCTTATCACAGTTCTATGTGCCAGTCTGCAGTCTATTATCACAGTGCTTAGTGCCAGTCTGCAGTCTCT